>LR738714.1:590121500-590250579 GCA_902687465.1 Secale cereale
GGGGGGGGGCGTCATGAACCAAGGCCCACCACTACCTGGATGGAACCACCTGTCCTTTCAGCCCCCACATCGGAATCACTTGCGGGCACTCTATGAGCCGACCTGACTTTAGTCACATCATGTATCATGTAAAGCATGTATTTAGTATATACCCGTGATCACCACCCGAAGTGATCATCGTCCGATGGTATAGCATGGCGGGCAGACAAGAATGTAGGGCCACTGATAGAATACTAGCATCCTATACTAAGCATGTAGGATAGCAAGTAAAGGTATCAACAATTGTAGCAAGAATGACAGGCTATGCAACAGAATAGGAGCTATCGAATCAACAACAATAGCAAACCTAATGCAAGAATAAGAGAGAAGAGAGTGGATGATATCTGGTTGATCAAAGGGGGTTTGCTTGGCTGGAAGCTCTGTTGCACAGGAAGAAGGGTCGTCGGTGATGTAGTCGTACTCAGTGGCATCAGCGTCGGTTGCTACCTCTAGAGCATGCGTTGTTTTGCCCTTGAAGAGGAAAAGGTGATGCAGCAAAGTAGCGTAAGTATTTCCCTCAGTTTTTTAGAACCAAGGTATCAATCCAGTAGGAGACTACACGCAAGTTCCTCATACCTGCACAAACAAATAAGAACCTTGCAATCAACGCGATAAAGGGGTTGTCAATCCCTTCTCGGCCACTTGCAAAAGTGAGATCTGATAGAGATAATAAGATAAATATTTTTGGTATTTTTGTTGTATAGATTGAAAGTAATGATTGCAAAATAAAATAACAGTTAAGATAACTAGTTGATGGAAGATTAATATGATGGAAGATAGACCCGGGGCCATAGGTTTCATGAGTGGCTTCTCTCAAGATAGCAGATTCTACGGTGGGTGAACAAATTACTGTCGAGCAATTGATAGAAAAGCGCATAGTTATGAGAATATCTAGGCATGATCATTGCATATAGGCATCACGTCCGTGACAAGTAGACCGAAACGATTCTGCATCTACTACTATTACTCAACATATCGACCGCTATCCAGCATGCATCTAGAGTATTAAGTTCATAAGAACAGAGTAACGCTTTAAGCAAGATGACATGATGTAGAGGGATAAACTCATGCAATATGATATAAACCCCATCTTTTTATCCTCGATGGGAACAATACAATACGTGCCTTGCTGCCCCTACTGTCACTGGGAAAGGACACCGCAAGATTGAACCCAAAGCTAAGCACTTCTCCCATTGCAAGAAAGATCAATCTAGTAGGCCAAACCAAACTGATAATTCGAAGAGACTTGCAAAGATATTTGAATCATGCATATTAGAATTCAGAGAAGAACCAAATATTGTTCATAGATAATCTTGATCATAAACCCACAATTCATCGGATCTCGACAAACACACCGCAAAAAGAATTACATCGAATAGATATCCAAGAAGATCGAGGAGAACTTTGTATTGAGATCCAAAGAGAGAGAAGAAGCCATCTAGCTAAAAACTATGGACCCGAAGGTCTGTGGTAAACTACCCACAACTCATTAGACAGGCTATGGTGTTGATGTAGAAGCCCTCCATGATCAATGCCCCCTTCGGTGGAGCTCTGGAACAGGCCCCAAGATGGGATCTCACGGGTACAGAAGGTTGCGGCGGTGGAATTAGGGTTTCGTGGTGCTCTCGAATGTTTTCAGGGTATATTAGTATATATAGGAGGAAGAGGTACGTCGGTCGAGCTACGAGGGGCCCACAAGTGTGGGGGCGTGCCTACCCCCCTGGGCACGCCCTCCTACCTCGTGGCTTCCCTGGCGTGTACTACAAGTCTTCTGGGTTGCGTTTGTTCCAAAAACGATTCTCACGAAGGTTTCATTTCGTTTGGACTCCGTTTGATATTCCTTTTCTGCGAAACACTGAAATAGGCAAAAAACTGCAATTTGCACTGGGCCTTGGGTTAGTAGGTTAGTCCCAAAAATAATATAAAAGTGCATATTAAAGCCCATTAAACATCCAAAACAGATAATATAATAGCATGGAACAATAAAAAATTATAGATACGGTTGGGATGCATCACCGTTCTCGAGGTCTACCGGAGAAGAAGAGGGGGAAGGAACAGTAAATACGTAACAAACAAAGGATCACAAAATATAACAAGGCAATACGCGGTGCCAGGGGTGAGCTAACACAGGGATAGGTGATACCGGCGAAGGAGGTAAACATCTGAGAAAGTATTCCCTGCGTTTCCTGTTTTCGGACAAACGGACCGGAGGTAGATTGTTGCATGTTCGACGTGCTAGGGACACGTGGTGGATGGACGGACCGCATATTCGTATTCGTCCCATTTTTCTGGTAATTTTTCATATATAAATTATTTTCATCCGAGTTATCGTTTAATTTATATGATTTTTCAAAGTTTTTACAGAATTTCTGGAATTCTAGAATTAATTTAATGTTTAAATTCGAATTAACCATAATAGTGATTGGTGACGTCATCATGACATCACCATGACGTCGGCAGGTCAACTGACCAGTTGACTGGTCAATCCGGACAGGTGGGACCCACCTGTCATAGGCTAGACTAATTAACAGAAGATTAGATTAACTAATTAACCTATTTATCTAGCGGGACCCACTGTTAGTATCTAACTAATTAATCATTTTAACTAATAGTTTAATTAACTCTCTATTAATAGTTTTATTTATTTTTATAACATGTTAAACTGCGGGGCCTGCATGTCAGCGACACGGGCCTGCCACGTCAGTGGTTGACCAGGTCAACTAGGCCTGGTGGGTACCAGTGGGAGTGGCACAAAGGCGGGGCCCGCGGTGCCAGGTGGTAGCCATGTAGGATGCCGTCCATCGGAGCTCTCCGGCGAGTCCAAACAACGGCGACAACTCTGGCGAGCTCGGGTTTCTCGTACGGTGCACCAAATCGGGCGTTCTTGGGCTCGTTCGAACGTGCACGACGCGATGCACCGAGCAGTGGCAGTGGTTCAACCAGGGGCGGCCGGAGTCGGCGCTGGCAGCGAGCGAAGGCGGCGGCCGGAGTTCGGTGAGCTTGGTTTCATCAGTAGGGGACGCGGGAGGGCGAGCCAGGGGGTTCTACGACTTGTTGTGGGCTCACTGAGCATCATGGCGTGCTCGGACGCGCCGTGAAGGTGTCCTGGCCACGGCGGCAGCACGGCCGGTGGCATGGAGCTAGCGGGTGCGATGACGGGTAGCTAGGGGCTTGGAGCGAGGTGCGGAGAGAGAGGGGAAGAAGTCGAGGCTCACCGCGAGTCAGACGGGCCCGGGTTAGAGCCTGGGGAAGAGCTTGAGGCGGCATTCGACGGAGGCGGCCACCGGACATAGGCGGCCACCGGACATAGGCGGCGGGAATGGAGTCGATGGCGAGGCTGTAGTGCGATCCCGGTGGATCTGACGCGCGCAGTCGACGTAGACGACGGCGGGGGTTCACATGGATAACAGTTGGCGGCGCGGGGAGCTTGATGGTAATGGAGACGAGCGGTGGTGGGGACAATAGCGCTCGGACGAGCGCGGGGAGGAGGGACCGAGCGAGAGGGAGAGGATGAGGGGAGGCGCTAGGGTTCAGGGGGGCACGGACATCGCCTTGTAGACGCAGGGGCGACAGGAAGGCCGCGGGATGGCCGATGCATGGCCATCCGTGCCATGGATGCGGGCGCGGCGTCCACCGCGATGGTGAACAGGGGGGAGGGGAAGACTCGGGGTTGGGCCAGCTGGGCCAGTTGGGCCGGCACTGTGCACTAGGACCAGTGTGGAGTGCCCCTTTTCCTTTTCTTATCTTTTACATTTTCTTTCTGCTTCTTTTATTATGTTGTTGTTTTGCATTTAGTTAGGCAACCAAATGACTTTTGTATAATATGGAAATTGTCCAAAAACTTACATTGCAATAATTGGCACTGCCAAAAAAGTTTGAAAGATATTTGAATTCATTTGAATTTTACATAAAATGAAAATGGATTAATGGGGCTGTTTTGGTCACTGCTCTAATCATTTCAGTGCATTAAAACATGTTATAAAAATGTTGGTTCACCACAAATATTAGTTATGGATTATTTGCAATACTTTGAACACTTTTTTTAAAGTTTGTGAATTTCTTTTTTTACTTATAATTTGAATTTGAATTTGAGTTTGTTTGTTTTTTATCTAGGGGAAATTACGCTTAACAAACATGGTGACATGGCATCATTAGGTTAGGATTACTGTAACTTAATTATTCAGGCGTCACAGTTTGCTGCTGCTAAAAAACCGTTGTAATAATTCCGTTGCAAGTATTTCTGGTTGTGAGTGGGAGTTGTTCAAACGATGTAGTTCTGGCTGTTTCGCCTCTGCTTTAATAAAAAAATTAGGGCGGGGGGGTGGGGGATATCCTTTGATTTAAAAACTTTTTTAAGCCTTTGGGTTAACATTCCACAATTCACATCTCATCTAATTTTGTACTATATCAACTATGGATTTAAACTCAAACTAAACTTCCATGATCATGAGGTGCTTTGCAACGATGCTCAAGTTTCACTGCTCCTCAAATGTATGCGCCTAATCGCTCATCATGTACAGGAGCTCCTTAGGATAGCTTAGGAAGACACTTTGATAGGCAGCTCTTCTGGTGGCTAGCTTTGTGCATTTATGATGTATATTCAGTTGCTTCCATGATGACCCACAAGTATAGGAGATCTATTGTAGTCCTTTTGATAAGTAAGTGTGTCGAACCCAAAGAGGAGCAGAAGGAAATGACAAGCGGTTTTCAGCAAGGTATTTTCTGCAAGCACTGAAATTGTCGGTAACAGATAGTTTTTTGATAAGATAATTCATAACGGGTAACAAGTGTAACAAAGGTACATCAAGGTGGACCAATCCTTTTTGTAGCAAAGGATAAGCCTGGAGGAGATGGTGATGGTGAAGATGTTGATGAAGATTGACCCTCCCACGATGAGAGGATCGTTGGTGATGATGATGGCTTCGATTTCCCCTCCCGGAGGAAAGCTTCCCTGGCTTTACAGTTTCGTCGGAGCCCTAGATTGCTTCTACCCAGGTTCCTCCTCGAGACAGCGGTACTTCATCCCAAAAGCTTCCTTATGATTTCTTTTTCTAGGTCAAAACCCCTCATATACCAGAAAATGGGCACCATACGATGGCCAGGGGCCCACAAGCCCTAGTAGCGAGCCCTGGGGGATAGGGTGCGCCCCCTAGGCTTGTGGACACCTGGTGGGTCCCCTTCTGTTGTTTCTTCACCCAATTTTTTTTATATATTCCAAAAAAAATCATCGTAAAATTTCAGGACATTTGGAGTTGTGCAAAATATGTATCTCAAATTTGCTCCTTTGCGGTCCAGAATTCCAGCTGTCGACATTCTCCCTCTTAATGTAAATCTTGTAAAATATTAGAGAAAAGGCATAAGTATTGTACCATAATGTAAAATAACAGTCCATAATGCACTAAACAACAATATAAAAACATGATGAAAAATGGACGTAACATTCCTCATGTTGAGCGGCTGTCCTGACTATTTGCTGCTACAAAAAAACTATTGTAATAATTCCGTTGCAGCCATTTATGGTTGTGAGTAAGAGTTGTGCAAACGATGTAGTTCTGGCTGTTTCGCCTCTGCTTTGTAAAATGTTGGGGCGGGGGGATACCCTTTGATTCAGAAATGTTTTTAAGCCTTTGGGTCAACATCCAATAATTCACATATCATCTAATTGTGTACTATATCAACTATGTATTCAAACTCACACTAAATTTCCATGATCGGGAGGTGCTTTGCGACGATGCTCAAGTTTCATTGGGAATTGAATATTTTACGAGCATGCATGCCAACGCTCGAACCAAGACACATGCAAGCAGTAGCATTCTGACAGGCAGTAGCTTTAAATGCGCGTGATCTACTTCCTTTTTCATGCGGAGCAGGCCTACACCAAATACTAGGGCCCTACTTGGATCCAAGGGACTAAAACTAGTCTGACTAAAAATAGTCTTTTTAAGAGGCTAAAGTTCCAAGCACCTCTGACTAAAGAGGGGCTAAAACTAGTCTTGAGACTAAAATCTTTTAGTCAGGGGTACCCCTACTAAAATGTGAATTAGTCCTCTCTTTCCTCATTTAACTCCTTTCCTCTAACACATGCAAGTTCTGGATTGGAGGGTTTGGAGGATAATAAATGCTCATTAACTTGATTTTAGCCTCTTTAGTATTTGGATCCAAGCATGGGTGAGGCTAGCAAGTTTTAGTCCCACTACTTTTAGTAATGGGACTAAAACGTATCCAAGCATCCTCTAGAACGCAAGCGTCGTGCATGCCACAATCAACATGCTGGTTATTTAGAGTAAGAGGCCCACATAATCAGCATTTAATTGCCCCCGTGAGTTTCAGGGGTATGGGGCCCGCTCTAATTTAATCTCGCAGCTAATCAGAATGCTTGCACACTTACCATTTTGGGAGATGGAACCCTGTCGGAAATTGAGCTTGCGGACGCTCGCGCGCGAGATAGCAATGCACGTTTCATTGCTCCTCCAATGTCTGTGCCTACTCGATCATCATGGAGAGGAGCTCCTTAGGATAGCTTGGGTTAACTCTTTGATATGCAGCTCTTCTGGTGGCTAGCGTTGTGCATTTATGATGTATATTCAGTTGAGCGGTTGTCCAGAATGTTTACTACTGCTAAAAAATGGATGTAATAATTCTGTTGCGGCTATTTCTGGTTGTGAGTGAGAGTTGTTCAACCGATGTAGTTCTGGCTGTTTCGCCTCTACTTTAATAAAAAAGTTGGGGCGGGTGGGATACCCTTTGATTGAAAAACTTTTTAAAACCTTTGGGTCAACATCCAACAATTCACATCTCATCTAATTTTGTACTATATCAACTATGGATTCAAACTCACACTAAATTTCCATGATCGAGGGGTGCTTTGTATCGATGCTCAAGTTTTAGTGCTCCTCGAATGCCAGCGCCTACTTGGTCATCATGGAGAGGAGCTCCTTAGGATAGCTTGGGCCCACTCTTTTATAACCAACTCTTCTAGTGGCTAGCATTATGCATTTATGATGTATATTCAGTTGCTTCCTCATGTTGAATGGTTGTCCTGGCTGTTTGCTACTGTGAAAAACCCGTTGTAATAATTTTGTTGCAGCCATTTATGGTTGTGAGTGAGTGTTGTTCAAAAGATATAGTTTTGGATGTTTCGCCTCTACTTTAATACAAAGTTGGGGGTGCCCTTTGATTAAAATAATTTTTAAGCCTTTGGGTCAACATCCAACAATTCACATCTTATCTAATTTTGCACGATGTCAACTATGGATTCAGACTCACACTAAATTTCCATGATCGGGAGGTACTTTGCGACGATGCTCAAGTTTCACTACTCCTCAAATGTCTGCGCCTACTCGATCGTCATGGAGAGGAGCTCCTTAGGATAGCTTGGGCCGACTATTTGATAGGCTGCTCTTCTCATGGCTAGTGTTGTGTATTTATGGTGTATATTTAGTTGCTTCCTCATGTTAAGCGGTTGTCTAGACTGTTTGTTGCAGCTAAAAAACCATTGTAATAATTATGTTGCAGGTATTTCTGGTTATGAGTGAGAGTTGTTAAAATGATGTAGGTTTGTCTGTTTCACCTCTACATTAATAAATAAAAGTTGGGGCCTTAGGATAGGTTGGGCCGACTCTTTGATAGCTCTTCTGGTGGCTAGCATTTTGCATTTATGATGTATATTCAGTTGCTTCCTCATGTTGAGCGGCTATCCTGACTATTTGTTCTTGCTTAAAACCGTTGTAATAATTCCGTTGAAGTTATTTCAGGTTGTGAGTGAGAGTTGTTCAAACGATGTAGTTCTCGCTGTTTCGCATCTGCTTTAATAAAATGTTGGGGCGGGTGGGATACCCTTTGATTCAAAAACAATTTTAAGCCTTTCGGTCAACATCCAACAATTCACATCTCATCTAATTTTGTACTATATCAACTATGGTTTCAAACTCACACTAAATTTCCATGATAGGGAGGTGTTTTGCGATGATGCTCAAGTTTAACTGCTCCTCGAATGCCAGCATCTACTCGATCATTTCTATTTGTCGAGCTTGCGTTGTATTCCCTCGAAGAGGAAAGGGTGATGCGGCACAGTAGCGTAAGTATTTCCCTCAGTTTTTGAGAACCAAGGTATCAATCCAGTAGGAGACCATGTGCGAGTCCCTCGCACCTGCACAAACAAATAAAAACCTCACAGCCAACGCGATAAAAGGGGTTGTCAATCCCTTCTCGGTCACTTACGAGAGTGAGATCTGATAGAGATGATACGATAATATTTTTGGTATTTTTGGTATAGAGACAGAAAGTAAAGAAAGAAAAAGCGAAAGTAATTGGCAAGTTAACGGGAAACTAATATGATGAAGATAGACCCGGGGCCATAGGTTTTCACTAGTGGCTTCTCTCATGATAGAAGATTTCTACGGTGGGGGAACAAATTACCGTCGAGCAATTGATAGAAAAGCGCATAGTTATTAGAAAATCTAGGCATGATCATTATATATAGGCATCACGTCCATGACAAGTAGACCGGAACGATTCTGCATCTACTACTATTACTCCACACATCGACCTCTATCCAGCATGCATCTAGAGTATTAAGTTCATAAGAACAGAGTAATGCCTTAAGCAAGATGACATGATGTAGAGGGATAAACTCAAGCAATATGATATAAACCCCATCTTTTTATCCTCGATGGCAACAATACAATATGTGCCTTGCTGCCCCTACCGTCACTGGAAAAGGACACCGCAAGATTGAACCCAAAGCCAAGCACTTCTCGCATTGCAAGAACTCTAGATCTAGTAGGCCAAAGCAAACCAATAATTCGAAGAGACTTGCAAAGATATTATAATCATACAAAAAAGATTTCAGAAAATAATCCAATATTCTTCATAGATAATCTTGATCATAAACACACAATTCATCGGATCTCGACAAACACACCGCAAAAAGATTACACCGAATAGATCTCCTGGAAGATCGAGGAGAACCTTGTATTGAGATCCAAAGAGAGAGAAGAAGCCGTCTAGCTAATAACTATGGACCTGAAGGTCTATGGTAAACTACTCACAACTCATCGGAGAGGCTATGGTGTTGATGTAGAAGCCCTCCGTGATCGATGCCCCCTCCAGCGGAGCTCCGGAACAGGCCCCAAGATGGGATCTCAAGGGAGCAGAAGGTTATGGCTGTGGAATTAGGGTTTCGTCTGTTGCCTCGATGTTTTAGGGTATGAGAGTATATATAGGTTAAGAGGCACGCCAGGGGAGCCAGAGGGGGCCCACGAGGGTGGGGGCGCGCCTACCCCCCCGGGCGCGCCCTCTGCCCTCGTAGCCACCTCTCTTGTTTGCTCGCGTGTACTCCAAGTCTTCTGTGTTCATATCGTTCCAAAAATAACTCTCCCGAAGGTTTCATTCTGTTTGGACTCCTTTTGATATTCCTTTTCTGCAAAACACTGAAATAGGAAAAAAATAGCAATTTGCACTGGGCCTTGGGTTAGTAGGTTAGTCCCCAAAATAATATAAAAGTGTATAATTAAGCCCATTAAACATCCAAAACAGAATATATAATAGCATGGAACAATAAAAAATTATAGATACGTTAGAGACGTATCAAGCATCCCCAAGCTTAATTCCTCCTCGTCCTCGAGTAGGTAAATTGTAAAAACAGAATTTTTGATGTGGAATGCTAACCAACATAATTCTCAATGTAATTTTCTTTACTGTGGCACGAATTTTCAGATCCGAAAGATTCAAGACAAAAGTCTATATTGAGAAAATAATAATAATACTTCAAGCTTACTAACAAAGCAATCATGTCTTCTCAAAATAACATGGCCAAAGAAAGTTATCCCTACAAAATCATATAGTCTGGCTATGCTCTATTTTTATCACACGAAATATTTAAATCATGCACAACCCCGGTTTCAGCCAAGCAACTAGGCGTATCAATGGGTATGGAGATTCCCATCAATAGATATCAATGTAAGTGAGTAGGGATTGCCATGCAAGGGAAGCACTAGAGCTATAAGTGTATGAAAGCTCAACAAAATAAACTAAGTGGGTGTGCATCCAACTCGCTTGCTCACGAAGACCTAGGGCATTTTGAGGAAACCCATCATTGGAATATACAAGCCAAGTTCTATAATGAAAATTCCCACTAGTATATGAGAGTGACAAATCAAGAGACTCTCTATCATGAAGATCATGGTGCTATTTTGAAGCACAAGTGTGGAAAAAGGATAGTAACATTGTCCCTTCTCTATTTTTCTCTCAATTTTTGGGCCTTGTCTCCCTTTTTTCCCTTTTTCTTTTTATGGCCTCTTGTTTTTCTTTTTTTCGTCCGGAGTCTCATCCCGACTTGTGGGGGAATCATAGTCTGCATCATCGTTTCCTCACTGGCACAATGCTCTAATAGTGAAGATCATCACACTTTTATTTACTTACAACTCGAAGCTAGAACAAAATATTACTCTATGTGAATGACAATGATGAAGCGTGTCATACGAACGGAACGGTGGAAAGTTGCATGGCAATATATCTCGAAATGGCTATGGAAATGCCATGATAGGTAGGTATGGTGGCTGTTTTGAGGAAGGTATATGTTGGAAGGGTGAAAGTGCGTATAATCCATGGACTCAACATTAGTCATAAAGAACGCATATACTTACGCAAAAATCTACGAGTTATCAAAAGAAAGTATTCAACGCATGCTCCTAGGGGAAGGGTTGGTAGGATTTAACCATCGCGCAATCCTGACCTCCACGCAAAGGATGACACTCAATAAATAAATCAAGCTCCAACTTCATCACATAATGGTTCACCATACGTGCATGCTACAGGAATCACAAACTTTAACACAAGTGTTTCTCAAATTCACAATTACTCCACTAGCACGACTCTAATATCACCATCCCCATATCTCAAAACAATCATCAAGTATCAAACTTCTCATCATATTCAATGCACTTTATATGAAAGTTTTTACTATACTCATCTTGGATGCCTATCATATTAGGACTAGATTTATAACCAAAGCACATTACCATGTTGTTCTAAGAGACTCTCAAAAAGATATAAGTGAAGCATGAGAGATCAATAATTTCTACAAAATAAAACCACCGCCGTGATCTAAAAGATACTCCCTCCATTCCTCAATATGAGGTGTATTATTTTTTTAAAAAGTCAAACTTGTCTAACTTTGACCAAGCTTCAAGACAAAAATATCAATGTCTAGATTACCAAATCACTATCACTAGGTTCGGCATGAAATATATTTTTATATTTTATATATTTCGGATTGTAAATCTTTATATATTTTGCTATAAAGTTGGTCAAACATAGGTTACGTTTGACTTTTTTCAAAAACAAATACACCATATATTTAGGAACGGAGGGAGTATAAGTGAAGCACTAGAGCAAAACTATCTAGCTCAAAAGATATAAGTGAAGCACATATAGTATTCTAATAAATTCCAAATCATATGTATGTCTCTCAAAAGGTGTGTCCAGCAAGGATGATTGTGGAAAACTAAAAAGCAAAGACCCAAATCATACATGACGCTCCAAGCAAAACACATATCATGTGGTGAATAAAAATATAGTCTCAAGTAAAGTTACCGATAGATGAAGACTAAAGAGGGGATGCCTTCCTGGGGCATCCCCAAGCTTAGGCTTTTGGTTGTCCTTGAATTTTAGCTTGGGGTGCCTTGGGCATCCCCAAGCTTAGGCTATTGCCACTCTTTGTTCCATAGTCCATCAAATCCTTACTCAAAACTTGAAAACATCACACAAAACTTAGCCAAAAATCTCATGAGTTCCGTTAGTATAAGAAAACAAAACACCACTCAAAGGTACTGTAATGAACTCATTCTTTGTTTATATTGGTGTTAAACCTACTATATTGAAACTTCTCTATGATTCATACCCCCCGATACTACTCATACATTCATCAAAATAAGCAAACAACACATGAAAAACAGAATCTGTCAAAAACAGAACAGTCTGTAGCAATCTGTAACTTTCGAATACTTATGTAACTCCAAAAAATTGAAATAAATTGTTGGACGTGAGGAATTTGTCTATTAATCATCTTGAAAAAGAATCAACTAAAAAGCACTCTCTAGTAAAAAAATGGTAGCTAATCTTGTGAGCACTAAAGTTTCTGTTTTTTTACAGCGTGATCGCATAAACTTCACACAAGTCTTCCCAAAGGTTCTACTTGGCACAAACACTAATCTAAACAGAAGCTACATGCAATATTTATTCCTAAATAGAAGGAAAAACAAATAAAATAAAATTGGGTTGCCTCCCAACAAGCGCTATCGTTTAACGCCCCTAGCTAGGCACGATACAAGAATAGATCTAGGTATTGCCATCTTTGGTAGGCAATCCATAAGTGGCTCTCATAATAGATTCATAAGGTAATTTGATTTTCTTTCTAGGAAAGTGTTCCATGCTTTTCCTTAACTGAAATTGGAATCTAATATTTCCTTCCTTCATATCATTAATTGCACCAATCGTTCTAAGGAAAGGTCTACCAAGAATAATGGGACATGCGGGATTGCAATCTATATCAAGAACGATGAAATCTACAGGCACATAATTCCTATTGGAAACAATAAGACCACCATTAATCCTTCCCATAGGTTTCTTAATGGTAGAATCCGCAAGATGCAAATTTAAAGAAAAATCATCAAGTTCATGGAAACCTAACATATCACACAAAGCTTTTGGAATTGTGGAAACACTTACACCCAAATCACACAAAGCAAAGCATTCATGATCTTTAATCTTAATTTTAATAGTAGGCTCCCACTCATCATAAAGCTTTCTAGGGATAGAAACTTCAAATTCAAGTTTTTCTTCATAAGATTGCATTAAAGCATCAACTATGTGTTTGGTAAAAGCTTTATTTTGACTATAAGCATGCGGAGAATTTAGCACGGATTGCAACAAGGAAATACAATCTATTAAAGAGCAATTATCATAATTGAATCCCTTGAAATCCAAGATAGTGGGTTCATTGCTATGTAAAGTCTTGACCTCTTCAATCCCACTTTTAACAATTTTAGCATCAAGATCTAAAAACTCCGAATCATTGGGATGCCTTTTAACTAAAGTAGACTCATCTCCGGTCCCATCTTTATCAAGATTCATACTAGAAAACAAGGATTTAATAGGAGACACATCAATCACTTTCAGATCTTCATCTTTATTTTCTAAATCTTCCGGCTTAGCGGACATCATATTAACTAAGGTGGCTTGCTTATCCGATATTTGGGCTATTAAGTTCTCAAGATGAGAAAATTGAGATTTCAGACCATAAAATTCTTTAGACATATCATCAAGCTCTTTATTCATGTATTCCATAAAACTTTTCTGTTCTTTAAGCTCGTTTCTGAAGAAGTCATTATGCTCAAATTGCGCAGACATAAAACTTCTAACATTGTTTTCAATCTCCTCCAACCTCTTAAGGTGAGGATCAACACTAATAGGGGGAGCCATTGTGACGAGCAAGCAATCCAACACACAAGCAAACAAGAAGCAAGAGAACGGAAAAAGGGCAAATAAAATGGTGAGGGTGAAGTGGTGGAGAGGAAAACGAGAGGCAAATAAATGTAATGAGAGGGATAAGGGTTTGTGATAGGTACTTGGTATATGACTTTTGCGAAGATCTCCCCGGCAATGGCGCCATAAATTCTTCTTGCTACTTCTCGAGCTTGCATTGTATTCCCTCGAAGAGGAAAGGGTGATGCAGCACAGTAGCGTAAGTATTTTCCTCAGTTTTTGAGAACCAAGGTATCAATCTAGTAGGAGACCACGCGCGAGTCCCTCGCACATGCACAAACAAATAAGAACCTTGCAGCCAACGCGATAAAAGGGGTTGTTAATCACTTCTCGGTCACTTACGAGAGTGAGATCTGATAGAGATGATAGGATAATATTTTTGGTATTTTTGGTATAGAGACTGAAAGTAAAGAAAGCAAAACGAAAGTAATTGGCAAGTTGACGAGAAACTAATATGATGAAGATAGACCCGGGGGCCATAGGTCTCATGATAGCAGATTTCTATGGTGGGTGAACAAATTACCGTCGAGCAATTGATAGAAAAGCGCATAGTTATGAGAATATCTAGGAATGCTAATTGTATATAGGCATCACGTCCGTGACCAGTAGACCGAAATGATTATGCATCTACTACTATTACTCCACACATCGACCGCCATCCAGCATGCATCTAGAGTATTAAGTTCATAAGAACAGAGTAACACTTTAAGCAAGGTGACATGATGTAGAGGGATAAACTCATGCAATATGATATAAAACCCATCTTTTTATCCTCGATGGCAACAATACAATACGTGCCTTGCTGCCCCTGCTATCACTGGGAAAGGACAGCACAAGATTGAACCCAAAGCTAAGCACTTCTCCCATTGCAAGAAAGATCAATCTAGTAGGCCAAACCACACTGATAATTCGAAGAGACTTGCAAAGATATTTAAATCATGCATATAATAATTCAGAGAAGAACCAAATATTGTTCATAGATAATCTTGATCATAAACACAATTCATTGGATCTCGACAAACACACCGCAAAAAGAATTACATCGAATAGATCTCCAAGAAGATCGAGGAGAACTTTGTATTGAGATCCAAAGAAAGAGAAGAAGCCATCTAGCTAATAACTATGGACCCGAAGGTCTGTGGTAAACTACTCACAACTCATCGGAGAGGCTGTGGTGTTGATGTAGAAGCCCTCCATGATCGACGCCCCCTCCGGTGGAGCTCCGGAACAGGCCCCAAGATGGGATCTCACGGGTACAGAAGGTTGCGGCAGTGGAATCAGGGTATATGAGTATATATAGGAGGAAGAGCTACGTCGGTGGAGCTACGAGGGGCCCACAAGGGTGGGGGCGTGCCTACCCCCCTGGGCTGGCCCTCCTACCTCGTGGCCGCCTCGTGGCTTCCCTGGCGTGTAATCCAAGTCTTATGGGTTGCGTTTGTTCCAAAAATCGTTGTAATAATTCCGTTGCAGTTATTTCAGGTTGTGAGTGAGAGTTGTTCAAACGATGTAGTTCTCGCTGTTTCGCCTCTGCTTTAATAAAAAGTTGGGGCGGGTGGGATACCCTTTGATTCAAAAACAATTTTTTAAGCCTTTGGGTCTACATCCAACAATTCACATCTCATCTAATTTTGTACTATATCAACTATGGTTTCAAACTCATACTAAATTTCCATGATAGGGACACTACAAAAAAATACACTTCCGTGATGATACGTGTTTGTCACGGTAGGTCACGTTTTCTGTCATGCATGTACATCCATGAAAAATTTATGACAGAATCAAGATAGTCATACATGTGCTGTCGTAGAAGTGTTCCATGACATTACCAAAATTATCATCACGGAAGTGTCCACTCCCATGATGATAAATCGCGCGTCACAGAAGTGCTTTCGTCAAGGGTGACCGACACGTGGCATCCACCGTAACGGAACGCCGTTAAGCTATCGGGTCCGGTTTTGGATACGATAACCCGTTAACAGCCCCGACCAATGGGGATTTTCCATGTGTAAAATCATCATTGGCTGGAGGAAACACGTGTTGCCTCACCGTTGGGACAGATGTCATCCACTCATTGGACATGAGGCGCCTATGATAGGTCGACACGTGGCACGGCCCAATAGTGGCCCATTCTGGTGAAAAAGGTCGGCCTAGTAAAAAATAGCAGGCCGGCACATATAAGGCCTACTTGTGTCAGGTCCATTTAAGCCCACGACCCATACGAGATGTGCCAATTCGGCCCGTCAATGGCCCGTTAAAGATTTGATACCATTGCAGCCCATCGTCAGTTCGAGGCCGTTAACAACCCGCTATATATTTGGGCTCAATATCGGCCCGATGAGATTTCGGCCTGTTAGCAGCCCATTCAGTGGATGGGCCAATTTTCACGATGTACATCTTTCAGCCTTTTAGCGACCCATTTAAATATTGGGCTAATTTATGGCCCGGTGTGTCTTTCAGCCTATTGACGACCCATAAATTAGTTGGGCCATTTGTAGTCAGACCTGAGTTTCGGCCTTTTAGCGACCCATTTAAGTGTTGGGCTAATTTCCGGTCCGGTGTGTCTTTCAGCCTAGTGACGGCCCATATATCTGTTGGGCCATTTGTAGTCGGACCTAAGTTTTGGCCTTTTAGTGACCCATTTAAGTGTTGGGCCAATTCCCGGCCCTGAGTGCCTTTCAGCCTGTTAACGGACCATAAATGAGTTGGGCCATTTGTAGTCGGACCTGAGTTTTGGCCTTTTAACGGCTCATGCCCTTTATGGTCCAATACCAGCCCGGTTTCTCTTTCGGCCTGCTAAAGGCTCACAATACAGTTGGGCAATTTACAATACGACCTGACTTTTGGCCTCTTAGCGGCCCATGCTCTTCATGGTCCAGTACAAGCCCGCTGTCTCTTTCGGCTTGCTAAAGGCCCACAGTATAGTTGGGCTATATGTAGCCCGAACTTAGTAATGGCATGTTAACGGCCCGTGAAATCAATTGGGCCCACCTGTTGTCCACTTTGATGTCAGCCTGTTAACGACCCGGGAGTTAAGAGGGCCGACCATTAACGGCCCATTAACTTAGTGGGCTCACTAAAGTTCGTACATGTCTTTAGGCCAAATTAGATAATTTGAGCCCATTACGACGAGCAATTATGCACAGGACCAAAACAGATCAAGCAAAGGTACGACATACAGGGAAAAATGTTGCACATCCAGCATATATTACAGGAAATTACATCCATTGGGCAATCAAAGAATGATGCTAGTGCAAATAAATGAACAGAACCTAACGATGTACAACGTCACAATCTGCAACCTCAGCACGGATGACGCCCATAAGCATGTGGGCAAGTTCTTGCTACTTTGCTACACTGCCTCTGAAAACATTGATCAGTTGTTGTGTCGCACGACTCTGCACCTCTGATTCCTCCACCACTTCCATCATTCCTTCAGCCATTAATTGGTTCACAAACATACATTTTTTCCGTTGCATTCGAGACAAAGGATACTAAACAGAATTAGATGACAATTTTGGCAGGCTTGTATTATTGATAGTGGAGAGTGCCTCGACCACTGCATCATAACATAAATTAGGAGGGGAACCAAACAGATTAATCATGAGTTATTGGCATATTACCTGGCCTAGATTTATTGGAAGAAACAATGGGGTTGCCTTGCTGATTTTAGAGTTTGTCTTCTTATCTTCAGCAGCCTGCACCAAATTAAGACACTAGCATTGCTATCATTGGGAAAGTCAGATAATAGGAAAGCAACATTGGCACAACGAACGTTTGGGCAAATAGCCAACACCAAATTAACACAATATGGGACAACTATCATCAGCTAGGTAAGGTAATACGAAGGCTACATTGACACAATGAATGAATGGGCAACCAGAGCAGCACTACAATTCAGTAATGTGCATGATATGAGATAGTACACTCATGTAGCCGAGTATGCAAAACTACCAGACAATTTTCTTTACAAAAATCAACATTGGCGCCTTTAACATTTTTCTACAACTAATTTTAGATCAGACAAAGGTTGGATTCACGCCGATTAACAAAATACATGCTGATGTAAAAATATAGTAATATACAACAGGTACTTACATCAGCATTGGAGCACAGAGAATTCCCGCAAGATATTTGCCTCGAATACAATGCCAATGAAGGAAATCTTCTATCATTTAACCTTATTTTCTAAAAGAGAGATGGGTAAGAAACATGTAGAAAATATGATCAGAATGCTATAAAATTTCAAGATGCGTGGATACGCACACACTTCTTAGAATGGAGTTGACATTCTTTTGCTGGAGTGGAGCGGACTAGTTCTTTGGCCACTGGAATCTACTTATTATCAGTGGGAGTTGGGTTTCTCTGTGTTGTAGCAGTATCTAAGAAAAATGGAGTTGGTTTATTATCTACTGGCGTTTGGATCTTTTGCAAAGACCTAGTTTGTAACCCTTCAGATTCTAACATAGCCGTCTTCCCCTTGCATGCCTTATATAGAAGAATGGTGCTTCAATTATAAAACATGCTACAACAGAGATGGAATAGGTACTGAAGAATAGAAAGGCATGACATATTGACATGTATTCCCTCCACCCGGAATAAATGGATTGGTCTAGGCATATTTCAGTTCTAGATACATCCAGTTTTATCCATTTTTGTGACATGTTGAGGGATCGAAGAAGGTGAGAGTGTCTAGAGGGGGGGTGATTAGACTACTCGACAAGATAAAAATTCTGTCTTTTATCAAGGACAGATTTTGACAGTTTTTGCATAGCACACAAGTCAAGTAGCACACTACACATGCAATTCTAGAGTATGGGCAGCGGAAAGTAAATTGCACATATAGTAAAGAGAAGTGGAGAAGATCAAACGCAATTTGGAGACGCAATGATTTTTCCTGTGGTTCCGATAGGTAGTGCTATCGTACATCCACGTTGATGGAGACTTCAACCCACGGAGGGTAACGGCTGCGCGAGTCCACGGAGGGCTCCACCCACGAAGGGTCCACGAAGAAGCAACCTTGTCTATTCCATCATGGCCTACGCCCACGGAGGGCTAGCCTTACTCGGGGTAGATCTTCACGAAGTAGGCGATCTGCTTGCCCTTACAAACTTCTTGGTTCAACTCCACATCTCGATGATGGAGGCTCCCAAGCGACACCTAACCAATCTAGGAGGCACCACCCTCCAAAAGGTAATAGATGTTGTTGATGATGATGAACTCCTTGCTCTTGTGCTTCAAATGATAATCTCCCCAACACTCAACTCTCCTCACTGATATGGCTGTGGTGGAAGAAAGGATTGAGTGGAAAGCAACTTGGGAAGGTTAGAAATCAAGTTTCATATGGTAGGAATGGAATAACTTGATCTCAACACAAGGGTAGGTAGTTCTCTTCTCAGAAAGTGTAAGGTAGGAGTGGTAGTTCTTTCTGATGGCTCTCTCCACGAATGAAGAGGGGGTGGAGGGGTATATATAGCCTCCACACAAAATCCAACCGTTACACACATAATTGAGCAATCTCGGTGAGACCGAAGTTAAAACTCGGTCAGACCGAAAGTTCAAATATAGTGAACGTTGGGGTTTTCGGTGGGACCGAAAATACCATCTCGGTGAGACCGAAAGTGTAAATAATATGAACGTTGGAGTTTTCGGTGGGACCGAGAAAGAAAACTCGGTTAGACCGATTTGAGAAAAGACAGGAACATGCCAGTATCGGTGAGACCGAAAATGCAATATCGGTGAGACCGATTTTAGTCAAGACAGAAGCTTGCCAATTTCGGTGAGACCGATAATGCAAACTCGGTTATTCCGAAATGATGTCAAACGGTTACAGAAGGTTGGCAGTCCATATTTCGGTGAGACCGATCTCAAACTCGGAATGACCGATTTTTCTAGGGTTTGGCTTATGGCTGAGGTGGTTCATCTCGGTGGGACTGAGTTGGAAGAATCGGTTTGTCCGAGATTACTTATGAGTGTGTAGTAGTGAAAGTTGCTGATAGTTGAAGGAGATATATCACTAAGCACTTGAGCAACCAGATCATCAACACAACCTCATCCCCTTTTAATAGTATTGGCTTTTCCTATGGACTCAATGTGATCTTTGATCACTAAACCAGAAATGGAGTCTTGAGCTTTTGCCAATGCTTGCCTTAGCATTTGAGGGGTCCACTTCTTCAGTCATCTTGCCATACCAATGTGATTGGATTTCCTGAAACATACTTGATAAAAGCATTAGTCCAACCACAAAGTATGTTGTCATTAATTACCAAAACCACCCATGGAGCAAATGTGCTTTCAATCTCCCCCTTTTTGGTAATTGATGGCAACACACTAAAATCACACTAAACAAGACATCAAAGCTTATTGAAAGAAAGACAGAATTATCACGAAAGCTTTGACAAGCATGTAGTACACAGGCTCCCCCTACAAGTGTGCAAGATTTTCATAAATTATGGTTTTGGACTACCACAAGCACACAAGAGAGATAAGCAAGATGTGCTACATGCAGCTTGGCTATATGCATCAGAGCAGATGAAAGGGAAGTGAGTGATAATGCATATGTGCATGGTGATTTCTTGCAAACAAGTATTTACAAGCAAGTCACCATCATGCACATTCTGCAAGGTGCATATATTTACCTTGAGGTTCCTTGGCATTGTACCTGAAGAGATAAACTTGGGAAAACAAGGTTAGATAACACAAGAGTATTTATTCAACCAACTGCAAGAACATCAAGAGTACCAAGCCAGGGAGGACATGTATAAAGAGTGTCTCATATTGAGCACAAGCTTGAATCAGCAAACATGTCTCCGAAACTAAAAGATTTTCAATGAACTCTGAGAGATTTTGCTTTCCATAAGATATCAATTGAGAAAATTCCTCTCCCTTTGAGTTCTCTCAGAACAAGGGGTTTGACGGAAAGAGCAAAATCAAAAGAATGATGCCAATTGAGAATGATGTCCAATGTAAAATACGGCAAAGCTTTGATGTGATTCTCTCCCCCTTAAGATAAGATTACTTTTCTTCTCCCCCTAAGTCTCTTCTCCCTCTACTCCCCCTAAGTCTTCTCCCCCTTTGACATCAAGTGCCGAAAAGGACAGCAAACTAGGAAGGGCAGGAAGGATGGAAAGAAAGAAGTGGGATCCTTAAGAATCACAACAGGGCAAATAAGAACATGCATAGAGAAACATTGAGTGGAGCTGCAGAAGTTGATGTCCTGGAAGATAAATCGGTGACACCGAATTAGATGGATCGGTGGATCCGAATCCTTTTCGGTTAGACCGGAAATTTTAAATCGGTGACGCCGAGTTTAATTCCAAGGAAATACAGAAATAATTCAGCTTACTTTGCGAGGAATGTTTCAAAAGATTTGCAATGAATTTGTGAAAGATTTTCAGGGAATTGATCAGAGCCAGAAGGATATTCAAAAAGACATAAGAAATAGAAATAAAAAGATTCCTAGATGAAGTTTTTTTTTGTTTAAAGAGAACTCAATGAGAGAACATAAGAGAAAACAGAAAGACTCCAAAAGCATATGTACTTCATCTAGATAAAGGTCGGCGACAAGGTCACCTATGTTTGAGTATATTGACTTAGGAGTCAAATGAGGACATTTGATCATAGGTCATACTCATCATTTAAGCTCAAAATGGGGTTGCCATTTTTCGATTAAGCATTCGATGTGATCACATCTTATGAAGCTGCTTGTACTCATGACTTTGAGCAAAGCTCCTCAAAGATGTGAAGAACATACCTTTGGCTTGTTGTTGCTTTGCTCATGTAGGTAAGCTTGATGTAGGTGCTCATTGAATGTGAAGTTGGAGCGCCATTTCTACTTGTGTAGTTCATCTTCCTACATGGGTTAGGCAAGCAAGGAAATACTCGAGGATATCCAAGATGACAAGAGTGAAATACTAGATGTATAAAATGTCAAAAAGGATATGTGGAATTTTGTTCCTTGAACTCAACATCCCAAAGGGCTAGATACTTGGTCAATGACAAGATTACTCATGATTTGAGTGTGTGGTAATCTTGTGGAATGTAGATCATCCAAGTACCTGCAAAGAGTTAGATGCAATACAAGGAGGCAAATGTGTCCAAGACATATGATCACCATCATAAGAGAAATATCAAGGATTAGTCAAGTGAGCTCATGCCTTGCATGCATCAATGGAGTTTTCACTCCAAGTTTGAAGCATCAATGATGTTCAACTCACTCCTTAAGCGACAAAACACTTTCTCATCAAGAGGTTTTGTAAAGATATCAGCAAGTTGTTTGTCAGTACGAACATGCTTAAGATTAATGTCACCCTTGGCAATATGATCACGAATAAAATGGTGACGAACTTCAATATGCTTTGTTCGAGAGTGTTGCACTGGATTGTGTCCAATTTTAATTGCACTCTCATTGTCACAAAGCAAGGGAACATGTCTCACATGTATCCCATAATCCTTAAGCGTTTGTGTCATCCATAGCAATTGAGCACAACACGAACCAGCAGCAATATATTCCGCTTCGGCAGTGGATAATGATACCGAATTTTGTTTCTTGGAGGACCAAGATACAAGGGATCGACCAAGGAATTGACACGTACCCGAAGTTGACTTTCTATCAACCTTGTCACCGGCGTAGTCCGAGTCGGAATAGCCAACAAGGTCGAAAGAGGCTCTCTTAGGATACCAAATGCCAAAGTTTGGTGTGTGTATCAAGTATCTCACTATCCTCTTAACAGCTTTAAGATGACATTCTTTAGGGGCTGCTTGATATCGCGCACACATGCATACACTCAACATTATGTCAGGACGAGAAGCACAAAGATATAGTAGAGAACCAATCATAGAACGGTAAACCCTTTGATCAACGGGTTCTCCATCTTTTGTCAAGTCATTATGTCCACTAGTAGGCATGGGGGTACTCATACCTTTGCTTTCTTGCATGTTGAACTTCTTGAAGAGATCCTTGGTGTACTTTGTTTGTGAGACAAAGGTACCCTCCTTAGATTGCTTGATTTGCAACCCAAGGAAGAATTTGAGTTCACTCATCATGGACATCTCATACTTCTCCGACATGAGCTGTCCAAACTTCTTGCTAAAATGAGGGTTAGTTGAACCAAAGATAATATCATCAACATATATTTGGCACACAAATAGTTCACCATTAACCCTTTTCGTGAACAGCGTTGAGTCTATCTTTCCAATCTCAAAGCCTTTTTCAAGAAGAAAACTAGTCAAACATTTGTACCAAGCTCTAGGAGCTTGTTTAAGACCATAAAGAGCTTTATGCAACTTGTAAACATGATTAGGCTTTTTGGGATTCACAAAACCGGGAGGTTGTTTCACAAATACTTCCTCCTCAATTTCACCATTTAGGAAAGCACTTTTGATATCCATTTGATAGAGAGTAATATCATGGTGATTGGCATAAGCAAGAAGAATGCGAATGGACTCAAGTCTAGCAACGGGGGCATAGGTCTCACCATAGTCCATACCTTCGACTTGTGTGTAACCTTGAGCTACGAGACGAGCCTTGTTGCGGATGACTTGTCCATCTTCATCTTGCTTGTTCCGAAACACCCATTTGGTTCCAATGATGTTTTGATCATCCTTGGGCTTCTCTACCAAAGTCCATACCTTGTTCCTCTCGAAGTTGTGTAGTTCTTCGTGCATAGCGTTCACCCAATCTGGGTCTTCAAGTGCTTCTTCTACCTTCATAGGTTCAATACTAGAGATAAATGAGTAATGCTCACAAAAGTTAGCTAAGCGAGTTTTAGAGCGAGTAATTATCCCGGAGTTGATGTCGTTCATCATTTGTTCCACGGGATGATTTTTCTTGACTCTTGCTCGGACTCGAGATAGCTTTTGTTGATGTTGTGGCTGAGCTTCCTCATCATCTTCATCTTCCTCTTCTTCTTCTTCATTGTTGTTGGTGTTGTCTTGAGGCGGTGGAGAAGGAGGTTGTGGTGGATCTTCTTGTTACACTTCCTCATCTTGGTGAGTTCCACTTGTGGAGGCCTCCATGTTGCCTTGAGGTTCATCTCGCCGTGAGGTAGGTGGCTCCACATATGTAGATGAGGTACTCTCCTTCACTTCCATGGGACGGATCTTTCCAATAGATAAATCTTGGATAGCTTCTGATGGGTCCTTGTCTCCTACATCAATAGGCATTTGCTCTACTTGCGAGCCATTAGATTCATCAAACTTCACATCTACCGTCTCTTCAACCTTTCGGGTGAAATTATTGTAGACACGGTAGGTGTGGGAGTTTGATCCATAACCAAGAAGAAAGCCTTCATGAGATTTAGGAGCAAATTTAGACCGACGATGCTTATCAAGGATATACCATTTTGAACCAAAGACACGAAAGTATCCCACTTGGGGTTTGTTACCGGTGAGGAGCTCGTATGATGTCTTGCCGAGGAGCTTATGAAGATAAAGCCTGTTGATAGCATGACAAGCTGTCTCGACCGCTTCTCCCCAAAAGTGCTTCGGTGTCTTGTATTCATCAAGCATCGTTCTCGCCATCTCTATGAGCGTTCGGTTCTTCCTCTCAACAACTCCATTTTGTTGAGGGGTGTACGTAGCCGAGAACTCATGTAGAATTCCTTCCTCATCGAGAAAAGAGTCTACATTGGCGTTCTTGAACTCCGTTCCATTGTCACTCCGAACTTTCTTGATCTTCACCTCGAATTGATTTTGGGCCTTTTTGGCAAAGGTCTTGAAGATTCTTTGAACCTGCGATTTATCATCAAGGAAAAATACCCACGTAAATCTGGAATAATCATCAACTATAACTAGACCAAAGGAGTTACCACCAAGGCTTTTGTAAGCATTGGGATTGAAGAGATCCATATGAAGAAGCTCAAGCGGTCTCCTTGTGGTCATGATGTTTTTCACGGGATGACTTCCACCAACTTGTTTTCCTGCTTGACAAGCACTACAAAATCTATCTTTGTCAAAGAAAACATCTTTAACACCAAGAATATGATCACCTTTGATCAGCTTGTCTAGATTACGCATACCAACATGTCCTAGCCTTCTATGCCATAACCAACCTTTAGAGGATTTAGCAATGAAACAAGCTCTAGGTTGGGCTTTCTTAGTGAAATCAACAATATATAGATCACCTCTACGGATACCGGTAAATGCCATGTTTTGATTATCACGACGAAAGACTTGGCAATCTACTTTGGTGAATAGCACATTGAATCCAAAGTCAGCTAATCTAGACACGGAAAGTAAATTGTATCCAAGAGATTCTACAAGCATGACATTTTGAATAGAGCTATCATGAGATATGGCCACCTTACCAAGGCCAAGTACCTTACCCTTGGAGTTGTCTCCAAAAGTCACATACTTGCATGGACCATCGTTGTTTGCAAGCTCTCGAAACATGTCTTTGTCTCCGGTCATGTGATCAGTGCATCAACTATCAAGAATCCACTCTTTTCCGCCGGACATGTAGTCTCTCAGATTTGCCATAAGATTGAGACTCTTCATGACCTTGTCCAGCTCGGTGTCCGAATCGGAGTAATCATCATCATGCTCATGCTCATCATCATATTGACCCATAGATCGTTCATCATCAACACCTAGGTCAATTTGATAAAAACTTCTTGCATTAGTTTTGTCAATGTGACAATAATCTTCCGAATGCAATACAAGAGCTTTTCTAATTAAAGCATTGATAAGACCGGGATCACCCTTCTTTTTCATAAGATCACGAAGCTCAAAGAAGCATTTATCAAAGTTGGGATCATTGGGGTGCAACTTATCAAATTCAATAGTCTTGTGTAGAATTTCATCAAGACTTCTCAAAGAGTAGTCCGGATAAAGTTCTTCCAAGAATTTCCACATAGCATAGGCGCACTCAAAGTTTGTAACAAGATTAAGCAAGTCATCGGGTAACCCTCTAATGATAAGATTTACAGTTCTAAGGTTACGAAGCAAATCAAGCTCTTCATCTATGGTAGGGTGCAAGGGGTCAAAAGGAGGCACATAGGGGGTCTCAACATATTTGCACAAATTGTACATCTTAAAGATACTAAGCATTTCAGATCTCCAAGAGTTATAGAACCTTCCATTAAGAACAGGCACACTATGGCTAACACTCCCAACCGTAGACACGTCCATCTTCCTCCAATGGTGTGTAAACCAAAGCAATGGAGACCAAAGCTCTGATACCAATTGAGGGATCGAAGAAGGTGAGAGTGTCTAGAGGGGGGGTGATTAGACTACTCGACAAGATAAAAATTCTGTCTTTTATCAAGGACAGATTTTGACAGTTTTTGCATAGCACACAAGTCAAGTAGCACACTACACATGCAATTCTAGAGTATGGGCAGCGGAAAGTAAATTGCACATATAGTAAAGAGAAGTGGAGAAGATCAAACGCAATTTGGAGACGCAATGATTTTTCCCGTGGTTCCGATAGGTAGTGCTATCGTACATCCACGTTGATGGAGACTTCAACCCACGGAGGGTAACGGCTGCGCGAGTCCACGGAGGGCTCCACCCACGAAGGGTCCACGAAGAAGCAACCTTGTCTATTCCATCATGGCCTACGCCCATGGAGGGCTAGCCTTACTCGGGGTAGATCTTCACGAAGTAGGCGATCTCCTTGCCCTTACAAACTTCTTGGTTCAACTCCACATCTCGATGACGGAGGCTCCCAAGCGACACCTAACCAATCTAGGAGGCACCACCCTCCAAAAGGTAATAGATGTTGTTGATGATGATGAACTCCTTGCTCTTGTGCTTCAAATGATAATCTCCCCATAACTCAACTCTCCTCACTGATATGGCTGTGGTGGAAGAAAGGATTGAGTGGAAAGCAACTTGGGAAGGTTAGAAATCAAGTTTCATATGGTAGGAATGGAATAACTTGATCTCAACACAAGGGTAGGTAGTTCTCTTCTCAGAAAGTGTAAGGTAGGAGTGGTAGTTCTTTCTGATGGCTCTCTCCACGAATGAAGAGGGGGTGGAGGGGTATATATAGCCTCCACACAAAATCCAACCGTTACACACATAATTGAGCAATCTCGGTGAGACCAAAGTTAAAACTCGGTCAGACCGAAAGTTCAAATATAGTGAACGTTGGGGTTTTCGGTGGGACCGAAAATACCATCTCGGTGAGACCGAAAGTGTAAATAATATGAACGTTGGAGTTTTCGGTGGGACCGAGAAAGAAAACTCGGTTAGACCGATTTGAGAAAAGACAGGAACATGCCAGTATCGGTGAGACCGAAAATGCAATATCGGTGAGACCGATTTTAGTCAAGACAGAAGCTTGCCTATTTCGGTGAGACCGATAATGCAAACTCGGTTATTCCGAAATGATGTCAAACGGTTATAGAAGGTTGGCAGTCCATATTTCGGTGAGACCGATCTCAAACTCGGAATGACCGATTTTTCTAGGGTTTGGCTTATGGCTGAGGTGGTTCATCTCGGTGGGACTGAGTTGGAAGAATCGGTTTGTCCGAGATTACTTATGAGTGTGTAGTAGTGAAAGTTGCTGATAGTTGAAGGAGATATATCACTAAGCACTTGATCAACCAGATCATCAACACAACCTCATCCCCTTTTAATAGTATTGGCTTTTCCTATGGACTCAATGTGATCTTTGATCACTAAACCAGAAATGGAGTCTTGAGCTTTTGCCAATGCTTGCCTTAGCATTTGAGGGGTCCACTTCTTCAGTCATCTTGCCATACCAATGTGATTGGATTTCCTGAAACATACTTGATAAAAGCATTAGTCCAACCACAAAGTATGTTGTCATTAATTACCAAAACCACCCAGGGAGCAAATGTGCTTTCACATGTAATCCGGATGGAGGGAGTATGGTGTAAGAGCTAGGGATACGACAGGACAACACAGTAAAAAAACACTAAATAACCACTGCAGAACCAAAGTAATCAAACCCACTGATATGAGATAGTACACTCATGCAGCTCAGGATGCAAAACTACCAGGCAGTTTTCCTTACAAAAATCAACATTCTGGCCTTTAATCATACATTTTGCTACAACTAAATTTAGATCAGATAAAGGTTGGATTCACGCCGATTAACAAAATACATGTTGATGTAAAAATATAGTGATATACAACAGGTACTTACATCTGCATTGGAGTCCAGAGAATTCCTGCAAGAATCTTTCCTCATAGACGATACCAGTGCAGAAATTCTTCTATCTGTTAAGCTTATTTTCTAAAAGAGAGATGGGTAAGAAACATGTAGAAAATATGATCAGCATGCTATAAAATTTCGTGATGCAAGGATACGCACACGCTTCTTAGAATGGAATTGACATATTTTTGCTGGACTGAAGCGGACTAGTTCTTTGGCCACTGGAATCTGCTTATTATCAGTAGGAGTTGGGTTTCTCTGTGCTGGAGCAGTATCTATAAAAATTGGAGTTGGTTTATTATCTTCTGGCGTTTGGATATTTTGCAAAGACATGGTTTGTAACCCTTCATATTCTAACATAGTCGTCTTCCCCTTGCATGCCTTGTATAGAAGAATGGTGCTTCAATTATAAAACATGCTACAGCAGAGAGATGGAATAGGTACTGTAGAATAGAAAGGCATGACATATTGACATGTATTCCCTCCATCCAAAAAATGGATGGGTCTAGGCGTATTTCAGTTCTAGATACATCCTTTTTTATCCATTTCAGCAACATGTAATCCGGACAGAGGGAGTATGGTGTAAGTGCTAGGGGTACAACAGGACAACACAGTAAAAAAACACTAGTTGAATGTAAAACTGTATGCTAGCGGAATACATACAGAAAAAACTAAGGCAAAATACATGTGTATGATTGGGAAACTAAGATGGCATTGCAACAGAGCAGTAGAACAACACTTCAATGTAAAAAACATGGTATGGTAGACAGATGAAGTACATACTGATGAATAACAATGCATAAGATATTCAGAAGCATGATGTCCAAATTAAGCAGATGACATTGCGATAGAGTAGAATGACAATACTTGAATTTGAAAACATGTTATCATGAATGGAATAGGTACTGAAAAACAGGAAGTCATGACATATTTACATGCATGATCAGCATGCTAAGCACATGGCATTGCAACAGAGTAGATACACTCCAGGACATTATATGCATGTTGTACCCATATCACGGGCCAAGTTAGAGCAAGGACCTTGTGGGGTGAAGAGGATTCAACATCTTTCTGCAAGTCTTCTGAAGAACTGCCTTTACATGTTCCATCATATTGGGTATCGCTGACATCAAATTTATTGGCCTTTACATTGCTCCGTGAGGTTCTTATGGATATATCAGTGTGTGCAATTATATCTGGCATGCATGGAAGACAACTAGTAGTTAGATTTATGTAATGAGTGCCTGTAGGAGACGACATAAATAGTAGGAATGGGGTTAACTAGCAGCAACATGTCTCAAAAACTAAAGGGAGAACACAGATGAAAGCTACAGAATATGTATCGTTTGTACTCGAGATTAACTAGATGGCACACAAAAGTATTAAAGAACAACATGGGTAATACTAGAAGTGGTATAATACTATAATCACTAGCCTGTGGGATAGCATTGGCTGATGGATGATAACTATGGAACAGTGTTACCTAAAGAACAACTATCTTAGCTGAACTATGGAACAACGTTAACTCCTGAACAAGACCCGTAAGAGATCATCATGAATATACAGTGAAATGTGATAATCTATTTTCCATGCTTAGATGAATAACAAAGCCATAAATGTTGCACACAAGTAAGATGAGGGTACAACCTATCTGGCCGCCATCCATAGGAGTGAGCATCATGTGCTGACTTGTCGATGGCCCTGCAGTTGTTGTGGCTGTCCATGTCGAGCACGCGCATTCAATACAGGGAACTGTTGAGTGGGGACTATAGCTCCCTTCTAGTGTATGCTTCCCTTGTTGGAGCAGCTGCGGTGAGTCGGAAGACGGTGTGGCTGACGATGGAGATAACGCAGAATGTTAAGAACGACACATCTATTTGATCTGAAGAAATACACTAAGAGATCAACAGTAAGGTATAAGAGTGGTCACACGTCTGTTGACTGAGACTAAATTGGGGTCACACGATTTTATTTTATTTTGGTACTGTCAGATCTACGCCGGATGGCTTGATGGTCGTTTTGTGCCTCCTGACTGACACTGTTAAGAATCTTCCCCGTAGAGCCAGCGACCAACGCCAGAGCAGCTTGCCTTCGCCATCCGGGGCCCCGGCCAAAACCCCGCTCCCCGCCCCACCGCACTGCCGTGGTTGCGCCGCCCCCGGGCCAATCCACGAAGACTCCCCGTCATCCAGATCCAGCGGCGGCAGTACCTTGAACCCAGGCAACTCTAAGATAGCCATCTAAGTGTTGCTTCCGCGGCGAACTTGCGGCCCCGCACCCTTACGTTAGACACCAGCCAACCGACAGCCTAGGAGCTCCACCGCCTCGAGGGGTGCTTCTTCCCATTGGGAATCGATTGGCCTAGAATAAAAATTCAGACAACTGACGCCTAAATAAAGTGATTTGAGATGAGGGTGCGACCTCTCTGGCGGCATGGTGAAGTAGGCAGGTCCAGCTGTCGAGTCGGTGAGGCCGGCACGATTGCGGTGGCCACCAGCAACAGGGAAACAACGATGTCACGATGGTCAACGGCTATGGTGAAGCAGCGCGGGACTCTGGACGGATCCGAAGTTGGAGCTGCTCCGGTGCCGTGAACAACGGCGGGGGTGAATCGGCTCCGGTACGGTTCACGCGGCCGTCGTCGAGGCAGCTACAGCAGCCCGGAGTAGGAGGCACATGGCCCAGTGCACCATGGCAAATGGACAGCGTCTCCGGCATTAGGGAAGAGGGCGGCTGTGAAATTGGTGCGGTAGGAGGCACCATGGAGGAGGGGCTGAGGTTTCGCGGCTCGGGAGAAGGGAGCTTCCGGGGAGAAGGTGATTTGTCGCCCACGAGGTATGAATGGGGGGGATTGGGAGGGGAGTGGAACCATGTTTTACGGACGCATTTGTCTGTGAGGGGAGTTACAGTTCTACCCCTGCCTTTAGGCTTCTCGGCTTGGGTCAGTGTACTGAGGGTCGGGGATAGTAGAGTAACTTCGCTTCTCCCCAAACAGTCGGCGGGAGCGATTTCGGGCGAGGAGGGCGTGTTTTGAAATATAGTGGGCGCGAGCGATTTCGGGCAAGGAGAGCGTGTTTTGAAATAGTGGGCGCGAGCTATTTCGGGCGAGGAGAGCGTGTTTTGCCGACCATGGTTTATGAATTATTGGGCAGATGTCATTTCGGCCGAGGAGAAGGTGCGCTTGTATGAAGTTACGAACCTACCGTCGATGCACAACGGGCCAATTAATGCGTCTCCCACATAGGACGGTAATTTCGCGTCTCCCATTTATTTGCTCGGGCGAATTCCACCGAGCAGAGGATGTTTAATGGTTCGTTAAAAATTTGGGAGAACGAGCATCCACGTCTACCTTACCAAGTCGATTCGAATCAAATTTAGAAATATTAGCTTGCCACTTCTTTTTTAGATGGAGAGATGATGCTCGGGAGTAATGTGTTTTTACATGCTCGTTGCTAGCGATTTACTATATGACAAATAGTTGACCCACTCAAAAAACGGGAATCAAATCCAAAATGAAATATCTCGATTCAATGAAATAGCTCATTAACCAGGTCAAAATAGTGAACTAAATCCAAAATTGAACACCTCAATCGAATAGCATGTTGTACAGTATTATAGTACTCCATGAACATGTTGAAAGTAAAATTAATGAACTTGTTTGATATACGCATATATCCGTTCATGTGTGGATTGCAGACAACATGTTCTCCAATTTAAATATTTGAATGCAAGTTTATATCGAAACATGGTTTATATCAGTGTTTGATGCATAAAACGCGACCTCCCCCTCTCCCGGACTCCTGCTCTCTCTCTCTCTCTCTCTCTCTCTCTCTCTCTCTCTTTCTCTCCATCTCTCTCTCTCTCTCTTTGTGTGTGTGCGTGGGGCGGTCTTTCTAGTTCGCATGCATATATACTCCATCTATAGGTCTCTCTCGCACACTATGTATGATTCTCTAGTCTAAGCTAGATATCTTGGATGCACTCATCGTACGCACACAAATTCCTTGGCTCGTTGCCCGTAACTCTCTCACGCACCACTCTGTCGTCTCGGAGCTCTTCCCCTCTCTCTCTCAAACTCTCCATCTATCTGGGTCACACATACACATGCATATCTCACTCGCACTCGATAGGCCCATCTAAAACTCTATCTCTCTCCCTCGTTCTCTCTTCATCTCACACGCACACACACAATCTCATGCCTACCTAGCTAAGTATGATGGTCTCTCACTCAATTGTAGGCACACGCAGTCCCCCCTATATGTATATGACTAGCTAATATTAGTCTCCATCACAAACATGTGCATTTTCTATCTCGATTTCTCTCGGGGCATCTTTCTATCGCGCACGCACATCCCTCGATCTCCCACCCATATAGTCCCCTCACGATCTCGAGGGGGTCTCTCTATCACAAACACACCCTCTCACCCTCCCCATGCGTCCATGTTCTCCATGTGTCCCTCTCGACCTTTGTTCCTTGTTGGCCAGACCTCTATTGGACATGTTATATAGGGGTGCCTCTCTCTATTGCAAACAATCACACACTAGCTATCTTCGTGTATCTCCTCGCCTCGCTTTTCTATCTCGGAGATGCATGCGTGATATGTCCGCCTAAGAAACGAAAAAACACACACTCTCTCTAATTTATCGTTTGTTGTCACTTTCTCTTTCACACACATACTCTTTTTGCACACTCACTCATTCTCCTTCACACGCACTTGATCCCTCTCGACTTAGGCACTCTCCTCGGTCCATAGCATATTGATTTATTAAAAAGGCAAACATCACAAAGTTTGACCATGTACGTGGAGAAAAACAATTACATCTGGAATGGCAAACATATACCATTAGATTCGCCATGAGATGTAGTTTTGTATGATGTATCTTTGGTATTGAAGATATAAATAACATCTGTGTAAACCTGATCAAAGTTTCCAAAGTTTGACTTCTAAAAAAATTACATGCACTGCATTATCGAGCGGATGGAATATCTCTTTCCCCCTCTCAGCTATCTGATGCACCACTCAGCCTTATCGGGGCTCCTCAATCTCTCTCAAACTTTATATCTCCCTGGTTCACACATACACATGTCTCGCTCACGCTATACATATAGACCCATCCAACACTCTTCGCCCTTGTTCTCTCTCTATGTGATGCGCACCCCCCTAATAAGTACCATAATCCCTCACTCCATCATAGGCGCAAGCACTCCCCCCTAAGTATGATTATCTCTCACTAGCCATCAGGAACACACATATTGTCTCCTTCCATCCATACGTCTATATCAATATCTCTTGGGGTATCTTCTATCGCGCACACACCTTGTCACTCGATCTCCCACCCATGTAGTCCCATCACGATCTCCAGGGGATCTCTCTATGACAAACATACAATCTCTCCTTCCCATGTCCGCATTTTCTCCGTACGTCTCTCTCGACCTCTCTCCCTTGTTTGTCAGACCCCTTTTGGCCATGTGCTAGGGGTCTTGCTCTCTCGGTTGCAAACAACCACACACTATCTCCTCACCTTGCTTCCGTTGTTGAAGATGCATGTGTGGTATGTTTGCATAAGACACACACATTTTTTTCTCGACTTTTATCGAGTGTTGTGCATGTCTCTTTCACACACGCACACACACTTTTTTCACTCACTCTTTCTATTTCACTCTCTCTCTCTCTCTCTCTAGTTAGGGACTTTCTCACGTCCATAAGCATATGGATGTTTTGAAAAGTCAAACCACAGAAAAGTTTGACCAGGTATATGTGGAGAAAAACATTTACATCTGGAAAGATCATTAGATTCATCACAACATGTACTTACTTCATACTATCATTTATCTTTGGTGTTGTAGATATAAGTAATTTGTTTATAAACTTGGTCAAAGTTTCAAAAGTTTGACTTTTCAAAAAATGTTGGAACTACATTATCAAACGGAGGGAGTAGCTCTTTCTCTCTCTGCTATCTCTCACGGGCCTCCCCTCTCACACAAACACTATATACCGACGGATTATACACACACTGTGTCAGCGTATAGCTCCGTATATTGTTTAGTTGACCAGTCAACTAGTCCACATGCTGCCTAGTCAGCTCGTGTTCTATATCTTCGTGTGCTGGCCCATGTGGCAGTGGGTGAAAATAAGTAAACTAGAGGCCCATCTGACACACGATGAAGTAAGCAAAGTTGAAACCATTCGGGGTAGCACCCCGCACGCTAGTAAATTGAGGGTGCATTGAGGACACACTTCCTCCGCATGGAGGACGCACTCGCGCACAATTCACCACTGCGCGGCGGCATGCACAGAAGGACGTACTCGCGCACACTCAGCACACAACACACACCAGCACACGTGTACACCGGCATCGCCGCCGGTTGAGATGGACGGCGAGGCAGCCAACAAGCGGAGGTGGCTCGAGCCAAAACCGCATCCGGCGAGCCTGTACTTCATCAGCAGCCTCCCCGGCGACATGCTGCTCGTCATCATCGGCCTCCTCCCCACCAAATCTGCCGTGCGGACTGCCCTGCTCTCCTGTCGGTGCGCCCCCTCTGGCGTCGCGTCCCCCTCAACCTCACCATCGACAGCTGCCTCTGTGATGGGGATTGCAAACGCATGGCCGCAGTCTCCAAGATCCTATCATCGCACCCTGGGCTAGCCAGACGCCTTAACATCTGCATGTTCAGTACCAACTGCAAGGTCCAACCCAAGTTCGACGAGTGGTTATTATTTCCCGCCCTAGATCAGCTCAAGGAGCTCAACTTTGAAGCTGGACGATGTCGCTCTCTACCGCCGTCCACGCTCCGCCTCGCGCGAACGCTGCGCCACGCCAGCTTCAGCTCCTGCTATCTTCTCCAGATTAATGTTGCGCCCGCCCTTCTTCTCCCTCAACTCAAGCAGCTCGACCTCTTCGACGTTGTCATCTCAAATAAGGCTATGGAGCACCTGCTCCATAGCTGTACTGCGCTCGAGTACCTTCGACTTGAGCAGATCCACTGGTTCATTAGGCTCCACATCGCCTCGACGAATCTCCGATAGATTTATATGTCTTGCTGGCCCCGCAACAAGACATCAATTGGGAAGAGATCACTCCAGCTGTTCCATGTTATGGTCATTGAGAATGCGCCTTTCCTTGAGAGATTGCTCGTATCGGATCTAGAAGGTCCAACAAAAATCAGGGTCATTGACGCGCCAAAATTGACAGCGTTGGTCCACTCATCTGCCAAATTCTCCGAACTCTTTATTGGATCCATAATCATTCAGGTACATCACTCATCTTCTTCTCAGTCTTCTTAAAATTCACATTTTTAAATTTCTTCTTGATGTATCTACGACCGTCTTCCAGAAAATGATTCCCACAAGCTTGACCCAGTCTATGCGCACAGTGAAGATCTTGGCAATAAAATCTATCGGCCCCAATCTGGATCAAGTTGTTGGATTCCTTACATGCTTTTCGTGCACGGAGAAGCTACTGATCGAGGTGAAACTTCTTTCCTATTAGTAAAAGGTAATCACAATGTAGCTCAAATTTTTCATAATTTTCCCAAATTACGATGACAAGTGTAGTGTTCAAAACTGCATCTACGCACTGCACCGAAAGAAATATTTTAGTATTTTTTTCTCACGTGATCACCTGCATCGTTTTTTTGTTGTACTACTATAGTAGCCTAGGCTAGTCATAGTGGAAAGATACTTAGACTACTCCAGTAACTCTATGGTTACCCTAAGAGCAAGTACTACCTCCGTCCTGGTTTACTCTTCCTATTTTGTAGTATCAAAATTTGACCATAGATTTAACTGACAAAATGTTAATGCATGTCACTAAGAACTATATCGTTGGATTCGTATTTGAATATAATTTCAAATGGTGTAATTTTTAGTGACATGCATTGGCAATTTCTTACATAAATATATGGTCAAAATTTTATACTAAATAAGAAGTAGTACAAAAGTGGGCTATAACGGCCCTCCACTATGTAGGCCAAAACACGTGCCAAATTCACTTGTGATGCATTTGCATCGATGCCCCTCCATTGCTCACCTGGTGCCCCAATCTGGATCACCTACTTTGCTCCGGTGCCAAATTAACTTATGCAATGAAAAAACACTTGCGTGGGAGAGAGAGAGGAATGAGGCAATAAAAAAACACTTGTTTGGGAGAGTCAGAGGCTGCTATAGTTGGTTTGATTGATTTGTTTATACATGTGGGTCTGTGTGCACAGCGGTGCCAACTCTCTCACATCGCGAGAGCGGTGCCAAAATCTTTTGATTTGACATCGATGCATATTATGTGGCATACTTTTGCGAAATATGGCATCGGCCACATAGTGGAAGGCAACAAATGCCCAAGCTCTTCACGTACTCCTAGGTAAGTGAGAGGAAAGAGAAAGAGAGAGAGGGAGAGAGAGAGAGAGAGAGAGAGAGAGAGAGAGAAAATATCACTAGCCAGCCAACCCTATCGTATGAGTGAATAATATTGGTACCTCTTAATGACACGGCAATCTTATACATCCAGCTACTCTAATATGTTCTCTTCTTTTGCAGATAAAAAAGACCCAAAAGTGAAAAATGTGTTGCACTATAACAATCTCATCGAATGCCTTGATCTCCATCTTACAGAAATTGATTTGGTCGACTATCGAGGCAGCACATCTGAGATTAAATTGGCCAGGTTCTTTGTTTTGGAGGCAAGTGTGCTCAAGGTAATGAGGTTTGGCGTTCTCTCGCGCAACAATGAATGGCGTGCTGATCACCGCAAGCGTCTAAGCCTAAATGAAAAGTCTCCGCAGAAGCTTAATTTGTTTTTCAAACATCAAGTGGCCAGAGACTCGAAAACTTATTTGCCCATTAGTGACTTGTCAGGGCGGTGGATTTTATTTTGTACGATAATGCTACATCCACCTAAAGTAACGAAAGTTCTTATGTAAACTTCCTAGTAATTCCCTCTTCGTAGGTGCAGCATTACTCCTAACATTTGTAATATCAGTTTGAAACTTGTAATATTGTCGTGTCCTATTCCTGCGTTTTCAAAATCATGCGAATCAAACAGGTCCTGAGTTGGTGATGATGTTGTGCCTGCCATCTTTCACCAATAGCCGTCGGATCTAGATCTGAGCAAACTTCTCCAGTTTTGCAAAAAGATGCCCGCACTTGTTCCCTATTTACAAACAACTCCTTGTCTCTCACAATTAGCCTTATCTCCTCCCCACCACATCTAGAAGGCAATGGAAAAATCTGGCACGATGGCCGCTGCCGGCGCCGTCCACCCCCCAATCTTGGTGTTCCGTGCAATGCACGGGCATCTACCCATGGGAAATTATGTCGAACACGGCTAGTTGTAAGGAGGATAGGTCTACAGCCATGATGATAGTGACTACAAAGGGTGAGGCTGACTATGGTATGCTGACCACGGCGCCTATACTCAGGTGTCATCTCCGGCGTAGGGTCTTGTCACTGCACTGTGAGGAGCAACACGTAATAATTTGACCAACGGGTAGTACAGTGCGACTACATTGGTAGTACTACTACTAGTAGTACTAGCACCACCGTCTGGATTTAGTAGTACTACCACGTCCATCTGGATTTAGTATTTGACTAGCAATATCTAGTAATGCATGTCACAAAAAATGTACTACTCCCTCTGTAAATAAATACATGGTGTATTGTTTTATTCCTATCGGCGATATAACTTAATGTCTTTTTGCTACTTAATAGGATTACATGCAATTAACTAACCACTGCATGTGATGTTTGGTAGTCTCAAGTCATTGAAAGCATGCACGGGCACGGAGGGGGACGTAGCTTCATTGACTTACTGCACCTGCCTTTGGGTGTATGACACGTGGGCCCAACGAGTGGCTGGCCAACCTGTCATACAACCAAAGGAAGGTGCAGTAGAGGGGCGAGGAGTAGATGGCCAACACGCACATGAATTCAACGCAGTCTGCACTTCTCATATAAAGGCTCCTGCCAGTCCAATCTACGAAATACTACGCACCTACGCACCCAAGGGCAAGAGTGATCACTCCAATCGCCAGATCAGTTGACTAGAAGCTAGAACCATGGAGGTGATGAGCACGAGCATCAGCTGGCTGTGCCAGATGGTCCACGATGTCGGCCTGCGGCCCGGCACCAAGGAACGTCTGCATGTAGTGCTTGAGACCGCTAGGGCAAGGGGCCGCTTGGACGACAGCTTCGTCTCCTTGTTCGACGAGGTCCTCGTCGGCTTCCTCGACAAGTTCACCGTCGTCAAGAAGCTCGCGGACGACCTTGACGTACGCCTCCAGCCCACGTGCGCAGGCTCTGTGATGCCTGCCACCCTCAATGGCCTCTATGGTGACAACCTCTTCGGCGCACTGGTGGCCCTGCGACTGCCCGCCGTCGTGCCGGAGAATGTCCACCTCGAGGTCGTGCTCACCGCGCAGCGGCTGCCGCAGCAAGACACCATCGACATAATCACCCACGTCTACGCACAAATCATCCACAAGGACTACTACATGCAAGAGGAGGACGATAGGACACTGGCCTTCTTGGACCCCAGGGCAACCTTGGACGGCATTGTTCAGAAGCACGTTGAGCTTGCCGCCAACGCCGCTGCTCCTCACACGTCGGTTGGTGACCCGGTGCACTAGGGCGTGAGGATGTCATTGATGGATCCGTATGTATCTTTATCTTTCCGTCAAATCCATGTAGTAGTATATGGTACTACTAGTAATTATCTTACCTTTTGCATCAACTTCATAATTTTCCTACGTACTCCATGCATGAACTACGCTAGAACCAAATTTCTCATTACTCTAGGGAAAATTGTTATTTCTATTTATCGGTCGCGCCATGGAGCAGAACCAAAATTTACAAGTTACAAGTTCAAAAGGAAAAGCCTGTCGTGTTCGCGTCGCACCCCCACACGGTTGGTCCGGCACGCCGCTGAAGGGGGAATGCGTGCTGTGTTGCATTTTCACTTACAAGTGGGACCGCAATTGAGCAAACCGACTATCGGCAAACCCCCACCCCGTCCACCACGCGATGGCTGAGAAAACAGGAGGGAGAAGAGATGGCTGTAGCATGGACTCCAAGAAAATTGGTGTTAGATGGGAATCGTGTGGGTGGCGTGTGAAGTACTGCTAGACATGAATGGTAGTTATGGCTCATGCCACCCCACTATATCGAGGTGCTGGTTACGTAGAACAAATTTCCTGGAGTCCATGCTCAGCCCTCCTCTATCTCTCTTCTCAGCCAGCCAGCAGACGCACGGAGCCCATCGTCTGTTTGCTCATATGCGGCCCCACATGTCAGTGAAAACGCAAGAGGACCTACTGAACCTGCACATCTTTCACCTCGACGTGCTGGTGATGAAAAACAAATCCAATAAAGATCTTCGGTGGCCGCTTTTGGAGTTACTCAAGAGTAGTACAGTTTCACCCAAGATGCACATCACGTGGCTTCAACTACCACTCTATTTTCTTGCCTGACATGACCTGGATGCTGGATGTCCCACGTGTCGGCAAACGGAGGAAGAACTCGAACAAATCTTTGGTTGTGCTCTCGGATTAGACTAGTTGTGATAACTTAAAATTTTATTGTGTAGAATGAATGCATGTTTTGGTATTGAGAAGAATAGTACAACGATATATTGATAGAGCGCAATTTAGTAGATGTTCTAGCACTTTTAGCTAGCACAGAGGCTAGAGATGAGACTACTGCACTTGTTGATAGAATAGAGGCTAGACACGTCTACTTCTTTACACTCGAAGAAGAAAGAAGCACGCATGATCGAGCCTCCGCGGATCAACAATGAATGTATCGAGGAGGCACTAATCCAACTTACAGGAGCAGTTATGGAAGTTGGATATCTTCTAAAATGTATTCTTGTGGTTCCTGTTTTTCTAGTCAAAATTTTGGTGATGTATTCCATGTACCAAAAAATCAATGATTATAAAAAGATATGTGTTTGCAAACAAAAAGGTACGTGGCCAGGATGCCTCCGCGCGTTCGGCGCACGACCATCGCATCTGAGAAATGGCCCGGACACGACCCCATTGCCCTACCAAACGGACAGAATACGGGCAAAATGGAGGCCCGTTTGGGGTCGTGCGTTGGAGTTGGCCTTACAAGTGGGACCGTAGTTGAGGAAACCGACTATCGGCAAACCCCCATCTCGCCCGCCGCGCGATGGCTGAGTTAGAGAAACGACGAGGTTGAAGAGATTGTTGTAGCACGGACTCCAACAAATATGGTGTTAGATGGAAGTCGTGCTGATGGCGTGTGCCGTACTCCTGGACGTGAATACTTGTTCTGGCCCATGCCACCCTACTACTCCTACTACTTATAGTAGTAGTATCGAGGATTCGAGGTGCTGGTTACGTATAGCGAACACATTAACATATGGCCCACCTCACATTGTGGCCAATTTTCCTGGAGTCTGTGCTAGGTTAAAAAGTGTTCTTTGTGAGGATGGGTGGCTGGTCTCAAGTTTAAAACTTGTTGTATTACGTACGTAGACGTAGAGATAGTGTAGCATGTGAAGCAAGTACAAATAGTGTACTATTGTTGATTGGCCTCATCCGATAACCTGTTGCAATGCACGTACAATTGTGTATTTGGAAAAAATATTTTTTCCTCGTCGCAACACCCACTCAGAGAAGCGACTCGAAAGCCATTCATAAATTTAGTAAGTTTATCACAGGCATATCATTTTATTACCTACAACAGGTCATCAACCCACAACAACAACGAGGATACATTATAAATACTAAAGTTTTCATCACACAACAAATAACAAGCAATGAAATGAACTTCAACTCAACCAATCCTCGGTGTTGGAAACGCTTGCTTTGAACCACAAGTGATTCTCTGGGAAGGGCCAGCTAGTGTCAATCTCGAGACCAACCCAGGACTGATCATCCAGGCTGAAGCGGCCTACTATATCACGACCAGGGTAGGGAGTCACCGCAATGTCCGACGTATAGATACGGTTGCTTTTCATAAATGGTAGTAACGTTGTGTCAACAGCAGTTGGATCGCCTTTCACCATCATTGGATAGTTTTGTCAAAGGAAGAGCGAGTTTGCTCCAAGACTATCAATAAAGTACTAGGGAGAAGGTGTTGGCGCTAGCACACTAGTATCCATCCCGAATACCATGCAACGAGTGTTGGAATAGGTCCTGTCAGGGATATTACTACCAGGTATAAACTGGCCAAGAGGGCCCAGTTTAAGTTAACAAGATTGTATTACCAGAAGCCCAGCTCAGTATAGAAAACAAGGTTATAGCCTAGAAGGCTTAGAGCCCATACGATAGGGCCCATAACTTGCAAACCGTCATACTATGTAACTTGGGATGTAAGATAGAAAGAGTAGAGACCGAGGCGGACACGTTTATGAGCCGGCCTCGGGACTCTGTAAGCCGGACCGGGCGCCACCTCCTATATAAAGGGACGACCCGGTGACGGTTCAGGACAGGGAACAACAGCTCGAGACACAGGCAAAGCGGATTCGCTCCCTGGTCATCGAATCCCAAGCAATACCACACCAAATTAGACGTAGGCTTTTACCTTCATCGAAGGGGCCGAACTAGTATAAAATCCTTGTGTCCTTTGTCCGCTTTAAGCCCTTTAAGCTAACCCGTAGCGATGGCCTCATGACTAAGTCCTTTTGCTAGGACATCTGCCGTGCTAAATCAACGACAGTTGGCGCCCACCGTGGGGCAATCACACGATGGTTTTGAGTTCTTGAAGGGCAGCTTTGAAGGGCTCAAGGGCTACGCATTGGGCCGGATGACTAAGAGTTGTCGCGGCCGGATCTACATCGACGATGCAGGCTGGGGTCCCGAGGCCGATTCAATCGAATACGGGTACCGGGTCCCCTTCGGCGGCATCCACGTCTTCATCGGCAAGATCGGTGAACCGGGCCCTCAGCCGGACACCTTCCCCAACATCGTCGAGTCGGCTCAGCGTGCGAGACCTGCCCAGATTCAGCCCGCCGTGAAGCACGTCTTTGTTGGAGCAGTGCATGGAGTACAAACCGAGGACGGATCGGACTCTGGCGGCGAGACCGATATTTATTCCGGCGATGAATCTTCGTCCGGAGAGACCGAATCTTTGTATTTGCTGCAGGACGGCCGGTCTGAGGGTTGTTCCGATGGTGACAGTATTCCGGACTCCCTCGATCCGCCAAGCAGGGTTGCTGTTTTCATGGCTGGGTCACAATCCATGCAGCAGCCCTCAACGACAGGGGCGTTAAACTCAGAGGCAATGGGAGCTAGAGTTGAAGATCTTCCCCCGTCGCCCTCTGATGCTCTATCCACCTTAGTCGACACTTTGATAGCGCTTGCAACAACAGAAGTAGCTCAGGCCGACAAGGAGGAGCACGATGCAGAGATCCCTCAGGTGAAGAGCTGGATTGAGCAGGCCAAGCTGGATTTGGCTGTGGAGAAAGCTAGTATGGCTACAAGGCAGGCAGAGCTGGATTCTCAAGCGTGCCGGCTCAGGTTAGATCAGAACGCCTCACAAGAGGTAATGTGGAGGAGACAACGGTCTCGTTTGCCGCTGGTTTATGAGGCGAGGAATCTCTTTAGCACGCCAGGCGCAGGAACCAGTAACCATCTGGAGATAAACCGGGGAGGAGCACCAGGAACAGGCGCGTCGGTTCAGCCGCCGACCGCAGAGCCGAATCGCCAAGTTGTGCCGACCCAGCATGTGCCCGCCCCTCTTGGACATTATTCTAATCCTTTGGATAACATAGTCGCTGCCGCTTCATGACTGGCCGCCCTTCCCATTGAAGGCACCTCCCGCATAGCCGTGGAAGCACGACGGGCCAAGGAGTTGCTGGACACAGCGTTAACTCTGGAGCAAGCTTATTCATATAGCCGAGAGAGGATTCATTCAACCCCTCACCCGAGCCGGAGTTACACGAGGTGTCTGGATGAACCGGTCGTATCAAGCAGTGCACGGAGGCGTCATCGGCAGAGGCAAGATAATCCGGCAGGAGAGGAAGCACAGGCGCAAGAGGTGGTGGATCAGGCCAGACATACTGCCCAAAACAATGCCCGTCAGGCGACGCTGGTTTATCCCACCACCACAGTCGAACCGGGGTCATGTTCAGTTCCCTGGGTGTACAATGTCTCATCCCCGCTTTACGGAACGTGAAACTACCCAAGGATTTCAATGGCCCACGCAAAGTACCCAACTACATGGCGGATCTTGCTCCGGAAGCATGGGTTGAGAGTTATGAGATGGCAATGGAGATGCTTGACGTGGATGAGCGGCGTGCGCTAAGTACTTCACAATGATGCTCGAGGGCACGGCCCGGACATGGCTAAAGGGTTTGCCGCCTAACTCCATCGGATCATGGGGCGAGTTGCGGCGCCGGTTTATCAATAATTTCAAAGACACGTGCAAGCAGCTGATGTCTGTTGTCGATTTAGCTGCATGCGTTCAAGGAGAGCAAGAGTCCACAAGCACTTGGGTGCGTCGAGTGTCCGAAATCTTGCACTCCTCCAATAGCATCAACCCAAGTACAACAATAGTAACCTTGGAAGGCAATTGCCGGTTTGAACCTTTGAGGCAGAAGATGGGACGGCTCAAATGTGATTGCAACGACATGGGAACACTCATGGGTGCTTTGGTAAAATATGGAGACTCTGATAACACCAAGTATCCAGACGCAGATGGAGACAAGTCAGGGAAGGCAAGCAAGAACGGTAAACCGCCGCAGGCCAATCCGGCGGGCCAAGGGTACAATGGCAAGCGTAAAGTGGAGGGCAGCTCAGACTTTGTGGCCAATACCAATGCTCAGGACAATGGGCAGCGTCCCAAGGGTAAACTGCCCCCACGCAATGGGAGGCCACCCATTAATCTAGAGCGCCGGTTGAACATGCCTTGCCCAAGGCACGGTATAGTGGAAAACCCGGCTACGCATCTCTGGAAAGACTGTTTCATTATGCAAGAATTTATGAAACTGACTAAATATGATCACGGGCCCCCCGACGGATCAGGTCCCGGTTTTCAAGGTCCGGGTTATGAGGGTGGTGGATCCGGTTTAGGATACCATGGCGGTAACAGTAGCCACAATGGCAACAATCAGCATCAACATAACCAGCAACATAGTCAGGGTGGATACAACAACCAAGGGAATCAACAGTGTCAGCAGCAGCAGCAATCCGGATATCAGAATAATCCGAAGGAGCTGAGCAGTGTGCAGTATCACGTCTTCACCACAAGTTTATGCAAACGGGATCAAAAGGTTCTGAAGAGGGCAGTGCACTCTGTTGAACCGGCGATACCACGTTTTTTTGCGTTGGTCTGAGCAACCCATTGTATGGAGCAGAGAAGATCACCCACCCCGGGTTGATATTCCGGGTCAGTTGGCTCTGGTGGTGGCACCACAGGTGGGTGGTTATAAGTTCACCAAAGTTCTTATGTTTGGAGGCAGCAGCATCAACATCTTATATTATGAGACTTTTCGGCGTATGGGGTTGACAGATAAGAAGCTCCAATAGTCCAACACAGTGTTCCATGGGGTGGTACCCGGTAAATCGGCCTATCCAGTTGGCAAAATTGATCTGGAAGTTACCTTTGGGGATGAGCATGACTCTAGATCGGAGACTGTGACTTTTGAGGTTGTAAAGATCAGGAGTCCATACCATGCTCTGTTTGGGAGGCCTGTTTATGCCAAGTTCATGGCTAGACCGTGTTATGTTTATCTGCAGCTCAAGATGCCGGGTCACAAAGGAACTATCACGGTTCATGGAAGCCGCAAAATTTCATTAGAGTGCGACGAAGTAGACGCGGCTTATGCTGAGGCGGTTTGTGCCACAGAGGAGCTGAAATTCTATAAGGACAATGTCGATCCGGCGGATAGGTCCCCTTTGAAGAAGCCAACAACAGAGCATGATCCGGTAGTGAAATTCAAGTCAGCCGAGGAGACTAAGCAGGTGGACTTTGTTCCGGGCAATTCATCCAAGCAGTTCACTATCAGCGCTAACCTAGATCCGAAATAGGAAAGCGCGCTCATCGAGTTCATCCGTGAGAACCGGGATATCTTTGCGTGGAAGCCTTCTGACATGCCAGGTATACCGAGGGAACTCGCTGAGCACAGTCTTAATATTGATCCTAAGTTTAAACCGGTCAAGCAGTATCTACACTGCTTCAATGAGGAGAGGCTCAAGGCTATAGGAGAAGAAGTGGCTAGGCTTTTGGCCGCAGGCTTTATAGTTGAGGTGTTTCATCCAGAGTGGTTGGCTAATCCGGTGCTAGTACTGAAGAAAAACGGAACTTGGAGGATGTGTGTCGATTACACAGACTTGAACAAGGCTTGCCCAACTGATCCTTTTGCTCTCCCCCGTATTGATCAAATTATCGATGCTACGGCAGGATGTGAGTGGCTAAGTTTTTTGGATGCATATTCAGGTTATCATCATATCAAGATGGCAGTTAAGGACCAGGAGAAGACAGCCTTCAAAGCTCCCTTTGGAGCCTTCTGCTATGTATCCATGCCTTTTGGGCTCAAGATTGCCCAGGCAACCTACCAGCGTTATGTGCAGAACTGCCGACAAGGGCAGATTGGAAGAAATGTCCATGCATATGTTGATGACATTGTGGTGAAATCCAGGAAGGAGGAGACATTGATAGAGGATCTAAAGGAAACCTTTGACAACCTCCGAGTTTACAAAATGATGCTTAATCCGGAGAAGTGCATTTTTGGTGTTCCGGCGGGCAAGCTCCTGGGGTTCTTAGTGTCAAACAGAGGGATTGAAGCTAATCCGGAGAAGATCAATGCAATCACGTCCTTGGCTAAACCGGCGTGCATCAATGATATCCAACACGTGGCAGGCCATATTGCAGCACTGAGCCGGTTTATCAGCCGTTTGGGGGAGAAGGCAATCCCGCTCTATCAGATGATGAAAAAGACGGACCGGTTTGTCTGGAGCGATGCCACGGATGCTGCGTTCGAGGATTTGAAGAGGCAATTGGCAGAACCACCAGTCCGTGCTGCCCCGGTTGACAATGAGCCGCTGCTGTTATACGTGGCCGCCAATGCCCGTGCAGTAAGCGTGGCCATTGTGGTAGAGCGCAAGGAGGTAGGCAAAGAATATCCGGTTCAACGACCGGTTTACTACATCAGTGAGGTGCTCATTGAGTCAAAACAGAGATATCCACATTGGCAGAAGCTGGTGTATGGGGTGTTCATGGCAAACCGGAAGCTCAAGCACTATTTTCAGGGCCACCCAATCACCGTTGTCAGTTCAGCTCCGTTAGGGGATATAATCCAGAACAGAGAAGCCACTGGTAGGGTTGCAAAGTGGGCTACTGAGCTTAGCCCGCACGGATTGAAGTATGTGCCCCGTACTGCTATAAAATCCCAAGCATTGGTGGATTTCATCAATGACTGGACGGAGTTACAAGCACCTGAGGAGAAGCCGGATCATACGTACTGGACTATTCACTTTGACGGTTCAAGGCAGTTGGAGGGCTCGGGGGCTGGAGTCGTGTTAACTTCCCCACGAGGTGATAAGTTTTGCTATGTTCTCCGCTTAATGTTCCCTTGTACTAACAATGCTGCTGAGTATGAAGCTCTCCTCCATGGTTTGCGGATGGCCAAGGAGATGAACTTGAGCCGGGTTAAGTGTTTTGGTGATTCAGATCTGGTAGCACAGCAAGTATCTAGCAAGTGGGACTCCAAGGATCCGCTCATGGCAGCATATCGACGAGAGGTAGATGCAGTCGCTGGATTTTTCAAAGGATATCAGGTGGATCACATAGACCAGCGAAAGAACGAAGCAGCCGACACGTTAAGCCGGCTGGGTTCCTAGCGTAAACCAGTTCCACCTAATACTTTCTTGGATGAATTCCATAATCCGTCGGTGCAGATACCTTCAGAGGAGGATTTGGCTATTCCTGATCCGGAAGCACAATTGGTTGCAGCACTCCATGTCATTCCGGATTGGACACTCCCTTACTTGGTATACCTGAACCGAGGTGAGTTACCAGAGGACGAAGTCGAGGCCCGGGGGATAACCCGGCGGTCCAAGTCTATGACTATCGTCAATGGAGAACTTCATCACCGCAGCGTTTCTGGAGCGTTTCAGCGGTGTGTATCATCTGAAGAAGGCTGTGATATTCTTCGAGAGATTCATGAAGGGGATTGTGGAAATCACGCCGGTTCAAAATCTTTGGTGGCTAAAGCTTTTTGTCATGGGTTCTACTGGTTGACGGCTCATGCCGACGCAGAGGACTTGGTCAGAAAATGCGATGCTTGCCAGAAATTCTCGTGACGTGCTCATGTACCGGCGCAGGAGCTGCGGATGATCCCAATTACTTGGCCGTTTGCGACTTGGGGGCTTGATATGGTTGGACCCTTTAAGAGATCCCAAGACCCGAAAACCCACCTATTGGTAGCAGTGGATAAATTTACAAAATGGATTAAAGCGGAGCCTGTCAGTAAGTGTGATGCAGCAACAGCGGTTCAATTCATCAAAAAGGTGATTTTCCGGTTTGGTTTTCCACACAGTATTATAACTGATAATGGCACCAATCTGTCCAAAGGAGCTATGGAGGAATTCTGTCAACGTGAGCATATTCGTCTTGATGTTTCATCAGTAGCTCACCCTCAGTCTAATGGCCAAGCTGAAAGAGCCAATGAAGAGATATTGAGAGGCATCAAACCCCGGCTTACGGTTCCTTTATAGAGAACACCGGGTTGTTGGGTGGAGGGATTGCCTTCTGTCTTATAGAGCATCAACACTACACCTAACAGATCCACAGGGTACACGCCTTTCTTCATCGTATATGGAGCAGAAGCGGTCCTCCCTAGTGATATCCGACACGACTCACCGCGGGTGGCGGCTTATGTTGAAGCGGATAATGAGCAAGCAAGACACGATAGCTTGGACCGGCTGGATGAGGAACGGGACACGGCAGCAGCACGATCAACGATTTATCAACAAGACCTGCGCCGGTACCATAGCTGACGGGTCAAGACCAGGACGTTTCAGGAAGGAGATCTGGTGCTCCGGCTCATCCAGGACCAGACAGATATGCACAAGTTATCCCCACCATGGGAAGGACCCTTTGTGGTCAGCAAGAACCTGCACAACAGATCATACTACCTCGTCGATGTTCGAGAACATAAGAACTTACGTACGGCGGAGGAGGAGACCAAGCGGCCGTGGAACATCGCTCTTCTTCGACCTTACTATACTTGAGCCATTGGCTCCGCTTTATGTACAATGTATATATTATGATTAATAAAATAAACCGGCGCCCCCGGTAAACCGGGGAATCAGCCATCTTTTTCACAAAAGAGTATCACATGGGGGCTTCCAAAGAAGCTTTCCATGGCCTCTTAAACCGGCGCCCTTGATAAAATCAAGGAATCAACCGTCTTCTTTACACAAAAGAGTATCACATGGGGGCTTCCAAGGAAGCCTTCCATGGCCTCTTAAACCGGCGCCTTTGCTAAATCAAGGAATCAGCCATCTTTCCTATACAAAACAAGAATCACATGGGGGCTTCCGCGGGCAAGGAAGTTTCCCATGGTCTCTTGAGCCGGCGGCGATATGAAGCCCATCATAAGAGCACTGCTCTGGTTGCTTCGGCAATTTCCACATGATGATGAGGGGTAAAAGAGGGTTTGATGCCTAGCACAACTCAAACATATGCCCCGACGAGCAATGCTCACACACTACCAGGGGGCTCTCAGCGAGTTGAATACCCTTGTAGTGAACATGGCTTGGAAGCCCGGTGTATACACCTAAAACCCCAGATTAACCTGCCTGCATCAAGTAAATCACGCCGTCCAGGTAAACCTGGTATGACCCGTCGAACGTATCAGAAGTCAATCCTTCGGGACCCTGAACTTGGTCACGTTAAATTGACGATCATCAAGTGATTACCCAAGCCAAAATCTTTATGAGATTTCGACACATTGGGTAGCTGTTGGCATTGATGATTTGGTTAAAGATTGCGGATCATCTTGATAGGCTTTGCTAAAATGGTTAATGACAGTAGCCTGGCAGCTCATAAAAAGCCTCGAATTTGGAGCCTGACAGCTCGTAAAAAGCCTCGACTACATTGTCTTATTTTCCCAAAAAACTTTATTTTTCATTTTTTATGTTTTCACAAATCTTTATCTTCAAGGTCATTGGTTTTTTAACCAAGTCCATTGATTCAAGACCGGACAACTACAAGGTTGTCCATATGTCTACAGAGCTAATGTCTGGGTCATGAACACCAGCACTAGTTAAACCGGCGTTCATCGTAACCCGGATTGGTCTTCATACTAAGCTGACAAGAGAGCCAAGGGAGTCATCAACACTCGCGCCTTGGATTATTCCTACCGGGTTAAGGTTTACAGATTCACTTAATCACAGGTATGATGTATGTTTGTATTTCATATACAGTTCAAGTTATTTACTTTGAACATGTGTCAGGGCGGTAAACCCGTCCGGTGGTAAACCGCCAGGACATCTTTTAGCGTTGTTCATGCAGACACAGGTAATATAAACTGTTAAAGCATTGCAAACAAGAGATAATCGGGGAATTGCCAATCAAAGTAATACCATGAAGGATAACAGTGGGACAAAGACAGTTTCTCAACTATTCTATTACAAGGCACTTGCAGGCCCAAAAGAATATCAATTTCTTGCAAAATATTCAGCACATAAAGATTAAACCGGAGCCGGTTTAGGATTCTTCTTCAGCTCGCTGTGAAGACTGAGGGTCAGCTTGCTCCGGATCTTCGTCGGCTTCTGGCAGCTGCTGGAAATCAGGAGTGCTCCAGTCAATCTTGGCAAGTGCGCGGAAATATACTTCATCGTTTATGAGTTATGACGGGTCAATGTCAGGAGCGAAGGTATGCTTACGAACGGGTGGGATCAGATTTTCGGTGTCATAAATCGGCCGCTCCACCCGCGCATTCTCTAGATCATAACCCGGATGATACCTTGTTAAGTCCGCTTCATCAGCAAGCTTACTGGCAAGAGGGCGCATATCTTTGGTTAAAGCGCGAAGATCCTCCGCAGAGAAGGCTGACCCGTCTTCTTTCATGCTGGGATAACCATTCATGGCCTCCACCGGATCAAAATCGGGAACCCATGCCTTGGCCCGGGTTAACGCCATAAGAGAGCCAGCTCTTGCAGCAGATTTCTTCACTTCAACAAGTCGAGCAGGCAAGATAGATAATTTCTCTAGAGTACCTTGGATGGTGGTTGGTGCCGGTTTATTGTGCGACATAGCACTGATGGCCCTCTGAGCACCGGAGTAGAGTTGTTCCACCAAGGTATAAGCAGCCTTCAGTTTCCTCCGTACATCATCTCCAAGATGAGTTACGCGCCTCCCTGTATACAGGTAATGAGTTAAACCGGAGCAGTATAAGATTGCAAGGATGCAAACATATGAAAACAAGTATTCACCGAAGATAGCAGATGTCGTATCGTCTATATGCTGCTTTAACCAGGATAACTCCTCCATCACCGGGTTAAATGCAGCCTCTGCATCCTTGGCTCTTTTCTCTAAAGCAGCCCGCTGTACCTCCCAAGTGGACCACTCTGCTTAAAAATCTTTTTTGAGCTTCTCCATACTCGCTAAAGCAAGGGAAAGCTCCTCTTTGGCTTTAGTTGAAGCAGTCTCTTGAAAGGCCAGGTTATTCCGGAGTTCAGTTGTCTCTGAAGCCCTCCGGTTCAAGTCAGCCTGCAGAAGACAGAAAATGTTAGAAGAACAGTTCAATCAAAAGTCTCAAGCACATAACAAGTTATGCACTCGACACTTGGGGGCTAATGTACAATTGAAGTGAAAGAAAGCAACTGTTCCAAGCAACTCCCAAGCACATAACAAAGTTATATCCTTGGCACTTGGGGGCTAATGTAAGGTCATTCTCAAACATGGAAGAAGTCCCGATTCACCCGCAATGGAGTAAACCGACCCTTGGGGGCTATATATGCAAATCAAGCTATTTCAGTTAATCTATCAAAATCCCGGTTCATCCTAAAGGCTAAACCGACACTTGGGGGCTACTATGGCCTAATGGTACAATTGCAAGATACAAGCAGAAATGAAAGGCGAAGGGAGAGAAGTTACCTCATATTTCTCCTTCATCATATTTACCAAACCGGCCTCATGGTCGCGGCTGGTGAAGAGCCGATTCAGATACCCAGATTGGAGCTCCTGGGCACTGAGTTGGGAATAACTCGATAAGTCAGTGCTCCACTTGCTCTTGTCTTTCTGGAGAAGCTCCTCCTTGGCAGTATGTTTGGCCAAGATAATAGGTTCCGCGGGAGCAGAAAACATGTCCTAGTTATCTCAACATCTTCTGTTGAGGCAGCAGTTGGTCTGGGGGGATCATCGGTGCGCACCGGACTAACAGGAGTCGGGCTAGCCCGAGAAGGACTAATCCGGACAGGGCTGGCCGGTTCAGCAGCGTTCTCCGTAGCATCGCCCTCCGGAGCAGCAAGGTCTTCGTGGTCCATTGGGGAAGGGTCATCAAGCGGAACTTCAGCCTTCTCGGGATTGGTGGCTTCAAGATCCTCTGCCGGTTCAGAAGTGTTTCCGGCTGTCGGTTTATTTAATTTCGCCTTCTTACTAGGCTTGGGCATACTGAAAGATTAAAAGAGTAACGAAAATCACAAAATCAAAATGGAAAGGTAAACCGGACATTTGGAAAGACGACTTACCCAGGAACGGTCTTAAGCACCGGGACTTGGGTGGCAGTTGACTCGCTGGAAGAAGACAGAGGAGCTTCCAGATAGTTGGGATCAGACGGTTTAAGAGGTTTGCGAATAAGACCTGCTTTTGGATGAAGAAGGTTGGAGTAAGCAAAACCTCTGAGTGGCGTCTGCGAGCTGGCGTATGGGGTAATCCGGATGATTCAACCACGTGGCCACTATGGCGTGTGGTACAGCGAGCCTCATGCTGCTGTTTCTTCAAAAGAAAGTGGGGATCCAATTGAGCATAAGGGTGAGAAAATGGATACTTCCGAGCGACCCGGTGAATCTTGGGTGGCAACGGTTCTGAATCAGATGAGAGAGAAATTACCTCAACTTCATCCGCTTTACTCCCCTCTGCCAGATCTTGAGAAAAGACATTATTGACATAAATGCAGACAAAGGGAAATCAAAGGACATAAGAGTCATGCAGTACCTCAGAAGCCGGATCATCTTCTTCAAGGTTTGAACCAGAAGCAGCGGCAGGTTTCTTCTTCTGTTTCTTTATGGCTAATCTCTTCTTACGAGTTGGCTTTGTCGGTTTGTCTTGAGCCTTCCTCTTCCAGTAAGGATCATTGGCCTGAGTAAAGGAGTAAAAACATATTGAGGACAAGCAATATAGATGGATTAAAGCGAAAAGAAAGGGACAGAAGAATCTTACGGATGACGGTTCATTGTTTGCGCAGAAAGGAGCTAAGCCGGTTCGGCTGCACTCCTCCAGAGGAATGTTCAACATCTTTTTTGCAGATTCAGTAACTTCCTTGTTGGGAAGCACTATGTTTGTGTGACGCTGAGGGTCTTCCGGATTGCCAGTATATTCGCACATTAAGCTTGAGCACCGGCTTAATGGGAGAATACTCCAAGACAGCTAGCAGCGGACAAAGTCAACCCCGGTTAAACCGTTAGCTACGAAAGCCCTGAGCATGGAAAGTTGGGGGGGCATATCGAGCTCGGTCTTGGGCGCTCAGACGCTGCGGGAAAGGATGATCCGGCGTCAGGCGGTAAGCACGGTAACCCGACAGCGGATTTTCTCCCTCTGGCGAAGTATCCTTGTAGTAGAACCAAGTCTGGTTCCAATCCTTGGGGTGGCTGTGAAGAGTGGCGTGATGAAAGCTGGCATCCTTCCTCTTCTGGATGCTCACACCACCAAATTCAGTATGGGGCCCATCAGAGAATTCAGTCCGGCGGTTCAGATGGAAGAAATCCCGGAACAGCTCTACAGTTGGCTCTTCTTGCAGATATGCTTATGAGAAGACTTGGAAGTTGCAGATGTTTGATACGGAATTGGGACCTATATCTTGTGGATGGAGTTGAAACTCGGCTAAAACGTCGCGGAAGAACTTTGAACCAGGAGGGCTAAAACCCCAGGCCAGATGATCGAAAAAGACTATGGCCTCTCCCTCCTTAGGCTTAGGAGGACACTCTTTCCCAGGGGCCCGCCAGTGCAGAACCTCCTTCGGACCCAGAACACCAATTGAGGCCGCCTCTACTAAATCGTCCTTGGTGATCCGGGACGGAACCCAGTTGCAAGCAACAAACTGTTTCGCCGTGGAAGCCATCTTTTTTCAATGAAGGAATGCTGAAAGATACAATACAAGATCCCATTTATGATTTGCGCTACAATGAACCGATACGTTTTATGAAAGCATTGATCTAATTGACGGTTTAAACAAGGGACTAATGGTAACTACTGATCCGGAGCAAGTATGAACGAGACAGGTACCGGTCTATGAATATAGAAGGAGAAAGTTAAACCGTCAATTACAGAATGAAGGTCTAAATCTAAACCGTCAGTGCAGGCATATAAGGCGCAGATTACAATTGAACCGGTGATATCGGAAGACGAGTTACAGATCTAAAGTATGAGAACCAACTTTCACATGAGCAGAGGTAAAACATGGATCTACAATGCAGGAAAAAATCAAGATAATTAAGTCATATCCGTCGAAGGCAGTGAAGTTTTCTACAGATCCAATCTAAGCTAGCAATATTGGAGGAGTTAAGGTTATAAAGGCGGAGCGGAGTCATGCGCACGAGAGATGGCCTAAAAGGTTCTACATCTACAGCTGGAGAATGGCCTACGGTGATGAACTGCGAAGAACAGGTGTTCGTGGGCGAGCTACAGAGAAACCCTAGAGCTAAGATCTATGGGGAAAAGGGATAACGTACCCGAAGAAGCAAAGGACAGCGACGAGTCTCTGGACGCGGTCAGGTCGATGCAGCGGCCGGGCTTGGTGAACGGTGACAAGCTCGAAGAACGTCGGCGGAGCTTGGGCGCTGGAGGACAGATGAAGACGAAGCAGAGGGGGTAAAGAGATGGCCCTCGGCCCTATTTATAGGCCGAAGAGATAAAACGGTAGGCGCGGGAATCGAGGAGACAAAAAATTGGACATGGATTGAGCTATCGCCTCGATTTTCGGGCTTTAATAAATAAAGGTAACAAACAGGTACATGCATTTAATGCGCGGATGATGTCACGACGGTTTAAAGAGACCCAAGAAGCTGACGTCATGCCGGTTTACGAAGTATACAGAAGCTGCAGAAAGGAAAACCTATACAACACTTTGAAGACTGAAATGAACAAGTTCAAATCAATCTGGGGCCTAATGTCAGGGATATTACTACCAGGTATAAACCGGCCAGGAGGGCCCGGTTTAAGTTAACAAGATTGTATTACCAGAAGCCCAAATCAGTATAGAGAACAAGGTTATAGCCTAGAAGGCTTAGAGCCCATACGATAGGGCCCATAACTTGTAAACTGTCATACTATGTAACTTGGGATGTAAGATAGAAAGAGTAGAGACCGAGGCGGACACGTTTATGAGCAGGCCTCGGGACTCTGTAAGCCGGACCGGGCGTCACCTCCTATATTAAGGGTCGACCCGGCGATGGTTTAGGACAGGGAACAACAGCTCGAGACATAGGCAAAGCGGATTCGCTCCCTGGTCATCGAAGCCCAAGCAATACCACACCAAACTAGACGTAGGCTTTTACCTTCATCGAAGGGGCCGAACTAGTATAAAGTTCCTGTGTCCTTTGTCCGCTTTAACCCCTTTAAGCTAACCCGTAGTGATGTCCTCACGACTAAGTCCTTTTGCTAGGACATCTGCCGTGCTAAATCAACGACAAGTCCGGAGAGTGCGACCATGGGAGACAAGACCTGCTCCCTCAGTAGTAACATCAGTAGTGGGCTGTATACAGACAAGAAGTGGTGATCCATTGGAATTAGTTGCCAGCCGCCAGTGAGCATATGGGCCCTGCTCGTCCTCATGCTCGTGATCGTCACCATCGTCATCTCCCCCTTGGTTATAATTTTTTTTCAAGTATAGGTGGTGGAATGTTCACAGGACCTTGGAAACACAAGAAGAAGGTTAATTAGTAGAGAAGGGAAACTTGCTAACTCGCATGCATGTGGATGAAACAATTATAATTACGGTGGAAGACAAATATACCGAAACTACGAGGATCCCATGCAAAAACGGTGCCACGAGTGGTGGCAGCAAACACAAGACCCTCATATTCAATCGCATCACAGTACACATCCGTGTATAGAAACTGATTTTTGAGCAATATCCATCCAGTCGGACCACGAAGGACGGCAACAAACTTGTCAAAGATAGCAACAACTTGATAGTTATTGTAATTCCAAGAGTGGTTGGGAACTCGAGAAATTGCTATCTTCCGTAGACGACAGTCACCATGATCATATTTGAACGTACGTAGATCATTAGTGTGAGTAGAATCCGCTCACGAGTGTACACTTTCACACGTTCCCACTCACAATTGTACCCAATATAAACAACCCAATCTCCATTTGCGCCTGCCCAATCCTTGCCCTCAAGCGATGGCATCTTAACATCATACGTATCATTATCAAGCGGCATCAACTTGCACAAGGAGAGGCTTCCCTTGTCCCCGCACCAGTCAGCAGGGTCACGGCAAAGAAGATAGGGGAGATCAAACCGCTCCTGGACCCTTGGGTTCCTTGTAATGATGTTATTAGTTGAGTCGAGAATGTTCTTGAATAAACCTGCCATGCTATTCGAGCTGATGACGTCGCACCGATCAATGAGTTCCCCCACCACGTCATCTTTCAGATCGGGGCAAGAATAATGGGGTCGTTTCCGGCTTGTTCCCTCCATGGAGAAGACGACCGAACAATGGCAGAAGGAAGGGTGAAGGCAAATGGAGGAGGGAGGAAGAGCGTGCGACAGCAGTTCCAAATTGAGAGGGAAATGCGAAGAGTCGGTGGACGGTTGCCAGTTTGCCATGGTACACGAAGAGGCGCCTTGTCCTACGCGTCCTTTCAGAAATTGTACAAAAGGACTAGCCGTCGCCTCACTGACATGTTGGGATGGGACCACATGTCAACGAAACATGGTGTGTAATTCTCATGCAAAATGCAATCTGGCCGCGTTGGCCCGAGGTGCCACGTTAGTTATCGACCTTTATTTTTTAACATACAATCTAAGTGGATAGCTCCTGTGGTCATCACACGTGAGCGGATATATAGGTGGGCTAGGTAGGCAGGCGGCAACAATCTAAGTGCTAAAAGAGTTGATCTCGAAAAAAGAGTTGATCCAATGCTTGGTTTTGTTTGGATTTTCCAACTATGACCATTGGATAGAGTGAATCAGTGGCTTACGTTCAAAGTTATTCTCATACTATAGAATGGTATAGGAACGTGGAGAGATTTGGTTGATTTTATATCGCTGAATAATATAAAATATTATGAGTGTAGACGCTCCACCCCGAGGTTTGTAGCTCCTTCTCGGTCATCGGGAATCTATGTTCTTCCACTCTTTTGTTTAAGACATGAGCTTTGTTCATCCTGTTGCTGGCACGCGGGACATCTATATGCCTCTATTTTACAAAATCATACTATATGCCTCCATGACACGCGGGACATCTAGCATCAAGGTGGTGTGTCATGCAAGAAAATGGAGATATGCAGTGCGTAAGTGAGTCGTGCACTTCGATGGCACCTAGTACTACGCAATATTTTTTCTCCTCGATGGCACGTGGATAGTGCACGTACTCAATGACAGAGAACGGGATGGTAGCCATGGACATGGTCGGCCCTTTTTGAAGAGAGTACTAATAAATACGTAACTTTGATGTGTCTCGTCAACTCGCAGAACGACGAGAAGCTTGCTTACTATGCCTTCTCCCTCGCCAACGCATGCGCGGTGGCTCGCAGCATGAGGAGAAACTTTTGCTTACAAGTGGTGGACGTGCAGCAGTTCATTTGGTGTCAAATTGCCAGAAGTAGTACCATCATTATCGTTCGACTTCCGGAAGAGGAGAAGAGCCAAGCGCAAGGTCACCTACGAACCTACAATACTACTATAGCCAAAGTTGGTCCACCTTTTTAGAGCATGGTTAATAAATATAGGCAGCTCTTGCAGCGGCACATCATTTAGAGCAAGTACTCTCTTCGTAGGATCAAAGGAAGTGAAACAAAAGTTGGAGTGGATGCTAGATTGCCAATTAAAACATGATTACATAGGAAAAAAAATCCTATACCATTATATCCTATGAATCAAACGTCCAATGTAGGAAAATTATGAGGGGGGTCTCTCCAACAGTGTTCCTCAGCTTGCACCTAGCATCACGGTGGTCGAACTTGGAGTCATTCATCTGGTACACGGGACCACATGTCAACGAAACATGGTGTATAATTTCTCGTGCAAAATGTGATCTGACCGCGTTGGCCCGAGGTGCCGCATTAGTTATCGACCTTTATTTTTTTAGTGACGTGTCGTTCAGTTTTGAAGCACGACTAACTGGTACTGTTTGCGGAGAAAATATAAACTACTCTACCACTACTCCACCTCTAGTACTAGTATTATAAAAAAAGATATATAGGCTGGAGCTTCAGAGCTTTCTTGCTAAGGGCTGCCCACTTGCTTCTCACACTATCACCCTCTCTCCAGATCTAAAAAAGATGGCCTCTCTCTCCCTCCTCACCGGTGGTCATAGATCCGCTAGGGAAGAAAAGGACGTGCAACATTGACGCACTCATCGTCGACGAGCGAGGTCACGCACTGACGACAACGCCGTCCTCTCAGACCTAGCGCCCGCGTGGGATGGCCTCCATCCCCAAGCTCGCCGCCGTATTGTGTGCGGAGGATGACGACCACGAGCGAAGCCACTTCCCGCCGACCCTCAGTTATGCTACCTCTTTTCGAACCATACCCTTGTTCTATTGCCCCATCTGCCACATCGCTGCATGTGGATCTTTTTCCACTCCACCATCTTCCCAATTTGCTATCCTCTGCTCTACTGGTCACGCAGACGAAAAGCTTAATTTGCACTATTAAAGGAAACCCTACTTCATATAGACTAATCCATGTCTGGGTTGAATAAGGAAAGGAAGGGAGACTGTACTGTCCAAGAGAGCAGGCATCGAACACGCATCTAGGTTGAAAAGGGGAAAATCAGTAGCTAAGGAACGAGTTTCGTGTCTCTTGGTTGAAGAAGGGTAGAAAGGCATGACAACGCAATAGAGAATGACCAGGTCGATCGGTTTGTTGTCCTCACATAGGAAAAAGGTGGCTAAACATATAAAAAATGGGACGTAATCCACATATGCTGCCTGGATATTTGTTGCTCTGGGCAACCATACCTCCCTCACCACTCTATGCGTCCGTGGAGGTACATCGTACTGGTGTGCCCACTATCCGAATGGGTATCCCATGCTCTTATTGCCACTTTTTTGTTGTTAGTATAACGCCAGCGGTAAAGTCAACCAATGCTACTGCTAAAGTGATGCCACATTTAACTAATGCCGCACTCAGTCTAATGCCACCGATAAATTTAAGCAATGCCATTTAATGTCTCTAGATTATTTCAGGGTTAGCTGTTGATTGTGGATGTATTAAAGATTTTTCAGCTAAGTCATTCTAATGTTGTTGCACAACCAGTATACCAATGATGAAACTTGTTACTACCTTCAGATTTTTGCACTGTTAATGCTTATAGATTACATACCTCACTTTCATGAGATAAGTCAATTTTTTTGTACAGTGTCACCAAAATGCCAAGGCGCTGATGTCATTTTATTTTGGTTAAACTGCACAAAAAATTATGAAGACAAGAGGAAAGGTCAAGAGTGGGCACCTCCTCCTTTGGCCATTATATTGATTCGTTCAATCAAGTTTTTATGTTTGATTGATTATCAAGATTGGGATAGCAATTTTTCATGTTCACCCGAGTTCGAAATGATATTTACCTTGAAGGTACATGGTTTGCAATTTTTTAATACTGTCATTAGTTAATAATGCTAGTTACCTTCAGACTTTTGTATTTGGTTTAATGCTCTTGCACAGCTAGTATACCAATGCTGAAACTTGTTACCTTTACATTTTGTATTGTTAATTCTTATAGAAATCTTCCAGTGCTAGAGCTTATGGAAATCTGTTCAGTAAAACCATGGCACTGTACCTTGTAATAAAATAACTACTCTACTGTTGCACTAGCCACTGGATTAGTGTATATTTGTAGTATTCAAAATTCGAATGGTGTTGCATGAGCGTATGGACATAAATAAAGTGTGGCAAGCTTTCCCAGATATGTGCTCAAGAAAACTACTACCTATTTTTCTAAATACTAGATGTTTGGGTACTTTAAACTGAACCGCTAAAACGTCTTATATTAAGGAACAGAGGGTGTAGAGTTCACTCAAATTATCTCGGTAAAGCTAGTCACACCTTTGTTAAAATTAATGTTCCTTATGTTATCGGGGGAGGTTTATAAGTTTGTCTCTAATGCCTGTCGACTACATACCTGACATCATGATGTAATGTTAAGTCATTTCCTTTTGTACAGTGTCACTGAATTGTCAAGGCGGTGATGGCATTTTATTTTAGTTGAACTTCACAAAATATGTTTAAAAGAAGAGGAAAGGTCAGGAATCGATCATTCTTTCAGAAAGAACTATATATGCCTTTCTGGCATCAGCCGTTGTTGCCTTATTTATTCCTTCAAACAGGTGGTTAGAAATAGTCTTGCTACCTTTTTCCATTAAGAAATTGGAATGCTTATATTTGTGAGTCTATGCTTCACTAGTGCCACTTTTATAGTAATCACACTTTCAATATCTATGCAAACAAGGATGCCGTCCAACTGGTTCAACATTAGGAGCATGTTTTCTTCCAAACATTTGTATCCAATTGGTGGCACTATGAGCTGTTCATTAAGAAGGTACATGGTTTGCTACTATATTGCTACTCTTTTTGTACTGTCATTAGATAGCAATACTAGTGGTTTGCATGTGAATTTATTGGCAGGGTGGACCTACATTGGAGGTGCAGGACATGATTCAATGATTGGATGCTCAATTTCGGTTGTATCGATTTCACCTCTTCCATCACTGCGAACATGGATATCCTTTGTCTGATGAAGAATAGGCGCTATATTTCTGCTCTGAACAAGCAAATCAATTCAGTATGAAACTGTCCAGGGCAAAACATGACTGTATCAAATTGTCCGGTGCAAAACATGACAGATGCTAAGCGGAAGAGACATGTTTAAACCGAAAATACAAGGTAGGGTATATGTTTACTAGCTGCTTGATATTTGTGCAGACAGAGATGTCTACCCGTTGCTATTTGGCAAACACACAAAGTGACCGCAATTTTGGTTGAACTGCACAAGAGAATAGTATAGTCACTGCATGCAATGCCATTTGAAAATAGACACAGAAAGATTGGATAGTCACTTCATGGACTGCAGAAAAGTAGTATTGTACTATTTATTGGCCAACACTAGGTGCTTCATTGCTTTGGTCTGATTATACAATGGGCATCATTTTGCCTAAGTTAAAGTTTGTATTCCGAAAATAGTCTCGCCGTGTGATCAAGGGAAAACCAAATCATATTGAAGTGGATGTTCCTCCATCATGTGTGGTTCATTCTCATGGTTCGAGCTGTTGGTGAAACCACTTACGTTTGCAAGAGGAATTGTAGACTTCACAAACAAATTTGTCTTTCAGTATGTACTGAATGTTGGCCAGGAGAAGCATCCATGTTAGTAGGAAGAACATATGTTTTTTCTAGATCTTTGCTTTTGGAGCTACATATTTGTATATGATCTGTGAATCATTGAGATGGATTAACCTGTTGATCTTATGTATGGGAATCGTACTAGTTGGTTTTAGTTGTGGCTGATCTTTGCTTTTGGAGCCACATATTTGTATATGATATGTGAATCATTGAGATGCATTAACAGTTCCTTATATCTGTTCGCTTAGTGTTTACAAGTTACTGATAGATCACTAGCTAGCCTACTAATGCGCTCCTAGCAGTTTTAGTTGTGATGCAAGATCCGAAGTGGCAGTTTTTTGAATAAAAATGCCTACCTCTGAAGAAACTGACAAGCTGCTCTGAAGAAAATGCCATGCCAATCTGAAGAAACTGCCAGCAAAAACATTCGCAGATGTCTTATCTCCCAGTGAATGTTCATCAGTTAATGCGATCGTACACGTACACCATCCGACCTACTCGATCCTACACATACACTATCTGACCTACTTGATCCTACACGGATAAATAGCGGATCACGCACGTACTACCTCCTTTCTAGTTTGCAGGGCTCAATTCAAAAAACGACCTACTCGATCCGACACAAATAAATAGCGGATCACGCACGTACTACCTCCTTTTTGATTTGCAGGGCTTAATTCAAAAATCTCACCAACCAAGGTAGATGATGAGTGGTGGAATGTTTTTTTACAAGGAGGGAGTACCTCATCTGGATGATTCGAGTTCACAAATGCCTTATCTCCCAGCTAAATGCCTTATCTCCCAGCTAAAGTTCATCAACTAATGCCCTCGGCTGCGACTCGTTGCATGCTGCTCCGTGTATTGGCTGCGAGCGATTTTGAGTGCCTGCATGCAGCTGGCCATAATTAAGGTACCTAACTAATGCCAAAAAAGATGCGCTTCAATTGTTGCGGGCCTTTTAAATCCGTGGAATCATTAATGACAAGGAGGGAGATGATTCGAGTGCACTCGTTTGAGCGTCATGTCGGCGTGCGACCCAGCACGGACGGGACGGGACGGCACAGTCAGAGTTTCAGTTTCTCTAGTTTTCCACGGCAAGCTGGCGCGCGAAGCCATGCCTGCTTAATTATGCATTGAATTTCGATGACCGTGGCGCTACCTTCCGCCTATAAGTACTGTTTCCCGGCCTTCTATGGTGGTACTGTGACCCAACTTGCCCTATCCTCATAAGCCCCCACCGACCTGATGTCGCTCGCCACTTATCCTCGCTCTCGCCACGTCCGCCATGCCCCCGCCCGTCCGTGATAGACGAGGCCGGAGGCGGTCACCGCCGGAATTAGTGTTCGGTTTTTCATCGGAAGGCAGACGGAGGGAGGAGGCATTCTATCGGTCTTTAGATGGAAATGCGAAGATCGAGGACTTGTTGGAGCGCGACCGCCTGGCGGAGGAGCAGGAGTTGTTGGAACGCGACCGCTTGGCGGAGGACCATCGTATCGCCGATTTGCGCCGCCAGCGGAACATGGAGCAGCAGCGCACCGACGCTCTGAGTCGCGAGCAGAGCGCTCGCAACTAGGCTGACTACGTGGAGGCCAGCGCCCGGCAAATAGCCCTGGAGGTTGTCGGGCACGCACGCGTTCACGACGCCAATTTTTACTACCAGCTCGTCAAGTGGGTTTCTGTGATGCCCCGAGACCGATGCGCCAGGTGTCAGCCAGTTATTCGTCATCGTTGCCATGTCATTTGCTTGCGTGTTGCACTTTGCCTTGTCATCATGTGCATTTCATCAGCATGTTTTAAAAACTTGCATTTGTTCGTGTTCCCCGGTTCTCTCCGTTGTCCGTTCTGAGTCCAGACACACTCGCACGCGCCCGCGGCACATCCGAATATTTATTTTATAAGTGGCCGGAAAATGTTCTTGGAATGGGTTGAAACTTGGCGTGCGGTCTTATTATAGCATAGGTAGACCGCCTGTCAAATTTCATCGCATTCGGAGTCCGTTTGATAGCCCAACCGTTAAACATATAGCGACATTATAGCCGGTTTAAACGTCGGACGTTTCAGTGCTCCGAAACCTGTTACCGGGCTGCCATCTCTCTCCCTCTTCTCATCCTACACATTCTGCATAGCCCACTTTTACCCCTCGGCTGCACGTCCGAAACTGCCCCGAACCCGAACCGGTTTGTCAGTACCGATGGGTCCGGATCATCCCCAAACATCCCCAAAACATCTCCGTTTTCTTATTTGGACTCCCTAGTCTATTTTTTTCTCGTCCGTCCGATTATAATCGTAGGGACGAGATAGCCCTACACTATTTCCTCATCTATATATATATCAGTCTAACCCTAGCCTCTAGGTGTCTGTCCCATCCAACCTCCCCTCACCGCCGCCACTGTTCTCTCGGGATCCATCCCGATCCAGCAGCTGATCCACCACTTCTCCTCGTTTTCTGCCATCGGCCAATCACCGCCGATCCACCACTCCGCCTCTTCAAAAGCCCGCATCAAGTCCCTGCCTCCACTGGAGATCCTCGCCTTCCCGCCTAGATCCGCTGCGCCGCCGCGGTTCCCCGTCGTCATCGACCTCCATGCCCCGCCGCCGGCCCCTGCTAGCTCTGCATCGAGCAGAGGAGCTCGAACCACTACCCCTGCTCGTCTCGATTCAGCGAGACTGAACCGGCCTCCTCATGCGACGCGGGCCGCACTCCTCTCGAGTCCAGCAACCGCCTGCGCCTCCTCCTTCGCTCTCTGCAGCCGAGCGCCTGCCCGAGGCCTTGCACTCCTCCCCTTGCGCTCACCTCATCGCCCCACCTCTCCTACGTGCGTCGATGAGGTTCCCGCCGCCGCTCCTTCCCTTCCTTCCTTTTTCTCTCTCCGCTCACGATGTTCCTCTCTCTCCCTCTTTCGAATGCAGCCATGGCCGCTGAATGGAGCTCTGCCTCCATGGTTCCTCGCTCGTCGCCCGCCTCCGTGCCTGCATCCCCACCGGAGACCAGCCGCGCCGCCTGCCAAATCCTCTGCTTCGCATCGCGTCGTCCAGTTCGAGCGAACAGGCAAGACATCCGCGCCCGCTAAGCTGGTCGTCGCCCGCACCCGCTGAACCGCTCGCCCGCCAGCCCAGCAGCGCCAAGGCTGCACCAGCGCCAGGCCCAGCGCATCCCTGCGGCCTGCCTCTCCTCTCCGATCGGGCCAAGGCCCAGCTGGGTGAGGCCACCTCCAGCGCCCCCTTGTTTTTTTTCTTTCTTTCCTCTTGTTGGGCCAGCCTGTAAATTCGGCCCTTGTTGTTTTTTTAGGCCAGCGAATTTATCTAATTCCCAGAGAATAACCTGTTTTACAGTTTAGCCCTCAAACTTCATGCATATAATAACTTCACAACAGTGCATCATATGTAAAAACTTTATATATGAAAAATGCTTAGAATTTTTTGTAGATTAATAATATGCCACTTTCACCCCTGTTAAATATGCTTAAACTTGTTGTTTGCTTTATTTTGCATAAATGCCATGTTAAATGGTTTTTTTCATAACTAAATAACCGTAGCTCGGTTTTTAATAAACTTTATATGTAAATGGGGTGGAAAAATGTGTAGAATAACATGATGCACTTTGTTTTGCTGTTTAACAACTTTAAAATGTGGTAATAGGCAGAACAGTACCAAATTTATAATATGCACATGGGGGTTTTTCCGGAATTGTTGTTTGTTGTTCCGGCTCCATTTAAACTTGCCTAGATAGGTAGTTTGTTTTTGCTTCACCTCTTGCCATGTTAACAAACATTTAACCTTGTCTTGTAAATAAACAAGAGTCAACTAAATAAATAAAATGTGGTGTTTCGTCAATATGCAACTCGTTGCATATTGAGCTCCACTTAACTTGTAGTGTTGTTTGTGCACTCTGCCATGCCATGCATATTTAAAACATGACATGCATCATGCTTGCTTGTGCATCATGACATGCTTATGATTGTGTGTTTACCGTGTTGTTTGCTTCTTTCCGGTATGCTTCTCTCGTTAGCTTCGGTTCCGTTCCGGAGTTGTGAGGATTTTGTCTACTTCATGGACCCGTTCTTCTCCCTTGCGGAATCCCAGGCAAGATGAACATACCCTTGGATACCTTTACTACCATTGCCATGCTTAGTTGTCTTGATGCTATCGTTACATGTCGTGCTACCCATCTTTTATGTCAGCCTCTCCTTGTTGCCATGAAACCTCTAACCTTTGACACCTTCCTAGCAAAACCATTGCTTGGCTATGTTACCCGCTTGCTCAGCCCCTCTTATAGCGTTGTTAGTTGCAGGTGAAGATGAAGATCGTTCCAGGTGGGAACTTGTTGTTGGAATATCACAATATCTATTATTATTAGTAACACACCTATATACTGGGCATGGGTGGAAGGCTTGGCCTTTTGCTCGGTGTTTTGTTCCACTCATGCCACCTTAGGCGCCGATAAACCGGCATTATGTTCCTTGATTTTGCGTTCCTTACACGATGGGTGGATGGGGACCCCTTGACAGTTCGACTTTGAATAAAACTCCTCCAGCAAGGCCCAACATTGGTTTTAATTTGCCTCATAATAACAACTTAATTAAATAATTAAATTTGCATAGGGGGTCGCACCCTCGGGGATTCTTTCTACATAGCAGGGGGGCCAGTGCTGATGGTGTTGGTCCCAAACGGGGGTCCTGCAGGGCCGCCTTGGGGAAACCCGAGGTATCTGGTATAACCTGTAGCATCGCCCATCCGGTCGTGGCCTGAGACGAGATACGCGCGACTACTATCAGGGTGTCAACACACCGGGAGGTCTTGCTGGACTTGTTTTACCATTGTCGAAATGTCTTGTGCACCGGGATGCCGAGCCTGATCGGATTTTCCTAAGATAAGGGGTGATGATATTATATTTATCACTTCAGCTAATCATGAGAGCTTGTGATGGGCTAAGTTGGGACACCCCTGCAGGGTTATGATCTTTCGGAAGCCGTGCCCGCGGTTATGTGGCAGATTGGAATTTGTTAATGTCCGGTTGTAGAAAACTTGACAGAGGATCCGAAGTAAAACACACAACTGTGTGAGTAACCGTGACTGTCTCTTTTCACTTTGAGAAGTGAACACGGTGGGGTTATGTTTGACTCGTATGTAGTTTAGGATCTTTAGCGATCACTACTAGTTGCGACCGTTTGTGTAGATGCTCATCTTATTCTTGTACTCGTAAGCTAGCCACCATATTATGCTTAGCCGCTGCTGCAACCTCACCACTTTACCTCTTCCTTCCCATAAAGCTTTGCTAGTCTTGATACCCATGGTTATGGGATTGCTGAGTCCTCGTGGCTCACATATACTACAACACCAGATGCAGGTTCAGCCGAGAATGATGTAGGAGCTGGTTCAAGTACTTCACTGGGAGCTCGATGAAGAGAGTGGCCGTATGCTTGTGACATTTTTGACGATCAGTAGTGGTTTCTACTAGGGGCAATTCAGACCTGTGGCTTTATGTTTTGGTATCTTTCTTTTGGATCTTCGCCCGTAGTCGGGTTGTGATATTTTGAATGAAGTTTTGCTTATGTAATGTATTGTGTGAAGTGGCGAGTGTAAGCCAACTATCTCCTTTTGCAATTTCATCCCTATTTTTACATGAGTCGTGCAAAGATACCAAACTTGAGATCATTCCAGAATGGGCTGATACCTTAAAGTCATGCCTCGACACGTAGGAGGTATAGTCCCATCCTGGGCATTACAAGTTGGTATCAGAGCCTTCTCCGACCTAGAAGCCCCCACTGATTGATCGAATCGTTGACGGTTGAGTCTAGGCACACACTTGAAAATGTATTGAGTCCTATATATATATCGGAGAGTAGGATTTATTTTGCTCCTCATCTCTTTTCACTCTGGTGAGGACTCTTGACGATTACTCTTGCCTCTTCTACTCTCAAAAATTCACCAATTTTTTTTAGGATCACGCAAGTATTGTTTGGATTGTTCCGATGTCTTTGTGACGAGAACATTGTTCTCGATGCCTCCTGTCATTTAGGGGTTGTGGCAGTGTCCCGGAGAGTTGAGCTCCAAGGTGTTGTCATCACAAATATATCGCAGCAGTTCTGGAATACTTAAGACGACCGACATCGAAAACTCTCCTATGCGGTTAGTGGCAAGATAACCCCGACATCACCCAGTACTGGGGAGGTAGTTCGGGAGTATTGCCATAGCTTGTATAGTAGATGCGTTTCGAAGGTCCGAGGTAAACAGTTTCCGGAAATAACTGGTTATGTGTTGAAGGATGGATACAGCTGGATGTAGGATTAGAGTTGAGTGCGCGGTGCTTTCCCTGTATCCCCAACACCTGATTGCATAACTGGAAACTTTCGGAAATTAATAGGTGGGTTCATCTAGTAGTTCGTAGGCATTCTTCCAACGAATGCATGATATGAAGTTCGGGGTTCTACATTGAGTGAAGTGGTTTATGGGCATTGTTCCGATCGGGAGTTGCATCTTAAAGGGTCCTTGGCTATGCTGATCCGGGGATTGCAAAACCCTTTTCTAACACGTTCCATAAGCTTTCAGCATGAACATGTCGAACGAAGTTTCTATCTTGTATTTGTTCTATCTGCTCCTTGTTGTTTTATTTATCTTTTGTTCTCCCAAGTGGCTTCTCGACAAGTTGATGTACCTACGGAATTCATTCGTTCAATTTCTCTGTTCGGATGATATTGTGAAGATTATGTTACAACATATCTATCCTTTGTTTTTGTTTTGATTCTGGTATTCGAGTTGCTTCGATGTCAAATGTTGATTCCATAACTTTCCTAATCGACGTTCTCATATTTCTATGGGAGTGCTAATTCTTCTTGACCATCAAGATTTTCATGGTAATCCATTTCAACTGGTGTGCCTTCTCTTCAAGTTATTCCATACGGACGCCGTTGAGAAATTTGACGATTTGTCTGTTTCATTCATCCCACGTTGTCTTTGTTTCCCTACCCTCCCACCCTTTTTTCTTATGGAGCCAAAATTCTTAATCAAGTATCCATTTTATTCATGTGATGCTTCTTCATTCATTTCCTTCAATGTTCTTATCCGGTGATTTATCGCGAAGATGCTCAAGAGCTTCAAGTTCATCATTCTTTTGTTCTCAAATTCTGCCGGTGGATGTAATTCAAGGTTTCGGTGTTGATCCTATCCTTTCCTCATTTCACAATGCTTTCTTATCCGAAGGCTCTCTTATTCATTCAACTCTCCTATCCATATCCGGTGTGTACAAGGTATCTCCGAAGATTCGTGTTTCCATTCTTAATCCGTTCAAGATATTTGAGGATTATCATCTTATTCAAGCCATTTAATTCAACCGGTGCAATATCTCTTAAGCAATCTTTTCAACGGTGATTTCTTTTGAGTGGGCCCTAACCCACAGGTCTTTTTTCCAGGATCTTACCTAACTCTTCTAATTTTTCTTGAGTTATACTCATATTCTTTTTAAAATGTGACGTAAGAATGGATTACATCAGTCACATGCCTTCTCCAAGATCGCTTTCAAATTCTTTTTCATCATTGGTTCAACCTTTAATTCTTCATTACGGAGTGCCTATACAATTCACGGTGGTGTATCTCGTCGTCTTCTCAGTTTTTGAAGACCCGAAGACGAGTTCCTCTTGAATCCTTACCCGGTCTTCTAAAGATTCGTGGTTCTAGCTTAAAGCCATCCTCATTATTGTTTTGATTGTGAGGAATTAGTTTCATACCCATCCGAAGCATTTCATGAATTCTTTTCTTTGTGTTCCTCCGAAGGCCATCATTTCAGAATATTTTATTCGTTCTCAGTTTTCAACTTCGTCCTCCAACTATTCTTAATTGATGCATCTTCATTCGTCTCCATATTCTTACGGTGGTTCTTTCAAGATTACTCTACCGTCGTTATCGTATTAATTCATTGGTTCTTTTCATAATCCTATCGGTGAGTCGTCCAAGATTATTCTCAAGTTTGGCTATATCTCTCTCTCCAATCCTTTTCAAGAAGATTAAGTAGTATGCCAAATCCGTTGCTTGTCATCAATTTAATTTGATGAAGGATAAGCATACAATAAATCTTATTATTTTCCCCAAAGTGATTAATCTCTGATCCAGAGCTTGTTCATCATATCATATCCTTGGGTTCAAGTTCTCCATCTTGTTTTCCGGAGCTCCAAGTTATTTCAATTATACCATTTCAAAGCTCCATCTAATTCATCACGGGCCTTGAATCTTATTCTTTTCATCTTTCGCTTCTCATTCTTTCATTACCGGAGTTCTTCAGGGTGGTTCATCATCATTTAATTCATCCTCGAATTCTTCATCAAGATTCTTGTTGGAGCTCAAGCATTCTTCATCATGCTTTCCAAGTGCAATTCTTTCTACCTTATTGTTTGAGATGGTGTTATGTCATTCTTGACAATTCCTTCATGTTTCATGATTCACGAGTTATCAAGAATGAGATAATTAAAACCATCATTTCTTACTCTTTAGGGGATCCTTTCAACCCCTCATTTTTATCTCTTGGAGTTATCTTGGGTTGTATTTCACCTAAAAGCTTTCCCTGGGAATTATTGCTATTATGGTGCTTATAAATGACCCAAGTTCTTCATTAATCATTCCAGTCAAATAAGTTTATCGTCTCCTTGTTGATCTCAGTCCAATCAAATGTTTTCGTCAGTGGTTGGTTGTCACCTCTTAATTTTGAGATGTTTTCCATAAGCCCACATCAGGCTTATTCGTTTTCGTTGTTGATTTTTCCAACAACTCCATTCAACCCTTCTTCGTAAGGATGTTTTTCATATTCATTTGTCGGAGAAGTTGTCATTTTCTTCTCCGTTCTTTTCTTTCCAACGACCTAGCATATATTCTTTCATTCCGAAGGCATTGTAATATTGCTCTCTTTGACCATAATCTCGTTTTGTCAAGATCATGTTCTTTTCCTTGTTTATCTATTTAACTGGAGTGTTGTGCCCAACGTTTGAGTTCCGTCATCTTATCAAGTTTTTCCTATCTTCTCAACCGGAGTGCTATCTGAATTCTTTCTTATCCCTTGTGCCATTCTTTCAATTGTTTCGGAGGCAATATGTTGTTCATTTCATCAAGTATCTTCCCAACCTGGCAAGTTCATGTTCAATTCCTTACCTTTTCAGTCGGAGTGCTGCCCAAATTCCGTCATTCTTATTCCTTGGCTATACCATTGCGGTTCCGTATTCTTTTGGTTCGTAAGCTCTTGTTTCATGTCTTTCAACCTGCAAGGTTCTCATAATGTTCCTTGTTCCTCTTTTCTAACGGAGTGTTTTCATCTTCGTTCATCTATGTTGTTTTGTTCTTTCAACTTGTTTAACCTCTCAAGGTTCGTGGTTTCACTCGTCTGTCAAAGAAGCAACTTTGTTTTACCTCTTCTTTTCCGTTTTACCAGGTGCCATCTCTAGGATCTCGGGTCGAGATCCTCTGTTAGTGTGGGAGAGTTGTGACGCCCCGAGACCGATGCGCCAGGTGTCAGCCAGTTATTCGTCATCGTTGCCATGTCATTTGCTTGCGTGTTGCACTTTGCCTTGTCATCATGTGCATTTCATCAGCATGTTTTAAAACCTTGCATTCGTTCGTGTTCCCCAGTTCTCTCCGTTGTCCGTTCTGAGTCCAGACACACTCGCACGCGCCCGCGGCACATCCGAATATTTATTTTATAAGTGGCCGGAAAATGTTCTCGGAATGGGTTGAAACTTGGCGTGCGGTCTTATTATAGCATAGGTAGACCGCCTGTCAAATTTCATCACATTCGGAGTCCGTTTGATAGCCCAACCGTTAAACATATAGCGGCATTATAGCCGGTTTAAACGTCGGACGTTTCAGTGCTCTGAAACCTGTTGCCGGGCTGCCATCTCTCTCCCTCTTCTCATCCAATACATTCTGCACAGCCCACTTTTACTCCTCGGCTGCACGCCCGAAACTGCCCCGAACCTGAACCGGTCTGTCAGTACCGATGGGTCCGGATCATCCCCAAACATCCCCAAAACATCTCCGTTTTCTTATTTGGACTCCCTAGTCTATTTTTTTCTCGTCCGTCCGATTATAATCGTAGGGACGAGATAGCCCTACACTATTTCCTCAGCTATATATATATCTGTCTAACCCTAGCCTCTAGCTGTCTGTCCCATCCAACCTCCCCTCACCGCCGCCACTGTTCTCTCGGGATCCATCCTGATCCAGCAGCCGATCCACCACTTCTCCTCGTTTTCTGCCATCGGCCAATCACCGCCGATCCACCACTCCACCTCTGCAAAAGCCCGCATCAAGTCCCTGCCTCCACTGGAGATCCTCGCCTTCCCGCCTAGATCCGCTGCCCCGCCGCGGTTCCCCGTCGTCATCGACCTCCATGCCCCGCCGCCGGCCCCTGCTAGCTCTGCATCGAGCAGAGGAGCTCGAACCACTACCCCTGCTCGTCTCGATTCAGCGAGACTGAACCGGCCTCCTCGTGCGATGTGGGCCGCACTCCTGTCGAGTCCAGCAACCGCCTGCGCCTCCTCCTTCGCTCTTTGCAGCCGAGCGCCTGCCCGAGGCCTCGCACTCCTCCCCTCGCGCTCACCTCATCGCCCCACCTCTCCTTCCGTGCGCCGGTGAGGTTCCCGCCGCCGCTCCTTCCCTTCCTTCCTTTTTCTCTCTCCGCTCACGATGTTCCTCTCTCTCCCTCTTTCGAATGCAGCCATGGCCGCTGAATGGAGCTCTGCCTCCATGGTTCCTCGCTCGTCGCCCGCATCCGTGCCTGCATCCCCACCGGAGACCAGCCGCGCCGCCTGCCAAATCCTCTGCTTCGCATCGCGTCGTCCAGTTCGAGCGAACAGGCAAGACGACCGCGCCCGCTAAGCTGCTCGTCGCCCGCACCCGCTGAACCGCTCGCCCGCCAGCCCAGCAGCGCCAAGGCTGCGCCAGCGCCAGGCCCAGCGCATCCCTGCGGCCTGCATCTCCTCTCCGATCGGGCCAAGGCCCAGCTGGGTGAGGCCACCTCCAGCGCCCCCTTGTTTTTTTTTCTTTCTTTCCTCTTGTTGGGCCAGCCTGTAGATTCGGCCCTTGTTTTTTTAGGCCAGCGAATTTATCTAATTCCCAGAGAATAACCTGTTTTACAGTTTAGCCCTCAAACTTCATGCATATAATAACTTCACAACAGTGCATCATATGTAAAAACTTTATATATGAAAAATGCTTAGAATTTTGTGTAGATTAATAATATGCCACTTTCACCCCTGTTAAATATGCTTAAACTTGCTGTTTGCTTTATTTTTCACAAATGCCATGTTAAATGTTTTTTTTCATAACTAAATAACCGTAGCTCGGTTTTTAATAAACTTTATATGTAAATATGGTGGAACAATGTGTAGAATAACATGATGCACTTTGTTTTGCTGTTTAACAACTTTAAAATGTGGTAATAGGCAGAACAATACCAAATTCATAATATGCACATGGGGGTTTTTCCGGAATTGTTGTTTGTTGTTCCGGCTCCATTTAAACTTGCCTAGATAGGTAGTTTGTTTTTGCTTCACCTCTTGCCATGTTAACAAACATTTAACCTTGTCTTGTAAATAAATGAGAGTCAACTAAATAAATAGAATGTGGTGTTTCGTCAATATGCAACTCGTTGCATATTGAGCTCCACTTAACTTGTAGTGTTGTTTGTGCACTCTACCATGCCATGCATATTTAAAACATGACATGCATCATGCTTGCTTGTGCATCATGACATGCTTATGATTGTGTGTTTACCGTGTTGTTTGCTTCTTTCCGGTATGCTTCTCTCGTTAGCTTCGGTTCCGTTTTGGAGTTGTGAGGATTTTGTCTACTTCATGGACCCGTTCTTCTCCCTTGCGGAATCCCAGGCAAGATGAACATACCCTTGGATACCTTTACTACCATTGCCATGCTTAGTTGTCTCGATGCTATCATTACATGTCGCGCTACCCATATTTTATGTCAGCCTCTCCTTGTTGCCATGAAACCTCTAACCTTTGACACCTTCCTAGCAAAACCATTGCTTGGCTATGTTACCCGCTTGCTCAGCCCCTCTTATAGCGTTGTTAGTTGCAGGTGAAGATGAAGATCGTTCCAGGTGGGAACTTGTTGTTGGAATATCACAATATCTATTATTATTAGTAACACACCTATATACTGGGCATGGGTGGAAGGCTTGGCCTTTTGCTCGGTGTTTTGTTTCACTCATGCCACCTTAGGCGCCGATAAACCGGCATTATGTTCCTTGATTTTGCGTTCCTTACACGATGGGTGGATGGGGACCCCTTGACAGTTCGACTTTGAATAAAAGTCCTCCAGCAAGGCCCAACATTGGTTTTAATTTGCCTCATAATAACAACTTAATTAAATAATTAAATTTGCATAGGGGGTCGCACCCTCGGGGATTCTTTCTACATAGCAGGGGGGCCAGTGCTGATGGTGTTGGTCCCAAACGGGGGTCCTGCAGGGCCACCTTGGGGAAACCCGAGGTATCTGGTATAACCTGTAGCATCGCCCATCCGGTCGTGGCCTGAGACGAGATTCGCACGGCTACTATCAGGGTGTCGACACACCGGGAGGTCTTGCTGGACTTGTTTTACCATTGTCGAAATGTCTTGTGCACCGGGATGCCGAGCCTGATCGGATTTCCCTAAGATAAGGGGTGATGATATTATATTTATCACTTCAGCTAATCGTGAGAGCTTGTGATGGGCTAAGTTGGGACACCCCTGCAGGGTTATGATCTTTTGAAAGCTGTGCCCGTGGTTATGTGGCAGATTGGAATTTGTTAATGTCCGGTTGTAGAAAACTTGACAGAGGATCCAAAGTAAAACACACAACTGTGTGAGTAACCGTGACTGTCTCTTTTCACTTTGAGAACAGAACACGGTGGGGTTATGTTTGACTCGTATGTAGTTTAGGATCTTTAGCGATCACTACTAGTTGCGACCGTTTGCATAGATGCTCATCTTATTCTTGTACTCGTAAGCTAGCCACCATATTATGCTTAGCCGCTGCTGCAACCTCACCACTTTACCTCTTCCTACCCATAAAGCTTTGCTAGTCTTGATACCCATGGTTATGGGATTGATGAGTCCTCGTGGCTCACAGATACTACAACACCAGATGCAGGTTCAGCCGAGAATGATGCAGGAGCTGGTTCAAGTACTTCACTGGGAGCTCGATGAAGAGAGTGGCCATATGCTTGTGACGTTGTCGACGATCAGTAGTGGTTTCTACTAGGGGCGATTCAGACCTGTGGCTTTATGTTTTGGTATCTTTCTTTTGGATCTTCGCCCGTAGTCGGGTTGTGATGTTTTGAATGAAGTTTTGCTTATGTAATGTATTGTGTGAAGTGGCGAGTGTAAGCCAACTATCTCGTTTTGCAATTTCATCCCTATTTTTACATGAGTCGTGCAAAGATACCAAACTTGAGATCATTCCAGAATGGGCTTATACCTTTAAGTCGTGCCTCGACACGTAGGAGGTATAGTCCCATCCTGGGCATTATAGTTTCCCGCTTAGAAGCCGAAGCTTCGGTGGACCACATCGGCATGGAAAGGGCCAACGCGCGCGAGCAACGCGCCCTATCGCACCTCTGGCAAGTCCGAGGCGAGGCGGAGGACGCCGGTGCCGGTGTTTATCGTGTACCACAAATGGCGGCCGGCATCGTCTAGTTAGCTAAGAGTAAGTTAGTACTTGTAAGCTACAAGAGTATTAGTTGGAGTAGATAGTTAACTTGGCTATGATGGTTGTCAATGTGGAAGTTCAGTACTCTATATGTGGATCAGACCTGTTAGTTTGCTCTGAATGTTGAACTTTCCGTTTGAACATATGGAATGGGCTGTTATTTTTTTAAATGGGTTGTATTTGTCCTCCATGGGTTTAGAGGCTGACTTGTGGGCCTACCAAGTTGACGCGTACACAATCAGGAGATGATTGTATGTGGAGAGGATGACAGCAGGGACCCGCCAAGGTCATGGCAGTACGCAAGCAAGTGCCTCCTTATTTCAAGCCAATAAAAAATGGCTCCTCCTAATGGATTTCTGACATCTGGGTCCCATGGCATTGTTGACGTAGTCAATAAACGAGAGAATTGCACAACGAGCGGCTGACACCAGGGACCCAGCAGCTCGCCCAGTTATTTTTGTTTTGGGTTAATTTGATAAATGCCACTCCAAATCGGGTGTTTCTAAGAAATGCCACTGCAATTTCCAAACTTTGAAAAATGCCATTTCATACCATTTCAAGGGGCATTTTTCGAAGTTTGGAGTGGCGTTTTTCAAAGTTTGCAAATTGCAGTGCCATTTTCCAAAGTTTGCAAAAATTGTAGTAGCATTTTTCAAATTTTCGAAATTGCAGTGGCATTTTTATGAATCGAGTGGCATTTATCTAATTTGTTTTTTAGACGGAAGCAGGGTGTCAACTGGGCTATGCGGGGCACTCTGGCCTGTCTAGACAACCTTCTCTTTTATGTTTACCGCAGACCAGGCCATTAGTTTTTTTCTTTCTCAAAATGGCTAGCCCAATTTTTTTTTGTGATTTGCCAAGTAAGTCGCTTTGTCAGGCCTATTGGGCTGCAAATCTTTCAAGACGAGGAGAGCTTCATTCGGCTGGATGAGAAAATGGCCTAGCAGTAATGAGAAATTCGCTGTACATTTTTAAAACACATCAAACCGGCAATTAGTTTCAAATTTCTTTTTTTTCATTTCAAGATTTTAAATTGCATTAATTTTTATGCTTGGACAATTTGTTGGATTTTATATTGATATACATTTATTTTTAAAATTAGTTTGAATGTGATTCGAAATTTCGGGATTAAAAACAGTTCGGACCGCACCGAAATATGCAAAAAATTGTATAATTTTTTAACCGTGGCCATAATATGGCTTGTAATGCTAACAAAAAGAATATGGGCTCCAAAAAAAACCTTAAGAATTAGCAAATGGGCTGTAAATTATTAGAAATAATGGCAGATGGGATGTATGCTGTTTTCCACAGATTTGAAGCTTTCCTAAAAAAAGGTTGACGCACAAGCAGTGAATGTTGGATGTCCATCCAACGGTCGTCGTGCTTCTTCAATCTCTGGTCTTCCTGCTCCAGCCGCTCAAACAAGCGTCGGCGGGACTGCCTGCTCCCTCCTCCCCGCGGCCGGCTGTGCTGCCGCGCATGACTCACCGCCCCACCGTACTCCCATCGCTGGCCTAGCCATCCCTCTACTCACCCACACCTGCTGTTATTCTCCGGCGACGGCAGACGAACCAGTCCCATGTACAGTCGTACCCCCCTCCGCGTGGGAAACAACTGCCGAGTCTTCCCTGCCTCCGTGTCGTTCCCTTCCTAGGCCTCGCCGTCGTCCACCGCCCTGGTGCTCTCGACACGGCCTGGTCAACGTGGTCAACGACCGACATGCATCTGAAGTGGACTGTACGTGGAGAGGCTGATAGTTGGGTCCACGGCCGCAGGCAAGGAAATGCCTCCTTATTACGCGCAAAATAATGATTCCTCCACCTTGCATCCGAGACCACTGAAAGGGCCTCGATATTTCGCGAAAAAGCGTTACCGCCACTCACAGCTCGGACCCACCAGCTATATCTTCGCACGCAAGGAAGTGCGTCCTTATTACGTACAAAAAATGAATACTCCCCCTGCTAGCTGGGACTCAGTATAGTGGCAGGCTAACTTCTGGGCCTACTAAGTTGACGAGGATGGAGGGCTTTGTCAACTTAGTCAATATGCACGATTCTAGATCCAGTGACTGTACGATGTCCATCCAACGGTCGTACATAGTGCTTCTTCAACCTCTGGTCTTCTTACTCCAGCCGCCCAAACCAGCGTCGGTCGTGCCTCATGCTCCTGCCTCCCGTGGCCGGCTGCGATACGGCGGAGGCCTCACCGCCCCTACTACTCCCACCGCTGGCTAGGCCATCCCTCTACTCACCCACACACCCTGTTATTCTGCGGCGACGGCAGCCTCACACCGCAGCGAACTAGTGAACCCTCATACTCCTCTACGCGTGGGCATCCACTGCCGCGTCTTCTCTGGCTCCACGTTGTCCCCTTCCTAGGCCTCGTCGACGTCCATCGCCCTGGTGCTCTCAGCGCGGCGTGGTCAACGTGGTCAAGGACCGACTTTCATCGGAAGAGTACTGTACGTGGAGAGGCTGACAGCTGGGTCCACGACAGTCGCAAGGAAGTGCCTCCTTATTACGCGGAAAATAATTATTCCTCCACCTGGCAGCAGGGACCCATCGGACGGGCCACCGTATTTGGCAAAAAAAACATTTCCCCCCTGACTGATGGGACCCACCGGACGGGCCACCGTATTTCGCGAAAAAAATGTTCCCCCCGCTGTCAGCTCGGACCCACCGGAAGTGCCGCCTTATTACGCACAAAAAAATGAATACTCGCCCTACTAGCTGGGACCCAGTATAGTGGCAGGTTGACTTCTGGGCCTACTAAGTTGACGGGGACGGAGGGCTTTGTCAACTTAGTCAATATGCACGATTCTAGCTCCAGTGATCGTACGATGTCCATCCAACGGCCGTAGTGCTTCTTCAACCTCTGGTCTTCTTGCTCCAACCGCCCAAAGTAGCACCGTTCATGCCGCATGCTCCTGCCTTTCGTGGCCGGCTGTGCTGTCGCGGAGGCCTCACCAGCCCCTACTATTCCCACTGCTAGCCAGGCCCTGCGGCGACGGCGGCCTCACACCGCAGCCGAACCAGTGAACCCTCGTACTCCTCTCCGCACGGGCTTCCACTTCCGCATCTTCCCCGGCTCCGCGTCGTCCCCTTCCTAGGCCTCGCCGTCGTCCAGCGCCCTGGTGCTCTCGGCGCGGTGTGGTCAACGTGGTCAAGGAACGACTTCCATCGGAAGAGTACTGTACGTGGAGAGGCTGACAGCTGGGTCCACGGCCGCAGCAAGGAAGTGCCTCCTTATTACGCGCAAAATAATTATTCCTCCACCCGACAGCGGGGACCCACCGGATGGGCCACCGTATTTCACAAAAAAAAAACGTTTCCTCCTGACTGCTGGGACCCACCAGCTACGTCTTCGCACGCAAGGAAGTGCTTTCGGGCAACAACAAAACGATTCGCCCCCCTGACTGTTGGGACCCACCAGCTACATCTTCGCACGCAAGGAAGTGCCTGACAGTCGGGACCCACCTGCTCGAAGCGTACATGCCGTTATCATTCTGGTCGCGAACGTGTACGTACATACTGGTCGATGTAGAGGCACGCACATGTCATCGTGGAGGCGCGCACGTAGCATGTACACGTACGTACAGCGCCCAGGGCGCAAGAAAGTAAATACGGCCACGTACGTACATACGGGCGGGGTCTCGAATGCCTACTTGCGTGTATGTACGGCCAGGGCTCGTGTACATGGCTGGGTCGGAACGGAGAAACAGCATCGTCGTTGTGTTCATGGGGAGCCAACCGGCTGGGTCGAAACGGAATGTGTCGTCGTGTTCATCGGGAGGGCTTGGACGGAACAGCCGATGGAAACGAGGCCTGGCGTACCGCAGAACGGAGGAAACGGCCTTGTGTTCGACCAGCCACGTTCGAAGCGGGATCCTGTTCATCGGGAGGTGTCTGGCATACCACAAAACAGAGGAAACGGACCTCCTACGGTCGAAACGGGGGTCCTATTAATCGGGAGGGGTGTGGCATACCGCAAAACAAAGGAAACGGACTTGTGTTGGAGCGCTACGGTCGAAACGGGGGTCCTATTCATTGGGAGGGGTGTGGCGTACTACAAAACGGGACTCCACGGGATACTGTTCATCTCCATCGTCGACCCCCTCCAGCCTCCACGGCCTATTGTTCATCCACAGTCGACCTCCTCCAGCCTCCACCTACGACAGTTCATCCATAGGCTCCTGTTCATCCAGCCTCCACCGCGCGCTACTCCACCGGCTACTGTTCAACCAGCCCTCTCCACGGGCTCCTGTTCAACCACCCCTCCACGGGCTACTGTTCATTCATTCCTCCACCGTCTACTGTTCATCCTGCCCTCCACGGGGTGGTCCTGTTCATCCAGCCCTCCACGGGGTCCTGTTCATCCCGCCCCAACCGGCTCGATAGATCGGGGTCCTGTTCATCCAGAGGCAACACCACGGGGTCCTGTTCATCCACTCCCACCGGGAACTGTTCATCCAAACCCACCAGCAACGCTCATTGTTCATCCAGAGGCAGCATCGATCGGCTTCAGTTAGCAGCAGTAGCGAAGGAATCGCTCGATCGGGTTCAGTTAACAGCCATCGATCGATCGCTCGGGTTCAGTAATGTGTAGCCTGCAGTGCAATCGCTCGGGTTCAGTTAGAGCCCAACGCCTCGCACCCACGCGCGCGCGTGTATGAGAGAAACACGCATCACTCGGCCCCGACCACCCACCATAACCGGGAACACCCAGATATTTTCCTCGCCCTCGCTTCTACCATGGTTTTTTCCGTCATGGACGTCCCAAAGAATGTCATGCAGCTGCGTCTCCGGCCCGCCCAGGACGAAAAGCCCATTTTCTGTCCTGATTTTTTGTCATAGAAGTAGGACCCCACCACATCTATGAAGATACCGGGTTTTGTCACAATTATCGTCATAGAAGTGTCATAAGTATGACAGAAAAAAAATTGTTCGGCCCAAAATGTCACGGATGTGTCTATTTTTGTAGTGGGAGGTGCTTTGCGATGATGATCAAGTTTAACTGCTCCTCGAATGCCAGCGTCTACTAGATCATTGCTACTTCTCGAGCTTGCGTTGTATTCCCTCGAACAGGAAATGGTGATGCAGCACATTAGCGTAAGTATTTCCCTCAGTTTTTGAGAACCAAGGTATCAATCCAGTAGGAGACCACGCGTGAGTCCCTCGCACCTGCACAAACAAATAAGAACCTCGCAGCCAACGCGATAAAAGGGGTTGTCAATCCCTTCTCAGTCACTTACGAGAGTGAGATCTAATAGAGATGATAGGATAATATTTTTGGTATTTCTGGTATAGAGACTGAAAGTAAAGAAAGCAAAAGCAAAAGTAATTGGCAAGTTGACAGGAAACTAATATGATGAAGATAGACCCGGGGGCCATAGGTTTCACTAGTGGCTTCTCTCATGATAGCAGATTTCTACGGTGGGTGAACAAATTACTATCGAGCAATTTATAGAAAAGTGCATAGTTATTAGAATATCTAGGCATGATCATTATATATAGGCATCACATCCGTGACAAGTAGACCGAAACAATTCTGCATCTACTACTATTACTCCACACATCGACCGCTATCTAGCATGCATCTAGAGTATTAAGTTCATAAGAATAGAGTAACACCTTAAGAAAGATGACATGATGTAAAGGGATATACTCAAGCAATATGATATAAACCCCATCTTTTTATCCTCGATGGCAACAATACTATATGTGCCTTGCTGCCCCTGCTGTCGCTGGGAAAGGACACCGGAAGATTGAACCCAAAGCCAAGCAAACTATAGATCTAGTAGGCCAAACCAAACCAATAATTCAAAGAGACTTGCAAGGATATTATAATCATACAAAAAAGATTTCAGAAAAGAATCCAATATTGTTCATAGATAATCTTGATCATAAACCCACAATTCATCAAATCTTGACAAACACACCGCAAAAGGATTACATCGAATAGATCTAGCTAATAACTATGGACCCAAAGGTCTATGGTAAACTACTCACAACTCATCGGAGAGGCTATGGTGTTGATGTAGAAGCCCTCCATGATCGATGCCCCCTCCGGCGGAGCTCCGGAACAGGCCCCGAGATGGGATCTCATGGGAACAGAAGGTTACAGTGGTGGAATTAGGGTTTCGTCTGCTGCCTCGATGTTTTAAGGGTATGAAAGTGTCACACCCTGATTTTCATGCCACAACACTTAAGCTAATAATCGTGCTAAAAATGTGGTTTGACAAAAACTTTTGGGTGTTTTTGACTATGCTTGATTGACTTTCTGTCTGCTATTTGATAGTGCTCTAAAAATCAAATAAATCATCCAACTCTTATACTTCATCTCCTTGATCCAAAACCTTTACCCAATGATCATGCCATGTGTTTAGACCAGTATAGTATTTTCTTATAAAAATATTTTGGCCAAACAGTATTTTCTAAAATTAGTTTTCCAAAAACCCCTGAATTGAGGTTTGCACTACAAGTACCTTATTTAGGGTGTGAAAAATCTTTCAAAAGGTATATTTGAACCCTATTAGATATAGGACTCCCATAAACCACAAAATTATAATTTTAAAAGTTATTTTTATATTTTATTTAAAAGCTTTTTCTTCAGGCCAGAAATGGTCTTTAATAGGGAAAAATTATTTAATTATTTCAAAAATATTTGCCAAAGTTCAGGGAAACTCATAGGACATATATTGTCCATATATGAGAGTTTCAACACATGGTCATGTTCAAAATATTGGACAAATCCTACCAAAACCCTTTCAGGATATTTCAAGCTTTTGAAATATTTACAAAGGAAATGTTCTCCAAAAATTCCAGGGAAATTCCATCATGTCAAACATGCCATATGTGATGATCTTAAAAGGCATCATGCCTTGAAGATCAAGAAAACATCATCTAATCCCCTCAAAACCATTTCTGTCCATTTTGAAGTTTGAGCAACTTTACATTGCCAAACTTGTCCAAATGCTCTCAAACTTGGTGCACATGCTAAAATGATGTAATTATGCATCTATGCCAAATGGCACAAGTTTTGGAGAAGGACAACTTGATCCAAGTGCCCCAAAACCCTTCCTGACCAGATCCAAATTTGAACAACTCTACATTGCCAACTTTTTACTTGGGGCCTCAAATTTTGTGGACATGATCACAACCCCAAATGATGACACTACACCAAGTGGTGCATCAAGGGGAGATGACTTTCTTAACCTAATCTTGAGAAATCCATTTCTGTTGATTTATAGGGTTCACCAAAGTTACATTGGCAACTTTGCCCAAATGAGCTCAAATTTGGTGAAAGGGCCTAAATGTATGTGCCATTTGATCCTGTTAAGTCTCATGTAAAGTGGAGTTATTTTGCTTGCCCAAATTTGCATCAAACACCTTCTGTCATTTTTCCAAAACCATTGTTTTGACCCCTTTCACTATTCCCCTTTACCTCAAATTCTTACCACAAGTAAACCTAATCACCTTCTACCTCTAGTAACTCACCCAGGCCTCAGCTCAATCATTGGAGGGGGGTAAAACCCCCAATTACCTCTCTGTTCTCACCATGGCAACACCTTTCCACCCTTCTACTTCTTACCCCCTCCCTCCTACCTTACCTCCAAAGCTTCATAGCGCGTCCCAGCACCACCCCAAAGCTATTGGACAAGCTTGGCCACGCCCAACTGTCAATGGCATGCCCTGGCATGCCAAAACGGTGCTCTGGAGCGCGCTACAGTGCTTTGGCGCACTGTAGCCGCCCCCCATCCCGATGCCCTGACGACCTCGGGCCTCCCCAGCACGCCATACAACGTCCCTCGACGTCCGCGTCACGACCAAGCACTGTCCCCCTCCTCTCTCCCCCTCTCTCACCCGTGCTCACACGTGCGCCATGGCCGCCCGAGCGCTCTAGTGGGCAGCCCCACACGCGCGATGCTCTGACCCTTCCCCATTATCTCTCTTCTCTCCACTCGCCCTAGACCAACCCCAGGAGAACCCCAGACATGCCCACGCGTGCCCCCGTGGCTTGCAGCGACGGCAACGGCCTCGCCGGCGCACGAGCTCACGGTGCTACGTGGGCCGCCTATATAAGGTCTCCCCCGAGCTTCCTCTCCGCCCCATTTGCTCCCTCTCCCTCCCGAGCATCCTCTGGACCCATCCATCCCTCTTCTCGTGCCCTCTTTGCCCCTCCATGGCCGAAGGCAAGCTGCCGGCCTCCTCTCAAATTCCTGCGAATGAGGTCTCCTCCTGCCCTCCTTTCTCCTGTTGGTGCAACATGCACATTTTTCCAGAAACCTTTTCTTCACAAATATTATCAGAATGTCATTTTTCTATTTCTGTGATAAACTTTAGAAAATCACAGAGAGCTCAAATTTGATCCAAATACAGTGGTTCAAATTCCTAGGTGCTTGTAATATCAAAACTTAGTTTTGGAACATTTTTATTAATACTTTCTGTTCCCCACCAAATAATGAGCCATTTCTTCATATTTATCAACTTTGCAAAATCCTAGGAAATTCATTTGAACTCCAAATCCAGTAAAACCAACTCCTAGATGCTTCTAAAATCATGAGTTGTTAAATGGGTGCCTTAACTCATTTTTCAAAAATATATTTCTGTGCACTTCTTTCAAATCCACAAATCCCCTGTTTACCTCATATTGAAATGTTCCAAACTATCCATTGATCCAATACCTATGAAAACACCTTGGTCATTTCTCATATGACCAGAGGTATCCTAGAAAAGTCCAACTCCTATTTTTAGAGCACTTTTATTTTTGCTTTGTTGTGTTGCTTATTATGATTGTTTCCATCGTTAGTTGACGAAATAAACGGAGTACTCGGAGATGGACCAGAAGGTTCGAAGACTCGGAAGGATAAGGCAAGCAGCTCTTTGACCATGTTCGAGAAACCTTTTTATGCATGTCTCCTAGCACCTTATTATCAATGCATCGGAATCATGTAGAGGAGGTGGCCACTTTGGTTGGTACCATTGTTACTTTACTATTGAAACTTGCATCAAACATGACCCTACTTTCCTATGAGGGTTATGTGGGTGGGAGTAGATAGATATATGCTATAGTAGTTGGCTACGCAAAATAGGTCAGGGTTATGCATTGAGTGAAACAAGTGTGGTAAGACATACTTGCAGATAACCCAGTGGGTGCCACTAATGCCCCTGGGAGTTGATGAAGAACTAGGACACTACTTGGTGAAGAAGTAGTGTACCGAGGCTTGATGGAAGTGTTGTTTATAGAGATGGACTAGATTTATGTGTGACTACCGTCCCAACCAAACAAGCGCAACCACTCTACCCTTATATGGGAAAGGGCATTATTGATTACCTAGGTCGATACTACCATGGTGCCCGCATTACTAGTGACGAGGGTGACATGAGGTCACTCTCGAGACGGGGTCGTGCTTGGATAGGCGGCCATGACTGTCTTTATAGGGCACCGGACACACCGTTGGTACCCCGTGCTTGTGGTATGTGATGAATATGGGAGCGAGGCTCCAAAAATCTTAGGGCTTATTCCATCTGTGCCCCCAATTCCTTAGTTGTGCTCAATTTTCCCCACGCTTCAAAATTTTGCTCACTTTTCCCCACTCCCTTAGCTGAAACTCTCACAAATGTTCATAACAGGCGTTTGTCGTCTTGGCCGTTAACTGACTTGTGGGGCCATGTTGGACTCTGTTGACTGTGGGTGTGGCTTCGCTGGTTGGGTCGTGTTTGTGTTCATAGCCTAGTATCGATGGATGCAGCCTGCTATGCATGCTCGGCCCGGCTTTGGCATCGATGTAGCCTCCTATGCATGCGAACACCGCCACTCACACATCTAGTGACACGCCGACACGCACGCATCGATCCGTGCATGCATGCACGCCGACACGCACGCATCGATCCGTGCCGCACGGTTGCTAGTGGATTTAGTCGTTTCACGCATCGCAGGCATACGTGCCGGTGGCAGAAGGGGCAGGCTGCACGCACGCTCGCGTCCATAACTCCATATGTCGAGGCATCGGTGCACGGCTGCCGCTCGATTCAATTGTGCCGGTTGAAGAAGGGGCAGAGCACGCAGAAGAGCCGCCAACGCAGAGCACGCAGCCGCCAACGCAGGGCACGCACTGATGAGGCATCGCTTGGATTCACGTTCACACATTGATGAGGCATCGGTTCACGCACGCGCTGAGTCACGATCTACGCCATTTGCGTGTGTACACACTTCGTCTCCCCCGGCTATTTAAACTGCCCTTCATTGCCTCTTCTTCTACAGATCCATCTACGCCTCCCACTTCTCTTCTTCCCCCAAAAGCCAAAGCAGTTCCACTCAGCGAAGCGTTCAAGATGCAGTTCTACGGGCAGACGTTCCAGGAGCCTCCCACCGTGCCGGAATGGCGGTACCCCGCCAACGTCGTCGTCGAGGAATCGCTCCGCGTGTGGGCGTTCTCACGCTGGAGGGGTAGGGTTCCTCCGTGCGGGCTTCCACCACCTCCCAGCGGGCTCGCTGCCCATGTTCAACCTCGTGGAGCAGCGTCCCCACGCCAACGCTCCAACGGTAGGGCTCATCGTCCACTTCACCAACAGGTTCGATGCCTACTACCTGCTCGGCAAGGTGTATTGGTGTGGGTGCGAGTTCATCGCATTCACCACCTATAACATTGTCGGGGGAAACTGCCCACCACGAGCACCTATGGGACCGGAGCCCCTTCTACGTTGCGGTAAGGGAGCGGAGGGAGCACGAAGAGCAGATCGAGGAGAGCACGCGGGCAGTTTACCCAGGTTCGGGCCACGCGGACGCGTAAAACCCTACTCCTGCTTGGATTGTATTGAGTTTTTGGGCTCGGGAGCTTGAAGAACTAGCTACACCGAGCCAGAGAGCTGTCTAGGTTCCGAACCCCCTCTACGTTGTGCATGGGCCTCCTTTTATAGCCCAAGGGGTCACCGACAGGTGTCAACGTAGAGGAGGGTAAAAATGTAACTTTGGTGGTAGTTGTAACAGTGCGGGAACAGTGCATGAACAGTGGATGAACAGTGGTCATCACCTAACTTTGACAGTTGGGGACAAGGGCATTAAATGCCCGTCACCGTCGACCCCAAAAGCACCCGTCCATGCGTCTCCGTTTGACACGGCGGTAGCCTCGTCACCGTGGATCGCCACCGTGTACCCCAGTCTGCACAGCCTTCCGCCACGCGTCCCTGGAAGGGCCCTAGGGCGACGCGTGGGCGGATGAGCGGGAGCGTGGGCACACAGCGTAGCTCTCCCCCGGCAAGCACCTTGTCGGGGCCTTGACCTTGCCAGGCCCTGAAGCTTGCCGCTCCCCGGGCCCTGCCGGGGCGCATGTTGCGCCGAGGCGTGTCTTCTGAGATGCAGTCTTCTGGTCTTCCTGGCAAGCTCCTCTTGCCAGGGTCTTGTGTTAATGTGATAGTTTTGAGCCTGGGACGGCCTTCCCGGCAAGCTCCACTTGCCGGGGTCTTGATCTTCTGTCTTGTATACTTTGTTCTTGAATGGCTTAATAAGGACCGGTAAGGTTTCCGGCAAGCACGTGGTAAACCCTGCCGCGGGAAGCTGCTACTGCCCGTGCACAAGTTGGGGTACTAAGGTACCCCTACCTTAGTACACCGACAGGAGCCCCCGGGCCTGGGCCACACACGGTGCCGAGCGCTGTTGGGCCAGGCCCAAAACAGTGCACGGGCACACGCGGCCCACGGCGAGCCGTAGATTCCCTTCCGCATCCGCCGCGTCCCTCCCTAACGGCACGCGTTGATTGCGGCGTCGTGGGAGAGATCGTGGCCTCGTTCTTTAATGGGAAATGCGGAGCGTCCCCCACTCCTCCCTTAAAGGCAGAGGAAGTAGGGGCAGTTTCCCTCCTTCGTCTTCATTGCGTCTTCAACCTCCAGAAAAACTTCCGCTGCTCTTTGCCTCCACACCTCCTCCGCCGCCTTCCGCATCCGCGGCGCCGTCGAGCTCCTCGCCCCTTCCCTCACCACCTCCGCCATGGCTCCGAAGAGTGAGAAGGCGAAAGCGGAGAAGGCCAAGAGGGAGAAGTCCGAGCAGGCGGCGAAGCTTGCCGGCCTGCGGAAGAGGAACATGGTGTTCGCGCCGAGGCTCAGCGCGAGGGAGTTGTGGAACAAGTACTACCTTTTCTGGGCCAAGGAGACCAAGGCTCATCCCCGCACCAGAGTCTACCCCGCCGTCGCCAGAGATCTGTTTCCCGGCGGGTACTTCTTCTTTGGTGTCTTCTTTCACTGCGGCTTATGCCCTCCATTTTCGGAGTTTTTCTGCGACATTATGAACACATACGGCCTTCACCTTCTAGACTTCACCCCCAACGCCATCCTTACGATGGCGGTTTTCGCACATCTGTGCGAAAATTATGTAGGGATCCATCCCAATGTAGCGCTCTTTCGCCATTTCTTTATGCCTAGAGTAGAGGCTGGCGCTCCCCTCTCCGGGGGTATCTCCTGGATCTTCCGCTTGAACAAGAAGGACTCATATCTGAAAGGAGAACTCCGCGGCAAGTGGGAAGAATGGCGCGCAGATTGGTGTTGGGTAGTGGAGGACCAGCCGGAGCCTTTTACCGCGCCGCGCACAACAGCCATAGTGCGCGGCAGAGACTGGAGCGAGTTGGCCCCGGAGGACGGCAAGCTCAACATCGCCCTTATCAGGATACTTCGTCTCCGTGTAGCCAAGTTGACCATTGGAGAGGTAGGGGCAGATTTCCTCCGCCGCCGCATTGCCCCTTTACAGGAGAGGAAAAGGCCAGCATGGGAGTTTGGCAATGCGGCGGACATTATGAGGCTGCGCCCGGGATTGAACTTCAACTTCACGGCTTTGGAGGTGAAGGGGATGGTCCGGGAGCTTTTCAAGCACGACCCGGCCCACCCAGAGTGGTTTGCATCTCCTCGGGGAGTGGTGCCGCTGTGCAACAGCACTGCCCAGGACTCCTTGCGCGCGGCGATGCCCGCGTGTGACTCTCACGGCGTCGACCCCACCTGGATAGAGCCTCCGCCGGACGCGATTCTGAGTTTCTTCGACAACTTGGTCGAGGTGCCGAAGAACACCGAGGAGAACAAAGGTCTCACCCGGGCCACCACAGAGCGGGATATAGCCTATATCGCTTCCCGGATGGAAGAGGCCGCCGCAGCCACGGCGGCGGGGGACTTCGGATTCACCATCGACGAGGCGCAGGCCGCGGACGAGGCGTGCCAAGCGGAGGAGGCAGAGATCCGCAGACTGCTCAAGCTTCCGCCCGACGAGCTTGCCGGGGTTCCCTCCCTGAGGCATGCCGGGATCCCCGGGGTTGTGAGCGAGGCCGCCGCAAGAGGCGAGGTTGTCGGAGGGAGCAAAGGTGCCGGAGGGAGCGGGGCCGCAGGGCAGGATGCTGGACCCAGCGGGCCCGCTGGGGAGGAAGAGGAAGACGTCGAGGCCGATGAAGACACCGGCGGATCCCTAGGACTTGACGACGACGCCTCCTCGTCGTCGGAGAACTCCCCACCTCCGGCAAGTCCCAAGCAAGCGCCGGGGAAACGCCTCCGCAAGGCGGCTACGGCGACGAGGACGCAGGCGCCCCGACAGCAACCTGCTCGCCGGGCGGCGCGAGCCACCAGGGCGAGCCAAGCCGCGACGGAGGCACCCCGCGCACCAGCCGCGGCGGAGGCGCCCCGCGCACCAGCCGCGGCGGAGGCGCCCCGCGCATCAGCGCCAAGCGGAGGGGGATCCTCCCGGAGCGAAACGGCTGCTCCGCCTGCTCCTCGGGCCTCGGCGTCAACGGAGGCGGGGTCTTCGCAGCCCCCAGCCCCGGAGACCGCCAAGCGCCCGAGGGAGCCTTCTCCTCCTACTCCTCGCGCGGGAGCGCCTCAGGTGGAGTTCGATTTCTCCGCCCTCAGCGACGACGACGAGGAAGAGGAGTAAGTGTTTGTAATTTGTAACTTCTTCGATCCTGTCTTGATTCTTTCTTTGATGATTCTGATCTTGCTCTTGTTTTGCTTTCAGGTCCCTGGCTCAGCGGGCGGTGAAGCGGGCCAAGATCCCCATGGTTGAGGTCGAGGACGACTCGCCCGTCGCGGCGACAGGAGACGCGCCGGCGACGAGCTTGCCGGATCAACCCGCTGCTCCGAGGAGCAGCCCCCAGCGCAGCCCCCAGCGTAAGTCTGGTCCTGAGCTTTTTGCTCGTCGGGCGCGCTTGAGGTTTTTGCTTATACTAATATCTTGCTGCCTTGTTTGTCTTGTTTGTCTTGTTTGTCTTGCGCAGAAGTGGAGCCGCAGCCGCAGGAGCAACCGGAGGTCACTCCCGAGGAGCTGCAGATTCCACCCTCCCCGCCAAGGGTGAACTCCCCGGCGAGGGAGAACGCTTCGCCAAGGACGGGCACCCCGCCAAGAGCGGGCACCCCGCCAAGGGTGAGCAGCCCGACGAGGGTGACTACCCCGCCAAGGGAGGGCACGGGCGGCCCTCCGCCAGCAGGGGCCACTGCTCCACCGCCAAGGGAGGACTCCCCGGCGAGGGAGCCCGTCGTCGACGAAGTCCGCGAAGGTAAGTCTTGTAGCTTCTTCTTCTTGGACTTGTCTTTTTGGATATTTGCTTGATCTTTTCTTTTCTTCTTCTTCTGTTAGATCCTCCTGCGCCGGACCGGATGGAGACCGAGGCCACCGGCGAGGAGGGCGCGCAAGGCGCGGCGGCAACGCCACTACCGCTGAGGGCATGGCAGGAGCCGACGAGCCTGTCGCTGAGGAGACTGCTCCAACCGCAGACGCCGCGGCCAGGGAGGGGGACGGCGACCACACTGCCGGCCCGGAAGCAGCAGGAGCGTCAAGCGCTGCACCGGCCGCCGACCCCTCCGCCGCAAAGGAGCAGCCGGGCTTCTATCTCGAGGCCCCCAACGGAGTCTTCATACAGGTCCCGTGGGGGTCCTCGTCGCGAGCCCCCGTGGAGGGAGAGACCTTTGATGGAGAGGTCCTCGCCTCCGCAGGGTTGAAGATCGTTGAAGCGCCTGGCGGGAGCGACGAGCCCGAAGAGGAGAAGCTTCTTCGCCAGCTCCTGGCCCTTTACCGGGCCAGGCAGGCGAAACTGGAGTCCCGGGAAGCCCTCACCGCCAAGGCCGGAGCAGACTTGGAGAAGCGCGCCGTGGAGCTCCGCGCCGCCAACCAGGCGGCCCTCCGCGACTTGGCGGAGGAGCGCGAAAGGCTTGCTGGGGAGCAGCAAGAGTTTCTTCTGGAGAAAGCTGAGGCCGAGGAGCAGCAGCGACTGGTTGGTGAAGAGCTGTCCCGGCGAGAAGGAGCGCTCAACCAGCGGAAGGTTGAGCTCGACGCCCATGACGACGAGCTCACCGCCCGGGAGCAGGCTATGCAGGAGGCGAAGGAAGCCACAGTCGCCGCGGAAACCGCCAAGAGGGACCTAGAGCTCAAGGTTGAACAGTTGGAGCGGTACCTGAAGGCCAGCGAGGACAGGGTCACCGCGCTCAACGTAGAGCGCGAGAAGGACGCCCACACCAACTCCAACCTTCAGGTACGCCTCTCCAAGAAAGGCGACGAGCTTACCGCCGCCAAGGACTCGATCGCTGACTTGGAGTTGAAGGTCTCCACTTTGAGAGATTCACTTGACGCCGCCCGGGACCGCGAGACCAAGCTGAAGGAGGAGCTTCGCAAGGAGCGGGAGCTGGTGGAGAGCGCCGCCACCTCCGCAAACAACTTCAACCGGACGGTGGAGCAATGGACGGAGGACCTGGTCACTTCCGCCGCCAACATCGACAAGGAGCTGATGGCGCTGAGGGTGGAGCACCTCGTGTACTCTCCAGACCCGAATCTCCCCCACAGCGCCAAGCTAAGTCTTTTCTTCAGGGGGATCGCGCCGGCGCTCGCACGTTTGCAGGAGAAACTCCCCGCGCAGCTGGCCGAGGAGTCGCGTCAGCTCTGCGCGGGTACCTTGGAGCGCGTCTTGACGAAGATTGTCTACCGCAACCCTGGTATTAATCTTGTCAACGTCCTCCGCAGCTTGCCGGCCGACGCAGATCAGGAGGCACTGAAGGCGCAGGTCGCCCACATCATCGCCAAGGTGAACAAGATCTCAGGCGTGAAGGCGACCGCGTAGATTAGGCCTCTTTCTTTCTATTTCCTTTGCTGCTGCAAAGTGTGCCATGAACATGAATCTATTAGTCATTGCGACAAGTTATCTTTGTAATATATTATTTTACTTTCGAACAATCGATGCAATGTTATCTCCCTTGCTTTGGTCCTTTACTTTGTATGCTTTCAACCCTACGCTTCTAGGGGACTTGCCGGCAAAGGGCCTTTGCCGCGAGCGCCGAGTGCTGGACTCTTAGCAGCCTGCTGGCAAAGGACTTACCGACAAGCAACCTTGCCGCGGCTAGTCGCAACACACTTAGCTTGCTGAGCGAACTCGAAAACGAAGCAAGGGCGCGACACTTGTCGCAGCTCACTTAAGTCGTTGAGCGTACTCGAAAACAAAGTAAGGGTGCGGCTAGCCACGGGTAGGTTCCTCCGCGCACAGGTTTTCCATACAAAGTGTGGTTGTTCAAGGAAGATAATTAAAATTTAAAAATTTGAACTGCTCAAATTCTGGTAATTTAGCTTTCATATGTTGCTTGTTCCCCGACAAGGCTCCTCTTTCTTGAACATCACTTGGTTCATCCTCCATCTCCTTCCCCCCCGGCAAACTTGTGCGCGAGGAATGTTCCTTCTGCTTAAGAGGGAAAGAAAAAGAGGAGGGGAAAAACAAGTATATAGCCTTACGGCTTGCTAGTGTTTACCGGGGATGTGCGTTGCACAAAATGCCAAATAATGCATGCTAATAACCAAAGAAAAGCACGGAAAATGGTAAATAGGCGCGAAGCACAAAAACTTTACTGATGCACGGGGTCTGCGCCCGGCTTTGTACAAAGGTTTACATGCAACAGCGGCAAGACTCGTACAAAAGGTGGTTGCCGGAGCGGATCACAGCAACCGCGCCTTATGGGTGAAACTTGCGAAGATGCTCTATATTCCAGGAGTTGCTCACCGGTAAGCCTTCTTCGGTCTCAAGGCGGACAGCGCCGGGCCTTGTGACTTGCCTCACCCGATAAGGGCTTTCCCACTTCGGCGTCAACTTGTTGGAATTCTTGGCGGACTGAACACGCCGAAGAACAAGGTCGCCTTCCTTGAGACTCCTGGCTTTGACCTTGCGGCTATGATAGCGGCGCAAGGCTTGCTGGTACCGAGCAGCTCGTACAGCAGCCTGGAGACGTTCCTCCTCAAGGAACAATGCATCATCTTGTCGCAGTTGCTCTTGCTCGAGCTCATCATAAGCGAGCACTCGAGGAGATCCGTATACGAGTTCCGTGGGGAGAACTGCCTCTGCTCCATAGACTAGAGCAAAGGGTGTCTGTCCGGTGGCTCGATTTGGTGTCGTCCTGATTGACCAAAGAACCGCCGACAGCTCCTCGATCCAGTTTCTTCCGCACTTGCGCAGCCTGTCAAAGGTTCTTGTCTTGAGTCCGCGCAGCACTTCAGCATTGGCCCTCTCCACTTGACCATTGCTCCTCGGGTGAGCAACAGAAGCGAAACAGACCTTGGCGCCAAGGTCTTGGACGTACTGCATGAAGGTGCGACTAGTAAATTGTGAACCGTTGTCGGTGATGATCCTGTTAGGGATTCCGAAACGGCAAACAATCGACCTGAAGAACCTGACCGCTGATTGTGCTGTCACCTTTCTCACTGGTTCCACTTCTGGCCACTTTGTGAACTTGTCGATTGCAACGTACAAGTACTCAAAGCCCCCGACAACACGGGGGAAAGGGCCGAGGATATCGAGCCCCCAGACCGAGAAGGGCCAGGACAAAGGGATCGTCTGGAGAGCTTGAGCTGGCTGATGAATTTGCTTGGCATGGAACTGGCACGCTTCACACTTGGTTACTTGTGCAGTTACATCTTGGAGGGCTTCTGGCCAGAAGAACCCTTGCCGGAACGCCTTCCCGGCAAGTGCCCTTGCGCCTATGTGGTGGCCACATATGCCTCCATGTATCTCCGCCAACAGCTTCTGTCCATCTTCTCTGGAAATGCACTTCAACCTGACACCATTGAGTCTTCTTCTGTACAGTTCATTGTCAACGAACTGGTACATACTTGACTGCCTGGTTATCTTCTCTATTTCTTCTGGGTCGTCGGGAAGTTCTCCAGTTTGCAGAAAATGGACCATATGATGTGCCCATGCTGGAGCTCGAGGCTCGACGGCAAGGACTAAAGGCATGAGGGCCGCTGCGGGAACCCCAGCTTCTACGGCAAGAGCCTGCGGTTCTGCCGGAGCTGATGGCTCCCCGGCAAGCCTGCCGGGGCAGGGCTTGTCGGGAGCGCTTGCTTCAACTGTACAGACCTTTGGATCTGCAGGAGCAAACTGCTCCTCAGCGTTCTGGTTGTTAATCTTGGGGACCTTGGCGGCGGCTTCGGGAAGATCCACCGGCAAGTAGTCGCCGGAGACCAACTTTCTCTTCTTACTTTGCCCAACTGATGGTGTAACTGATGGTTGAGTTAGCTTGAGCAGGAAGGTCCCTGGTTCCACAGGTAACTTCATTGCAGCACACTTTGAAAGGCCGTCCGCAATATCATTCTGAGCTCTTGGAACGTGCTCCATTTGCAGACCTTCAAAGTGTTCTTCAAGCTTCCTCACTTCATCAACATAAGCTTCCATCAAAGGGCTCTGGTAGCTCTTGTTAACTTGTCGGACCACCAACTGAGAATCTCCCCGCACAATCAACTTCCTGATCCCAAGTTTGGCCGCAATTCTGAGACCGGCAAGCAAACCTTCATACTCAGCAGTATTGTTTGTCGCTTGCTCCCTGGGAAAGTGCATTTGGATAACATACTTGAGGTGCTCCCCGGTGGGTGCTATGAGTACCACGCCGGCACCGGTGCCTTGCAGCGAGAAGGCACCATCAAAGTACATTACCCATTCACTACTTGCTTCTTGTACGGGGACACTTGTCTCTGGAACTTCTTCATCGGGCGTTGGGGTCCATTCAGCTATGAATTCTGCCAAAGCTTTGCTCTGTATGGTTGAAGTACTTTCAAATTTGAGACCAAAGCTTGACAGCTCCAGTGCCCACTCGACGATCCTGCCTGTTGCTTCTGGATTGTGCAATATCCTCTTCAACGGAAAGCGAGTGACCACTGTTATCTCATGTGCTTGGAAGTAATGGCGCAGCTTTCTCGAGGCCATGAGGAGGCCGAAAAGCAACTTCTGCACCCCAGAGTATCTTGATCTAGCCCCCTGTAGAAGGGAACTTACAAAATACACTGGGCACTGCACCATCTTCTTCCGCACTTCTCCTTGTTCCTGCACAGACTTGTCCTTGTCGGGGCCAGAGCTCGTCGGGGAAGCCCCCTGCTTGTCGCTGGATTCACTTGCCGGTGGTGTAGACTCCTCGTCGGCCTCCCTCTCCGCTACTAACGCAGCACTAACCACTTGATTGGTTGCTGCTAGATACAGCAGCAACTTCTCTTGTGGCCTAGGTGCGACAAGTATTGGAGTGGAGGATAGGTATCCTTTCAAGTCTTGCAGCGCTGCCTCCGCTTCCGGAGTCCATTTCATGGGTCCTGCCTTCTTCAAGATTTTGAAGAAAGGTAGGGCGCGTTCTGCAGACTTCGAAATGAACCTACTGAGGGCAGCTACACAACCTGCAAGTCTCCTTACATCCTTGACGCGCTTCGGGGCTTCGATCTGCTCGATGGCTTTTATCTTGTCGGGATTGGCTTCAATCCCCCTCTGGGACACAAAGAACCCGAGAAGCTTGCCGGAGGGGACTCCAAAGACGCACTTCTCGGGATTCAACTTAAGCTGGATCTTGCGCAGATTCTTGAAAGTTTCTTCCAGATCTTGTATCAGGGTATCTTTGCTCTTACTCTTGACCACTATGTCATCCATGTAAGCCTCTACATTTCTGTGGATCCGTGGCTCAAAAGCAGTGTGTACCACCCTTGCAAATGTTGAGCCTGCATTCTTCAATCCAAAGGGCATGCGTATGAAGCAATATGTGCCGCATGGAGTGATAAATGCAGTCTTCTCTTCGTCTTCCTTGGCCATAAAAATCTGGTGGTAACCTGAATATGCATCAAGGAAGGAAAGCAGCTCACATCCAGCGGTGGAGTCAACAATCTGGTCAATACGCGGCAAGGGAAATGGATCCTTGGGGCATGCTTTATTCACATCAGTGAAGTCTATACACAGTCTCCACTTCCCGTTGGCCTTACGCACGACAACTGGATTTGCTCACCACGTTGGATGGATCACACCTCTAACCAGGCCGGCTGCTTCCAGCTTCTTGATTTCTTCGGCGATGAATTCTTGGCGCTCCACGGCTTGCTTCCTGACCTTCTGCTTGACGGGCCGCGCATGAGGACAAACAACAAGCTTGTGCTCAATCACCTTCCTGGGAACGCCGGGGATGTCAGATGGTTGCCACGCAAACACATCGACATTCGCCCGCAGGAAGGCAACGAGCGCGCTTTCCTATTTGTTGTCAAGTGTAGCACTGATGGTGAAGGTACCACCAGTGCCATCTTCCTTGGCGGACACCTTCTTGGTTGCCGGTGGAGCGGCCATCCCCTTCTTGCACTTGCCGGTGGAGCTCGATGGGACGTCCTCGATGGCAGCGCAGCACTCCGAGGAGGTGCGTTTGCCGGAGTGGGCCCCAGAGCACTTGCCGGACTTGGTCTTGCTCTTCTTCCCCCCGGGAGCTTCAGCGGCAAGTGCGTTGCTCTCCGCTGCGGCTGCTGCATCCCGGTATATCTTGTCGGCGCAGATAAGCGCATCCTTCTTGTCGCCAGGGACAGAGATGACGCTTATCGGCCCCGGCATCTTGAGTACATTGTAGGTGTAGTGGGAAGCTGCCATGAACTTGGCGAGGGCAGGACGTCCAAGTATCCCATTGTATGGTAATGGGATATCGGCTACGTCAAAGGTTATCCTCTCCGTCCTGAAGTTAAGTTCCCCGCCAAAGGTCACTGGCAGAGTGATCTTCCCCTTGGGCTTGCTCCTTCCCGGGTTTATTCCTTGGAACGAACCGGTCTCTTCGAGCTCGCCGTCTAGGATCTGGAGCTTCTTGATCACAGCCGAGGAGATCAAGTTCAGGCCGGCCCCGCCATCAACCAACCTTTTGGTGACCTTGAGGTTGCGGATGGTTGGTGAGACCAACATCGGCAAGCACCCGACCGCAGTTGTGCGGTCAGGGTGATCCTCAAGATCGAAAATGATGGGCGTGCTGGACCACTTCAGGAGCCTGCGTGACTCAACGGGCGGCTCTGCTGCATTTACTTCCCGCACCCACTGCTTGAGTTGGCGGTGGGAAGTATGCAGAGAGGCGCCTCCGTCGACACACAGCACTTCTGTGGCCTTCTGGAACTCCTGCTCGCTGTTATCACCTTCCTCCATGTCGTCGTCGTCTTCCTCTTCATCCTTGTCGCGGCCTCGGGGAGGTCGATCTCCTTGCCGCTGCTTGGCCTTGCCGCGGCGTCCTCCCCGGCCATTGAATGGCCGCTTTTTGCTTGGCTCTCCTCCGCCACCCTGGGCCTTCTCCTTGTCGCGCCGCTCGTATTCAGCTTTTTGCTGTTCTACGAGGTACTCGACGCGCTTGCAGTTCGAAAGGTCGTGACCCTTGGTGCGGTGGATCTTGCAATATTGCTTGTCGGAGCCGTCAGGCTTGTCGGCTGCCGCCACAGGGGCAGGCTCCTTGCCGGAGCCGCCAGCCTGTGCCTTCTTGGCGGGAGCCTCCTTGCCGGACTGCTCGACGACCAGCACTTCCTTGCTCTTCTTCTTTTTATTGTTCCGCCGCCAGCTCTTCTTTGCCGGGGCGGCGTCGTCGCTGTCGCTTCCCCCTGCGCCATTATCCTCTCCGGGGAGTCTCCTCCCCTCTTCGGTGCGCGCGCACTTATCAGCTAGAGCATAGAGCTCGCTGACATCCCGAATCTTGGTCATGGCCATCTCTTCCCGCATGCGACGGTTACGCACGTTCTGGTGGAACACGCTGATAACCGCGGCGGGGTGGACGTCGGGAATGTTGTGCTGTACACGGCTGAATCGCTGAATGTACTTGCGCAGGGGTTCTCCTTCCTTCTGGGCCAAGATGTGGAGATCACTCTCCTGGCCGTGGGGTTTGTGGCCGCCCGTGAAGGCGCCAACAAACTGATGGCACAAATCTGCCCACGAAGAAATAGAGCCTTCCGGCAAGTGCATAAGCCACGAACGAACGTTCGGCTTAAGCACCAGCGGGAAGTAATTCGCCAATATCTTCTCGTCGCGCCCCCGGCAGCCTGCACCGCGATGGTGTAGATGCTGAGGAACTCTGAGGGGTGCGTCTTGCCGTCGTACTTCTCGGGTACGTCGGGCTTGAAATTTTTCATGCTGGGCCACTGGACGCGCCGCAGCTCACGGGTGAACGCAGGGCAACCTGCCGCGTACGGCAAGTCGCCTGGTTCACCGGGCGCGTGCGTGTCGACAGCGGTCCCAGCGCGCTGATCTGATTGTCGCCGGGCTTCTCGTCGGCGCTCGATTGTTGTCCGAGCATCCTCTTGTCGCCGATCGTCAAGGACTTGGCGCTGGTCCCGATGAGCCCGCGGATCCGACGACGCCGTGGAGTCGTCGTCGATGTTAATCCGTCGGGGTGGCGTCTTCTGCTTCTGCGGCGGGGAGTGCACGGTGGTTGCACCCCCGGCGGTCTTGTTGCCATCGGCCTTCGTCTGGTCGACTTGCCGTGGCCGTGACGTCGCCGGCTGCTGCGGCGTGTCGTTATTGGCGAAGGCGATGAGGCTCTGAATCGTTGCCCTCCAGTCTTCGGCTTTGTCTGCCGCTGGAGGGAAATCGAGGAGCAGTTGCGCTCTTGCGAGAGCTTCTGCCGGAGAGGAGGGGAGCGGGGGCGAGCGGTGCGAGGAGCGGGATATGCTCGGACTCCTAACATGGTTAGAAGGAGCAGTTTCCCGCCCCGGCGACCGCGCTTTGCTCGTGCCAGGGCGATGGCCTTGGGCGTCCCGCGATCCTCCGGTTTGTCCTTGGCCGAGCAAGCGGATGGTACCTCCTGTACCACGGCGCTGCTGGCCTGTCGTCTGCTGAGACGGACGTGGCGCGTCCACGGACACCGAGGCTCGATCGTCCGTCTTGTCCTTGGATTTGGTGGTGCCACGAGTTTCCTCGCCGGCAACCACCCTTCCGCCGGCGTCTCCTCCACCCACCGTTGGTTCTGGTGGCGGTGGAACAGACGCAGACGGGCCTGCGACCTCCGAAGCTTTCTTCTTCGGGGCCATGTCGTTGCTGATGAAGTTGATGTAGCTGGAGAGGTTGATGAAGAATGCGCCCGCGTGAGCCCCGGATCAGGTTCGCACAACCTCGACGCCCCCTACCTGGCGCGCCAAAGATGTCGGGGGAAACTGCCCACCACGAGCACCTATGGGACCGGAGCCCCTTCTACGTTGCGGTAAGGGAGCGGAGGGAGCACGAAGAGCAGATCGAGGAGAGCACGCGGGCAGTTTACCCAGGTTCGGGCCGCGCGGACGCGTAAAACCCTACTCCTGCTTGGATTGTATTGAGTTTTTGGGCTCGGGAGCTTGAAGAACTAGCTACACCGAGCCAGAGAGCTGTCTAGGTTCCGAACCCCCTCTATGTTGTGCATGGGCCTCCTTTTATAGCCCAAGGGGTCACCGACAGGTGTCAACGTAGAGGAGGGTAAAAATGTAACTTTGGTGGTAGTTGTAACAGTGCGGGAACAGTGCATGAACAGTGGATGAACAGTGGTCATCACCTAACTTTGACAGTGGGGGACAAGGGCATTAAATGCCCGTCACCGTCGACCCCAAAAGCACCCGTCCATGCGTCTCCGTTCGACACGGCGGTAGCCTCGTCACCGTGGATCGCCACCGTGTACCCTAGTCTGCACAGCCTTCCGCCACGCGTCCCTGGAAGGGCCCTAGGGCGACGCGTGGGCGGATGAGCGGGAGCGTGGGCACACAGCGTAGCTCTCCCCCGGCAAGCACCTTGCCGGGGCCTTGACCTTGCCGGGCCCTGAAGCTTGCCGCTCCCCGGGCCCTGCCAGGGCGCATGTTGCGCCGAGGCGTGTCTTCTGAGATGCAGTCTTCTGGTCTTCCTGGCAAACTCCTCTTGCCAGGGTCTTGTGTTAATGTGATAGTTTTGAGCCTCGGACGGCCTTCCCGGCAAGCTCCACTTGCCGGGGTCTTGATCTTCTGTCTTGTATACTTTGTTCTTGAATGGCTTAATAAGGACCGAAAAGGTTTCCGGCAAGCACGTGGTAAACCCTGCCGCGGGAAGCTGCTACTGCCCGTGCACAAGTTGGGGTACTAAGGTACCCCTACCTTAGTACACCGACAAACATCTTCACCAACTTCGAGAGCATCTTCCCCGCTCCCAACCGCATGCACAACCTCCCGTACTACCTCGGCGATAACGGCCTTGAGGAGGAGTGAAGCCGGCGGCGAAGAAGATGGTGAAGCCGGCGGTTAAGGTGAAGACGACGGTGAAGACATGGCGGTGTTGCCCTAGCTACCCTATCTACTATGTAGTTTGAGTTTGGTGTGTGTGTTGCCCGACCTAGCTAATCTAATTATTATTATCTATGTAATATGTAAGAACTTATGTTGCCCTAGCAACCCTATCTAAGTTAAGTTATGTGTGTTATATTAATGCTTGGGCTCCCTTAATGCTTTGTTATGTTTGTATTTTGTTTGGCCCAAGTTTAGACACGGCTAATTGGCATGGGAAAAATTAACCAAACTAACTAAAAATGATGTGTTTATAGATGCCTTATGGGCGCTACATGATCAACAGCTGGTTGAACACATGCTAGCTAATGCGGAACCGTCTGCTCACTCCTGGTTATTCAGTATGTTTGCCTCTGTCACTCAGGAAGAATTGACATGCATGACAGTCACCTTGTGGGCAATCTGGTATGCACGAAGAAAGCTCATTCATGAGGGAGAGCACCAGAGTCCAGCAGCAACCTATTCTTTCGTCACCAGATTCATTGATGAGCCGAGGAAGACAAGACCGATTCGGCCGTTATCACATGCTAGAGCGACCCAGGCAACAACAGCAAGTTGGAGACCACCACCGTTGGGGTTTGCAAAGATCAACATCGATGGGGCAGTCTGCAAAACCCCTCCTATTGGCGCGGTTAGTGCAGTTTGCCGGGATGACCAGGGGTGCACAAGGAATCACAGGCCCAATAGTGGAGGAAGTTAAGGATGGAAATTCAGATTTTCAACATATTTCTTTTGTTCAGGAAGGGAGAGTTTCTAATAGGGAAGCTCATCTCCTAGCTAAACATGCTTTGCATTTGGGGGAAGGACGCCATATGTGGCTCCTACAACCCTTCGATTTACATGTAATTCCTGTACTTGGTGTTATTGGTCAATAAAGCAAAGCATTTACCCCTCAAAAAAATATAGATGCCTTCTAAAAATAAGAACATACTGTACATTTGTACACGACTTTGGTTTGCTGAGAGCTCTGTATTTTTTAGGTATTCCAAGAATACTGTCCTGGATCGTTCTGCTTCAATAAAATGGGGCAGGGGGGAAAACCCCTTTCATTTCAAAAAAATCCAAGAATACTTTGGTTTTCAGAAATATTGAAGTATCAAATACTTTGAGATGTTTGGCTTTAGTCAGAAAACTACACTATGTTTGAAGTATATAAAAAAGAGGGTTGGACCTCTTTTTCCAACCATGAAGTATAAATTACACTATGTAGAAAACTACACTATGTAGAAAACTACACTTTGAGATGTTTGGCTTTAGTCAAAAGGATAAATGAAGGGACCCATAAAGGAAAGCCAAAAAAAATCCTCAATGAGATAGAAGAGATTGGGCAATCAAATTAATGAAAAAAGCAATCAGAAACAAAAAAGAACAAAGCAATCGTTCCTAAACAAAAAAAGAAACATCGCTTGTTTCTGGGCCTCATTTATCCTTTGTGGGCCTATTGTAGCCTGATTCTCTTTGGGCCCGCGAACTAGGTTTTTTTTCTAGCAGAACTGACGAAACTGAAAGTGTCGAAACTGAACTGGTAGTTGTCTTCTGTCGAAACTGGTAGTTGTCTTCTGTCGAAACTGAAAGTGTCGAAACTTAACAGTAAACTGCATACATTCAGAGATCGACAGTTGCACTAAACAGAGTTGTATTTGAGATAAATAGACGAGGATTGCTAAACAATGGCAACAACAGTAGACAAACATCTCTAACGAGAGATGTCCATCAAGTAAAAAATTCCTAGAGCAAGTATTCCTAAAGCTATCAGATTGGATTGCTTTTTCAACTCAATCAGCTGCTTGAAGTTCTTGTTCATCTTCTTCAATTCCGCCTTCAGTTCGACATCTACCACCGTCGGGTATTCCAGACGCGCTGCTGCTGCCGGAGCGGCACTGTCATGGGGCAGATTGAACTCGCCGATTGCATTCCCCCTCAATTCCAGCAAGCCCAACCCTTGAAGCCTCTGGATGTAATCATCCATCCACTTGAAATGGTAGCATTTCTTCATGATCTAAAAACGAAATCATGTAACCTAAATCCAAATCTGACAGATTTTTTGAGAAATTAGAGATAAAGGATGCGAGGATCTAACCTGCCCCTCCGGCTTGCTCTCGCATTTGACGAACTCGCGTCCAAAGTTCCCATTCTTCTCCTCCTTCGAAGTCAACCGCTTCAGTGGCGCAGTCCGTGGGCAGTCAGTGCATCGAGTCATCGGCACTGGACCATACACCGGCCACGTGGAACGGGGGGCTGACGAGGAGGTCGACATATCGCCCGAGAGGAAGAAACAGAGGAATTGGTCGAGAGGAAGAAGAACGAGAAGATGGGGAAAGAAACAGAGGAATTGCTAGATCTGCTCGATGCCTTTGTCTGTTAGATGGAGAAGAGGAGAAGGGGAAGCCAATCAGGATGCATCACGCGGATCGCGCATGCCTGCCCCACATCTGACGGGTGGTGTTTGGCGCTTGGTAGGATCCGACGGCGGACGATCGACGCTAGGGTTTGGAGGGGTTATGAGCGAGTCAACGGGGTTATGAGGGTTTGACCAGATTTCAAATGGCCATAACTAAATTAGAAAAAATCGCAAAAATATAAAACAAACGTAGTTCGTCCGTTTATGAGACCTAGTTACCATAAAAAATATAAACTCGGTATAGGGGCGTTTTTTTGAAAAAAAATCATTTTTTGAAGTGATTTGTCGAAATCAAGTTCAGATGTTTTTAAAAAATTCAAAAAAAATCAAAATGATGTAATTCTTGCGCACATAGCCGTCATATGTGACAAGGTTATGAGAAAAAAATATAAACTTGGTGTAGGTCATTTTCATGAAAGAAGGCTTCACACAAATGAGCTATCACCTATGAACATGTTCAGAGTTCGTAGAATAGGGAGAGACGGTTTAGGGTTTAAAAAACAAAATAATTCAAAAAAAAATCAGAAAAATCTCCATAGCTTCATTTTGGAGTGAATAAGAAGGATCTGAACTTACTTTTTCATTTTCATATCTAAAACGTGTTATTTGACGGTTTTGAATTAAAAGCATATTTTTCAAAAAAATGCAGTAATATGAATATTAATCAATAAATAGTGAGACTTCGTTTTTACCCTATATATATGGAACAAGTGTTAATAAAAATATATATGTCTCATTTAGGGAAGGTAAAAAAACTTGTTTTCAAATAGGGCTGTTTACCCTAGCTTTCGAGCTCGTTTCTAGCACATTTCTCGATCGGACTGTTCACCTAGGAATATTGGACTTCAAATGCTCGATCAAATACACCGCACAGAGCAATGAACCTCCAATGTTCAACTTCAACTTTGGCTCGAATCCAAATTTTGGCCCAAATTCAAATACTGATTTAAATTCAAATTTTGATGGAAATTTGAATTCTGACTCAAATAAGGAACCAAAGTAGAAGCAACATTATTACAAATGATGCCAACATTATTACAACTGATGCCAACATTATTACAGTAGCTCAAATCTACCAAGTTTTAAGATACCAACATCTTAATACAAATCTACCAAGTTTTAAGCGATCGACTCGCCCTCAAATTTACAACACAAACATTTCCCAACAACTTAATTCAAAAAATTTGACTTGCTCCTTGTGTTTGCAGCTGGCTTCACCGTCTTGCTCCTGGTTTCCCTAGTTGAGATGCACTTTTCTTTCAGACTCTTGTTCCTTTTGATCTTGGGCTTTACTTGGTGTTTTCCCCGTGGAGGTGCTGATGGAGTAGTTCCACTCGCCGAGCACTTGATGACCATTTGACGGTCATCTATGGGTTCAGTAATCTTTAAAGGCACAATTGGAATAATTACCCCCTCCTCTTCCTCTCTTATAGCTTCAAAACCATCAAAGGCCATGGTTTCAAAATCTTCTGCTTCACCATCGCTTGGCCTTTTCTCCCTAGAGCTGGTAAATAAAATTATAAGCCATAGGCAAAAAAGAGAACAAATGCAAACAAAAGGGTAGCTGCATTCTACAAAGGGTGCAAACACATACCAAATGATTGCTGCTGCATTCTCCACTGCATATTCAGTCTCCATTGCTGCTGCATTCTCCACTGCATCTTCAGTCTCCATTGCTGCTGCATTCTCCTCAGCATTGGTTGCTGTCCATCTTTCCTCCTCTCCAAATGATGCATCCACTGGATTGGTACAAAGCCTAGCAATATGCCCCAGAACTCCACATTTTTTGCAAGCACGCTTCTTTGGTAGACGACCCTCCTCACTTGCTCTAATCCTCTGGTTCCTTGGTCTTCCTGGTGGTCTAGTAATGACAGGAACGTGGAGTTTGAACCCTGGATCTACTATGTTCCATTGATCTTTCCCCAATAGTGCAGGCACATTGTCAGCATAAGCAGCCATAAATTTGGCAACAGAGAAATACTCAGAGCAATATTGATCAACTTCACCATCTGCACCCCCGATAATGGTCATCAGATGCAGGGCATGTATGCATGGCTTCCCACGGATCTGCCATTGCCTACAAGTACATTCTCTAGTACTTAGGTTCACAGGATACCTTCATACCCTATTTTTAGTGTCAGTATAGGTAACTTCTCCCTCATATGTACCAGATCGAATACATTTCATCTTCAGTCCTCTTTCCTTCAAGTGCAATGCCTTAATCAGTGATGGGAGCATTTGATGACCAACATATTGTGTTTCTGCAATTCTTTTGTGAAGAGCCATCTTTATCATGATCATTTGCCTCATCTTGTCAAATGCTTGCCACAACAAGAGCCCTTTCACTGACTTGAACTTTGAATTGAAGCATTCTGCAAGGTTACTGGTCACATAATCTACTTTGCAGATTTCGTTGAAATTGCTTCTTGACCACACCTTACCATGATGTGCATCCATGTACTCCTTTACAAGAGGATTTTGAGCATACAACACTCTCAAATGGTGTTCATGCTTCCTTTTGCTGCATGTGTATGATGCTGGCCATAAGTTCTCATCATAAACTTTACCTTTGAACTTCTTTTTGAAATTATGCGCTAGGTGTCGCATACATTCCCTATGCTCCACTCCAGGGAATACAATTTCCACTGCACTCTCTAAACCCTTGCAAGCATCTGTGTGTATAGCTAAACCTGGGGGTGTGCCTATAATGTTGCGCAACTGCTACAGAAACCAGACCCAACTTTCCTCAGACTCTGCCTCCACCACACCAAATGCAACTGGGAATAGCCAGTTGTGTCCATCAACTGCAGAAGCTGCTACTAGCTGTCCTCTCCATCTTCCAGTCAAATGTGTAGCATCTACAGCCAAATAGGGTCTGCAACCATCTAGAAACCCCTGCCAGCAAGCCTTGAAACAAACAAAAGCCCTTCTGAAGCACTCCTTCTGAAATTACTTCCCTTTTATTTTGAATTGAACTGTATGCTTGTCAATCTCTACAACACTCCCTGGACTTGCCATCTCCACTTCATCTTTGAAAGTGTAAAGCAGCTGAAAACTGTCATTCCATTGACCATTAATTCTGTCGAGAGCCTTTTCCCTAGCATTGAAAATTCTCATGTAAGGAATTTCTATCTTGTACTTCTCAAAAAGCTTCCCATGGAGTGTTGTTGGACCAAGTCCAAGTTCTTCTCTCAGCCAATCCAATATAGCATCTGCCACCCACCTAGTTTATGCTAGCTTGGTTTTGGCCTTCACCCCTCCCCCTCCAGGTGGACATCTGTGCTTGTGTGGGTTTTTCTTTATCTGAAACAAAATAAAAGGGTAAAAAAACAGTTAAGAAACCTTACTCAACAATCTGAAACTAAATTACTAACTGAACTTGGATTACCTGAATATATTTGCTCTTTCTCAGACGAGATGCATGCAACTTCCACCTACACCTAGGATATGGACAAAAAACTGTGAACCTTGCTGGCTCACTCCTTTTAATATTATAGGTGTTTTCAGATATAATGCACCATGTTGTCACTGCATTCCGACAGTCCACCATTGATTGGAAAATGGTACCTACACTAAGCTCAGGTTTTTCCCTATTCCACTCAATTGTTGGCATGTCATCACCATCGAATTCATCCTCGATTAAGCTGTCCATGTTATCGACCTTCTCTTCATCATCAGTGTCATCAAACCTAGCTTGGCTGATGGGCTCCTCCATATATTCGTCATCCACTGCTTGTTGACTGGCTACATCGACCAGTTCAGGAAACATCATCTCGTCTTCATCATCATTTGTAGGCACTGCCTCGTCAGGTTCTGCATCCTCTTCTACACCAACTGCAGAAGGTACACGAGAAGCAGTAGCTGAATCGGAACCACAATTGGCAGCAGGTATGTTGTGGCTCCATGAACCACTTGCTTTACTTGGTGTCGACCTACAAGGAGTGCCAGGGTGCTGGCTGTTAGCACAGACAGATGATGTCTGAACTCCCTTCCCCTTCACCCTGCGCGTGGCTGAAGCACATCGATTTGGAGTTTACCGAATCGGCAGCCAACAATCCCAGCAAAAAGCAATGGCATATGGTCGTCGCAAGTTAGTGGGAGAAATCTTTGCTCGTCACTGCTGAAGTAATTTAGTTCAACAGCATCGGCATCACTCCAGGGATAGGTGTTTCTGAGCTCAGCTTGCAAATCTTTGAAAGATATGCTGGTTTCTACCACTTTGGGATAGAAAAATGATGAAATCAAATGCAGTTTAGTACCACGAATCACACTAGTTTCCATTCTAATCGCCAGCCGGAAAGCCAGCGCGGGATCAATCCTATTTTGTTGAGGGAAATAAAGGCTTCAGTTAGCCAGGTAAAATCGAGCACAAATTTGAACGATTCAAGCAAACAGAAGTCAAATACGGCCTACAATACGACTTAGAATGTCAATTCGAGAGGAAACAATGCTTACCCAGGTTTAATCCATGAATTATCTGCCGCGGATTCGACCCAATCCTCTCCACGGTCCACTGCATTCCGGGTGTCCTCAATCAACATCGCTATGTAATCCTAGATGGGGAGGTGGGCTATATCTGGAGGATACGCGGTGTCGCTGACGAACGGAATAGGGGCATAGGGTGGAAGAAACAACTGCGGTGGACGCGGCACGACGCCGGCGGAGGGGGCGGGGCGGCGCGGTGCAGTGCGGCCTGTCTATATAGGGCATGTTTCAGATTCAGACAAACGTGTCTCCTTGCGGTCCCACCCGTCAGCAAGCAACAGTCAGACGAAGACTCGGCCCCACTCGTCAGCAATTAACGGTCAATGGACGGTCAAGACGGCAAACGGCAGCTATGAGCATTTGTGAGAGTTTCAGCTAAGGAAAAGGGGAAAAGTGAGCAAACGTTTGGAGCATGGGGAAAACTGAGCACAACTAAGGAACCAGGGGCACTAATTTAAATATCCCAAAATCTTAAGATGTGAAATGTGGGGCACGGGGGTTGCTACCAATCGAGTGGACTCTATGTTAGTGTCGTCTAGGGAAAGATAGTGATCGGGTGCTTACCCTGGGTACTTGAGGTACCGCGGGTCGTGGTTGACACGGAAGTTCCCCGGATCTAGTGGGTAAAGTGTGCAACCTCTGCAGAGTGTCAAACTATTCGAATAGCCGTGTCCACGGTCAAGGACAGTTGGGTGGTGCTACTTAGACTATGTCCATAAGTTTCTGGAAAACAACACGGTTTGGTAAAAATTTGTTGATGTGATTGTGAGAAAGTCACGATGAGCGTGAGCAAGAGTTGTTCATAGCTCTTTTCTGATATTGATGTCTGTAACCTCCTGATACTTGTTGCAGACGCATGCATCCCCTTGTTATATGTTGATCATACTTGCATATGAAAAACTAGCTTTCCGCAAAACTACCAATCTAGCAGTAGAGCCTTGCATAATTATTCTGTCATCACACTTGGGTTGCTTGCGAGTACATTCCAAGTACTCATTGGCTTGCCACTGGTTATTTTATTGGCCAGGCATGAGAGAACAGGGATGATGAAGATTTCTTGGTGACGAGCATGCGAGCTAGGACGCTTCCCAGTCAGAATGCCTGTAGGGTTAAGGCAGATGGCATGGGTCCAAGTTGTCATTGAAGATTTTCGCTGCAATGATATACTCAAGACTCGACCATAATGGTCCTATTTGTGTAATACGGTATGTGTGGATGTAAGACTCTTGTTATTCAGCTTCTGTTTGTTCAGTGAGCATTGATCTCCGGGATCACTATACACGTGCATTCGGTGATCACGACTTCTGAGTCGGGGTCCCCACATAGCTGGTATCAGAGCCATCCTGACTGTAGGAAGCCTTAGTTAGCATGGTCGTTAGTTAGGGTAAAAATATTTCCAAAACTATTACTAGTTTTCAAAACAATCTATATTTCTCTTCCCTTCTTAGTTTTTCGAAAACTAGGCTATACTTGAACTCTTCCCCTTCAAAACTTTTGGTCATTAGAACCCTTATGCCCCTGACCACTGGATTTTCTGTAATCCTTGTGGAGTGCACCTTGCCAAACACTCACCCACCACTTCTGAACACAAGATTGGCGACACCACGACAAGACGATACCAACAGAAAGTACATCCTCAAGGAATGAGGACATGAAGACCCAAAAGATGGTGACACCCTTGATAGTGCCCCAAGATGATGCAACATTGGCCTACGGTGACCATGGCATGATTTGTGCAAAATCATGATATACATCGCTAATAGAGTAATCATGTCACTACCGTTGTTGTATCGGCAACCACCGGTGGATGAGAACCTCGCCATTTGGTCCGCCTCACTATAGTGAGCAGGAAAACGGTTCTCGTCGTCCCCCACTCTTGGTGACGATGTTGTCATCAACGTAACCGACATGTTGAACCTCTACTATGCCTTGATTAATAGCATTGCATAAAGAATTGCCTACCTGGTACCCTCGACGCCCCAGAAGGCACAAGGGATCGTCATGATTAAAGAGACAAGAGAAGACCAAGTCAATGCCAGCTACAAGGAGACACCTTCATCACATCACCTCATCATGCGAGAAGTTGTTGAAGATTCTTCAGGCTTAACCCGGATCGTTCATCAAGCAACTACAAGGGACATAGCAACACCTGAGGAAAACTCAGGAGACTGCACGAGGCACAAGTCACGACTGCTGAGTCCGAGAACCCCTAGGGTAGGATGAGTCGTGTACCCCCTATGCGCAGTCGAGTCCGTATGATGGTTCGAATAGAACCATGATTGTGTGTTGCTTGCTTTTATTTGTTTGTGTTTTGATATAAGTCACACTTTTGCCCTAGGCAACAAGTGCATGGCTATATCATCTTCCTTGCCTTGTTTCTTTTGTTTCGGCCTTTTTGCACCTGTTTGTTTGCGCCTGCACTATAGAACCCCCTTTAGGCATCCCCCCCTCTATGCTGCCTTTTTCCCTCTCTTCTATCTCCTCAATTGAAGACCAGCAAGACAAGATGCACCAAGGACTACCTCGGCAACCCACTGGCACTGAAGACTTCTGCTACAACCTCCACGACCAAGTGCAACCCCGTGAAGTTATGTTTAACCCTCCAGACTTGTAACCCATCCCTAGACCCTTTGAGACTTCACGAGATACTCCAGCACGAACCCTTGACCATGTGCTTAACCCACAGAATTGCGAGAGAACCAGTTAAGCCTCTATAACCTTGCACAACACTGGGTTCATAATGGAACTAGTGGACACAGTGAGTGAGCACATTTTCATCCTAATATAGCACAAGAACTGACGATGCCATAGATAGACCAATTTGAGGATATAAGACAGATGACTTGGTGGCTTTATATCAGTGACTTCGAGGAATTATCTGAGACCTTGATGGATTGTGAGGTTTCATATTGGTGGGATCATGACTTTGGGGAAGCATGTAGGAATTCTCGTCAGGCATGAGATTTGGATGTAAGTAGGTGATTCTGGTTGGGTATAGATGCTAGATATGTCTGCATGGTTTGGAGTAAATTGGATTTAGACCGATGATCCTGATCATGATACCATGTTTCTCGGTGGACAATAAACTAGGAGATTGGATTATTTGTCGGGGTTGATTTAGGGATCTATATAATTATGACCTTGGAGTTTACTTGACCTGGATGTTGGGAATTTGGTGGACTTACTATCGTAATGCATAGTCCTTCCAAGTATTTGGGTATTATAGGGACTTGAGATCTTGCGGAACACCGTAGACATCGGATTTGTAGAATTGTTGGATTATGTGGTGATTGATGGAAGTTACCGGGCTATTGGAGTTGATCTGTAGGAAGGAAACAAAATCTTGGAGTGGCATATGATGTGTTTCCTTAGAATAGAGATGCATTATCTTGAACCTTGCAAGAATAGGTTGAGTGCTTGGATTGTGGAGTTTAATTTAAGCTTAGCAGCATGTATGATCTACCCATAGATTTTAGGGGTAGACATACATATGGATTTGGGGATCGTAGACAAGTACGATTTTGTTAGACCGCCTCTTGGGAGTCATGAGGATGTGTATGGCATGAGTGGTGATTGAAGTTGTTCTATACGAGAGGATGCATTTAGTGGTATAAGGTTATTCGTTTGGAGTGCTAGATAGAGCTATTGGCATCTCAGAAACCGTGCTTAAGGATAAGATAATATACGTTCACTCACTCACTAGAATCCTTGAAACCCTTAAGCCCCACCGAGCCACAACATGGTCAGATCCTGACCACAGCCTTGACTCCAAGTCAAGAAGACCTCTGCCAATACTCAACGGAGACCACCACCAATACCACAGCCTACCTTGCGTACCCCATAGACTTCATGGAGTACTTGGACAGGTTAGTTGTCATCTTTATTTGGCAACATACTTGACTACCCGAAGACGAAGGAGAGCTATGCAGCTGGTTAGAAGATGATTGAAGAATGTCAAGAAAGAAGGACTACATCGACCACCATCATCAAGAAATAAACTTCAGCGTCGAAGATCGGGCGTATCTGCAAACCACTCCTCTCGAAGAAACCAAGCATTTCCATGTCGAAGGAATGCTCACACCAAGATTTATCGACCTTCTTCAAGACCACTGCAAGTCAAATAGTAGACGGCTACCAGCTAGATTTACCACCTGAGATACCCACCGTGCACCAAATATTCCACGAGTCACCACTCTGGAAGTACTCCTTACTTCCTAACTAGCCCGGTCTCTGCAAGGACATCGATCACCGAGCCCTTGACGTCTAGCTCAAACTAACCTATGCAAGAGACCCCTCAGCAACCTGCGTCAAAAGGGCAGCAAGCGAGAAGCCACACCACCAAGTACTTCGAGATTCCATGGAGCACCACTCGGAAGCAGAACCAAGAAGAAGGAGTAAAGACTACCCCATATCCAAGTCTCCGTATTTCCTTTCCATGCCTAGTCTGGGAATCTCGGGGACGAGATTCTTGTAAGGGGGTAGGTCTGTCACACCCTAATTTTCATGCCACAACACTTAAGCTAATAATCGTGCTAAAAATGTGGTTTGACAAAAACTTTTGGGTGTTTTTGACTTTGCTTGATTGACTTTCTGTCTGCTGTTTGATAGTGCTCTAAAAATCAAATAAATCATCCAACTCTTATACTTCATCTCCTTGATCCAAAACCTTTTCCCAATGATCATGCCATGTGTTTAGACCAGTATAGTATTTTCTTATAAAAATATTTTGGCCAAATAGTATTTTCTAAAATTAGTTTTCCAAAAACCCCTGAATTGAGGTTTGCACTACAAGTACCTTATTTAGGGTGTGAAAAATCTTTCAAAAAGTATATTAGAACCCTATTAGATATAGGACTCCCATAAACCACAAAATTATAATTTTAAAAGTTATTTTTATATTTTATTTAAAAGCTTTTTCTTCAGGCCAGAAATGGTCTTTAATAGGGAAAATTATTTAATTATTTCAAAAATATTTGCCAAAATTCAGGGAAACTCATAGGACATATATTGTCCATATATACGAGTTTCAAAACATGGTCATGCTCAAAATATTGGACAAATCCTTCCAAAACCCTTTCTGGATATTTCAAGCTTTTGAAATATTTACAAAGGAAATGTTCTCCAAAAATTCCAGGGAAATTCCATCATGTCAAACATGCCATATGTGATGATCTTAAAAGGCCTCATGCCTTGAAGATCAAGAAAAAATCATCTAATCCCCTCAAAACCATTTCTGTCCATTTTGAAGTTTGAGCAACTTTACATTGCCAAACTTGTCCAAATTCTCTCAAACTTGGTGCACATGCTAAAATGATGTAATTATGCATCTATGCCAAATGGCACAAGTTTTGGAGAAGGACAACTTGATCCAAGTGCCCCAAAACCCTTCCTGACCAGATCCAAATTTGAACAACTCTACATTGCCAACTTTTTACTTGGGGCCTCAAATTTTGTGGACATGATCACAACCCCAAATGATGACACTACACCAAGTGGTGCATCAAGGGGAGTTGACTTGCTTAACCTAATCTTGAGAAATCCATTTCTGTTGATTTATAGGGTTCACCAAAGTTACATTGGCAACTTTGCCCAAATGAGCTCAAATTTTGTGAAAGGGCCTAAATGTATGTGCCATTTGATCCTGTTAAGTATCATGTCAAGTGGAGTTTTGCTTGCCCAAATCTGCATCAAACACCTTCTGCCATTTTTCCAAAACCATTGTTTTGACCCCTTTCACTATTCCCCTTTACCTCAAATTCTTACCACATGTAAACCTAATCACCTTCTACCTCCAGTAACTCACCCAGGCCTCAGCTCAATCATTGGAGGGGGTAAAACCCCCAATTACCTCTCTGTTCTCACCATGGCAGCACCTTTCCACCCTTCTACTTCTTACCCCTCCCTCCTACCTTACCTCCTAAGCTTCATAGCGCGTCCCAGAACCACCCCAAAGCTATTGGACAAGCTTGGCCACGCCCAACTGCCAATGGCATACCTTGGCATGCCAAAAGGGCGCTCTGGAGCGCGCTACAGTGCTCTGGCGCACTGTAGCCGCCCCCCATCCCGATGCCCCGACCACCTCGGGCCTCCCCAGCACGCCATACAACGTCCCTCGACGTCCGCGTCATGACCACGCACTGTCCCCCTCCTCTCTCCCCCTCTCTCACCCCTGCTCGCATGCGCGCCATGGCCGCCCGAGCGCTCCAGTGGGCAGCCCCACACCGCGATGCTCTGACCCACTATCTCTCTTCTCTCCACTCGCCCTAGACCAACCCCAGGAGCACCCCAGACATGCTCACGTGTGCCCCCGTGGCTTGCAGCGACGGCAACGGCCTCGCCGGTGCACGAGCTCACGGTGCTATGTGGGCCGCCTATATAAGGCCTCCCCCGAGCTTCCTCTCCGCCCCATTTGCTCCCTCTCCCTCCCGAGCATCCTCTGGACCCATCCATCCCTCTTCTCGTGCCCTCTTTGCCCCTCCATGGCCGAAGCCAAGCCGTTGGCCTCCTCTCAAATTCCTGCGAATGAGGTCTCCTCCTGCCCTCTTTTCTCCACTAGGCAAACCTCATGGCCACCACGGAGCACCCCCGCTCCTCTTCTTCTCGCCCCGGACCTAGTAGTGCGGATGGCACCACCGCCCGACGAGGCCGCCTGCCATGACCAGTGCAGGAGGTGCTCCGGTCCTCCCCTGCCGCCCCAAGGGCCCTCCCTGACGCGCCGTTCCTTGGGGACCCCTCCGGTGGCCGCACCTTGGCCGAGGGTGGCCTGTGCCGCCGGGAGGGCGAGCGTCGGCCGCCGCGCAGACAGGGCCTCCATCCCCTCTGCCGCGGGTGCGGGGGGAAGGAGATGACCCTGCGGGTGGTCCCGCAGGTCAGCGACCCCGGAGGCTGGCCCCACCTGTTTAAGTGGAGACGGCCACGGCGTTGCCCGCCTCCCCCGTGCGAAGGCGCATTTCCGGGAAGCCGCCTCTGGCGTGGCCCCTGCGCGTGTGCGGCCGAGCCGCTGGGCCGGCCCACGGCCTATCTGTCGCCATGTGCGCAGGATAAGGTTAAAGCTTTACTTCCTTTTTCTTTTTCCAGTAAACTTCATAAATCCATATATAATTCAAATTAACTCCAAATTTGATGATTCAAATTTCTGGTAGTTTCTAGAATCATGATCTACCTGTTGGTGCAACATGCACATTTTTTCAGAAACCTTTTCTTCACAAATATTATCAGAATGTCATTTTTCTATTTCTGTGATAAACTTTAGAAAATCACAGAGAGCTCAAATTTGATCCAAATGCAGTGGTTCAAATTCCTAGGTGCTTGTAATATCAAAACTTAGTTTTGGAACATTTTTATTAATACTTTCTGTACCCTACCAAATAATGAGCCATTTCTTCATATTTATCAACTTTGCAAAATCCTAGGAAATTCATTTGAACTCCAAATCCAGTAAAACCAACTCCTAGATGCTTCTAAAATTATGAGTTGTTAAATGGGTGCCTTAACTCATTTTTCAAAAATATATTTCTGTGCACTTCTTTCAAATCCACAAATCCCCTATTTACCTCATATTGAAATGTTCCAAACTATCCATTGATCCAATACCTATGAAAACACCTTGGTCATTTCTCATATGACCAGAGGTATCCTAGAAAAGTCCAACTCCTATTTTTAGAGCACTTTTATTTTTGCTTTGTTGTGTTGCTTATTATGATTGTTTCCATCGTTAGTTGACGAAATAAACGGAGTACTCGGAGATGGACCAGAATGTTTGAAGACTCAGAAGGATAAGGCAAGCAGCCCTTTGACCATGTTCGAGAAACCTTTTTATGCATGTCTCCTAGCACCTTATTATCAATGCATCGGAATCATGTAGAGGTGACCACTTTGGTTGGTACCATTGTTACTTTACTATTGAAACTTGCATCAAACATGACCCTACTTTCCTATGAGGGTTATGTGGGTGGGAGTAGATAGATATATGCTATAGTAGTTGGCTACGCAAAATGGGTCAGGGTTATGCATTGAGTGAAACAAGTGTGGTAAGACATACTTGCAGATAACCCAGTGGGTGCCACTAATGCCCTTGGGAGTTGAAGAAGAACTAGGACACTACTTGGTGAAGAAGTAGTGTATCGTGGCTTGATGAAAGTGTTGTTTATAGAGATGGATTAGATTTATGTGTGACTACCGTCCCAACCAAACATGTGCAATCACTCTACCCTTATATGGGAAAGGGCATTATTGATTACCTAGGTCGATACTAGCATGGTGCCCGCATTACTAGTGACGGGGGTGACATGAGGTCACTCTCGGGACGGGGTCATGCTTGGATAGGCGTCCATGACTGTCTTTACAGGGCACCGGACACACCGTTGGTACCCCGTGCTTGTGGTATGTGATGAATATGGGAGAGAGGCTCCAAAAATCTTAAGATGTGAAATGTGGGGCACGGGGGTTGCTACCAATCGAGTGGACTCTGTGTTAGTGTCGTCTAGGGAAAGATAGTGATCGGGTGCTTACCCCGGGTACTTGAGGTACCGCGGGTCGTGGTTGACACGGAAGTTCCCCGGATCTAGTGGGTAAAGTGTGCAACCTCTGCAGAGTGTCAAACTATTCGAATAGTCGTGTCCACGGTCAAGGACAGTTGGGTGGTGCTACTTAGACTATGTCCATAAGTTTCTGGAGAACAACACGGTTTGGTAAAAAAATTGTTGATGTGATTGTGAGAAAGTCACGATGAGCGTGAGCAAGAGTTGTTCATAGCTCTTTTCTGATATTGATGTCTGTAACCTCCTGATACTTGTTGCAAATGCATGCATGCCCTTGTTATATGTTGATCATACTTGCATATGAAAAACTAGCTTTCCGCAAAACTGACAATCTAGCAGTAGAGCCTTGCATAATTATTTTGTCATCACACTTGGGTTGCTTGCGAGTACATTCCAAGTACTCATTGGCTTGCCACTGGTTATTTTATTGGCCAGGCATGAGAGAACAGGGATGATGAAGATTTCTTGGTGACGAGCATGCGAGCTAGGACGCTTCCCAGTCAGAATGCCTGTAGGGTTAAGGCAGATGGCATGGGTCCAAGTTGTCATTGAAGATTTCCGCTGCAATGATATACTCAAGACTCGACCATAATGGTCCTATTTGTGTAATACGGTATGTGTGGATGTAAGACTCTTGTTATTCAGCTTCTGTGTGTTCAGTGAGCATTGATCTCTGGGATCATTGTACACGTGCATTCGGTGATCACGACTTATGAGTCGGGGTCCCCACAGAGAGTATATATAGATTGAAGAGGCACGCCAGGGGAGCCAGAGGGGGCCCACGAGGGTGGTGGCGCGCCTACTCCCCCTGGGCATGCCCTCTGCCCTCGTGGCCACCTCTCTCGTTTCCTCGCGTGTACTCCAAGTCTTCTGCATTGATATCATTCCAAAAATAACTCTCCTAAAGGTTTCATTCCGTTTGGACTCTGTTTGATATTCCTTTTCTGTGAAACACTAAAATAGGAAAAAAACAGCAATTTGCACTGGGCCTTAGGTTAGTAGGTTAGTCCCAAAAATAATATAAAAGTGTATAATAAAGCCCATTAAACATCCAAAACATAATATATAATAGCATGGAACAATCAAAAGTTATAGATACGTTGGAGACGTATCAATCATCATGGAGAGGAGGGCCACAATGTCCTCTATGATGGCTACGACCAATCCACGAGGAGGCCACATTCTTCCATTCGAACCCAACCAAGAACACCACCCTCCACAATCATCTAACCCCAGCCCTAACAACGTCAAGATCCGCCACCGATCAATGAGTTAGCCTCGCCGCATCTAGGTTCACTGCGAGCCCGCGACGTGTCTGTAGTCGACGTATTGACTTTGTCTATCCCCACGGCAGCACCATCCTGCCACCCGGCATCGCTCCACCGTGAGATGCTCATCCTGCGGTCTCAATGGTCACTTGGTAGACGCCTGCCATAAGCTTCTGCACAAGCACCGAGGGGTCTGGGTACCCAAAGCTCTACCAACGGCGGACGATACGCATTCTTCCTTGCAGTATGTGCATGCTCCTGCTCTTGCTCCTCCCACCACTCCAATGGCGAACTTCCCCCTCAACATCACCCCCTACCTTCCGCCAGGCATGACCATCGAGCTTGGTCCAGCTGATCGTTGAGTTCGCGCGGACATGGTCGTCGGCCCAAACCCTCCTCTGCGCCACGATTTCTTGGCCATTGCTGAGGCCAACCACTTCATCCCCTTTCATCAGAAGGTTGGTCTGCGCAATATCGTTGAAGGTTTGCTCCATGAATCGCACTATTTCCCTTCCGAAGTGTCAGATCATCCACTTGGCCTAGGTTTGTTTGGATTTGCTTCCTCTGTCATCCGGGATACAGTTGTGGGTACCACCTTTGAGCTGGATGAAACTGAAGTTGAGGAGCACACTGTGATTTCATTTGTTCCTGATGATGCTGCCCTCAACATGCGCCTCACTTCTTTTGGTCCAAAGGTGTGGATTATTTATGTGGGTTTTCCTTATGATTATCAGACACAGCATTACATGCATAAAATCTGTAGATTCCTTTGGTGCTTTGGTTGATTGGAATAACCCTAGAGGGGATAGGAGGCTCGTTCTTGTTAAAGTCAGAGTGAATCATTTGCGTCTAGTGCCCAAGAGTCTGGTTGTTCGTCAGTTAGGAGGAGCTCGACAATGTTGGACTGTTGCAGTAACTATGCTGCGTAGCAATGACTAGAATGCACACTTGCCTGAAGTTCCTCCGGCCGGAGAGGATCCGCCACCTCCTGATGGTATCCCCCATCCGCTGCATGGAGAAGGCCTGAATGCTGAACTGCTCTACCAACAGCAACTTTATAACTGGTTGGCTCAAAACGCTGTGGCAGATGCTGCGGACAATGGAGAAGAAAATGTGGTGGTTGATGAAGGAAATGACATTCAAATACATCTTGAGTGGGGGTGTGGCCTCCTCCACCTCCACAAGACCCACCTGTTCTCTACAACTTCCAGCAATGGTTGGCTGGTGAGGGTTTGCAGGTTGAACATGGCATTGTACCACCACACAATCTGAATGACAGCCCTGGGGCCACCTGGAATGATTCCATCTCAATGCCTTCCAGCTCTCATTCAAGTGCAACTATCTTTAACTCATATGTACCAATTCTGGCCACAAACGGCTTCTAGTGTTCCTCCAAGTAACGATCAGGTCTCTGCTATGGTCAGTCATGAGAGCAACCCAATGGTACACATGCCTGGCACTGGATCGGCTTCTATGCCAAATAATGTTCTGGAACTATCTCTGAATATTTCTGCTACTGGTCTGCACCTTGATTTGTCTGCCCATGGAGATTTCATACCTGTTATGCTCATTCGGGACTGCATTCCTATGATCCGGTTGAACACTTATCTTGCTGCTACTATTAGGCCCATTGTGGCCTCTTTTGGACCTTGGAAAGATCACTATGGATTTCAAAAGGATTCAGTCACTTTTAAAGTTACAATTTCTGAAAATGTTGGCCTACTGACTGTAGTGTCTGCTTCCAAAACTACTGCACATGCTTCTACCTCTACTGTTACTATTGAAGATATCTCTGAGGCTGCTAATTGGGAGCTTTCTCTTCCTCACACTGGTAGTCACAACTTATCTGATCATGCTCAGGGTCTTGAAGGACCTCTGCCTGAACCTGTTGATACGCCGCAGACTGTTTCAGTTCAAGTTGCACAGCCATTTGCTCTGCCTCCTCCAGTCCCCGACTCTGCTGGTTCCTCCACTATCCTTACCCGCAAAGGCAAGTCTGTGGTGCCTGAATGTGCTATTTCTCTGCGCAGGAGTACACGCACTAACAAGTACGATGGCTTCAAAGTTCATCAGGTTTCAGACAGTAAAGCAAAAACCTCTAAGGTGAAGCCTAGGATTGTCCCGATTGCTCTCACTATCAGGGAGGTGACTGCTGAAGAGATTCCACCACCTACACCGGTCCGGGTCATTCAGCAGATTTGCACGGCGTTGTGCGCGATCCCAGCAGAAGAACTTTCTGATGAAGATCTGTTGTCTGCACCGGAGGAGGACCCTTCGGCCTCGACCTAAAATCTCCTTTACAACCTCTTTTTTCTTTCATTTTCTCAATGCATCTTTTGGTGAACTGGAATGTCTTATGTTGGAACGTACGTGGGTTAAATTCTGGGGACAAGCAGTTAGCTTTATCCAATGCGATTACCTCTAGTGGTTGTGCGGTGGTGTGCTTACAAGAAACCAAGAAATCATCGTTTGATTTGTCCTTTATTAAATCTTGCTGCCCCGCCGATTTGATCAATTTGCTTTTGTACCTTCTCGCGGGGCCTCGGGGGGAATTATTACCATTTGGAATAGCACTATTTTCTCTGCTGATGTGCTTCTGTCTGAAGATTTTGCACTGGTCACGCATTTTAAATCAACGCAATCGGCACAAACTTGGACGCTGGTTAATGTATATGGGTCGTGTCAAGGTGAGCAGAGGGAACAATTCATTCACTGGTTATGTTCTCTTGATATTCCCTCCAATGAAGATTGGCTCTTTGTGGGTGATTTTAACTTCATACGTGCACCAGACAATCGCAATAAACCTAGAGGAAACATTAATGATATGAATACATTTAATGACTTCATTCTCTCTCAAAGATTAATTGAGTTACCTATCAAGGGGTGTTCTTTCACCTGGAGCAACATGCAGCTTGATCCTCTACTGGAACAATTGGATTGGTTTTTCACAAGCACAAACTGGACTATTTCATATCCTAAAACCTTGGTCAAACCACTTGATAAGCCAGTCTCCGGTCATATCCCTTGTGTGATTTCTATTGAAACAAACATCCCAAAATCCAAGTTATTCCGTTTTGAATCATTTTGGGTTCAGCATCCGGGCTTCATGCAAATTGTTGAGACTTCTTGGGCCAAACCAGTTAATTCCACCAACACGGCCACTGTCTTATGTCGTAAGCTCAAAACTGTATGATTGGATCTTAAGCACTGGAGCAAAGGCATATCTAAACTTTCAGTGGCCATTGCGAACTCAAACAAAACTCTCTGTGAGATCGATGAGCTTGAGAACAAACGGACATTATCTGTACCTGAAGCCAATTTTCGCCGAATCCTTAAAACTCACATTCTCAGATTACTAAGATACCAGCAAATTTACGGGAAAAACGTGCACCATTAGATGGGTTCAGTTTGGGGATGAGCCATTAAAATTCTTCCAGGCCTTGGCTTCTGAAAGGTACAGGAGGAATAATATTGCTTCACTAACAACCTCGGATGGCGTAGTGGTTGAGGATCATGCTGGCAAAGAGTCTATAATTTTTCAAACGTTTAAAGATCGGATGGGTTCATCACGGCCTTGCAATATGAAATTTGGTCTAGCCAGAATAATCAAGAAATGTGAGGGCCTTGATGACCTAACCATTCCTTTTACTCATGAGGAAATAGACAAAGTGGTCAGAGAAATGCCAGCGGATAGAGCCCCTGGTCCGGACGGATTCAATGGACTGTTCTTAAAACGATGCTGGCCAATTATCAAGGAAGATTTTTACAACTTGTGTAATCAATTCCACAACGGGGAGCTCAATTTGGAAAGCATTAATGATGGCTTCAGAACACTCATCCCTAAAGTTGGCTCTCCAGAATCTATCAATGATTATAGACCGATCACGCTTCTCGACTGCTGCCTCAAAATAGTTACTAAGCTCCTGGCCAATAGACTGCAAAAAATCATCCTCAAAATCGTGCATAGAAACCAATATGGCTTTCTCAAAGGACGGACTATACAAGATTGTCTTGCATGGGCTTACGAATATATATATCAGTGCCAATCATCCAAAAAAAATCATGCTTCTCAAATTAGATTTTGCCAAGGCATTTGATACGATCGAGCATGAGGAAATGATTAAAATTATGGAAAGCATGGGATTTAATGACAAATGGATGGGTTGGATTAGGTGCATTTTTTCATCAGGCAAGTCATCTGTCCTTCTTAATGGCACTCCTGGACGTCAATTCCATTGTAAATGCGGTGTCAGGCAGGGGGACCCCCTCTCCCCCCTAATATTTGTTCTGGCGGCCGACCTTCTACAAGCAGCCATCAATGATGCCTTTGCTCACAACCTGATCCAACTACCGTTTCCATCCACAAATCAGAAGGACTACCCTGTGATTCAATACGCCGATGACATCATTTTGGTCCTGCATGCACCCAACAAGCTGCGGTGATCGGGGATATTTTAAATGACTATGCAACGTCCATTGGGTTGAAAATAAACTTTCATAAATCAACTCTAATCCCGATGAACTATTACCCAGCAAAGATTCAGGACATAGCCAACATCTTTGGCTGCATCATTGGAAAGCTGCCTTTTACCTACTTGGGTCTTCCCTTGGAACTACCCGCCCAACTATTCTTGAGCTCATGCCGCTGGTTTGCTCTGTCGAAAGAAGGCTAACAGCTACTCTTAATATGATATCTTATGGTGGAAAACTCTCCCTGCTTAACTCAGTAATCACTTCTTTGATCATATTTGCTCTGTGTACACTCCGATTGCCAACCAAGATCATTGAGCTTCTGGACAAAATTAGAAGGAAATGCTTGTGGACCAAAAAAACTAAACAAGGAGATAAATGTAACTCTCTAGCCTCCTGGAACATGGTATGTCGACCTAAGGAATGTGGTGGTCTAGGTGTGATCGATCTCAAAACTCAAGGAGATGCCCTATTGCTCAAATACTTGCACAAATTTTATAATGCCTGGGATGTACCTTGGGTTCAGCTCATTTGGGAAACATACTACGCCAACCAAATACCACATGCTTCAGATACGTGTGGTTCATTTTGGTGACGTGATGTCGCAAATTTAATACCCGTATACAGGGGAATCTCCAATATCCATGTGGCCAACGGCAGGAATGTACTTTTCTGGAAAGATTTATGGGCTGATAACATTCTTGCGGACAAATACCCAAGAGCGTTCTCCTACACCATCAATGAAGACATCTCAGTCAGGGCTTTCTTGTCCATCACGTCACTCGGGGAGGCGTTCCACCTCCCACTCTCGGAACAAGCACACGCTGAGGTTCGTCAACTTTAGTCTGACATGGCCATGATAACTCTGTCCGATGAGCACAACATTTGGTCCTATGCATGGGGATCTGCACAATTCACTGTGCACAAATACTACACGTTATACTTTCGAGATATTCGGGCACATGAAGCCTTTCGATGGCTATGGAAATCAAGATCCACAATGAAAATTAAAGTCTTTGGTTGGCTGCTGCTCTCTGACCGTCTCAACACCAGGAACATGCTTAAACGTAGGCACTACAATATTGGAGAGGATCACAACTGTATTCTATGTGGGCTACAAATTGAGGAAACCTTGGAGCACTTGTTCTTTGAATACCACTTCAGTGCTGAATGCTGGACTACTCTTGGTCTTTCTTGGGCGCAAGGAGCTTCAAGGCTACAAACGGTCACTATGGCCAAAAACAGTTGGGACCAACCTCTCTTTATGGAGATGTTCTTACTGGCGGCATGGAGTATATGGAAGGAACGCAATAACAAACACTTCAGGGGGGTTGCACCAACGAAAACATCTTGGTTGAACAGGCTTAAGAAGGATTTTTCTCTCCTTACCTATAGGGTCAAGGAAAAGCATAAACATCTCATCCCTCTCATACTTTCTTCCATAGCCTAGTACTCTCCCCACCCCAAAATGGGCGGTTGACACATGTAAAGAGTCTATGTAAATTGTACAAATTCTGTATTAATACAATCTATAACAGTAGGAGGTTCAAAAAAACGGCAGCACCATCGGATCATGCTTCTTTTACCATCACTTCGTCTCTCCCCAAGGCAGCGACACCACCCAGCCAATGACCACCACCGCTTGTAGATTGCCTACATAAAATCACGAGAAATCCCACGGCGGTGCTATAAGATCACCATGGCGACCCACTGCTAGTAGAAGTAGGGGTGTGGCTCAGATTTGTTCTTCGGTGCGCGTGCGTGCCCTGCTGCCCACCAGCTCTTGATCTACAACTCACCTATATCCATGCTCAAGACAACCAAGCTCGATGCGCAAGCCGCATACGTTCGCTAGAGCTATATCCAGGCCCTATGATTTTTGGATCGCCGACTCCATGGGTGCTAGGACCGGAGTCGCCGTCATCCCCCAGGTCGATCAAGGAGGCCCACCACCCAGGCTCTACATCACAAAATTACGAATCAAGGAGGCCCGTCGCTGGCTCTACCTCGCAACATTCCCATTACTCCGCGTGTGGTCTGCACAGGCGCGAGCCGACCCGTCCTTGATCTGGTATTGTTGCAGGCTAAGCCGAAATCTTAATTATTTAAATGATGGGTGATGGATATGTCATCTGTCAGTTGTAACGATTATCTTTTCTCATGCGTCCCAACATCGAAGTCTGATGGCTTACTTTTCTCTCATCCTCTTGTTCTTATTTACCACTATGTACTCTTGAGGCTGGCGTGAGTAGGCAATTTGATTTTATTAGTTTGGGCTGGGATTGATGATTTAGATTTTGTGTTTTGCCGTAAATGGTAAAAAGAACCTTCTATGAACTTTTAGTTACAAAGATTTTGTGTTTTGCTATAAAAAGTAAAGAACATTCTCTAATAAACGTACATATAACCTTTTGGTTTTACGGTCTCAACTTTCCTACACTCCAATATAGGAAGGATTTTTGGGTTTTATTTAATGACCTTCTTGAATGTCGTTCACTTAGAAAGTTAATACAATCTATGATATTAAAGCAAATTATTAGTCATATTAAAGTGCAAAAGGCCCTATAGGAGTCAAATCATGAGTTTTATGGTTGTATTGTAATTTGTAAGATCTGAGATTTCTACAAGTGTACAATTAGAAAAGAGCCAATTCAATTGATTTTCACATTCAGAATAGTACGTTAGCAATAACACTTCATTTTTCATGTTCGTTTAGCTTGCTAGGGAGACGCGCGGAAGGCCCGCATGGTGGACGAAAGAGGCAGCTGCCCTGTCCATGGCTGTGCCTGTCCATGGCGGGGTTGGGGTTGGGGGAATGGTTGGAGGAGGAGGAAAATGAAAGTGGGAGGCGATCAATTGTTCATTGTTCAACAAAACTGGCGGGCGAAGGGTGGGAGTTGAGTCAAAGAAACCGAGCAGTAGATAGTGGTGGGAGGTGCGACAAAAATAAACCGGATGAAAGTGGAAGACGAAAAAAACGTGGAGGCGAGGCTACCAAGTCAGACATTAGGAGTAGAGATTACCTTAATCATTACCAGGACAACATTGAATATACATCCTCCCCTTTATAAATATATCACTAGAAAAAGTACCACGAGTCTAACTTTGTATATTAACGAAATAACGATGCCACGGGATGATAAATAAAGTATGAGATAATTAGTTAATATATTTTATCAATTGTGCCGAGTACAACATATGTCCAGTTTCACCACATCTCGTATAGTAATCTCATCCAACATTTTTGAATGTTAACATACATAAATATAAGGTAATGTCGTAACTCCTAACATACATACATGAATGTTAGCATTGTCGTTGTCCCAGGGGTAATGATCCTGCAATGCTTCATACCGAGGCTTGCCACTTTATGTCTGTTCTTGAAGTGGGTAATCTCATAACCATAGATTTTTTTTTGAAAGATAGAGATGGTGGGGCATTTACCCATGTCAAGAGAAAAATAGTCAAATGCCCTAAGCACATAATCATGCAAAAAGATGAAAATTAGAATGTGCCTTGCACTACAGAGACCATTTTTACCTCTCATATGTGCAGACTCATAGGTAATACATTATCCCTTATGCACCCTTTCTGCTGCAAACATCATGGTCGCCCCCACCCTTGCTCATGCATGTTGCCTAGTTTCGGCTTCACCCCTCGCAATATTATTACTGATTAAAAAACACTGACCTGTAGTAGATAACCTTGATTCTTCACTGCAGAGGATAATTGGTGGTATTAGTGAAGACAAGTACCCCATAATTTTGCATGACATAATGATGTGAGCATTAAAAACATTGAACAGAGTCAAACAAGAGAGTTGGTTAATTCAGTAAACTCTTCTATTTGGCTAAATCATCTAGCATGTCAGAAGACCAATAAGAATGCCATTTCTAGAAAGCTTTTCTGTCGTTTCCTTTCCTACTCAGCTGATAAATGTTGAAAGAACGTGGATATCGCCTAGAGGGGGGTGAATAGGCGCTTTAAAATAATTACAGTTTAGGCTTGAAAAATGCGGAATAAACCTAGCGGTTAATTTGTCAAGCACAAGACCTACAACAACTAGGCTCACCTATGTGCACCAACAACTTATGCTAAGCAAGATAAAAAACTAGGTGATAGCAAGATATATGACAAGAAACAATATGGCTATCACAAAGTAAAGTGCATAAGTAAAGGGCTCGGGTAAGTGATAACTGAGGCACGCGGAGACGACGATGTATCCCGAAGTTCACACCCTTGCAGACGCTAATCTCCGTTTCGAGCGGTGTGGAGGCACAAAACTCCCCCAAGAAGCCACTAGGGCCATCGTAATCTCCTCACGCCCTTGCACAATGCAAGATGCCGTGATTCCACTAAGGGACCCTTGAGGGCGGTCACACAACCCGTACAAATGGCAACCCTTGGGGGCGGTCACCGAACCCGTACAAATTGCTCGGGGCAATCTCCACAACCTAATTGGAGACCCCGACGCTTGCCTGGAGCTTTTCACCACAATGATTGAGCTCCAAACACCACCAAGGTTGGGGCTATCTCCACAACTTAATTGGAGGCTCCCAACAACACCACGAAGCTTCACCATAATGGAATATGGCTCCGAGGTGACCTCAACCGTCTAGGGCGCCCAAGCACCCAAGAGGATCAAGCTCAAGGGTACCAAGCACCTAAGAGTAATAAGCTTCTCAACTTCACTTACACGTATCACCGTGGAGAACTCAAACAAATGCACCAAATGCAATGGCAAGGGCACACGGAATGCCCTAGTCCTTCTCTCCCAAATCTCACCAAAGCAACTAATGCTAGGGAGGAAAATGAGAGGAAGAACAAGAAGCGGAACACTAAGAACTCCAAGATCTAGATCCAAGGGGTTACCCTCACATAGAGGAGAAAGTGGTTAGTGGAAATGTGGATCTAGATCTCCTCTCTCTTTTCCCTAAAAACTAGCAAGAATCCATGGAGGGATTGAGAGATAGCAAGCTCGAAGAAGGTCAACAATGGGGGAAGAACACGAGCTCAAGAGATAAATTCCAATGGGGAAGAAGACCCCCTTTTATAGGTCCCCATGAATCTGCCCTTTATGTGTAGAAAACAGTAGGACCGATACAACCGGTGCACGAACCGGTACAACCAGTCAAAGCAGAGGAAAAACCAACCTGTAGGAAAAAGCCATAAGCGGCACAATAGCCCAGCGAACCGGTAGTACCGGTTAAACTGAACTAACCGGTACAACCGGTCAACAACCGCCCCAAGAATCGTTCCAAAACAGAAACTAGTCCGGTGGTAGAGCGGTATATGGCCGGTACAACCTTCAGACCAATTCTGGAGCGGTACAACCACTCCAGGTACAACCTGTCTATGGGGCGGTACAACCTCTCTATGTAAAACAAGTAAGATCAAGACAGCCACAACTTTCGCATACGAGCTCCGAATTCGACGAAATCAAGTTTGTTGGAAAGCTAAGGACAAGAGCAAACACAATCTTGATAGAAATATCAAGAAATAGAAATTAAGAAAATACCCAAAATAAAATGGGAGAACCCTTTCTCAATTTAGACCGGTAAAAACTCCACCATCGAAAACACAAAAGAAGATGCATAAGAAATTGGTTTTCGATGAACTCGAGCTTGTCATGAAGATGACCATAAGATCCAAATCTCACAAGGAGAAGAACCAAACAAGAACCAAGAGAGATGATGCAAGGATGCAATGGTTTGAGCTCTCGACGAACGATACGATCAAGCTACTCACTAGAGAGCCCCCCTTGATAGTACGACAATCAATCCTACAACCCGGTCTCCCAACTACCACTATGAGAATGGTAAAATAGAAAACCTAACAAGGGCAAATGTTTGCCTTGCACATAGTCCACTTGAGCTAGATGAGGACGATCTTGACTACCTCAAGTTGGACCACCTTTCTTGATTGTGTTGGCTTGATGAAAACTAGTTGATTCCTCCCCCATACTCCACTATGGGTGAGCCACTCTTCGACACATCTTCACAATTCCGTTGACACCATAATGGATGGAAAGTTTCAAGCTTGATTGCTCCCCATACTCCATTATGGGTGAGCCACTCTTCGTGTTGATCCACTTGAACTTGCACACTACAAACTTGATGACGATCACCACTTGATGTCATCCTCCATGGGTTGTATGAGATTTTCCTCTTGATGCAAGCCCATGGAAACATACCTAACCCCACATAGAACTCTCACGTAGACCATGTGTTAGTACACAAAGGGTAATGGACAATGCTTACCATACCATGGGATCACTGGATCCCTCTCGATACATCTTCTACGCTTTGTGTGTTGATCAACTTGAATCACTATCTGTACTTAGTCTTGATCAACCATGAATCTTTCCAACTCTCTTCATTTGGATGATGTCTTGAAGGTAAACATGAATGATCACACACTCTTCTTCTTCAAGACATGCTTGCAATAAGCTCAATACTCACATGACCAATCTTTGGATAATTCCTTAATAGCACCTTGGTCATCTCAAACTCTCCTTGAAACCAACAAATGGACTCCAAGAAAAGCCTATGGACAAACCCTTCAAATATAACTCAAGGCAACCATTAGTCCATAGAGATTGTCATCAATTACCAAAACCAAACATGGGGGCACCGCATTCAATCTCCCCCATTTTGGTAATTGATGGTAATCACTTTCAAGAGAGTTTATATAAGGAATTATGCGTCACCATACCATGCAACACTAATGTATGCGCATGAGATGCAAAATCTTAGGAACAAAACCAAAGCAAGAATAGACGACTCTCTAAACTTCTCCACAAAACTCTCTGAAACTTCTTCCCCATTGGCATCGGTTGCCAAAATGGGCGAACAACTTAGAAGGCCAATATAACTTGTGTTCCTCCATAAATTGTGTATTTCTCAACTAGATAGAGGAATGCAATACACATATCTAATGGTAAATACTTGGAGGAAGACAAACTATATTGAGGCCCAAAGATTGCAAAAGAATGATATGCCACAAAGACATAACAAAGAGAGAGACACACAATCAAGCAATCAAAGGATACCAATTGAAGTAAGCTATAAGATACCAATTGAACCAACTAGACCAATGATCCTACGAGCCACATGAATAAAAGATATTATGATATGAGCAAAGGAGTGTCCTAGAGAAACTAGAGACGCTCCCCATGTTTTGTGCACAATTTAGTTTTGTATTTTGATACAACGAGCACAAAATAGGATCGGCACTCCCCCAAAATCAATAGAAACTCACAACCAGTGCAAGTGAGCATGTAGGAAAAAACTAGCACTAGCAACAAACAAATGGTTGAGCAACAAGTAAAAGAGGCAACTTAGAAAAGGCTCAACCAAAAAGATGTGTGTGAGTCATGGCAAAGCACTTAAGAAGACTAATACAAGGATGAGCATTAAGCATCAACATAGTATTTAATAGTTGAGATACAAGGTGCATGACATGTCCTTCCCACACACACCAAGCAAAGGGTTTCACAAGCCCACTCACTATGCAAAATGAATAACCAACGCTTGTGACATCCCATGGTGAAGAAAGAAAGTGAAAGCTTTGTCAAGAGGAGGGATACCAATCGAGATGGAAAAATCCCCATCAAGACAAGCAAGAGACAAAATATCTTCACCACACAAGAGTGCATCAAGATGCAATAAGATAAGATCCGCACTCAAGGCACAAGCTTTCATGGGGCCACCAGAGAAATAATACAAGAAAGAAAAACAAGGTGGACGTGAAAGAAAAAGGATATCTTGTAGATATGTAATTTCTCTCAAGTGTATAAGATTCTAGGTAGATGAAAATCATGATGATATCAATCCACAAAGAAGGATGTACACACGAAATAGTTACAAAAAGGAAGTAATAAGATATCCACATGGAAGTCATAAGTATACTAATAAGATATTTGCTTGAAAGCATAGCTCATGGCTAGATATGGTCTTATTGTATATACATGAATTCCAACCAAACGAACATCAAAGACATCACAACTAGCAACAAGAGATCATTGTTGGGATTCTTTGAGAAAGGAAACAAGTATCATAAGAAAGAATGAATTACGTTCCATGATATAACCTACACAAGGTTAATGCAAGAAATGTGTGCATGAAGTAGATGATGATACTTGTTACCGAGATAACATTGCAAGTTCAAGTGGATCAACCCATATAGGTAAATTGTTTGGGGTATATATATATATACTCATCCAAATTGAGACTAGGTGGAGTTTCCCCTATATATTGGGTCAAAGAAAGAAAGCATGCCAAAGAAAATATATGAAGTAAATATGCATGCTCAATACTTTGAATAAATGAAACCAAATGAAAAAGAAATACCAAGTGAAAATAGGATACCAAATGGATAAATCATCACTTGGAAGATATCTATTTAAAAGATACATCAAGGAATGAGATATCCATTGGTACACGCAAAAGGAAAGATATCGAACTCCCAAAAGAGAGGATGGTTTCAAACAAACCAACCCATCTACAAAGTTTCATGATGGCACAAAGTACCAGAAAGAAACAACTTGTCTTCAACCAACACACACTTCATATGGATCACAAGATGAGTGTTCTATAGAAAATTGGATAGCTCCCCCAAGAATTGTGCATTAAAGAGAATTTGCATTTGAACACGGGAGACCGAAAGGTCAAACATGAGTCGTATAGAAGATACGATCAACATGGACATGTTCACCGTTGATGACTAGTCCGTCTCACGTGATGATCGGACACCTACTCGATTCGGATCATGTATCACTTAGATGACTAGAGAGATGTCTGTCTGCATGGGAGTTCATTAAATATTTTGATTAGATGAACTCATTATCATGAACTTAGTCTAAATTGTCTTTGCAAATTATGTTGTAGATCAATAGCTCGTGCTTTAGCTCCCTGTTTTAATACGTTCCTGGAGAAAGACTAAGTTGAAAGATATTGTGAGCAATTGTGCGGACTAGGGCCGTGATACGTCCAAAACGTATCTATAATTTCTGCTTGCTCCATGCCTCTTCTGGGTGATATTGCTATGTTATTTATACACTTCCATACACTTTTGATCATATTTGGACTAACATATTAACTCAGTGTACCCCAGTGCCAGTTTCTGTTTTCGGCTGTTTTTGTATTTTAGGTTTTCACATTACGAGAACTGCCAGAAAAAATCCAAAAAAAATATATAAAAAATCAGCGTTCCAGAAGCTACCAGGCACCCGAAGCACAGCCGGAGGGGGGCCACCAGGGCCCCAGGCGCCCTAGTGGCGCCCCCCTGGGCCGCGCCGGGGGGGGGGGGG
>LR738714.1:590250674-590275484 GCA_902687465.1 Secale cereale
GGGGGGGGCGCTTGGGCCCCCCGAGCCTCGTCTGATGCCCCCCTTTGGCATATATTTAAAGCGTCTCCCGAAACCCTCGAGACGGGAACTCTTTTTCGCGATCTCATCTCTGTTCCGCCGCCGCCGCCGCTTCCAAGATCAGGAGCACCAGGAGAACTCTTCCCGGCACCCTGCCGGAGGGGAGGATCACCACCGGGAGCCTCTCCACCACCATGGACGCCTCCCGGATGAGTTGTGAGTAGTCTCCCTTGGACCATGGGTCCATGACCAGTAGCTATGTGATGTTCTCCTCCCGTTCTTGTGCTTCACTAATTATTCCTCGTGAGCTGTCATACATGATCGAGGCACATATGTAATCCTTATGTTGTTGCTATGATGAGCTTGCTGGGATCCGATGGATTATGAGATTATGTTCAGATTGTGTTTGAGTAATATATTTGATTCACCTCTTTTATATTTATGTTCGTAAGTAATTCTTGCATGTTCTTCGTTGTTATTTATTGCTTTGGCCAAGTAGTAGGTCGTGACTCCAAGAGGGAACGTTATGCTTGATTGTGGGTTCATGCCCCTCGATGACTAGCTTGAGTGACAGAAACATGAGTCTAAGGGATGTGCTGTTGCCACAAGGGGGAAAACAACGGTGCTTGTGCCCGCGGGTGCAAGGATTGTTTACTTTACGCAAAGTTCTTTTAATGCAGTTGTCTGTTGCTTTGAGTTTACACTATGGGTGGGACTCACAACTTAATACCAGCGAGATATTCTGGATAGATATCTCAAGGTGGATGATTAGTAGTAGATGCAGATGGATTTCGGTCTACTTACCTCGGCGTACCGCCCATGCTTTGAACCTCTACCTTTCTTGCAACTTAGTCAGCATTGGTTTGCGCACATGGTCCTGTCAATTGCCCAGCTGTAATTCGTTTACCTCACATAGCTGTTTTATCGTCTTTTGGGAGAGAGACATCACTAGTGAACATCATGAGACTCCGGTCCATATTACCATCATTGATCACATCCGCTATTTACTTTTCCGCTTTTTACTTACTATTGCAATTATACCTATCACTATTATCACTTGCGTTTGATCCTTTGTAAACTACAAGTCCGGAGGGATTGACAACCTCACTGTACTCGTTGGGAGCAAAGTTATTTGTATCTGTGTGCAGGTCCACGTTGATTGCTAATATCTGGCGCCGTTAGCAGTTGACACCTTCTTGTTGAAATTGGGAGTCTCTGGGAAATCGATCCTTGGTATTGCCAAGGGAAAACTTCTGCTACACTGCATCTCAAACCTTCCACTTGGGGTAACCAACGAGGGGTGAGAAGCCATCTAGCAAAGCAATTTCTGGCGCCGTTGCCGGGGACTCCACTCTTCAGGATAGGGGAGTTGCACGCTATCTTTTACCTTTGCTTTTAGTCTTGTTAGTTTACCTTTCAGTTTTTGCTTTAGTATTTTTTATCGAAAATCACAAAAATAGTTATCTTGCTTGCTTGCTGCTATGGGTTCCACCGAGAACACCAAGTTGTGTGACTTCACTAGTCACAACAACGATGACTTTATCTGCACACCTATCACTACACCTGCCACTTTAGCACCTTCATATGAAATTAAACCTGCTTTACTGAACTTAGTCATGAAAGATCAATTCTCCGGTGCTGGAGATGATGCTGCTTTACACTTGAACAATTTTGTTGAACTTTGTGATATGCAAAAGTACCGAGAAGTAGATGGAAATATTGTTAAGCTTAAGCTTTTTCCTTTCTCCTTGAGAGGAGGAGCTAAAATTTGGTTTCAATCTTTGCCTAGAAACAGCATAGATTCATGGGACAAGTGCAAAGATGCTTTTATTGGAAAATACTATCCACCTGCTAAAATTATCCAACTAAGAAGTAACATAATGAATTTTAAACAATTGGATAATGAACACGTTGCCCAAGCTTGGGAACGTATGAAATCTCTTATCAAGAACTGCCCTACTCATAGTTTGACTACTTGGATGGTTATCCAAACTTTTTATGTAGGTTTGAACTTTACCTCGCGGAACTTGTTAGATTCGGCCGCGGGAGGAACCTTTATGTCAACTACACTTGGTGCTGCCACAAAGCTTCTCGATGAGATGATGACCAACTATTCCCAATGGCACACCGAACGCGCTCCAATAGGTAGGAAGGTAAACTCTGTCGAGGAGATTTCCTCCCTAAATGAAAAAGTTGACTTGATCATGTCTCTACTTTCGAAGCAATCTTCTATTGATCCTCATGATGTTCCTTTAAATTCTTTGATTTCTCAAGAACAAGTAGATGTGAACTTTATCTCTAGAAACCATTTTAATAACAATGCTTATAGGAGTAATTTTGGTAGCAATCCTAGACCATTCCCCTCTAATTCTTATGGGAACAACAATGCTTATCCTGGCACCAGGAACTCCACTACTGAACTAGAGATTATGCTTAAAGATTTCATCACTACCCAAAAAGCTTTTAATAATAGTGTAGAAGAAAAACTAAACAAACTAGGTGATCTCTCTTCAAAGGTAGACAATTTAGCCAATGAGGTAGAATTGCTTAAAATTAGAACTTCTCCTCTTGAGGAGAAGAAGGTCACTCCTATTAATGCTATTCAAGTGCAAATTAATGAAAATATTAGGATGATGGCTAAACTTAAAGAGAGATGGGCTAGAGAAAGGGAGGAAGAAGATAGAATTAAGAGCCTTCCTACCCACCACACTGTTGCTACTATCCAAGTTGTTGAGGATATCCAAACTCTTAGCACCCAATGCACTCCTGGTCCCGATGGACCTATTAATGGTGATGCTATGACTATAGAAACTACCAAACAAGTGAACCTAAAGGACACCACTACCACCTTACTTGATAGTAGTGACCTTGATTTTGACAATTGCACTCTTACCGATGTTATTGATTTCCTTCACAAGATGTCTAGAGATCCCCGCACTAGCACGATTAACCTTGCCTTCACAGAGCATATCACTAATGCTCTTATCAAAGATAGGGAGGAGAAACTTAGAGTAGAAGCCTCCATACCTAGAAAGCTAGAAGATGGTTGGGATCCTATGATTAAAATTAAAATAAATAACTTCTCTTGCTATGCTTTATGTGATGTTGGTGCTAGTACCTCTGTTATGCCCAAAAGAATATATGATATGCTTAAACTGAAACCTTTTGATTCTTGTTCTTTTGGTGTTCGTCTCGTTGATTCTTCCATAAAGAAACCTTTGGGGAGGATCGACGATGTTCTTATCATTGTCAATGACAACTATGTTCCCGTTGATTTTACTATTATGGACATTGAATGTGAACCTTCTTGTCCAATTATTTTGGGACGTCCTTTTCTACGCACCGTTGGTGCTATCATTGACATGAAAGAGGGTAATATAAAATTCCAGTTTCCTCTCAAGAAAGGGATGGAACACTTCCCTCGAAAAAAGATTAAGTTACCTTTTGAGTCCGTTACACGGGCTAGCTATTATTTTACTCTTGATAAAACTTGATCTCTATGCATTATGCCTAGCTTAAAGGCATAAAAGAAAGCGCTTTTGGGAGGCAGCCCACATGAATAAAAAATTTATTTTTGTTGTGTCTTGATGTTGTTACTACTGTAGCATCATCATTGTATCTTTGCTTTTCAATTTTGTGCCAAGTATAGCCTCTGATTGCAAGAAAGTTCAAAAGTTGTGACGTGTTGTCCATGAAACAGATTCTGTCCTTGGACAGAAAATTTCGTATAAAATCACCAGATCATCTTTTTGGTCTGAATTGTTTCGATAGCGTGCTCTATATAATTGTTTTTCGTGCATCTGTTTTGAGTTTTTTGATTAGAGTTGCAGAAGTGCCCCGGAAAAATCATTTACTACCTGTTGTTCTGTTTTTCACAGATTATGTCCTGTTTTGCCTTTCCTTCATTTTGCAAACCTAGAGCTTGCTTTTTCTTTGCAAAAACCTTTTGGCAATCTTGAGAAACAGTAGAACTTTAAGAATATCTTTATTTCCAGCAAGGAACAATTATTTTATTGTGGGTACTAACCTCGCTAATCAGATTATGATGAGTTATGTATGAAGGGAGTTTTCAAGTGTGCGAGAGAAGATGATAAAAAGATTCAGGAGTGTCAAACGCTCAAGCTTGGGGATGCCCCCATGCACCCCCAAGAAATATTCAAGGAGACTCAAGCGTCTAAGCTTGGGGATGCCCCCGTGCATCCCCTTCTCCATCAACATTATCAGTTCGTCTTTCGTTCCACTATATTTTAATCACTTCATGTGTTATGTGCTATGCTTGGAGCGTCTTGTTTTTAGTTTTCCTTTTAGTTTTCTTTAGCTTTTCATAACGAGTCGGAACTCAGCTTTCTTTATGCGGGAGAGAAACACGCTCCACTTCTACCTAGAACATAACATAGAATTTTCATGTCTATCCCTGCTGTGTGTGTTCTTTGTCTTTCAATAGCTACAATCATGCTTAGCTCTTAGTTTTCATGCTTATCTTTTTAAAGAGCTTTTGTTTAGTTGGTTGCTTGAACTCTCTTTAGTTATCATGTTTATCTTATTAAGAGAGAGTTTGCTTCCGTTGCATTGGTTGACATGTCTATGATAAAGATGCTACGTGCATAATGGCGCTTAGTAGTTCAGGTTTTCTTATGGTTAGTCCCAAATAGCTGGGGGGGGTCCCAATGTGTTATTGGAGTACCAACATGATTTGTTTGCCTATGATGTGGTATGGTTTAGTAATATCTTCCTTCAAAGAATTTATTTTGATTGACTTGGCGTATGCTCACGCATATTTAAAACTGTAAAGAAAGTCTGTCAAGCCTTGATGATCTTTTGTTTCTGAGTAGCGATATAACTTCCATGCCTGATTCAATGTTGCTTTGTCGCTCTGCATGATTATGACCGTCATTGCTCTCTTAGTTGGTCGCTCCCAGTATTTTGCTAACCTCCACCTGTACTAAGCGGACTGACTGCTTGTGCATCCACATCCTTTTAATCCAGTTATGCCATATGAGTCCACCATACCTTCCTACATGGTATTTACCTGCCATTCCTAACGGAGACTTGCATGTACTACTCGAAATTATTCAAAGAAAAAAAGCATTCCTATTTTGTGCCTCTGTTGTAAGTTCATGAGGAAGTAGTAGTTAATTCATGATCTTTTTAAGTTGGACAAGCTTCACCCCGGGATTGCATGTATAATGTGCAAACCCATAATACGAGAAGGAACTGGCATTGAGTGCGCCCGGCTCAAAAAGATAATATAACAAACAAACCCTCCTTCACGCTTTGTTCATGAGAAATCAGAAAACTTTGGCAGTGATAAACAAAGGAGATTAAGAGGATGTGATCGTCCTCACTCGGGAGCCGTTCCTCGAAACTTGTCCATCTCAAGAAGTGATTGAGTTGTCTGCTAGCATTCGTTGATGAAACATGCATGATCTAAAAAAAATTATTACCTCTGTTTTTAAAATCAAGAGCTCTGGTACATGTTTTGTCTTTGTTTCCGACTACGGGTTTTCAACCTTGCCAACAAAAGCAACGGTTCGAGAGTCTCCACCTTCTTTTAAAGCACCAACTACTGAGAGCATGATTGTCATTCTGAGTGTAATGTGCATTGTCTCAAAGTAGCATTGTCTTTTGCATGATTGTGATATCGTTTAGTCTGAAATCATTGTATCTAGTCATCACTTAAACCTTGGAGGTGCCCCTGCATTTATGTTTTGCTTCACTAAAGGGGGCAAGCTAGATATCACTTTATCATATTTGCACATCATGTTCATTACAAATCTATTTGATGTTTCAATATCATATTGTAAAACTTTCAGTTCTTTGTGATTTTCTCATGAGGCAACTTAATTACTATAGATTCATTGTCTCAGTAAGCTTTTGTCATGTGACTATGAAAAAGTCATATATGGTTAATAGCATGTCACCACAGAAATTATTCTTGTTATCATTTACCTACTCGAGGACGAGCAGGAATTAAGCTTGGGGATGTTGATACGTCCAAAACGTATCTATAATTTTTGCTTGCTCCATGCCTCTTTTGGGTGATATTGCTATGTTATTTATACACTTCCATACACTTTTGATCATATTTGGACTAACCTATTAACTCAGTGCACCCCAGTGCCAGTTTCTGTTTTCGGCTATTTTTGTTTTTCAGGTTTTCACATTACGAGAACTGCCAGAAAAAATCCAGAAAAATTATATAAAAAATCAGCGTTCCAGAAGCTACCAGGCACCCGAAGCACAGCCGGAGGGGGGCCACCAGGGCCCCAGGCGCCCTGGTGGAGCGCCCCCCCTGGGCCGCGCCGGGGGGGCGCCTGGGCCCCCCGTGCCTCGTCTGATGCCCCCCTTTGGCATATATTTAAAGCGTCTCCCGAAACCCTCGAGACGGGAACTCTTTTTCACAATCTCATCTCTGTTCCGCCGCCGCCGCTTCCAAGATCGGGAGCATCAGGAGAACTCTTCCCGGCACCCTGCCGGAGGGGAGGATCACCACCGGGAGCCTCTCCACCACCATGGACGCCTCCCGGATGAGTTGTGAGTAGTCTCCCTTGGACCATGGGTCCATGACCAGTAGCTATGTGATGTTCTCCTCCCGTTCTTGTGCTTCACTAATTAGTCCTCGTGAGCTGCCCTACATGATCGAGGCACATATGTAATCCGTATGTTGTTGCTATGATGAGTTTGCTGGGATCCGATGGATTATGAGATTATGTTCAGATTGTGTTTGAGTAATATATTTGATTCACCTCTTTTATATTTATGTTCGTAAGTAATTCTTGCATGTTCTCCGTTGTTATTTATTGCTTTGGCCAAGTAGTAGGTAGTGACTCCAAGAGGGAACGTTATGCTTGATTGTGGGTTCATGCCCCTCGATGACTAGCTTGAGTGACAGAAACATGAGTCTAGGGGATGTGTTGTTGCCACAAGGGGGAAAACAACGGTGCTTGTGCCCGTGGGTGCAAGGATTGTTTACTTTACGCAAAGTTCTTTTAATGCAGTTGTTTGTTACTTTGAGTTTACACTATGGGTGGGACTCGCAACTTAATACCAGTGAGATATTCTGGATAGATATCTCAAGGTGGATGATTAGTAGTAGATGCAGATGGATTTCGGTCTACTTACCTCGGCGTACCGCCCATGCTTTGAACCTCTACCTTTCTTGCAACTTAGTCAGCATTGGTTTGCGCACATGGTCCTGTCAATTGCCCAGTTGTAATTCGTTTACCTCACATAGCTGTTTTATCGTCTTTTGGGAGAGAGACATCACTAGTGAACATCATGAGACTCCGGTCCATATTACCATCATTGATCACATCCGCTATTTACTTTTCTGCTTTTTACTTACTATTGCAATTATACCTATCACTATTATCACTTGCGTTTGATCCTTTGTAAACTACAAGGCCGGAGGGATTGACAACCTCTATGTACTCGTTGGGAGCAAAGTTATTTGTATCTATATGCAGGTCCACGTTGATTGCTAATATCTGGCGCCGTTAGCAGTTGACACCTTCTTGTTGAAACTGGGAGTCTCTGGGAAATCGATCCTTGGTATTGCCAAGGGAAAACTTCTGCTACACTGCATCTCAAACCTTCCACTTGGGGTAACCAACGAGGGGTGAGAAGCCACCTAGCAGGCCGTAATCTGAGGATTGTCCTCACTGCTACACAGAAGGCTTTTGTCCTTGATGCATCGCTCGGTGTGCCAACCCCTCTAGCGTCGTCTGTGGATGTTGTGAACATCTGGCAGACACGTTCTGATGACTACTATAGTTTAGTGTGCCATGCTTTACAACTTAGAATCGGGGCTCCAAAGGTGTTTTGAGCGCCATATGAGATGTTCCAAGAGCTGAAATTGGTATTTCAGGCTCATGCCCGTGTTGAGAAGTTTGAGACCTCTCACAAGATCTTTGCCTACAAGATGGAGAAGAATAGCTCAGCCAGTGAGCATGTGCTCAGAATGTCTGGGTACTTCAATCGCTTGAATCAAGTGGGAGTTAATCTTCCATATAAAATATTGTTTGACAAAAGTTCTCCAATCACTATCACCAAGCTACTAGAACTTCGTCAAGAACTATAACATGCAAGGGATGGAGATGATCCTGGAGCAGTTCGCGGTAGGCCGCGGAAGTATAAATCAAGAAGGAGCATCAAGTGTTGATGGTTAACAAGACCACAGGTTTCAAGAAGGGCCAGGGCAAGAAGGGAAACTTCATGAATGGCAAGACAATTGCCGCTCCAATGAAGAAACCCAAGGTTGAACCCAAACCCAAGGCTAAGTGCTTATATTACAAAGGGACCGGTCAATTGTGGTGGAACTACCTCAAATACTTAGTAAATAAGAAGGCTGGAAACTTCAGCAAAAGTATATTTGATATATGTGTTATTGATGTGTATCTTACTAGTACTTCGAGTAGCACCTGGGTATTAGATACCGGTTCAGTTGCTAATATTGGTAACTCAAAACAAAAGCTATAGAATAAACGGAGACTAGCTAAGGGAGAGGTGACGATGTGTGTTGGAAGTGTTTCCGAGGTTGGTGTGATCACCATTGCACGCTCCCTCTACCTTCAGGATTAGTGTTGAACCTAGATAAATGTTGTTTGCATTAGTGTCTGCGTTGAGCATGAACATGATTAGATCATGTTTATTGCAATATAGTTATTCATTTAAGTCAGAGAATAATGGTTATTCTGTTTACATGAATAACACCTTCTATGGTCATGCACCCAATGTAAATGGTTTATTGAATCTCAGTCGTAGTGATACACATGTTCATAACATTGATGCCAAAAGATGTAGAGTTGATAATGATGGTGCCACTTTCTTGTGGCACTGTCACTTAGGTCATATTGGTGTAAAGCGCATGAAGAACCTCCATATCGATGGACTTTTGAAGTCACTTGATTTTGAATCACTTGACACATGTGAACCATGCCTCATTGGAAAGATGACTAAAACCCCGTTCTTTAGAACAATGGAACGGGCAAGTGACTTGTTGGAAATCATACATGCTGATGTATGCGGTCCGATGAGTGTTGACGCGTGCGGTGGATATCATTATTTTCTCACCTTCACCGATGAATTGAGCAGATATGGGCATGATTACTTAATGAAGCATAAGTCTGAAACTTTTGAAAAGTTCAAGCAATTTCAGAGTGACGTTGAGAATCATCGTAACAAGAAGATCAAGTTCCTACGATATGATCAAGGGAAGAGTATCTGAGTTATGAGTTTGGCAATCACCTAAGACAAAGTGGAATCGTTTCACAGTTGACGCCACGTGGAATACCATAGCGTAATGGTGTGTCCGAACGTTGTAATCGCACTCTATTGGATATGGTGCGATCTATGATGTCCCTTACCGATCTACCGCTATCATTTTGAGGTTATGCATTAGAGACACAGCTACATTCACTTTAAATAGGGCACCATCTAAGTCTGTGGAGACGACACCGTATGAACTATGGTTTGGCAAGAAACCTAAGTTGTTGTTTCTTAAGGTTTGGGGATAGGCTTCGGCGAGAAAAGCTCAAACCCAAAGCGGACAATTGTGTCTTCATAGAATACCAAAAAGAATACGATTGGGTATACCTTCTATCTCAGATCTGAGGGCAAAGTGTTCGTCGCTAAGAACAGGTCCTTTCTCGAGAAAGAGTTTCTCTCGAAAGAATTGAGTGGGAGGAAGATAGAACTTGATGCGGTTGTTGAACCTTTACTTCAACCAGAGAGTAGCGCAGCACAGAAAGATGTTTCTGTGGCACCTACCTCAGTTGAAAGAGAAAGCTAATGATGATGATCATAGAGCTTCAGATCAAGTTACTATCGAAACTCGTAGGTCGACAAGGGTATGTACAACTTCTGATTGGTAACCCTGTCTTAAAGGTCACATTGTCGGACAACGATGAACCTATGAGGTATGAAGAAGCGATGGTGGGCCCAGATTCCAACAAATGGCTAGGAGCCATGAAATCCGAGATAGGATCCATGTATAAGAACAAAGTATGGACTTTGGTGGACTTGCCCGATGATCGGCAAGCCATTCAGAATAAATGGATCTGTAAGAAGAAGACATACGTTGATGGTAATGTCACCATTTATGAAGCTCGACTTGTCTCAAAGAAGTTTCCGACAAGTTCAAGGAGTTAACTGTGATGAGACTTTCTCAATCATAGCGATGCTAAAGCCTATTAGAATTATGTTAGCCGTTGCTGCATTTTTCATTTACGAAATCTGGCAGATGGATGTCAAAACAAAGTTTCCTTGACGTTTTCCACGAGGAAAGGCTGCATGTGATATAACCAGGGGGTTTTGTCAATCCTAAGGATGCTAAAAGGTATGCAAACTCCAGTGATCCTTCTATGGACTGGAGCAAGCATCTCGGAGTTGGAACATACGCTTTGATGAGGTGATCAAAGCATTTGGGTTTATACAAAGTTCGCAAGAAACTTGTATTTGCAAGAAAGTGAGTGGGTGCACTACAACATTTTGATAAGTATATGTGGATGACATATTGTTGATCAGAAATGATGTAGAATTTCTGGACAGCATAAAGGGTTGTTTGAATGGAGTTTTTCAAAGGAAGACCTGTGTAAAACTGCTTACATGTTGGGTATCAAGATCTATAGAGATAGATCAAGACGCCTGATAAGACTTTCAGAGAGCAACATACCTTGACATGATCTTGAAGGAGTTCAAGATGGATCAGTCAAAGAATGAGTTCTTTCCTGAGTTGTAAGGTGTGAAGTTAAGACTTGAAGCTTGACCATGGCAGAAGAAAGAGAAAGGACGAAAGTCGTCCCTATGCCTTAGCCATAGGCTCTATATGATATGCCATGTTGTGTACCGTGATGTGCCTTGCCACGTGTCTGGCAAGGGGGTATAAGAGTGATCCAGGAATGGATCATTGGGCAGCGTTCAAAATTGTCCTTGAGAATAAGGAAATGTTTCTCGATTATGGAGGTGATGAAGAGTTCAGCGTAAAGGGTTACGTTGATGCAAGCTTTAACACCTATACGGATGACTCTGAGTAGCAAACCGGATACGTATAATGGAGCAACCATTTGTAATAGCTCCAAGTGGAGCATAGTAGCAACATCTACAATGTGAAATAGAGATTTGCGAAGAACACATGGATCTGATTGTTGCAGACCCGTTGACTAAAACCTCTCTCGTAAGCATAACATGATCAAACCCTAGAACTCATTGAATGTTAATTACATGGTGATGTGAACTAGATTATTGACTCTAGTAAACTCTTGGGTGTTAGTCACACGATGATGTGAACTATGAGTGTTGATCACATGGCAATGTGAACTAAATTATTGACTCTAGTGCAAGTGGGAGACTGTTGGAAATATGCTCTAGAGGCAATAATAAAATGGTTATTATTATATTTCCTTGTTCATGATAATTGTCTATTATTCATGCTATAATCGTATTAACCGGAAACTGTAATACATGTGTGAATACATAGACCACAACATGTCCCTAGTGAGACCCTAGTTGACTAGCTCGTTGATCAATGGATGGTTATGGTTTCCTGACCATGGACATTGGATGTCGTTGATAACGGGATCACATCATTTGGAGAATGATGTGATGGACAAGACCCAATCCTAAGCATAGCACAAGATCGTGTAGTTCGTTTGCTAAGAGCTTTCTAATGTCAAGTATCATTTCCTTAGACCATGAGATTGTGCAACTCCCGGATACCGTAGGAATTCTTTGGGTGTATCAAACGTCACAACGTAACTGGGTGGCTATAAAGATGCACTACAGGTATCTCCGAAAGTGTCTGTTGGGTTGGCACGAATCGAGACTGGGATTTGTCACTCTGTGTGACGGAGAGGTATCTCTGGGCCCACTCGGTAAGACATCATCATAATGAGATCAATGTGACTAAGGAGTTGGTCACGGGATGATGTGTTATGGAACGAGTAATGAGACTTGCCGGTAACGAGATTGAACAAGGTATAGGGATACCGACGATCGAATCTCAGGCAAGTAACATACTGATGGACAAAGGGAATTGTATACAGGATTGATTGAATCCCCGGCATCGTGGTTCATCCGATGAGATCATCGTGGAACATGTGGGAGCCAATATGGGTCTCCAGATCCTGCTATTGGTTATTGTCTGGAGAGGTATCTCGGTCATGTTTGCATGGTTCCCGAACCCATAGGGTCTACACACTTAAGGTTCGGTGACGCTAGAGTTGTTATGGGAATAATATGTGGTTACCGAAGGTTGTTCAGAGTCCCGGGTGAGATCCCGGATATGATGAGGAACTCCGGAATGGTCCGGAGGCGAAGATCGATATATTGGAAGAAGGGTATTGGAGTCCGGAAGTGTTCTGGGCATACCGGGTGACGACTAGCGTGTCCGAAAGAGATTTAGGAGGCCCCGACAAGCGTTGGGGGCCTTATGGGCCAAGGGGAGGGGGCACACCAGCCCACTAAGGGGCTATGCACCCCTCCCACCCCATCTCACGTAATGTGGAGAGGTGGGGGCGCCTCCCCTAGGGCAGCCACCCCTCCCGTCTTGGGGGGGCAAGTTTCCTAGGGGTGGGGCGCCCAAACCCATCTAGGGTTTCCACTGTGGCCGCCACCCCTCCCCTAGGGAAAACCTAGGGCGCCTCCTCCTCACCCCTTCCCCCTATATATAGTGAGGGAGAGAGAGGGCAGCCGCACCCCTTCCCTGGCGCAGCTCTCCCCCCCTCCCAACTCCTCCTCCTCCTCCTGCGTAGAGCTTGGCGAAGCCCTGCCGGAGAACTGCAAGCTCCCCCACCACATTGTCGTGCTGACGGAGCTCTTCCCCAACTTCTCCTCCCCCTTACTGGATCAAGAAGGAGGAGACGCCCCCGGGCTGTACGTGTGTTGAACGCGAAGGCGCCGTTGTTCGGCGCTTGGATCGGAATCGACCGCGATCTGAATCGTTGTGTGTACGACTACACCAACCGCGTTCTAGTAACGCTTCCGCTTTGCGATCTTCAAGGGTATGAAGATGCACTCCCCCTTCTCGTTGCTGGTCTCTCCTGTGATAGCCTGGCTTAATAGGGATGATAACTACTCATATCAATAAGGAATTCCTTCTTTTCCGGGAGCCCATTCAGACAGAATTCCAAAGTTAAGCGTGCTCAGCTTGGAGTAATTTCAGGATGGGTGACCGATCGGGAAGTTGCTCCCGGGTGCGCATCAGTGAGGACAAAGTGCGCAGAAAAGACTAGTATTGATATGTGGGGCCAGTCTAGATCCCGTCAGGAGTAACGACCACCGGTGGGTGTGTCCGGGGTGTGACATCTCCATAGATTGAGCTTGGTGATGCGTATAAATTTTTTGATTTCCGCGACGATCCCCAACAGAAGGACCATCAATAATAAGCTCACTATAATGATTGCAATGAACAGCACTACTCACCATATAATTACCTTGTGGCAAACCACATGTAGGTGAAGTAGAAGAAGTTGAGAACACAATACGGCCGGAGGTGGAGGGAGAACAATCATCCCCACAAATTTGGGACATGCCATATTTATCTTGAAGCTTTGTCCACAACTCATGAGCATCCCGAAACGGCATGAGTTAAAATATAACTACATTTCTCAAAGCATCGAAAAGCACATTAGAAACTTGAGCATTGAGATAAGAGTTTTTCTCATCCTCTAAAGATAATCTTTGGGGATCCTTTGGAGGAGAAAAGCCCATATCTACAATTCGCTCTAAATTTGGGTCTATGACCCTAAAGGGATTAAGCATGCGAATTACCCAAACATAAAATTTGTGCCATCGAAACTAAGAGTGTCAGAGAATCCTAAACCCCTAGTAGACATCCTTACTCTCTAGATGGTTAATACCTATAAAGAGACACGAGGCTCTGATACCAATTGAAAAATCGTGCATGTCGCCTAGAGTTGGGGGGTGAATAGGCACTTTAAAATAATTATGGTTTAGGCTTGAACAAATGCGGAATAAACCTAGCGGTTAATTTGTCAAGCACAAAACCTACAAAAACTAGGCTCACCTATGTGCACCAGCAACCTATGCTAAGAAAGATAAACAACTAGGTGATAGAAAGATATATGACAAGAACCAATATGGCTATCACAAAGTAAAGTGCATAAGTAAAGGGCTCGGGTAAGAGATAACCGAGGCACGCGGAGACGATTGTGTATCCCGAAGTTCACACCCTTGTGGATGCTAATCTCCGTTTGGAGCGGTGTGGAGGCACAATGCTCCCAAGAAGCCACTAGGGCCACCGTAATCTCCTCACGCCCTCGCACAAGGCAAGATGTCATGATTCCACTAAGGGACCCTTGAGGGCGGTCACCGAACCCGTACAAATGGCAACCCTTGGGGGCGGTCACTAAACCCGTACAAATTGCTCAGGGTGATCTACACAACCTAATTGGAGACTCCGACACTTGCCCGAAGATTTTCACCACAATGACTGAGCTCCGAACACCACCAAGGTTGGGGATATCTCCACAACTTAATTGGAAGCTCCCAACAACACCACGAAGCTTCACCACAATGGAATATGGCTCCGAGGTGACCTCAACCATCTAGGGTGCCGAAGCACCCAAGAGGACCAAGCTCAAGGGTACCAAGCACCCAAGAGTAATAAGCTTCTCAACTTCACTTCCACGTATCACCATGGAGAACTCAAACCGATGCACCAAATGCAATGGCAAGGGCACACAGAGTGCCCCGGTCCTTCTCTCCCAAATCCCACCAAAGCAACTAATGCTAGGGAGGAAAATGAGAGGAAGAACAAGAAGGAGAACACCAAGAACTCCAAGATCTAGATCCAAGGGGTCCCCCTCACATAGGGGAGAAAGTGATTGGTGGAAATGTGGATCTAGATCTCCTCTCTCTTTTCTCCAAAAACTAGCAAGAGTCCATGGAGGGATTGAGAGATAGCAAGCTCGAAGAAGGTCAACAATGGGGGGAGAACACAAGATCAAGAGATAGATTCCAATGGGGAAGAAGACCCCCTTTTATAGGTCCCCATGAATCTTCCCGTTATGTGCAGAAAACTGTAGGACCGGTACAACCGGTGCACGAGCCGGTACAACCGGTCAAAGCAGAGGAAAAACCAACCTGTAGGAAAAAGCCCTAAGCGGTACAACTGCCCGGGGAACCGGTAGTACCGGTTAAACTGAACTAACCGGTACAACTGGTCAACAACCGCCCAAGAACCGCTCCAAAACAGAAACTAGTCCGGTGGTAGAGCGGTACATGGCCGGTACAACCTTCAGACCAATTCTGGAGTGGTACAACCGCTCCAAACACCGGTTGTACCGTCAACCGGTACAACCTCTCTATGGGGCGGTACAACCTCTCTATGTAAAACAGGTAAGATCAAGAGAGTCACAACTTTCGCATACGAGCTCCGAATTTGACGAAATCAAGTTTGTTGGAAAGCTAAGGACAAGAGCAAACACAATATTGATAGAAATATCAAGAAATAGAAATTGAGAAAATACCCAAAATAAAATGGTGAGAACTCTTTCTCAATTAAGGCCCGTAAAAACTCCACCATCGAAAACACAAAAGAAGATGCATAAGAAATTGGTTTTCGATGAACTCGAGCTTGTCATGAAGATGACCAAAAGATCCAAATCTCACTAGGAGAAGAACCAAACAAGAACCAATAGAGATTATGCAAGGATGCAATTGTTTGATATCTCAATGAACGATACGATCAAGCTACTCACTAGAGAGCCCCCCTTGATAGTACGGCAATCAATCCTACAACCTGGTCTCCCAACTACCACTATGAGACTGGTAAAATAGAAAACCTATCAAGGGCAAACATTTGCCTTGCACATAGTCCACTTGAGCTAGATGATGACGATCTTGACTTCCTTAAGTTGGACCACCTTTCTTGATTGTGTTGGCTCAATGAAGACTAGTTGGTTGCTCCCCCATACTCCACTATGGGTGAGCCACTCTTCAGCACATCTTCACAAATCCATTGACACCACAATGGACGGCAAGTTTCAAGCTTGATTGCTCCCCATACTCCATTATGGGTGAGCCACTCTTCATGTTGCTCCACTTGAACTTGCACACTACAAACTTGACTACGATCACCACTTGATGTCATCCTCCATGGGTTGTATGAGATCTTCCTCTTGACGCAAGCCCATGGAAACATACCTAACCCCTCATAGAACTCTCACGTAGACCATGGGTTAGTACACAAAGGGTAATGGACAATGCTTACCATACCAGGGGTTCACTTGATCCCTCTCAATACATCTTCTATGCTTTGTGTGTTGATCAACTTGAATCACCCTCTGTACTTAATCTTGATCAACCATGGATCTTTCCAACTATCTTCATTTGGATGATGTCTTGAAGGCAAACATGAATGATCACACACTCTTCTTCTTCAAGACATGCTTGCAATAAGCTCAACACTCACATGATCAATCTTTGGATAACTCCTTAAGATAACCTTGGTCATCACAAACTCTCCTTGAAACCAACAAATGGACTCCAAGAAAAGCCTATGGACAAACCCTTCAAATATAACTCAAGGTAACCATTAGTCCATAGAGATTGTCATCAATTACCAAAACCAAACATGGGGGCACCGCATGTTCTTTCAAATGTACATCAACCTTTTTGTCCTGTGAAATCTATCTTGTATCTTCTCCAAATATTTTAAAAGGACACGAGGTAAAGAATGGTTGTAACAATGGATACCACAAGCCTTCACCAATATAAGAAGTTCTTACTGATCTTTCTTATTCCCTTAAGGACCATAAACACATATAGATCAGTACCACACAATAAAAAGTGTATTCATTTAGAGTGGAGGCCAAGGCACACACATGTACTCAATCGACGAGACTGTAGGTCCTCCTAAATTACCGCCATGATAGCGAGCTCCTTTAGTTACCTCAAGGAAACAACCTGAATGGGAAGAGAGGTCCAAAAATGCCAAATGATACTTCTGTAAAATTGGTTCTTCATTTCAGACCAAGATCAATCTCAAGATATCAGATACACTGTCTATCTATGATCAAGCTCATACCACGAACTGAAAGTGTTGGTGGTGCCTTCCTTCAGCTAAATGGTCAACAGTTCATACCAACAACCTGAACAATGAGCTATATCATGATATGAAAGAAACTAATTGCTACTTCTAGCCTCCTTGCAAAAAATAATAATTGGTTAACTTCTGCATCCATAACTTGATCAGTATAACCAGTGTGTCCTGAAATAAGCAAAGCGTTGCCGAATCAAGTTAACTTAATGGAAGAGCGTCACCAGTGCAAATATCTGTCTGGTCCAAATTTAATTGAGATGCAAAAATGTAAGTATAGAGTTCTCAAGTATGTTCCCCAAGTAACCTGCACTTTGGTTCCATCTTCACCAGTCTGCAGGAGATCAGTGTTAAACATGCATCGGTATCCAGTATATCTGATAATGAACTAACCTCACATAATTTCAGGTTGTTATACATTAGAGGTCTCAGAAAAACCATGGACATGACATACCTGAACCATAAGCATCATTAGCCAGCTATGCTTTGAAGAAAACTAGGCCAAGATTACTTATTGCTTCATTAAACTGCATCATCTCTTGAAAATTCCCTCCTTCCCTATTCCTATTATCTGGATATTTTAATATAGTTAAAAATCCCCCACAATCATCCAATTAACATCATCACGTGTTAGAATATTATTGAGCAGTCCAAGAACTCCAACTTTTCTGTTGCTAGATAGGGTCCATAGATATTTTGTCAGAATCCAGACTTCTCCAGAATGGACTGAGGTGAACTGAATTGAGAGAGAATTTTTTTCTCAAACACCTCTTGCCCCTGGAAACAGTTATCATTCCAGGCAACCAGTAAACCCCCAGAAGCTCCCATTGATGGTGTGAATTCGAACTTATTAATCCTCTTTGGGTAGAAATTTTTGATATAAGAAGCATCAAAGTTTTCCCTCTTAGTTTCTTGCAGGCACAAAATAGCACAACCAAACTCTTCTATTTTATTAGAGATGACAGTCCATTTATCCTTGGAATTAATCCCTCTAATATTCCAGTTTAAAATGTTCCAGTTTGTATTCATTGGAATGGTCACAAAACTGTAAGAGCTTCGGAATTGGAAGAAGGGACAACCAACACAGAAGTGGCATATTGTTTCCATAGGAAACAGTGAAGGCAAGGGGCAGATAGTTCCAAATAGATAGCCTTGCTGTCCAGAGTTGGTTAGCTGCATGCTAGTTACCAGGTCGTGTGGCTGGCTGTTGAGGAATTGATGCGTGCATGGATATGGATGCCGTGCATGTAGCTAGCTTAGTGGTAGTTAGTGGGCGCGTGACTTGTGTGTGTATGGGTTGGTGGCCGAGTGCAGCGGCAAGCCAAGTCAGTGTGTGCGTGTGTGGTAGCTAGCCTGGAGTGTGTGCACGGGTATAAAGACCCACCCCATATGTACTGGTTGAGGTGTGTGAGAATGAGGTGTGTCGAAATGAGTCGAGCCTAGGAGAACCAGAGATGAGCGTTGTCTCCGCCGGGACCGTGGTGTGCGCCTGGTCGGCATGAGAGAGAGCTTATCTAGGTAGGCTGCGGTTTATTGTCGAGCCCAGGTATGTGCCCAGTAAAGATTAGGCAGTTTGTGCGGCCGAGGTATCATTCGTGCGGTGGAGGCATTTGTGAGTTGGACGTATGCTAAATCTTTCACCTCCATTTGTGCGAGTGAGAGAGAGTTGATTCGAGGTTTGTCCCAACACTGTAATCATTTCAGATTATGAATTAGACGGACTATTCGTCATCCTGGGCGAGTAATAGTTATTCTTCATCCACCTCTATTTTATCATCTATGCACCGTAATTTTTCGTTTCGTAAATTACGTCTTATTTTAGACATAAAAAGAAAATGTAAGAAAACCTATAATCGTCGTAAAAAATATTTTATGTTACATAATATTACAAATGTAAAAATATAGTGTAAAATATACATAAACTACAATTTTGACCTATATTTTGTTTGTTATGTCAAATTTTATGCAGTAAATCAATATTAATGTAATTATTTGTATTTCAAATGTAATTTATGAAATGAAATGATCGTAAGATTACCTCGGGTGAAGAATAATTTATTCTACACCCTGTGTGATGAATAGTAACACTATACATATATATATATATATATATATATATATATATATATATATATATATATATATATATATATATATATATATATATATATATATATATACACATAATAGATGGGGCACCTAGGTGCCTGGGCACCTTGATCATTTTGGAAACCGCGATATATTTAATTTGTTTCCTAACAATTTTTCATGCAAGGCTTTCCATGTTTACGTTTTATTTTTGGCTCTACCCATTGGACATGCAAGACTTGCCATACAATAGAAGGTATTAATGTTGACTTTTTTTGAATTGCTGCAGGTATATAATGTGCGTATTTTTTTTCGTAACTGCCTAATGCGTGCATCTAATACCTACCGATGAAATTATATGCATACGTGTGTATGTATATATTCAATAATTTCTTTTTGAACTATTACATTTTTTGTTTCCTAATTATCTAAAAAGGGTATCATATACTTACTAACGAATGTATGTACGTACACGGGTATGTATATAAACAATAATTTATTTGCTGACTAATTGCATTTCTTTTTGTTTCCTAACTATTCAATACGGTTATATAATACCTACTGACGAAAATATTATAATACCCGGTCGACGTATATAACCGGCTATATTTTTTTCGATAAAGGGTGCTTTTTTATTGACTCATAGTGTAGCATCGAGGGATACAATCATAATGAGTACACACCCGGCCTCTGCACAACTAGGATGCACACAGCCAACACAACACACGCACCCACACGATCACTTCGGCAAAGAGCAAAGTCATAAAAGACCAAAGCTATGCCTAGGTGGAGAAAAGAAAACCCGAAGAATTGAAAGCAACGATAAACGATATACAGCAGTGACCATCGGCGTCAACCATCTCTTCACAACACAAGGACTACGAGAAAGGCTCTTCAAAAGCGACGCCTCCAGGAAGGGAACGACGTTCAAGCGCCGCCGTCGCCGAATCCAACCACCAAGGTTAGATCATGGGTTTTCACCCTGAAGATGTTGTCCGAGCCAATTCCGAGCAATGCCCTCATCAGGGTAACGACGCAAAAGAACGCCGCCATTGCCAGATATGACCAACTAGGGTCAAACCTATGGTTTTCACCACGGAGCTCGAGACTAGGTACTACAGAAGTACCACCCAATCGAAGTAGTCTTGTGTCGTCTCCTCCACTTTCCTCGATCCCAGTAGTTGCATATGCGCACGGTCCTTGTGACGGGGGATGTCCACTCCCGTACGAGCAAGCTGACAAGACGAGACAAGATCTTCTCGCCACCATCCGACGAAGACTTTGACGGGGAAGAAGGACTGTCGGCACCACCAAATCCCGGGATGGGGACACTCTGAAGGCCTACACCATCCTCACAAGTAGCAGCTGTTGACTGATCTGTATCAGACGGCAGCTCCACGAGCTGCCACTACCTCCGCCGTCCTCGCCAGTGGACGCAGATCATCCAGGTTTGAAGCTCTTCAGGTAACCAGTCTAGCCCACAACCAGACAGCAGCCTGTGGACCAGATTCACGGCCGAACCTGAGGGAACAACCACCATGAGCACTACGCACCAACGCCAAAGATGCACCCATGGAGCAGTGGCCCTAGCATGGATGTGCTCTCAGGTTGGATGCATCGCAGGAAGTCACAGCACAAGACGCAGAAGAGCAACAGATGTGCATGCTCCAGTGGTCCTGTCGACGACGATGACTGCGTCACGAGCGCCCATGGTGCCGACCTAGTTATCCCAAGCCACGCTTCCGCCAGATACGTGGAGCGCCGGAGCCGCCGCTGCAGCATCAACCTTCACGGCCGCCAGCCGCCATCTGCATCTCGTCGAAGACGTTGCCCAAAGATCCACGGGAACGGAACCCCGCCGCCGCCGTCAGCCGCCCGGGCAAGGCCCGATGACGCCGACCGGCGGCGGCGAGGGGAGGGCGCACAGGGACGACGCCGGAAAAAGCGGATCGAGCGCCGCCCGAGTCGCCCAGGCGGACGACGTATATAACCGGCTATATGAAAAAGGGTAGGAAAATATTGTATAGACCCAGTCGACGTATATACCCGACTATGTGAATAAGTGTAGGAAATTATTATACATTCAATAATATACTTCAAGTGTAAATACCCAAGATATCTGCACACTTGTATATCGGTTGTACGAAAAAACCTGGAAAATATTGTACACAACCGGTCGACGTATGCACCTAAAGTAAAATATGGTTACGTGACGTATGTGTATCTAATATGTACCCAACATATTTCAAGTACAAAAACAAACCTAAGATATTTTGGGTTAGGTATGTATAAACCTAGTGATTTATTCAAGGTATTAGATAGTCAGTGGAAAATAAAAGCGAGCAGATAAAAAAATATACGACATCCATTATACGCAAAACAATGGTCGGCTACGTGACATACTGAGACATGCATGCATGAGCTTAATTTGGTGGGTATTAAGTGTTCATAATTAGCAATTATTCTTTCCTAATAAAAATGTAATCAATTTATCAATTAGTGCTAACATTAATTACATGTGCACACATCCTGGTGTCATCCAACGGTTCCTAGGCAAGGTAGCTGGGCACCTAGGTGCCCCTATATATGTGTGTGTGTATGTATATGTATACAATGACTTGGAACAAGCACAACACCTTAAACTAAACAGATTTGGAACCTAAGCATCACCCATCGCTTTGCTTTTGTACTGAAGATTGGTTTGCGAAAATGAGCAGAGTGGGAAAGGACCAGCGGCGGTTGAGATTTTATAAGCTCGCGTGAATATACATATACATAATTAACCTCTCAATTAACGGATTGGCATACATGATTAACCACGCAATCAATCAATTGATATGAATATGAATAGGCAATGAAATTGGCCTGCCCACAGCATTGGTTGGCATTAATGGGTCGATTAGCCTCTCAATTCAATCATCGTTGACGATTGAATTTCATGCATGTTGGTTGCCGCACCCCAACCGGCCCCGGCGCCTGCGTCCGTGCCCCATCCGACCGCGCCGCTCGCGTCGACGTTGTACGCCTCGTCCGTGCAAACCCAGCGCAGCCGCGAATGCAATCCGAGGCCATGTCAGCCGGCGCAATCGGAACAGAGCATGGTCGCGAACGTGATTGAATTTCATGCATGTTGGTCGCCGCACCCCAACCGGCCCCGGCGCCTGCGTCCGTGCCCCATCCGGCCGCGCCGCTCGCGTCGACGTTGTACGCCTCGTCCGTGCAAACCTAGCGCAGCCGCAAATGCAATCCGAGGCCATGTCAGCCGGCGCAATCGGAACAGAGCATGGTCTCAAACGTGATTTAGGGTTCGTCTCTTGCGTTTCACCCATGTGCGTTCTGTTGGATAGGATGGTAGTACAACCCAGTAGGCCAGTAGACCCAATTGGACGTAAGACACCCAAAAAAGTCACCGGAGCAGCGGCCCAAAAAGGCCAGCGCAGCCTGACGCACGAGTTAGACTACGCATGAGATTTGGGTGGGACTAAAAACGAATTCGACGACAAAAAACGACTAAAAGTGGAGATCCAACGATTAAAAATGCCGTTGGCCTGAGAGGGCTGAGAGGGTGCTCAGTTTTAATGTATCTAAATTCCCAAGAAAAGAAGGTCTAAATATATTATAGGCATGTTATGTACGCCAAAATACCGTCTTTTGTAGAGAAATGAGAAAATGATGTTCGTTGTGTACTTGCAACAACATCATGTTAGAATTATGCATTGTAGTAACATATATAGCAACTTTCTAATGGTCAGTTCCTATGCGAATTAACGTTTTTTGACATGGCTTTTTCATTGAAAATACAGATAAAGAAAAAACTACAGAAAAGGTTGATTTATGTTCTTTACGAAAAATATCAGCTACATATGAATAAGAACTACATGAAAAGGTTCACTACTTTATTCATTAGAAAATACAACAGCTTCCCCACACCAAGGAGAGGAAAGAGAATAAAAAACAGTATTAGTCAGATTACAATGCTATTTCTGTAATTCTAGATAAATTTAAGCCAGGATACCCAAGCTAAGAAAATAACTTGTGATTGAATTAATATTTACTGGAAGCTTAATATATATATTGTATGTAAAAATGAATTAACACTGTATTCCTAACCACCAAACATGGTTTTCGAGAAGAAACAACAGGCTAACATGCACCTCAGTCCATTCAAGATGTACAAGTGTTCTATACTTCCTATGGTTTCATGCACTACAAGAATGTATATAATATATAGTTGTTTATTTGGGCCTAAAAGAGAAACAACAACTAAGCGACTCTATGCTTTGTCTCGAGGAGTATATTTACACAGTCCTATATTTTTTATAGATTATATAAAAGTAAATGTAATAAACTACTGCAAAGAAATGAGGGGAACATGTAGTAGCAATCTTATGAGAGACGACATCTAGTTCATGAACATGTCATTTTCTATTACTATCAGAAGGGTGCATCGAAATCATAATTGAGTTGCTTTTAGTTTTTTGCCAAAAGTTCAGGCAAGGTGCTGTCACAACAGCCACTTCCAATGGGACATACCACCCTTGAACAGGGTGGAGCCTTGCCAGCGGACACGTATGTGGTAAGATGATTGTTCGGTTGCTACTGAAGACTTGATTGAAAATAGTATGGTAAACTGGAAAGAAGGTCTGCAGATATTAATGCAATGGTGCCAAAAGCCAAACCTGCATTTACAGGGTGAGTCGCTGCAACATTAGCTAGAGCCCATAGTTAATTTTGTAATTTAAGAATGCATCAGACAAATAAATGGCTACAAACAAATGATTGTAAATGACAATTGAACAAAAGATTGCCACTTACTGTTCGTCAAAAAAGTATGAATTGCATACTATATTTGCTTGTAAGACAAAACATGAAGTAGAGAGAGAACACAACCTGATATTCAGCAAGGAGATACTTATAAGCCTCACGATCAACAAGCTCATATCCCTCCTGTAGTGCATCTACTCCTGGAGCACCAACACAATTTTAATCACAACAGCAACTCGTCTCAGCAGCCATATGACGATGGATCAGTGTTCACTCACATTTACCAGAGGCAAATCATAGAATCGACAACTACATGGAAAATCCCAAAGCACATCCGCAACGAAATCAAGGTTGGACCCACTTACTGCCCACTCAAGCGATCGGGGGAGAGGAAGCAATCTAGGAATTCAGGGGAGGGGGTCGAGTGGGAATCATGGGAGCGCCAACCCATGCCTAGGGGACGCGGTGAGGTGCTGTCGTGGTGGTCCATTATTTGTTTGTTTCCCTATAAAATCTGTTATTTGTTTCCTAAAACGAATTTCACACTAACGAGAGAAATCGATTGATTTGGATAAATTAGGAAAGTTATATTAAAATATATTATTTGTTTCCTGAAAATCTGTTATTTGTTTCATAAAACAAATTGCACCAATAAAAGGGATCGATTGATTTGCATAACTTACGGAAGTTAGATCCGTGATTTGTTATATCTTAGGAAAGTTCTGGTTGTAATAAAGAGTGGAGAGAAAAATAAACCGATGGACCAGGGTGGGAGTGGGTGGTGGGAGGAGAGACGAAAAAACCAGCGAAAAAAAAAAACGGTTAAAAGTGGTAGGACGAAAATAAACCGCGGAGGCTATTCACCAACTCATACATTAGGA
>LR738714.1:590276227-590478955 GCA_902687465.1 Secale cereale
AGATTTTTTCATACACATTTTATATTTTTTGTATACACCAGGACCATTTTTATGTACATGTTAAAATTTTGAAAATGCATTATTAATATTTTAATAAACATATATTATAGTTGTCCACTTTTTACGTAAGCATTTTACTTTGTGTATACCAGGAACATTTTATATATACATGTTTAACAGTTTTCAAATATATGGTCAACATTTTAAAAAATATGTCTACTTTTTCCATATACAATGTTCATTTTTTTATACATGAGAAACATTTTTTATAATTGTTTAACATTTTTCAAATACATGATTAACATTTTTGAAATCTTATATTATTTATGTCTATTTTTTCATATACATTGCACTTTTTCTTTATACATCCTCCTTTTCAAAATATAAGTCTTTCTAGAGATTCTAATATGGACTACATACAAAGCAACATGAGTGAATCTATACTCTAAAATTGTTCTATATACATCCGTATGTAGGCTGCATTGGAATCTCTAAAAAGACTTGCATTTAGGAATAGAGGGAGTACATTGCAAACATTTTTATTGATAAACATTTATCATTTCCACAATACATGATTAACAAGTTTGAAAACATATATTTTCCATACATATTTTGCATCCTTCTTCTACATCAGAAATATTTTTCTGTAATAAAATGTTTTTGAAATGCATGTTAACATTTTTCAATTTTTTATGTAAAGTGTTTTTATAACATGTATATTTATATAATTTTAAAATCTAAAAGTACTAAAATAAAAAAGAAACCAAGAACGAGAAAAACGTGGAAACCCACAGAGGAAAATGAGGTTGTGGCATGTGGCCTCTTGCGTGCTTGCCTGCCCCTTCTTGCATGCTTCAGGCAAGCAGTCGTATAGTCTCGCGCTAAGCGAGGTATAGGAGTGCCCCATCGTGGCGAGGAGAGCAACTAATCAACGAGTATTTCTTGGGAGCCCTCGCAAGGGTCACTTTCGATGGGCCGGGAGCGCGTCATTTGGCGCACTCTCAGTCACCGCCACGTGTCGCGTGCTGACCGCTCCCTTCAGATTTTTTTTAATTTCTATATGTGTTTTCTGCCTTTTGATTTCTTTTTGGTTTTGCACGGTTTTTCTTAGGTTTCAGAAAAAAACACATTTTTCCCTTCTGCGAGAGGCACTAATTTACTTCTCGTGGATGCACAGTCACACTTCTTGAAAAAGAAAAGATACATGTTTTTTTGTGAGAGGCACAAATTTACTTGCACGGATTTGCTTCCTTTCGCAAGAGGCATAGATTTATTTCTCGTCCAGGCACGAATTTGCTTCCGTGAGAGACACCTATTTGCTTCTCATGAATGCACAGATTTGCTTCCGCGAGAAGAATAGATTTATTTCTCGTGGATGCACTGATCTGCTTTTGCGAGTGTGCCTCTTTAGGAAGAAACATGCTCTCATTCGGATTTTATCGTTCTTTTTCGGTGAAAAAAATGTTCGTCGAAACCCATCAACATGGGATCAGTCTTGAAGATCTCGACATGAGAAAATCCAACAGTAAAAAAGTTTCAAGATTTGGATACATAGTTTAAGAGAGTAACCACTTTTTTTGACGGCAAATAGATTTTATTTCTCACATAATCGACATGTCATTTACAAGCAAATGAGAAATAAAATCAGGGATTTCACCCTCCCAAATGAGAGTAACCACTTGGTGGCATTTTAGGCCCAAGAGTGAACTGGACATAGAGCCTTTCGTTCTCCCAATAAGGCCCAACAAGTTATATAGGATCAAGTGGAGAGGTCAAAGACGGAGAGGCGGACCCTCCTGCAGTACCCACGCCGCCGCCGTCGCCGCCGCCGCGATGCTGCTCTTCCACAAGCAACTCCTCTCGCTCCGTCTCCCCGCCTCACCCGTGATCTTCTCTCTCCGTCGCGCCCTCTTATCCACCTCGGCCGCCACCGACGCCCCGCCGGCCCCCTTCGCCGTCGACGAGTATCTCGTCACCACCTGCGGCCTCACGCCGGAGCAAGCCCTCAAGGCCGCCAAGCACGTCTCCCACTGCAGGTCCACCTCCAACGCCGACTCCGTCCTCACCTACCTCGCCGGCCCCACCCTCCGCTTCTCCAAGGCCGACATCGCCCACATCGTCGCCCGCGACCCGCGGATCCTCAACTGCAGCGTCGACAACACCCTCAAGGCCCGCGTCGCCATCTTACGCGGCTATGGCCTCTCCGAGGACCACGTCCGGACTTTCCTCCGCATGACCCCCGGCGTCTTCCGCTCCATCAACATACAGGAGAAGCTCGGGTTCTGGTTGCCCTTCCTGGGGTCGCCGGAGAAGTTCATCCGCATACTCAAGGGCAACTATTACCTGCTCACGTCCGACCTCGAGCAGGTGGTGAAGCCCAACATCGCGGTGCTACGGGAGAGTGGGGTAAGTGCTGGCGATATTGCCAAGATGTGCGTGCCCAACTCGAGACTGCTCACCAGCAGCCCCAAGACCCTAATGTCCATCCTGGAGCGTGCTGATAAGCTCGGCGTGCCTCGCGGTTCACTTATGTTCAACCAGGCAGTGATCACGACGACAAGCCTTGGGGCTGAGACAATGGCAGCCAAGCTCAAGCTCTTCGAGGAGATCCTCGGGTGGTCCGAGGCCGAGGTGGCCAAGGTGGTGAGGATGAACCCAACGGTGCTGAGGATCTCTGGAGAGAAGCTTCGCCGTGTTAAGGAGTTCCTGACCAAGGTGGTCGGTGTTGACACCAGGTACATCCTTACCAGGCCCTCAATCCTGATGCACAGCCTGGAGTGCCGACTTGTCCCTCGGCATTACGTGATGAAGGTGCTCCAGGAGAAAGGATTGATTCAGAAAGATCAGAGCTTCTACCCGATGGTCACGTGTAGTGAGAACACGTTTCAGCTCAAGCATATAGATGCTCATAGGCATGTTCTTCCAGGCCTTGCCGATGCCTACGCAGCTGCTTGCCAAGGGAAACTGCCAACTGAAGTTGCGGTATGAAGGATGATCACATGTTTTGAATCTGCAGTAACCATGTAAATGGCAGCAATGTTTCATTCTTATTACCGCATTCGGATACTCTTGATGTGTACTCTGCAACTCGCTCTGCTAGCACCTGAATTATGATGAAACTCATTGTGCTACAGTACTAACTTACGATGCCCAGCTTGAGGCTACCATTTATCCAGCTAGGTTTGGATTCTGAAATGAAAGGTACCATGTTACAACTCTTGTATCAGTTTGCAGGGACGTACAACTTTTGTTTGTTTTTTTGGAGTTGTATGGGCTTTCATCATGGTTTAAGTGCACTGTATGTCGGATTCTAGAATTGTGGGAAAGATTGTTGGCTCATTGTTTTTTGCACTTGAATATGAAACACTCAATGATACAGGCTTATGTATTCACCTGATCACCTTTGCATATTTGCAGTCACTACACGGGCAAGGGTGCGCTATCCATCATACATAAATCTCAACCTTTTCCATGGTCAGCCTTTTCCTTCTGTGAACCAGGAATTGTCTCTTAGCATTTTCTTCAGCTAGACCAGTTAGAGTTTAATAAATGTAATCAATGTATGCGTGCTGCATTACCCGCTACAGTAAGGCCGCGCTTGGCATCGGGGTATTTCAATACAAGTGTATTTATTTTACAGTTGTAACTTACCGAGCTGTGAAGGATTTCCGGCTGGAATCGAAACGACCGACAGAGGTCTGTATTTTCTACAAGGGTATTTGAAAGAAAAACGACGATCCAAACATGGCCTAATTTGAGATGGAACAGATCATCCACTAAGTTTGGTTTGACAAGCAATGTGAGTACTGAATTTGATTTTCTTTTCTAGGGGAAGAGTACTGAACTGGATGCATTCTGTTAATGGTTCCTATGTATGCATTCCAGTGCCACTGATCACAATCTGACCCAGCAAAAAATATTTTGGGAGTCTATTCTGTAAGGTGCTTCAAAATGAATTTGTCTTTAGGGCGTTCTTGGCGAAGTTTGAAGTGTGTTCTTGGCATGATAAGATCTGTTGGGCGTCAATGGAGGGTGCTTTGTGACGATGCCCAAGCTTCACTGCTCCTCAAATGTTCGAGGGGAGCTCCTTAGGATAGCTTGGGTCGACTCTTTGATAGGTATCTCTTCTGGTGGCTAGCTTTGTGCATTTCAGATGTATGTTCTCTTGCTTCCTCATATTGAGTGCCTGTTCTGACTGTTTGCCGCTGTTAAATAAACGTTGTAATAATCCCGTTGCAGCTATTTCTGCTCGTGAGTGAGTTGTTCAAATGATGTAGTTCTGGCTGTTTCGCCTCTTCTTTAATAAAAAGTTGGGGCTGGGGGAATCCCCTTTGATTCAAAAACCTTTTTAAGCCTTTGGGTCAACATCCAACAATTCACATCTCATCTAATTTTGTACTATATCAACTATGGATTTAAACTCAACACTAAATTTCCATGATCGGGAAAGTGCTACGATTATACTCCATCCGTCCCAAAATTCTTGTCTTCAATTTATCAAAATACGGATGTATCTAGTCACGTTTTAGTGTTAGATACTTCTCTATTTAGACAAATCTAAGACAAGAATTTTGGGACGGAGGGAGTACTAACCAAGGTGCAATTTCAGGCGACTGAGATTTACGAAAATTCTAGGCAGCTGAGGGATTAGCAAGTCTGGATTATTTCAGTATTATGCCCGATTTCTGAAAGACATTTTAATAAAAAAGTAGACCTTTAAAGAAAAATACAAACTACTTGGAGCATCCTAGGGTCTGTATGTAACATTTCGAGCGGCTGCATTTTATTTACTGGTTGCCTTTTAAGTTGGATAATACTTCGTTGCCCTGTCTAGATAGCCCATAATGTGATGAGAGAAGTCCATAGCAGCCCCTAAACTTGTCCTAGGGCTTACTTTACAATCCCAAATTTTTCTTTGCAGCTTACCCCTCTGAACTATGAAAACCCTTCAGTTTAGACTTGTTTGACTCCAATTTCATCCTAGTCAGTGGTGCCACGTCACTTATTTTCACCCCTGCTGTCATGTCATTTCTCTCTCCTCGCAACTAAAATTAGAATAGAAGTTTTCGCTCAAATCGTATCCCAATAGATTGTCAGTGAATTATGCTCCTTTCACTGGCATTTTTGGAAGTGAAAAAATATGTTGTCTGAATTTTGAACCCAAAAGTTGAGCTTGAAACTAAAACAAGAAGTTTCTCTCAACCAGTATGTTGATTTTATCTAAAATATCACAATATTGGTCCATGACCTAGGTTTAACATGTTTCGGTCTCAAGTTTGATTTCTGGGTTCAAAATTCAAGAACGAGCTAACAACTATAGGGGAAGCGGCTCAGTATCAACATACCACCTGCCCGTCTTATCAATGACAATCATCCGTAACAACAACAGATGTTTCTATATAAATCATTGTAAATTAGTTAGCAGTTGTCTGAATTCGGTGAACATTATACTAAATTTTTACCGGTAACTAAACTATAGTTTGAAATAAACGCGTAATTTTGGTTTTAGTTAGAGAGAAAGTACACGATATTACACAGCTAACTAAGAAAAAACTGGAGTCAAACATATCAAGTCAAGGGAGAAGGAATGTTGTAAAGTACAAAGTTTCACAGGTAAAGTGAATCAAATCGAATTTATGGTTGTGCTGGGGATATTTGCATGTTATTTACGGTTGAATTGTGCTATTTTTTTAATTATTTTGAGGGTTGCAGATTTAAGAAAAAGAAAATAAGGGCAAACATTTAGTGGTCAGGGTTGGATAGCTGACTCCTGTTAGCCGTGTCCGCACACTGGTCCAGACTAGTCTGTTTTGGGGTCAGCGTTGGAGAAAGACATAGACCTAAACATTGAATCGATTGATTCTCTTGCTTATTTAGCTGAATAATTCTTCCAATTTTTTCATGCGAAGTTGTATTACCCTTTGCGACTGTATGTTTTGATCAAGGCATCTGAGCTTAGTCCGAATAGTTTTTTGAAACGAAAGCAAAAGCTTTGCCTTTTTCATTAATTAAGAAGAAGATAGTTGCCTAGTTAATTATGAAAAACCAAACGAAAAACTGATACAAGCAGGGCAAAGCCCTCTCAAAAACACGGCGCATCCAAAGCCACGTCGACACTCCACACTTGGCAACATGACAAACACAAACAGAAGATGCCCAGAACCACACACCACAAACCTCAAGTGGACTACTCCCAGAATAAGAAACATCAGAGCAAGAAACACATCCTTGAGACTAACACCTTGCAAGGGTTGTCATAGTTCCCAAGGCGACATGCATGACCTGGTTGACATTCTTGACATTCCTCTCGGTCACAAGGCGATTCAAACCTTGGGTGGTTGAAGGCAAGTCAAGGAGACCTTTGATCAGGTCGGTGAAGTCAAGAAAATTGGCATCACGCCCTGTTGCCAAAGTGCAACCCTTTCCAACAGACCACACATCATTTGAGTCAGAAGCAGCAAGGTTGAACTCATCAACCACCTTGTCCATGGAGACCATTTTGTGGTGACTTGCGGGCGCCAAAGCATAAGGCTCCAGAGGTTCAACTAACTCTGATGGAATCGAGCGAACACAATTGATGTTGTCCACAACCTCTTCGTACCCACCTTCTACCAACAGTGGTACGTGCACCGTCAACAATGGGCCATCGACGACGGTGTCCGAAGGGCAAGGTCCTTGTGAGGCTACGCTCAACCCCTGCGCATCATTAGACACCTCCGCCATCTCCAACAATTTGGTTGCACGTACCAACCACAAGCACAAAGAGTGCGCAGTGGGCGGAGCGCCATCTTGAACATGCCTTGCAGCTCAACACCAAATGATGTAAACAGAGCGACGGGAGACCTTGAGGCCGAGACATGCCCGGTACAACCTTTACTAGTAGCATCAAACACCCTTGCAAGATTAGGAGTTTGGGCGTTTATAGCCGGAGCAAGAATGGAGCCGCAAGAGCGTCCATCCATGGAAGGGCATGGTGGAGCCGGACGGGTCGGCACACAGTGAGCATGAGCTTTGCTGGTGGGATTACGAAGATGACAGTCCCACTCGCGGTGTCCCGAACGGAGGCAGGAGAGGCATCTTACTGGGTGACGACAAAAGGCATCCTAGTGGTCAGCAGCCAATCAACGGTAGCACCGACCGCGTGCTCTCCTTCAAAAATCTGCGGCTTTAGCAAGCCTTGCATCATAAGAAACAGAGGATCCGAAAGCCTGGTTGAAGTGGCGGGCCCGTGGGAACCGGGATACCCAGGCCCGTCTGCCTACGGCTCAGGACGCGATGCATGACCCGAGGCCCAACAAGTGGCCCACCAGTAGGCATCGCCGGCAAGACCCTTCACAAGGGCCAAACCTCACGAGACCCCATGTAACATCCCAAATTTTTAATTTGGAACGTTATACATAGGTCATCATATGCATATCATATTTTATTTGCATTTTGTTTCGCGATCCTCGAAATTCTAAGCAACTCAAGGACCCACGGAGAGAGTTGGGACTTCACCGGTTTCATATTTGAATTTTCTCAAATATTGGGACGAGGATCATTTGGTTTAATTATTTTTCTCTTCGAAAATATTTCATATTAAAAATATATGAGAGGAGATAATATGACTTCTCCAAACTAAATGGAATATTGGAAGAAAAATATTAAAATCAAATAAATAGTTTTATTTGGTTTTTCTGCTATTTTATTTGCATTAGAAAAATGTGCATATTTTAAAAGCTACATTTTAGGGCCAAGAAAATGTTCATCATGTTCTAAATATTTTATTTAGACGGTGAAAGTTTGTTTTGGCATATTTTTTTGAAGATACTGTTTTGGCATTTTTAGATTTTTATTTATTTTCTAGGATTTTTCTGGCTGAATCAGTTTAAAAAAAAGAGTTCGGACCGACTAGGCCGAAGCCTAGCCGGCCCAGCGCCGCGTCGCCGCCTTCCCGACTCCAGGCGGAGTCCGCCGCCCGCAAGAGCCGCCGTCGTGGCCGACTCGGCCACCGCCGCCGCCTTGCCCCCTCCCCAAGCAAGCCCCCCGACCCCTTTAAATACCGCCGCCCCCCCGGTCGCCTCCACCTCACCCCGCCGCCGCGCCGCACACCACCGCCGCCGAGCCGCCTCGCCTCGCTAGAGCCGCCGCCGTTCGCCGGTTTCCGCCGCCGTTTTTTTCCGGTTTAGGTAAAAAAACCCGTTTTTCTAAAAAACTCTAGATCGGTTTGTTTTTTTAGTTAGATCAGTTCGGTTTTTCTCGGTTTAGTTAATTAGCGGACGTTAGTCCGTTCGTTTGTTTTAACGAACGTTTTTCGTCAGTTAACCATAGACAGCGAACGTTCGTTCGTTAGCCTGTTCGTCTCGTTTTCTTTTTCAGGGTTTTTCGGCGATTATTTTCGATCGTGATTTCTGCCCTGATCTTCGTTTTAGTTTATCTGTTCGCTCGTTAGTCGGAATCAGGTGAAACAAGCGCCTATATCTTCGTCTCGGAGCCCTATTTCTGTTTAACCAACTTGAACAAGATTTTGGTACTTTCAAAATTTGACTTTAGTACAATTTAGTAAACGGATCTTGTTTCTTTCGTGGTTTGAGTTTCGTTGCTCCCTTTAATTTGATTCTTTTTGCAAACCGGAATTCTTCAGTTGAACTTTCTGGTTAGATCTTCTTATTTGAGTTTTACCCGTGCATCTTTGCTTGATTGCTTATGTACGCTATTGTTTGTTTGCGATAGAATTTTCGGAGTGCGAAGCGTGCTACTACGAGTTCCTAGATTTTGCGAATCGTCAGCAAGGCAAGTAACACATTGATCATACCCCTTTATTACCCAGTTTTTATGCATTAGTTTCAACCCTTACACATTGCATGAGTAGGATCTCTTAACATGTGGGTCTGGGAAGTAGATGATGAGGTAGAACCTATTACATGTTTTATTATCAAACCCCTCGGAGTTACTTCTACGTTATGCTTAGGTTGCCATGCTATGCTCGTAGACATGGTTTGGGTTTGAGAGTATCCATGACAGATGTGAGATTGCTAATTAATGGTTCAACTTAAGGTGGCAACTTTAATACACATCTGGGTGGATTGGTTGCAGGGCATCTAGAGAATCCGGTGTTGTCCTAGGAAATCCCGGAGGACCCGTGTGATTATCCTATGGAATGCCACCCAGGCTCAAAGGGATCATAAGACTATTCATGCTAGAAACTTCCGTGTGCAGCCACAATGCCATTATGGGCTCTGGCATAGTTGAGTATGTTGTGTGAGCTCTTTGAGTGGCGAACTAGCAGATGTAGGGGAAAGTAGGTGTACGGGTCCACCCAGGGTAAAGAGTAAATGCTTCTGAAAGACTGTGTCTTGGTCATCCGTTTCTCAAACACCATGCAGTGCGAGAAATCCAACGGAGGAGATCGAGTCTTGTGGGGAAAAGTGCGCAAACCTCTGCAGAGTGTACAAACTAATCATGATTAGCCATGTCCCCGGTTATGGACATCTTGAGTATCTGGTACTTGAATTATTGGATTGATCTCATCACTCTAAAACTAATTTGTTGGGTTGATAATGATTACTTTAATTGGGATTGAGTTGGAGGAACCTTCTCAATGATGTTACAACTACCATGATAGTTAAAATAAAAACGTTTTCCTTTGATGTAGGAAAAATTGGCTTTATGCAAAAACTTTATAACCTTAGAGCCTCCACCAGCCATATATGCATGTAGTGATAGCATTTATCTGTTACTTGCTCTACTGTGTTATCTTGCCAGCATATCCCATGTGATGACCCGTTTCAGGCTGCAACATATCATGTTGCAGACTTTCAGAAGAAGAGTAAGGTGCGCTGGGTCGTTTGTCATGCACTCAGCTATGCCGTTGGAGTTGATGGACTCACTTTATCTTCCAAGCCTTCCGCTTTTATCGTGTTAGATGGCCTTATGCCATATATTTTGTAATAAGTTCTCTTTTGAGACATTCGATGTAATAAGTGTGTGATTGTCACTCTGTTATAAATCCTTCAAGTACTGTGTGTGTCAGCATTATCGATCCAGGGATGACATAGAGCACAAAGACTTCGGTCCATTCGGATCATGGTCGCTACAAGATGCTATCAGAGCACACGCTGGATGTAGGACACGACCACTAAGATGAGCCATAGGTCACTCTTCTCTACTCATTTCTGACTCATCTCCATTTTCTACTCTTTAGGATGGTGGACTCAAGGAACAAGTTCACCCAACCGGATGAAGACACACGTTTTGGACGACACTTGAAGGAAGTCACTAGATACCTGAACATCGGAATACCAAGCTTCACCGGGACCTACACCGCCACTTTACTAGAAGAGGAGCGATGGAATATTCAAGTTCAAATTCCCGGGAGGACGTTCATGCCAGTCACTGAGCCCATAGGGTTTTCCTTTGATGCACCAACCTAGAGCCTAGGTAAGAGTATGGCAACCCACATTGCTATGGGACGAATTTGAGAAGTCTACAAACAGGATTTGAAGGACACTATCTACCAGATATGTGGGCGCCGAGATGAGCAATGGGATATGATCAGTACCCAGAAGGACAAGTCCATTGCAGCTTTCACCCAGGAGTTAAACCAGCACATTCGTCGACAGGAGCACCAAATGTGTGCATGCATGATAGACTTGAAGAAGGCGTTAACCAGGAACACGGAGCTAGAAGAGGAACTCAAGTCTACACGTGATGGATATGAGGAGGAAATTGCAATACTTGTGGAGAAGAATGACGACCTAACAAGGAAGTTAGGAGTATTCATGGGAGACCCCGCGCCAGGAGGAGAAGACGACGAACCCACGAAGATTCGTTCTGAAGACTACATCATCATCGACGACACCGACTCCGACCCTAATGATAGTGATGATGACTATGAAGACGAAGCAGGAACGGATATCATGGAGTCTTCCACCGATCAAAATTTCTAGATGACCACCATATGAGTAGTAGTTTCCCCCCCCCCATATAGTAGTAGTCTGAGCACTTTTGTAGTGTTAGTTCCAGGCCTTTATTAACTTGGTGTGATATGATTGTGTTTGTCTCATGTGCATATGGGTAGTGATTTCCCCCCTAGACCTCATTCTATTCTAATCTCTTCCCTCTAAAACCCATCAGATGCCTCTGAGACGTGAGCCCGGATTTGAGTTTCCCCCTGAGCTCAACCAGTTGATCCAGTAGCAGAACACTTTGATGCAACTTCTTGTCCAGAACCAGAACAACAACAACAAAAACAACAACAACCCTCCACCACCACCACCACCAGTGGACAACCTACCCGTTTTCTGAGGTTGCAGCCGCCGGTGTTTTCCAATAGCGTTGAGCCAATAGTTGCTGATGACTGGCTACGCAAGATTGGAAGGAAGTTGACCACCGCAGGTTGCACAGATGCTGAGAAGGTGCGTTTTGTCGCACATCAATTGGATGGACCAGCAGCCTCATGGTGGGAGAATTACACAACCACTTTCCCTATAGCCAGTGTCACTTGGGATCAGTTTCAGCAAGCCTTTCGCACCGCTCATGTCTCAACTGGAGCTATGAGCATGAAGAAGCGTGAGTTTAGCAACTTGCGCCTAGGAAATCGTACCGTGGCTCAGTACGTAGATGAGTTTAGTACTCTATCTCGCTATGCCCCTAATGATGTGGCCACTGATGCCGCGAAGCAGGAGAAGTTTATGGAAGGGACGGATGATGGGATGAGCATACAGTTGATGGTGGCAACATTCAAAATCTACCAGGAGTTGGTAGATAAGGCTCTTATGGTTGAAGGGAAGCATCAGCAAATTGAGAGCCGTAAGAGGAAGTATGGACAAGGAAAGAACAATTCTGGAGCCCAACAGAAGCCTCGTTTCACCCCGAACTCGGGAGGATATACCCATGACCATGGAGGCCATACCCATAATGGAGGGAGTTCTCATAACCACAATGGCCCTAAGAATGGAAATGGGAATGGAGCAAGCGGTAATCAGAACCGCTCCAATCCAGCCACACCCGCCAAGAGAGATCTAGGTCACATTACCTGTTTCAAGTGCGGTAAGACTGGACACTACGCCGCGGAGTGCCCTGAAGCGAAGAATGGGAATGGCAATGGAAGCTCTGGGAAGAAGCCCAACCCTTTCAACAAGGGACAAGTGAACCACGTGAACGTGGAGGAGGTTGAAGAGCAGCCTGATGCAGTTGTCGGTAAGTTTTTGGTTAAGTCATTTACCGCAATAGTTCTTTTTGATATTGGTGCATCACATTCATACATTTCAAGGGGATTCGTGGATAGATATAAGTTGCCCACCAAAGTACTTATGACACCTATGTTAGTAAGCTCACCAGGAGCGGAATATATGGCAAATCAAGGATGTTTTCAGATGCCATTGACCATTGGAAGCTATGTTTTCCCCTCAGATCTGATAGTTTTGGAATCACAAGGATTGGATGTGATACTAGGCATGGATTGGCTATCGATGTATGGAGGAAACATCGATTGTGCCAGTAAGTCGATTCTACTTACCACCCCGGAGGGAAAGAGGATCAAGTATGTATCCAGGCATGCGCCTAGGAGGACCCAAGTAAATTATCTCCCGGGAGTTGTTCAGGAGGAAGTGCCTATAGTGAAGGATTACCCGGATGTATTTTTAGAGGAGCTAACAGGCATGCCGCCAGATCGGGACATTGAGTTTTTGATAGAACTATTGCCAGGCACCGGACCAATATCGAAGAGACCATACGGATGCCAGCGAATGATCTGGAGGAGATCAAGAAGTAGATTAAGGAGTTATTGGAGAAAGGATTCATTCGACGAAGTTCATCACCCTGGGGAGCCCCAGTGCTCTTGGTCGAGAAGAAGGATGGATCTTTAAGAATGGTCGTTGATTATCGGGCGCTGAATGAAGTGACGATTAAGAATAAGTACCCACTGCCGGTGATCAATGATTTGCTCGACCAACTTCAAGGAGCTAAAGTATTCTCCAAAATCGATCTATGATCAGGGTACCACCAGCTGAAGATACGAGAAAAGGATATACCTAAGACAACCTTCACCACAAGGTATGGGCTATATGAGTATACGATTATGTCATTTGGATTGACTAACGCCCCTGCCTATTTCATTAGTATGATGAATAAGGTGTTCATGGAATTCTTGGATAAGTTTGTCGTGGTATTGATTGATGATATCTTGGTGTATTCAAAGAACGAAGAGGAACACAAGGAACATTTGCGTTTGGTTCTTGAGAAGCTCAGAGAACATCAGTTATATGCCAAGTTCAGCAAATGTGAGTTTTGGTTGAAGGAAGTTGGATTCTTAGGACATGTTATATCAGGAGAAGGTATAGCAGTGGATCCTACCAAGGTTCAGTCAGTCACTGAGTGGTTGGCACCCACCTCAGTTGGAGAGATCCACAATTTCTTGGACTACGGGATATTGCCGGAGATTCATTGAGAATTTCTCCAATATTGCAAAGCCTATGACGGCATTGTTGAATAAGGACACAAAGTTCCATTGGACTGAAGAGTGCGAAGAAAGTTTTCAGGAGTTGAAGAAACGTTTGACGACAGCCCCAGTGCTGATCTTGCCAGATATACGCAAGGATTTCCAAGTGTATTGCGACGCTTCTCGCTTAGGACTTGGAGGAGTACTCATGCAGGACGGAAGAGTTATTTCTTATGCATCCCGCCAACTTCGACCGCACGAGTTGAATTATGCCACGCATGATTTGGAGTTAGCAGCTGTAGTGCATGCACTCAAAACCTGGAGACATTTTCTTATTGAAACCGCTCTGATGTGTACACAAATCACAAGAGTCTGAAGCACATTTTCACCCAGAAGGAGCTGAACCTCAGACAGAGGAGATGGTTGGAGCTCATAAAGGATTATGATATGAAGTTGCACTATCATCCAGGCAAGGCCAATGTCATAGCAGACGCTTTGAGCCGAAAGAGTTATGTCAATACTCTAGTAAACGGAGGATTTCCAAAGGAGTTAGCAAAAGATCTCAGGGAGCTTCGTTTGGAGATAGTTCCTAGAGGTTTTGTTGCAGCATTGGAGGTTTAGTCAACATTATTAGGAAAAATACGAGAAGCTCAGAAGGATGACAAAGAAATTACCGAAATAAAGGAGAAGATAAGTGAAGGAAAAGCCAAGGGTTTTCGTGAGGATGAACACGACACCTTGTGGTTTGAGGACCGTGTCTATGTGCTCAACAACGCCGAGATCAGGAAGTTGATACTACAGGAAGCACATGACTCGCCATACTCGATACACCCCGAAAACACTAAGATGTATTTGGATTTGAAGGAACGTTTTTGGTGGACGGGAATGAAGAAGGACATTGCCGAGTATGTAGCCGTATGTGATGTATGTCAGAGAGTGAAGGCAGAACATCATAAGCCAGCAGGATTACTCCAGCCTATGCCGATACCCGAATGGAAGTGGGACAATCTTGGCATAGATTTCATCACCAGATTACCCAGGACCAGATCGAGATATGACTCTATTTGGGTAGTAGTGGATCGCTTGACCAAAGTAGCCCACTTTATCCCCATGAAAACCACCTATACCAGTGCGAAGTTGGCCAAGATATACATGACCAGTATCGTATGTCTGCACGGAGTTCCGAGGACCATCATATCAGATAGAGGAACACCGTTTACTTCAAAGTTTTGGCATCAATTGCACCAGACTTTGGGTACCGGGCTAGAGTTCAGTACAGCCTTTCAGCCGCAGACTGATGGACAGACCGAGAGAGTCAATCACATTCTGGAGGACATGTTGAGAGCTTGTGCGCTAGATTATGTATCTAGTTGGGATGACAATTTTCCCTATGCGGAGTTCTTGTACAACAACAGCTGCCAGGACAGTTTGAAGATGGCACCGTTCGAGGCATTGTATGGAAGAAGATGCCAAACACCATTGATGTGGGATTGAAGTCGGAGACCGTCAGTTATTTGGACCGGATTTGATTAAAGAGTCAGAAGAGAAGGTTAAGCTGATTTGAGATGGACTGAAGGTAGCTCAGTCCAGACAGAAGAGTTATGCAGACTCAAAACGCAAGGAGGTAGTCTATGAAATCGGAGACAGAGCGTACCTGAGAGTGTCACCTCTGCGAGGTGTTAAGCGTTTTGGAGTTAAGGGAAAGTTAGCCCCGAGATTTGTGGGACCATACCATGTTTTGGAACGCATGGGAGAGGTTGCCTACAAGTTGGAACTACCCGAAGGACTGTCAGGAGTTCATGATGTGTTTCAGTTCCCAGTTGAAGAAGTGCCATGCTGAGATGGCCGATATTCCTCTGAGAGATACAGTGCCTCTGGAAGCAATTCAGTTGGATAGTGATCTAACCTATGAGGATAAACCAGTCAAGATCCTCAAGTTTGCCAGCCGAGTCACACGCAGCAAGGTTATCAAGTTTTGCAAAGTACAGTGGAGCCACCATACCGAGGATGAAGCCACGTGGGAACGAGAGGATGATCTACGCAAAGACCACCCACACGTATTTTCTAGCCAACCCGAATCTCGAGGGCGAGATTTATCTTAAGGGGGTAGGTTTGTAACATCCCAAATTTTCAATTTGGAATGTTATACATAGGTCATCATATGCATATCATATTTTATTTGCATTTCGTTTCGCGATCCTTGAAATTCTAAGCAACTCAAGGACCCACAAAGAGAGTTGGGGATTTCACCGGTATAGTAGTGGATCCTACCAAGGTTCAGTCAGTCACTGAGTGGTTGGCACCCACCTCAGTTGGAGAGATCCGCAGTTTCTTGGACTGCGGGATATTACCGGAGATTCATTGAGAATTTCTCCAAGATTGCAAAGCCTATGACGGCATTGTTGAAGAAGGACACAAAGTTCCATTGGACTGAAGAGTGCGAAGAAAGTTTTCAGGAGTTGAAGAAACGTTTGACGACAGCCCCAGTGTTGATCTTGCCAGATATACGCAAGGATTTCCAAGTGTATTGCGACGCTTCTCGCTTAGGACTTGGAGGAGTCCTCATGCAGGACGGAAGAGTTGTTTCTTATGCATCCCGCCAACTTCGACCGCATGAGTTGAATTATGCCACGCATGATTTGGAGTTAGCAGCTGTAGTGCATGCACTCAAAACCTGGAGACATTTTCTTATTGAAAACCGTTGTGATGTATACACGGAACACAAGAGTCTGAGCACATTTTCACCCAGAAGGAGCTGAACCTCAGACAGAGGAGATGGTTGGAGCTCATAAAGGATTATGATATGAAGCTGCACTATCATCCAGGCAAGGCCAATGTCGTAGCAGACGCTATGAGCCGAAAGAGTTATGTCAATACCCTAGTAAACGGAGGATTTCCAAAGGAGTTAGCAAAAGATCTCAGGGAGCTTTGTTTGGAGATAGTTCCTAGAGGTTTTGTTGCAGCATTGGAGGTTTAGTCAACATTATTAGGAAAAATACGAGAAGCTCAGAAGGATGACAAAGAAATTACCAAAATAAAGGAGAAGATAAGTGAAGGAAAAGCCAAGGGTTTTCGTGAGGATGAACACGACACCTTGTGGTTTGAGGACCATGTCTATGTGCCCAACAACGCAGAGATCAGGAAGTTGATACTACAGGAAGCACATGACTCGCCATACTCGATACACCCCGAAAACACTAAGATGTATTTGGATTTGAAGGAACGTTTCTGGTGGACGGGAATGAAGAAGGACATTGCCGAGTATGTAGCCGTATGTGATGTGTGTTAGAGAGTGAAGGCAGAACATCAGAAGCCAGCAGGATTACTCCAGCCTATGCCGATACCCGAATGGAAGTGGGACAAGCTTGGCATGGATTTCATCACCGGATTACCCAGGACTAGATCGGGATATGACTCTATTTGGGTAGTAGTGGATCGCTTGACCAAAGTAGCCCACTTTATCCCCATGAATACCACCTATACCAGTGCGAAGTTGGCCAAGAAATACATGACCAGGATCGTATGTCTGCACGGAGTTCCGAGGACCATCGTATCAGATAGAGGAACACAGTTTACTTCAAAGTTTTGGCATCAATTGCACCAGACTTTGGGTACCAGGCTAGAGTTCAGTACAGCCTTTCAGCCGCAGACTGATGGACAGACCGAGAGAGTCAATCACATTCTGGAGGACATGTTGAGAGCTTGTGCGCTAGATTATGGATCTAGTTGGGATGACAATATGCCCTACGCGGAGTTCTCATACAACAACAGCTGCCAGGCCAGTTTGAAGTTGGCACAGTTCGAGGCATTGTATGGAAGAAGATGCCGAACACCGTTGATGTGGGATTGTAGTCGGAGACCGTCAGTTATTTGGACCGGATTTGATTAAAGAGTCAGAAGAGAAGGTTAAGCTGATTCGAGATAGACTGAAGGTAGCTCAGTCTAGACAGAAGAGTTATGCAGACTCAAAACGCAAGGAGGTAGTCTATGAAATCGGAGACAGAGCGTACCTGAGAGTGTCACCTCTGCGAGGTGTTAAGCGTTTTGGAGTTAAGGGAAAGTTAGCCCCGAGATTTGTGGGACCATACCGTGTTTTGGAAAGCATGGGAGAGGTTGCCTACAATTTGGAACTACCCGAAGGACTGTCAGGAGTTCATGACGTGTTTCAGTTTCCCAGTTGAAGAAGTGCCATGCTCAGATGGCCGATATTCTTCCGAGAGATACAGTGCCTCTGGAAGCAATTCAGTTGGATAGTGATCTAACCTACGAGGATAAACCAGTCAAGATCCTCGAGTTTGCCAGCCGAGTCACACGCAGCAAGGTTATCAAGTTTTGCCAAGTATAGTGGAGCCACCAAACCGAGGATGAAGCCACGTGGGAATGAGAGGATGATCTACGCAAAGACCACCCACACCTATTTTCTAGCCAACCTGAATCTCGAGGGCGAGATTCATCTTAAGGGGGGTAGGTTTGTAACATCCCAAATTTTCAATTTGGAATGTTATACATAGGTCATCATATGCATATCATATTGTATTTGCATTTCGTTTCGCGATCCTCGAAATTCTAAGCAACTCAAGGACCCACAAAGAGAGTTGGGGATTTCATCGGTTTCATATTTGAATTTTCCCAAATATTGGGACGAGGATCATTTGGTTTAATTATTTTTCTCTCCGAAAATATTTCATATTAAAAATATATGAGAGGAGATAATATGACTTCTCCAAACTAAATGGAATATTGGAAGAAAAATATTAAAATCAAAGAAATTGTTTTATTTAGTTTTTCTACTATTTTATTTGCATTAGAAAAATGCGCATATTTTAAAAGCTGCATTTTAGGGCCAATTAAATGTTCATCATGTTCTAAATATTTTATTTAGACGGTGAAAATTTGTTTTGGCATTTTTAGATTTTTATTTATTTTTCTATAATTTTTATGGTGGAATCAGATTTTTTTTAAAGAGTTCAGACCGACTGGGCCAAAGCCCAGCCGGCCCAGCGCCGCGCAACCGCCTTCCCGACTCCAGGCGGAGTCCGCCACCCGCACGAGCTATCGTCGTGGCCGACTCGGCCACCGCCACCGACTTGCCCCCTCCCGAAGCAAGCCCCCCGGCCCCTTTAAATACCGCCGCCTTCCCCCCGTCGCCTCCACCTCACCCCGCCGCCACGCCGCGCACCACCGCCGCCGCAGCCCGCGCCGCCACCCGCAGCCGCCGCCGCCGAGCCGACCCGCCTCGCCGGAGCCTCGCCGGAGCCGCTGTCGTTCGCCAGTTTCTGCCGCCGCTTTTTTTCGGTTTAGGTAAAAAAACCCGGTTTTCTAAAAAACCCTAGATCGGTTTGTTTTTTAGTTAGATCGGTTCGGTTTGTCTCGGTTTAGTTAATTAGCGGACGTTCGTCCGTTCGTTTGTTTTAACGAACGTTTTTCGTTAGTTAGCCGCAGACAGCGAACGTTCGTTCGTTAGCCTGTTCGTCTCGTTTTCTTTTCAGGGTTTTTCCACGATTATTTTCGATCGGGAATTCTGCCCTGATCTTCGTTTTAGTTTATCTTTTCGCTCGTTAGTCGGAATCAGTTGAAACAAGCGTCTAGATCTTTGTCTCGAAGCCCTCTTTCTGTTTAACCAACTTGAACAAGATTTTTGTACTTCAAAAATTTGACTTTAGTACAATTTAGTAAACGGATCTTGTTTCTTTCGTGGTTTGAGTTTCGTTGCTCCGTCTAATTTGATTCTTTTTGCAAACCGGAGTTCTTCAGTTGAAATTTCTGGTTAGATCTTCTTATGTGAGTTTTACCCGTGCATGTTTGCTTGATTGCTTATGTATATTATTGTTTGTTTGCGATAGAATTTTCGGAGTGTGAAGCGTGCTACTACGAGTCCCTAGGTTCTGCGAATCGTCAGCAAGGCAAGTAACACATTGATCATACCCCTTTATTACCCAGTTTTTATGCATTACTTTCAACCCTCACACATTGCATGAGTAGGATCTCTTAACATGTGGGTCTGGAAAGTAGATGATGAGGTAGAACCTATTACATGTTTTATTATCAAACCCATGGGAGTTACTTCTACGTTATGGTTAGGTTATCATGCTATGCTCGTAGACGTGGTTTGGGTTTCAGAGTATGCATGACAGATGTGAGATTTCTAATGAATGGTTCAACTTAAGGTGGCAACTTTAATACACATCTGGGTGGATTGGTTGCAGGGCACCTAGAGGATCCAGTGTTGTCCTAGGAAATCTAGGAGCAGCCGTGCGATTATCCTATGGAATGCCACCCAGGCTCAAAGGGATCATAAGACTATTCATGCTAGAAACTTCCGTGTGTAGCCACAATGCGATTATGGGCTCTAGCATAGTTGAGTATGTTGTGTGAGCTCTTTCAGTGGTGGACTAGCAGATGTTGGGGAAAGTAGGTGTACGGGTCCACCCAAGGTAAAGAGTAAATGCTTCTGAAAGACTGTGTCTTGGTCATCCGTTTCTCAAACACCATGCAGTGCGAGAAATCCAACGGAGGAGATCGAGTCTTGTGGGGGAAAGTGCGCAAACCTCTGCATAGTGTACAAACTAATCATGATTAGCCATGTCCCCGGTTATGGACATCTTGAGTATATGGTACTTGAATTATTGGATTGATATCATCACTCTAAAACAAATTTGTTGGGTTGATAATGATTACTTTAATTGGGATTGAGTTGGAGGAACCTTCTCAATGATGTTACAACTACCATGATAGTTAAAATAAAAATGTATTCCTTTGATGTAGGAAAAAATCGGCTTTATGCAAAAGCTTTATGACCTTAGAGCCTCCACGATCCATATATGCATGTAGTGATAGCATTTATCTGTTACTTGCTCTACTGTGTTTTCTTGCTAGCATATCCCATGTGCTGACCCGTTTCGGACTGCAACATGTCATGTTGCAGACTTTTCAGAAGAAGAGTATGTCATGCACTCAGCTATGCCGTTGGAGTTGATGTACTCACTTTATCTTCCAAGCCTTCCGCTGTTATCGTGTTAGATGGCCTTATGCCATATATTTTGTAATATGTTCTCTTTTGAGACATTCGATGTAATAAGTGTGTGACTGCCACTCTATTATAAATCCTTCAAGTATTGTGTGTGTCAGCATTACCGATCCAGGGATGACACAGAGCACAGAGACTTCGGTCCATTCGGATCGTGGTCGCTACACCACCTCAGGAGGCAGGTGTCGTCAGCAGGCTAGATGGCTTCACCAAGAGCCTCGCTAGGCCCTCTCGCGAGGCGGCCTCCCGAGGCGCCCCCTAAGGCGACCAAGGCAGGCGTCACCAGGCTCGGTCGCGCGAGCTCGTACTCCATCATGTTGGTGACACACGCGGCGACGAATGGCGCCAGCAGGCACGGATGAGGAGGATTGCCTCTTTTGTGCTAAGGGAGCAAGGCCAACACGTCTGTTCCCAAAGCAATCCCCAAAGTTTGCCCAATAGGTGGAAGAAGACCAAGACGGCGGACGCGCAGGGAGGAGGTCATCATCGAGCCCACCGGCGCGTCATGGACGGAGACTTTGCAGGCAAAGACCACCTTTTGTCAGGATAGACTGCACCCTTGTCCCCCTTTAAAAATTCCTTGTGTGGCAACCCTTCCGACCAATGTTTTTGGGGGAAGAGGACCAAGGCTGATATAAAAGGAGGGCAAGGTGCTGCTGTAGAGAATGCCGATCCATCGACCGCCAAAACTCTAGAGCTTGTAATCGCCTCCTCTGACCAAAGCAAACCAAAGCCAAGCGGGAGTAGGGTCTTACACTACAAGGTGGCCCGAACCTGGGTAACTGTTGTGTCGCCGGCCTGCTCGATCTCGCACGCTCTCACCGTAGCCTCGCCGTGATAGTTGGTAGGAAGGGTAGGGTTGTAGAACAAGCTCACCCTAGTGTTTGAACCTTTGGGTGCCCGGAACCCGATTTTTGACATTTCGCGCGCCAGGTAGGGGTGCGCCGTTGTTCCTTGATGGCTTCTCGCCCCTCGTTGGTTACCCCAAGTGGAAGGTTGAGATGTAGCATAGCGGCAAATTTCCCTTGGCAAAGATACCAAGGATTGAATCCCCTGAGACCCCGAGGGTCGACAAGTAGGTGTCAACGACGCCAGAAACTTAGCGGTTGACGGGACCTGCACACAGATACAGATAACTTTGCTCCCAACGAGTACAGAGAGGTTGTCAATCCCGCCGGCCTTGTTGTTTACAAAGGATCAAACACAAGAGATAATAATGACAGCTATGACTGCAACTAGGAAATAAAAACAGAAAGTAAATAGAGGTGTGATCAGCGGTGGTAATATGGACCGGGGTCCCATGATGTTTACTAGTGATGTCTCTCTCCCAAAAGACGATAAAACAACAAAGCGAGGTAAACAAATTACAGCTGGGCAATTGACAGGATTATGTGCGCAAACCAATGCTAACTATCCTGCAAAGAAAGGTAGAGGCCCAAAAGCATGGGCGGTACGCCAAGGCAAGTAGACCGAAATCCATCTACATCTACTACTAATCATCCACCTTGAGATATCTATCCAGAACATCTCGCTGGTATTAAGTTGCGAATCCCACCCAAAGTGTAAACTCAAAGCAACAGACAACTGCATTAAAAGAACTTTGCGTAAAGTAAACAATCCTTGCACCCGCAAGTACAAGCACCGTTGTTTTCTCCCTTGTGGCAACAGCACATCCCCTAGACTCACGTTTCTGTCACTCAAGCTAGTCATCAGGGGACATGAACCCACAATCAAGCATAACGCTCCCTCTTGGAGTTACTACCTACTACTTGGCCAAAGCAATAAACAGCAACGGAGAACATGCAAGAGTTACTCAAGAACAAAGATATAAAAGAGGTGAATAAAATATATTACTCAAACACAATCTGAACATAGTCTCATAATCCATCAGATCCCAGCAAACTCAGCAAAGCAACAGCAGAAAGATTACATATGTGCCTCGATCATGTAGGGCAGCTCACGAGGTCTAAACCATGAAGAGCAAAGAGGGTAGGAGAACATCACATAGCTACTGATCATGGACCCATGGTCCAAGGTGGACTACTCACGACTCATCCGGGAAGCGTCCATGGTGGTGGAGAAGCTCCCGGTGGTGGTTCTCCCCTCCGGCAGGGTGCCGGGAAGAGTTCTCCTAATGCTCTCGATCTTGGAAGCGCTGCGGCGGCGGAACAGAGGCGAGATCACGAAAAAGGGTTCTGTCCTCGAGGGTTTCGGGACGAGAGGGATATATAGGCGAAGGGGGGCAGCCAGAGGCGGAGCAGGGGCCCCAGGCGCCCCCCTGGCGTGGCCAGGGGTGGGGCCGCGCCAGGTGGCCGCCTGGGCCTCCCCTGGCTCCCCTCTGGCCCATCTTTGGTTCTTCGCGAAGCTTCCTGTACGCTGATTTTTCCTGGAATTTTTGGAGCACTTTTAATATGGGGGAAACCTGAAATAGAAAAACAGCAGAAAACAGGAACTGGCACTGTGGTGCACTGAGTTAATAGGTTAGTCCAAATATGATCAAAAGTGTATGGAAGTGCATCAATATCATAGCAATATCACACAAAAGAAGCATGGAGCAAGCAGAAATTATAGATACGTTTTGGACGTATCAACATCCCGAAGCTTAATTCCTGCTCGTCCTCGAGTAGGTAAATGATAACAAGCATAATTTCTGTGGTGACATGCTACCAACCATATAAGAACTTTTTAAGTAAAGCAATCAAGGCATGTAATTCAATTCAAGTCATAACAAGCAAGAGTCTATATTAGCATTGTAACAAGCAACATAAGAACATAAAGGTGCAAGAGCTCTCGCTGTCCGTGACTCGAATGTCTCCAAATGGTGTTTGCGTGCAAGAAAGGGGATAGGGATATACGAGAGAGTAAAACATAGTTTTTGTATTGTTGAGAACTTAATCTACTAAAGTTTCACACTTGGTCTTCTTTGGAATCTTATCTTGACTCATCCCCAGACCACTAGCCAGGTACAAGTCAAAATGATCCACTCCCTTTCGATATTTTGAGCACTCATGCAATGGATGAGCGTAAGCAAGAAAGTTGACACTTAGGATGGCAAACAGAGAAAAATGATGAAGGGGGAAGACAAAAAAGGTGTGAAAGGCTCACATCAATGAGGACAATCATAGGCGAGAGAAAGCCAAATGATAGATATGATGTGAGGAGTAGGGATTTCCATGCAACGGATGCACATATGAGCTAAGGTAAGCTCTCCAATGGAACTAGTGGGGGTGCATCCAACTTGCTCGCTCAAGAAGACCTAGAGCTCTTTTGAGGAGGCTCATCATTGGAATATACAAGCCAAGTTCTATAGTGTGAAGGTCCCCACATAGCTATATGCATGAATGATAATCTCTATGGAGTACAAGGTATAAGATGAAGTACGAGTGTGGATCTCTCAAGAGGAATAGTAGTGTGCCCCCTTCTCTCTTTTTATTTATTTTTCTCTTTTTTTCTCTTTTTATTTTTTTGTGTGGCCTCAATGGCTCTTTCTATTGAACTCTCATTTGTCCTCTTTGGTATCTTTTGATTTTGTCCTCTTTGGGATCTTTTCCTCACTTTAGGGGAAACACTCTATGTATTACAAGAAGTATAGAAGATCTTTCACACTTTACAAGAGTACTCAACATAAAGAAGATGAAACTATCATGATGTATGCAAATGTATGCCTCTGCCGGTGTAGCAGGATATGCAATGATACTAGCGCGTCATGTAGCAATGATTAGGGCAAGGCCCAACTAGCATGCGGCTCATCGATCAAGCAAAAAGCATGTATGACATGAAGATCAAGTCATGAGAAGATGGATGTTGCATGGCAACGTATCTCGGAAAGGCTATGGAAATGCCTTGATAGGTAGGTATGGTGGCTGTTTTGAGGAAGGATATAATGAGGCTTATGATGACAGAGCGTATCGTGCCAAGGATTTGGATGCACCGGCGAAGTATGCGCCAACTCTCGAGGTGAGAAAGGGCAATGCACGGTACCGAAAAGGCTAGAAAAATATGGCTAGGTGGAAGTGTCAACTTTCGAATACTCACATTAGTCCGAAGAACTCATGCACTTATTATCGGTAACTCTCAATCTAATTAGGAGGTTCACAAAGAGACAAGTACCCCGAGGAGGAGTGTATGGGGGTTTGGTTATCCTTGTGCATCCTCGACTCATGGTACGTGAGTGTACTCTAATATTCGATCCCTCCAAAGATTAGTGATCCATCTAGTAGCTAAAGTTCTCAACTATTTTGTAGGTTTTCGAAAATAAACACAGATTGCCCAAAATACGACATCTATCACTAATAGGCTAAAGCTCTTGACACCAAAAGTTCATACATTACTCATGGCAATACCTCAAAACTATTGCAAGTTACTACTAAAATTAAATAGCAACCTCAATTACCTACTTTAAGTTAAGACACACAACTCAGTGCAACAGGCAAACTCTCTTAACAAGATAAACAGGAAAACTCAAGAGAGTTCAGCAACCAACTAAGCAAAAGCTCTTTAAAAAGAAAAGCATGAAAACTAAGAGCTAAACATGACATCAGCTATGGAAAGACAAAGAACACACACAGCAAAGATAAGCATGAAAATCCTATGTTGTGTTCTAGGTTGAAGTGGAGCGTGTTTTCTCTCCCACACAAAGAAAGTTGGGTTCTAACTTGTTATGAACAGCAAGCAAAGCTAAAGAAAACTAAAAAAAGAAACTAAGAGCAAGACGCTCCAAGCATAGCACATCACGCATGAAGTGAAAAAAATATAGTGGAACGAAAGACGAACTGATAATTGTTGATGGAGAAGGGGATGCATGGGGGCATCCCCAAGCTTAGACGCTTGAGTCTTCTTGAATATTTCTTGGGGGTGCACGGGGGCATCCCCAAGCTTGAGCGTTTGACCCTCTTGAATCTTCTTTTATGATCTTCCCTCGCACACTTGAAAACTCCCTTCATACATAACTCATCATAATCTGATTAGCGAGGTTAGTACCCACAATAAAATAATTTTTCCCTACTGGAAATAAAAATAATCTTGAAGAGCTACTGTTTCTCAAGATTGCCAAAAGGTTTTTGCAAAGAAAAAGCAAGCTCAAGGTTTGCAAAACGAAGAAAAGGCAAAACAGGACAGAATCCGTGAAAAACAGACCAGCAGGTAGTAAATAATTTTTTCGGGGCACTTCTGCAACTCAAATCAAAAAAATCAGAACAGACGCTCGAAAGCCAATTGTATAGAGCACGTTGTCAAAAAAATTCAGATCAAAAAGATGATCTGGTGATTTTATTCGAATTTTTCTGTCCAAGGACAGAATCTGTTTTCTGGACAGCACGTCACAACTTTTGAACTTTCTTGCAATCGGCGGCTAAACTTGGCACAAAACTGAAAAGAAAAGATACAATGATGATGCTACTGTAGTAACAAACATCAAGACACAACAAAAGCAAAATAAAACCTAATTCGTTGTGGGCTGCCTCCCAAAAGCGCTTTCTTTTATGCCTTTAAGCTAGGCATGATGCAAAAAGGAGGAATCAAAAGTCATCATAATAATCGGAGTTATAAATTGCTTCAAATGGTTCCTCAACAAGTTCATCCTTGTTCCTTCTAGGAAAGGGGTACGTACCTTTTGCCTTCCCGCGTAGGCGGATTTGTCCCTTACCTATATCGATGAAGCCTTTTACGGCTCGGAGGAAGTCCCTTCCAAGCACTATATTTCCTTGGTTTGGCTTCATGATGAAGAAATCAACCATTGCAATCCCTTTAAGGAATGTAACTGGTACATCTTTTATTCTTCCCTGGATCTCAGAAATATCTCCATTAGCATGTTCATGATAGGATGATAATTTGTCCATGTTAAATTTTAAAGAATCATGAACAATTTTTGGCATAGTAGAAACCATAGATCCAATATCACAATAAGCAAGGAAGTCTTGATTAGAGATGCTAATCCTAACAAAAGGCTCCCAATCATTGTCTATTTCCAAAATATCTCTCTTATTGGGTTTGGGTTTCTCTACCTTCATCAAGTCTAGAGCATCCATTCTCTTCTCAATAGTAGCAAGTCTATCTATGACAGTATCAAAACTATGATCATAAACAAAGTAACTAGATAGACCATGTATAATTTCAAGAGCTCTAGCTTCATCACACTCTAGGAAATCTCCTTCAGCTATAATATCAAGAGAGTATTTACACCATTTAAAAAGACCATGGTAAAAATTTCTAAGCACAATTTTTATAGGTATCCAAGGCATAATTCTCCTATGTGCATCAGAAATTCTGTCCCATGCCTTCTTCATATTTTCTCCATCCCTTTGATGGAAATCTAGAACTTCTGATTCCCTCAAAGCACCAAGTCCTAACATGCTTGACTAAACAGAAAGGACTACTAACAGAAAAGAAAATAATTTTTTTATGATTTTTGATAAAGGACACTAAAGCAAAAACTGAAAGGTAAACTAACAAGACTAAAAAGCAAAGATAAAAGATAGCGTGCAACTCCCCTATCTTGAAGAGTGGAGTCCCCGGCAACGGCGCCAGAAACTTGCTTGATGGCTTCTCGCCCCTCGTTGGTTACCCCAAGTGGAAGGTTGAGATGTAGCGTAGCGGCAAATTTCCCTTGGCAAAGATACCAAGGATCGAATCCCGTGAGACTCCGAGGGTCGACAAGTAGGTGTCAACGGCGCCAGAAACTTAGCGGTTGACGGGACCTGCACACAGATACAGATAACTTTGCTCCCAACGAGTACATAGAGGTTGTCAATCCCTCCGGCCTTGTTGTTTACAAAGGATCAAACACAAGAGATAATAATGATAGCTATGACTGCAACTAGGAAATAAAAACAGGAAGTAAATAGAAGGTGTGATCAGCGGTGGTAATATGGACCGGGGTCCCATGATGTTCACTAGTGATGTCTCTCTCCCAAAAGATGATAAAACAGCAAAGCGGGGTAAACAAATTACAGCTGGGCAATTGACAGGATTATGTGCGCAAACCAATGCTAACTATGCTGCAAAGAAAGGTAGAGGCTCAAAAGCATGGGCGGTACGCCAAGGCAAGTAGACCGAAATCCATCTGCATCTACTACTAATCATCCACCTTGAGATATCTATCCAGAACATCTCGCTGGTATTAAGTTGCGAATCCTACCCAAAGTGTAAACTCAAAGCAACAGACAACTGCATTAAAAGAACTTTGCGTAAAGTAAACAATCCTTGCACCCGCAAGTACAAGCACCGTTGTTTTCTCCCTTGTGGCAACAGCACATCCCCTAGACTCATGTTTCTGTCACTCAAGCTAGTCATCAGGGGGCATGAACCCACAATCAAGCATAACGCTCCCTCTTGGAGTTACTACCTACTACTTGGCCAAAGCAATAAACAGCAACGGAGAACATGCAAGAATTACTCAAGAACAAAGATATAAAAGAGGTGAATCAAATATATTACTCAAACACAATCTGAACATAGTCTCATAATCCATCAGATCCCAGCAAACTCAGCAAAGCAACAGTAGAAAGATTACATATGTGCCTCGATCATGTAGGGCAGCTCACGAGGTCTAATCCATGAAGAGCAAAGAGGGGAGGAGAACATCACATAGCTACTGATCATGGACCCATGGTCCAAGGTGGACTACTCACGACTCATCCGGGAAGCGTCCATGGTGGTGGAGAAGCTCCCGGTGGTGGTTCTCCCCTCTGGCAGGGTGCCGGGAAGAGTTCTCCTGATGCTCCCGATCTTGGAAGCGCTGCGGCGGCGGAACAGAGGCGAGATCGCGAAAAAGGGTTCTGTCCTCGAGGGTTTCGGGACAAGAGGGATATATAGGCGAAGGGGGGCAGCCAGAGGCGGAGCAGGGGCCCCAGGCGCCCCCCTGGCGCGGCCAGGGGTGGGGCCGCGCTAGGTGGCCGCCTGGGCCTCCCCTGGCTCCCCTCTGGCCCATCTTTGGTTCTTCGCGAAGCTTCCTGTACGCTGATTTTTCCTGGAATTTTTGGAGCACTTTTAATATGGGGGAAACCTGAAATAGAAAAACAGCAGAAAACAGGAACTGGCACTGTGGTGCACTGAGTTAATTGGTTAGTCCAAATATGATCAAAAGTGTATGGAAGTGCATCAATATCATAGCAATATCACACAACAGAAGCATGGAGCAAGCAGAAATTATAGATACATTTTGGACGTATCATTCCTTCGCTCTGCTCCAACTTCCACTTCGCCAACTCCATGGCTGATGCTCGCCGCGTGAGTGTCGAGCGATGGGCAGCCGAAATGGAGCCCGCGGGTTGCGACAATCACCGCCACTTTGCCGGGGCTACAACTGCTACCGCCACCGACCCGGCTGCCCACAAGCAGCAGGACTCCTCCCTGCACCCCTTTGTGTAGGCAGACGGTTGAACGGCCACGACGTTGTCCTCCCTTGATCGCCGTGGGCCGCCAAACGCGCAGGCCGCGCTGCTCATGATGCGTGAGCTGCTCATCTACTGTCCAACTGACGCCGGCTATGGCGCCTGGCTCAAACACATCACCGTGCTCGTCAACGCCACCAGAGACGCCCTCCCACTCGCTCCGTCCTTCAACGTTTCGAGCTGGGGACGTCGCGCATAGCGCCCCTCCACCGCCTCCCATGCGTAGTGACCTCGACGGGCCCCGACGTGACGAGTGGGCGCGTGACCTGGCCCGCAGAGCACCACCGCCGGCCCGGGATGAGGCCAGCTGCCAAATCATCCACCGCGCGCTGCGCGACGCACACGTGCTCCTCAAACAGCAGCGCCAACGCCAGGATCGGGCGGTCCAGGAGGTTGCGGTGGCCGCACGCCAGAACGGTGCCGCCCTTGCAGGTGTTCCTTCAAGCGGTGTGGGATGCCAAGCCTTCACTCGTGAGCTGTGGCGAGATTTTGGCCCACTAAGTTCAAGCCGGAGCTGTCCCATGCTATGACGGCATACCCAACCCCGTGGTGTTCCTTAAGCTCTATGCACTAAGCATCAAGGCAGCAAACTGCGATGACAAGGAACTGGTTCCCCATATCCCTCAAGGAAGGTCCACACTCCCGGCTCATGAACCTGCTGAAGGTGTCAATCCCTTCATGGAGTGAGCTTTGCGACCAGTTCGTCGCAAACTTCAAGGGCACTCATGACCGCCCCCTCGCCATCAATGAAATGCGACACGTGTGGCAGCGCCCTGGTGAGACCCTCCGCAAGTACATCCATCTCTTTAGCCAGGTGCGCAACAAGGTACCGCGCCCCTCTAACGCTGCCATCAACTCTGCGTTCTCCACAGGCGTCACAGATGTTAGGATGCGTGAGAAGCTCGCCATCAACGATGAACTGAGCTCCGTGCTCGAGTTGTTCCACCTTGTCGACAAGTGCGCCAAGGCTGAGAAAGGCCGCCTCTTCATCCACAATGACCCCGACGCAACACCCGACCCCACCAAGGCTAAAAGCAAGGACGTCAAGTGCGAAGGCCATGTCGTTCTTGCGGTGGAGCCCAAAAATAAGCGCGGTCGCGACCGCGACGAGCCTGAGAAGGACAATTGCCCATTCTCTATTTACCACAATGTGCGCACCCACAACATCGAAGACTTTCAGGTGCTCAAGTCACTCTGCGACGAACGCTTGGGCCGTCGCGGAGACCGCAACGACCGTGACACCGACCACGATGGAGGCCGTGACGGTGGCTGACGGGACAACCACAAAGGCAACCCCCGCTAGGGCTGGTGCAACTAGCCTCGTGAGGGCGCCCTTCCGCTATTGTCTTCGCCGCCCCGGGGGAACGACACCAACCAACTCGACGAGGGTGATGGGGGCTACCAGGAGCCTCGCGCGGTAGCCTGCATCCTCGGGGGATCCCAGCCCCCCACGTCCAATCGCCTCTTCAAGCAGTTCTCTCACGAGGTGAACGCAACCCTCCCGAGGCCTGAAGCCACGCGGCCCCTCAAGTGGTCACAGTACGCCATCACCTTTGACTCCAAGGACCACCACAAGTCCACCGCTGCCGCAGACGCGCTCTCCATGTTGTGCACCCCCGCCATTAGCAATGTCGTGGTCACCAATACCCTCATCAACGGAGGCCTTGGCCTCATTGTGATATCCATCGAGACCTTCAAGACACTCCAAGTGCCCTACGACCAGCTGATGCCGACCAGGCCTTTCTCCGGGGTGACTGATGGGTCTACCATCCCCTTGGGGCAAGTGCACCTCCCCATCACCTTCGGCACCCGCAACAACTACCACACTGAGCTCATATACTTCGACGTGGCGCACATTGGCCTACCCTACAACGCCATCCTGGGGTACCCGACACTTGCCAAGTTCATGGCAGTGACCCACCGCGGCTACAACATCCTCAAGATGCACGGGTGCAGCGGCGTCATCACCACTGCATGCGACGAGAAGGATGCGGTCCTCCCTCGAGCGGACCTACAAGGCCGCCGCGGTAGAGCATTCGGACCGCGAGGGCGCCGTCAAGCCTCCCGATGCCGCTCCTGCAAAGAAGAAGCAGATGCTCTCCCAAGACCGCACTGAGGCGAAGAAGACGTCGGCTGACGGCTGCAGCTTGAGCCCTGCCCTCGCCGTTGGCGTCTGCCTTCCTCCCACATAGGAAGGCGTGCTCATCACCTTCCTTCAGGAAGGTTTGGATGTTTCCGCTTGGGAGGCATCCGACCTGCCTGACGCGCCAAGGGAGGTGACCGAGCACCACTCAACGGTGTGCCCTAGCGTAAGCCTCGTCAAGCAAGGAGTATGGTGCCAGGCGCAATGGAAGAAGGAGTTCGTCATCGAGGAGATCTATGAGCTAAAGGAAGCTGGGGCCAGCCAGCGGCAGCGCCGCCCCACGTGGCTCGCCAGCCTCTTCGTCGTCCCCAGGGAGGGCGGCAAGGTGCGCATGTGCATCGACTTCGCGAGCCTCAACATGGCTTGTCCCCAGGACCCCCTTTTGCCATCGCATAGGCCGAGGCGCGGGTCTCGCCACCACCTATGCTCGCATGCCCTTTGTCCTGATGAATGCCGGCGCCACCTTCCAGAGGCTGGCGCAAGTCACGCTGAGGCCTCGCGAGCCACCGGCCCCCGCAGGCTCTTTGAGTCCCGAGAGCCCCTCGACCCCCGAAGGCTGAGCTTCCGTGGCACCCCTCTTCGAGCAACCCTGCAACACTGTATCACTAGGTGACCTTTTGTTATTTAAACTGAGGGCACCCCACGGGCTTCACCAACCTCGAGCTAACCCGTGTTAGACATGACAATAGCGTAACGTTTTGGTTGTATAACGAATCTTGCTTATGCCCTGATGAATTTATGTTTTTTGTATAATTCTATGACTGGTGCCATGCCACCTCAAGAGCGTTGTGTGCTCGCGACTCCTCTCCTGACCGTCCCATGAGGGGGGGGGGGCTAGGCACGACATCTGTGCTCGGGTCCATCCCTGGAGTGTCGATAAATCCAAGTGATCGAGCTTCAGCTCGCGGGCTTGCCCCCATGCACGCCACCTTGTCAAGGTTCTTGGTGCTTTATCTCCTCATGAAACAACCATGAGCAAGACAACGATGCGCGTTGCTCCCCATACTATGAAATTTGTCAACATGCAGTTACCCCGGGAACCAAGCGCTCGGGAGACACGTAGACAGCGTCTCGCGCGCCAGGCAGTGACGGTTGCCCGTCCGGGAGGCGTCGCGAGCGAGGGCTTCAAGGAGCAGGGCCTCAAGAGGCACATCTCGGAAGTCATGTGGACCCCTCGTGGGTCGAGGCCCACTCAACACTGCCCACTGTGAAAGCTAACTTTAACCACCTCGCGAGACGCAACTATTGCCACTAGCATTCCCTCGTCTTGCGACCTTGGAGAAAGTTGTCACCTCCTTTTCGCTTGAGCCGCTTGCACGTCAAAGGGGGGATCCCAGAGCATCGCATCTTGGGGGACCTCACTAGATCTCGATGATGGAAATATGCCTTAAAGGCAATAATAAAATGGTTATTATTATATTTCCTTAATCATGATAAAGGTTTATTATTCATGCTAGAATTGTATTGACTGGAAACTTAAATACATGTGTGCATACATAAACAAATACTGTCTCCCTAGTAAGCCTCTACTTGACGAGCTGATTGATTAAAGATGGTTAAGGTTTCCTAACCATAGACATGAGTTCTCATTTGATAATGGGATCACATCATTAGGAGAATGATGTGATGGACAAGACCCATCCGTTAGCTTAGCATTTGATCGTACAGTTTATTGCTACTGCTTTCTTGTATGTAAAATACATATTCCTTTGACTATGAGATCATGCAACTTCCAGATACCTTGTGTGCTAACAAACGTCACAACATAACTGGGTGATCATAAAGATTCTCTACAGGTATCTTTGAAGGTATTTGTTGAGTTGGCATGTGTCGAGATTAGGATTTGTCACTCCTAGTAGCGCGCGAGGTATCTCTGGGCCCTCTCGGTAATACACATCATAAGAAGTCTTGCAAGCATATGACTAATGATTTAGTTAAGAGATGATGTATTACAGAACGAGTATAGAGACTTGCCGGTAACGAGATTGAACTAGGTATGGAGATAACGATCGAATCTCGGGCAAGTAACATACCGATGGACAAAGGGAATTACGTATGTTGTCATAACGGTTCGACCGATAAAGATCTCTGTAGAATATGTAGGAACCAATATGGGCATCTAGTTTCTGCTATTGGTTATTGACCGGAGAGGTTCCTCGGTCATGTTTACATAGTTCTCGAACCCGTAGGGTCGGCACGCTTAACGTTTGTTGACAATATAATGTTATATGAGTTATATGTTTGGTGACCGAATGTTGTTCAGAGTCCCGGATGAGATCACGGACATGATGAGGAGTCTTGAAATGGTCGAGAGGTAAAGATTGATATATAGGACGATGGTATTCGGACACCGGAATAGTTTTGGAGTGGACTGAGTACTCACTGGGTCACCGAAAAGGGTTCTGGGTACCCCCGGCAAGTGTATGGGCCTTATGGGCCAAAGGAGGGGACATACCAGCCCACTAGGGGGCTGATGTGCCCCATTCCATGGATGGACTGCCCTAGGGGAAGGAAAGGGGAGGGGTGGCCCTCCTGTCTTTCCCTCCTCAGGAGAGAAAGGAAAGGGGGGTGGGGGCGCCACCTCCTCCTTCCTTCCTCCCGCACTCCAAATATGGAAAGGTGGGCACAGGGCAAGGCAGCAGCCCTAGGGTTGCTGCCAGGTCTCTTGGGGCACCCTAGGGGCTGCCTCCTCCCCTCCCACCTATATATACATGGGTAGGGGCGCCACACAAGGACACAATATTGTCTTGCCCCCGTCCACTATTTACTCCCTCGATCATATTTTTGTACTTCTTAGGCGAAGCCTCGCGGAGATCACTTCACCATCACCATCACCACGCCGTCGTGCTGCCGGAACTCATCTACTACTTCACCCGTCTTGCTGGATCACGTCACCGAGCTGAATGTGTGCTAAATGCGGAGGTGCCGTACATTCGGTGATTGATCGGTTGATCACGAGAAGTTCGACTACATCAACCGCGTTGTCAAACGCTTCTGCTTACGGTCTACGAGGGTACGTAGACACACTCTGCCCCTCATTGCTATGCATCTCCATGGATAGATCATTGTGTGTGCATATAATTTTTTTTGTTTTCCATGCAACATTTCCCAACACTCGGTGCCTCTAATTGTACTGGTCGAAGTTGGTGACGAACCGGTTGCATAGCTCATCCCACAAAGAAATTGAAGCCTCAGGGAGGTCCGCGAGCCAGGAGCGCAGGTCGTATTTTGGGGCCAAGAGGAACTAGTTCACCATGACCCTGTCATCGCCGCCCGCCACCAAGATGCTCAGCGCGTAAAGCTGGAGGAACTCTGTGGCGTCGGGGGTGCCGTTGTAGCGTGGGGGAAATTTTGGCTTGAACCTCGGGGGCCAGGCCACCCGACGCAATTCTCGGGCGAAGGCCCTGCAGCTCATGCCGCCTGCAAGCGTGCCATCTGCGAGGGCGATGCGGCTCTGATAGGTGCCGCGTTGTGGCCCTCATTGGGTGACAGAGGATGTCGTGGTCGTGCGGCCGCCTGCCTGCAAAGAAGGGTGCAGAGAGGAGTTTTGTTTCTCATGAGCAGCCGGGTCGGTTGCGGCAGCAGCTGGGTCGGTGGCGGCATCAGGCGTGGCCCCGACAGAGTGGAGGCGATTGCTGCGGCCCACAGGCTCCTTCTGGGCGACGCGGGTTGCTCGGTGCTCGGCACGCACACGGTGAGCGTCAGCCAAGGAGTTGGCGAAGCGGAGGCTGGAGCGGAGCGGAAGAACAGCGGCACACCCCTACCTGGTGCGCCAATCGTCGGGCCAGTGGGAACCGGGTACCCAGGAACGTCTACCTACGGCCCAGGATGCGGCGCATCACTGAAAGCACAAGTTCTCCCTGGGTGATTTTGGTAATTAATGTCAACATATCCCCCGTTGGACTAATGTTTCTACCTAGTGTACTTCAGATAAGTTCAACATTGGAGTGGCAAGATGTCAAGGACAAGAGGATGTGGAAACCCTTCAATATGCTAAGGACAAAGATTGGCAAATCTCAAGACTCTGCATTTCTATTATAGTGATCCAAGATCACATTGAGTCTATAGGAAAGCCAATACTATTAAAAGGGGATGAGGTATTTCTTGAAGATCTAGTTGCTCAAGTGCTTGGTGATATTGCTCCAAAACCCTGAGCCACTTTCTCATCTCCACATATGTTCCAAACCTAAAAGTCAAACTTGGCCCCACCGATTTGATCTATCCGGCGCCATCGAGTTTATTTGATCCAAGCCACTGCCAAAACCCTAATCAATTTGGTCTCACCGATTGGGATTTCGGTCTCACCGAAATGGCCCTGCCAACTCTTTAGATAACCCCTTTGCTAAATTCGGTCCCACCGAGTTTGCTTGACCAACTCTCTGTTTAGCTTATTACTGAAATCGGTCCCACCGAGTTCATGTAATCGGTCAAACCGAGTTGAGGTTTTTCCCTAGCCCTAGCGCATCGGTCTCACCGAGTTGATCATGTCGGTCCCACTAAGATGTCTAACATTCACATTTTGAACTGCTTCGGTCTGACCGAGTTCATTTATTCGGTCTGATCGAGTTGGGTCAAATGTGTGTAACGACTAGATTTTGTGTGGAGGCTATATATACCCCTCCAACCCTTCTCCATCAGTGAGAGAGCCATCAGAACGTGCCTACACTTCCACTATTCATTTTCTGAGAGAGAACCACCTGCTCATGTGTTGAGACCAAGATATTCTAATCCAACCATAAGAATCTTGATCTCTAGCCTTCCCCAAGTTGCTTTCCACTCAAATAATCTTTCCACCATATCCAAATCTGTGAGAGAGAGTTGACTCTTGGGGAGACTATCATTTGAAGCACAAGAGCAAGGAGTTCATCATCAACACACCTTTATTACCTTTTGGAGAGTGGTGTCTCCTAGATTGGTTAGGTGTCACTTGGGAGCCTCCAACAAGATTGTGGAGTTGAACCAATGAGTTTGTAAGGGCAAGGAGATCGCCTACTTCGTGAAGATCTACCCTAGTGAGGCAAGTCCTTTTGGGGATTGTTGCAAAAATCTAAACAATTCTACACATCACCAAGATCAATCTATGGAGATACCAGCAACGAGAAGGGGGAGTGGATCTTCATACCCTTGAAGATCGCAAAGCGGAAGCGTTACTAGAACGCAGTGGTGTAGTCGTACACGCAGCGATTCAGAAGACGGTCGATTCCGATCCAAGCGCCGAACAACGACGCCTCCGCCTTCAACACATGTATAGCATGGGGACGTCTCCTCTTTCTTGATCCAGCAAAGGGGGAGGAGAAGTTGGGGAAGAGCTCCGGCAGCACGACGGCGTGGTGGTGGAGCTTGTAGTTCTCCGGCAGGGCTTCGCCAAGCTCTACGGAGGAAGAGGAGTAGTTGGGAGGGGGAAGGGCTGTGCCAGGGAAGGGGTGCGGCTGCCCTCTCTCTCCCTCACTATATATAAGGGGAAGGGGGAGGAGGAGGCACCCTAGGGTTTCCCTAGGGGAGGGGCGGCGACCATAGGGGAAACCCTAGATGAGTTTGGGCGACCCCACCCCTAGGAAACTTGCCCCCAAGCCGGGAGGGGTGGCTACCCTAGGGGAGGCGCCCCCACCTCTCCACAGTACGTGAGATGGGGTGGGAGGGGCGCACAACCCCGTAGACCTTGTTCAGTTGCGTGTGGATCCGAGTGGATTGAAGGGGTTTGAGGGGGATTTAAACCTCTTCTAAGTCAAAATATGAACCAGTCCGTGCCAATCCCCTCCAATCCTCTTGGGGAGAGGATTAACCGAACAAAGCCTTAGTGGGATGGTGTGCCCCCTCCCCTTGGCCCATAAGCCCCCCAATGCTTGTCGGGGCCTCCAAAACCTCTTTCGGACACGCTGGTCGTCACCCGGTACGCCCAGAACAATTCCAGACTCCAATACCCTTCGTCCAATATATCAATCCTTGCCTCTGGACCATTCCGGAGTTCCTCAACACGTCCGGGATCTCATCCGGGACTCCGAACAACCTTCGGTAACCACATACTATTCCCATAACAACTCTAGTGTCACCGAACCTGAAGTGTGTAGACCCTGCGGGTTCAGGAACCATGCAGACATGACCGAGATACTCTTGCTACTTCTCAAGCTTGCGTTGTATTCCCTCGAAGAGGAAAGGGTGATGCAGCATAGTAGCGTAAGTATTTCCCTCAGTTTTTGAGAACCAAGGTATCAATCCAGTAGGAGACCATGCGTGAGTCCCTCGCACCTGCACAAACAAATAAGAACTTCGCAGCCAACGTGATAAGGGGTTGTCAATCCCTTTATGGTCACTTACGAAAGTGAGATCTGATAGAGATGATAGTTTGATATTTTTGGTATTTTTGGATATAAGAACAGAAAGTAAAAGCTGAAAAGTAAAGTAGATTGTAGACTGATATGTTGAGAATAGACCCGGGAGCCATAGTTTTCTCTAGTGGCTTCTCTCATGATAGCGATATTCTATGATGGGTAAACAAATTACTGTCGAGCAATTGATAGAAAAGCGAATAATTATGAGATAATCTAGGCATGATCATTATATATAGGAATCACGTCCGAGACAAGTAGAACGAAACGATTCTGCATCTACTACTATTACTCCACACATCGACCGCTATCCAGCATGCATCTAGAGTATTAAGTTCATAAGAACAGAGTAACGCCTTAAGCAATATGACATGATGTAGAGGGATAAACTCAAACATAGTGATATAAACCCCATCTTTTTATCCTCGATGGCAACAATACAATACGTGCCTTGCTGCCCCTACTGTCACTGGGAAAGGACACCGCAAGATTGAACCCAAAGCCAAGCACTTCTCCCATTGCAAGAACTATAGATCTAGTAGGCCAAACCAAACCAATAATTCGAAGAGACTTGCGAGGATATTATAATCATATATAAAGAGTTCAGAAAAGGACCAAATATTTCTCATAGATAATCTTGATCATAAATCCACAATTCATTGGATCTCGACAAACACACCGCAAAAAGAGATTACATCGAATAGATCTCCTCGAAGACCGAGGATAACTTGGTATTGAGATCCAAAGAGAGAGAAGAAGCCATCTAGATACTAGCTATGGACCCGAAGGTCTGTGGTAAACTACTCACAACTCATGGTGAGGCGATGATGATGATTTAGAAGCCCTCCGTGGAAGATCCCCCCTCCGGCGGAGCTCCGGAGCAGGCCCTAAGATGGGATCTCACGGGAACAGAAGGTTGCGGCGGTGGAACTAGGGTTTTCTCTGTTGTTCTGATAGTTTCAGGGTACGTAGGCATATATACGAGGAAGGAGGGCACCGGGGGCCAGACGAGGTGCCCACGAGGCAGGGGGCGTGCCCTATAGGGGGGCGCGCCCCTCACCCTCGTGGACGCCACGTCAGCCCTACTCCGTGGTTCTCAAGTCTCCCGTGCGTATTTTGCTCCAAAAATATCTCTCTCGAAGGTTTCATTCAGTTTTGACTCCGTTTGATATTCCTTTTTTGTAAAACCCTAAAACAGGCAAAAAACAACAATCTGGTCTGGGCCTTTGGGTTAATAGGTTAGTCCCAAAAATAATATAAAAGTGTATAACAAAGCCCATTAAACATCCAAAACATCATAAATAATAGCATGAAACAATCAAAACTTATAGATACGTTGGAGACGTATCAAGCATCCCCAAGCTTAATTCCTGCTTGTCCTCGAGTAGGTAAATGATAAAAACAATTTTTTTTGATGTGAAATGCTAACCAACATAGTTTTTCAATGTAATTCTCTTAATTGTGGTATGAATGTTCAGATCTGAAAGATTCAAGACAAAAGTCTATATTGACATAAGAAATAATAATACTTCAAGCATACTAACAAAGCAATCATGTCTTCTCAAAATACTATGGCTAAAGAAAATTATCCCTACAAAATCATATAGTCTGGCTATGCTCCCTCTTCATCACACAAAATATTCATATCATGCACAACCCCGGTTTCAGCCAAGCACTTGTTTTCATACTCTATTCTTTCAAACCTTTCAACTTTCACGCAATACATGAGCGTGAGCCATGGACATAGCACTATGGGTGGAATAGATAGGTGGTTGTGGAGAAGACAAAAAGGAGGGAGATAGTCTCAGATCGACTAGGCGTATCAAAGGGCTATGGATATGCCCATCAATAGATATCAATGTGAGTGAGTAGGGATTGCCATGCAACGGATGCACTAGAGCTAAAAATGTATGAAAACTCAACAAAAGAAACTAAGTGGGTGTGCAGCCAACTTTCTTGCTCATGAAGACCTAGGGCATTTGAGGAAGCTCATCGTTGGAATATACAAGCCAAGTTCTATAATGAAAATTCCCACTAGTATATGCAAGTGACTAAACATGAGACTCTCTATCATGAAGAACATGGTGCTACTTTGAAGCACAAGTGTGGAAAAGGATAGTAGCAATTGTCCCTTCTCTCTTTTCTCTCATTTTTTGGAGGGGCTTTCTCTTTTTTTAGCCCCTCTGTGGGGACCCCGACTTAGAAGTCGAGATCACCGAATGCACGTGTACAGTGATCCCAGAGATCAATGCTCAGTGAACACACAGAAGCTGAATAACAAGAGTCTTACATCCATACATACCGTCTTACACAAATTATGGCCATTATGGCCAAGTCTTACATAGATAAAGCCTCACGGGCTGAATAGAAAATAACTCAAGTAGCGGAAGTCTTCGATCATAGGTAGAACCCATGCCATCTTCCTTAACCCTATAGGCATTCTGACTGGGATAGCGTCCTAGTTCGCATGTTCGTCTCCAAAGAACTCTTCTTCATATTCCTGTTCCTCCATGCCTGGCCAATTAAATAACTAGTGGCAAGCCAATGAGTACTTTGAATGTACTCGCAAGCAACCCATGATTTGGTTCAAAGTAACAATGCAATTGAACAACAATGAGCAATCTAGCAATGGGCTAGAATAAATATTCTACCATCAAGTATATGCATCAATAACTTCACATAACCTCGAGGACAGGTTACTGATATCAAAATGAACACGATTCAATTCATCGAGTCAAGTCACCACCTTGACTCACACATACTTTCACCGATGCGATAAAATTCTGGACATAGTTTAAGTAGCACCACCCAACTGTCCATGACCGTGGACACGGCTATTCGAATAGTTTTACACTCTGCAGAGGTTGCGCACTTTACCCACAAGATCCGGGAAGCTTTCGTGTCATCCACGATCCCGCAGTACCTCAAGTACTCGGGGGAAGCACCCAGTCATTATCTTTCCTTAGACGACACTAACATAGAGTCCACTTGTTGGTACACGGCCCTCGAGTACAACAATAGATCATGGGACTTGCCCTATTTCAATGTCACGCGTACACGAAGGGACCAACGGTGTGTCCGGTGCCCTGTGAAAACAGTCATGGTCGTCTATCCAAGCACGACCCCGTCCCGGGAAAGACCTCAAGTCTTCCCGTCACTAGTAATGCGGGCACCATGCTAGTATCGACCTAAGTAATCAATAAAGCCCCGTCCCATAAGGGGTAGAGTGGTTGCACATGTTTGGTTGGGACGGTAGTCACACATAAATCTAATCCATCATTTCACCCATGCACAAGACTTTACCGGCACATCACTTCTTCCTCAAATGATGACCTAACTCAACACCACCCTCGGGCATTAGGGGCACCCGATGGGGTTTATGAAAAGATTTCAACCTCGAAGGTTCATGTCACCCATGCATCACTAAGCATCACTACTAACTATTTGCATGACATCTAGCACATAGCAAGATCATGAGCAAAGGATGCATCATGTGGTGATTCATCTAGGTCACCACCGTAACTCTATCATCATGCATCGGAAACAAACGGGTTCCGAAGAACAAGTGTATCATGGTCAAAGGGCTGCTTGCCTGGATTGGCTTGGTCTTCAAAGTCTTCAAATCCTTCTCCTTCTCCTTCTTCAGCAACTTCGTCAAATACGGGATCGGCGGCGAATCTGGGCACGGCGGGGCAAACGGAGGGCAGGGATGGACTCAGCAGCGAGTCGCGGATGTAGTGGTGGTGGTGCGGCTCATCGGAGAGGTCTGGTTCGTCGGCGGCGAGGTGGGACGGCGGAAGAGCTTCGGGAAGTCGCTGCTCCGGCCGATTCCGGCAGCTCGAGATCCCCGGTTGCCCGACGCGGCGGAGCTCCGGTCGATCCCGGGCACAGGGGCTCTCTGGGGATGAGCGAGTGGTGCTGGAGGGCTAAAGGAGGTGAGGGGAGGCTGTTGGTGCCGTTGGAGAGGCTCGGGCGAGCTTATATAGTCGAGCCCACGGTCCACCGTGGACTCGTGCGCCGGCGAGGTCCTGGGCGAGGGCAGAGGCCGTCCTGGGCGAGGTTCATGGACGAGTCCTACACCTAGTAGAGGGTAGAGGAGGAGCGGGGAAGGCTCCAGACAGCGCGCGCGTGTGAGCCCGACGAGTGGAGGCTGCTGATACGTCCAAAACGTATCTATAATTTCTGCTTGCTCCATGCCTCTTTTGTGTGATATTGCTATGATATTTATACACTTCCATACACTTTTGATCATATTTGAACTAACCTATTAACTCAGTGCACCCCAGTGCCAGTTTCTGTTTTCTGCTGTTTTTGTATTTCAGGTTTTCCCATCACGTAAACTGCCAGAAAAATCCCGGAAAATTTATATAAAAAATCAGCGTTCCGGAAGCTTCCTTGCGGCCAAAGTAGGGCCGGAGGGGGGCCACCAGGGCTCCAGGCGCCCTGGTGGCGCGACCCCTTCCTGGCCGCGCCGGGGGGGCGCCTGGGCCCCCCAGGTCTTCGCTGATGCCCCCCTTTGGCATATATTTACACCGCGTCCCGAAACCCTCGAGGACGGAACCCTTTTTCGCGATCTCATCTCTATTCCACCGCCGCCGCGCTTCCAAGATCGGGAGCACCAGGAGAACTCTTCCCGGCACCCTGCCGGAGGGGAGGATCACCACCGGGAGCCTCTCCACCACCATGGACGCCTCCCGGATGAGTTGTGAGTAGTCTCCCTTGGACCATGGGTCCATGACCAGTAGCTATGTGATGTTCTCCTCCCCTCTTTGTTCTTCACTAATTAGACCTCATGAGCTGCCCTACATGATCGAGGCACATATGTAATCCTTATGCTGTTGCTATGTTGAGTCTGCTGGTATCCGATGGATTGTGAGATTATGTTCAGATTGTGTGTGAGTAATATATTTGATTCACCTCTTTTATATTTATGTTCTTGAGTAATTCTTGCATGTTCTCCGTTGCTTTTTATTGCTTTGGCCGAGTCGTAGGTAGTAACTCCAAGAGGGAACGTTATGCTTGATTGTGGGTTCATGCCCCTCGATGACTAGTTTGAGTGACTAAAACATGAGTCTAGGGGATGTGCTGTTGCCACAAGGGGGAAAACAACGGTGCTTGTACTCGCGGGTGCAAGGATTGTTTACTTTACGCAAAGTTCTTTTAATGCAGTTGTCTGTTGCTTTGAGTTTACACTATGGGTGGGAGTCGCAACTTAATACCAGTGAGATGTTCTGGATAGATATCTCAAGGTGGATGATTAGTAGTAGATGCAGATGGATTTCGGTCTACTTACCTTGGCGTACCGCCCATGCTTTTGAGCCTCAACCTTTCTTGCAGCATAGTTAGCATTGGTTTGCGGACATAATTCTGTCAATTGCCCAGCTGTAATTCGTTTACCTCACATAGCTGTTTTATCGTCTTTTGGGAGAGAGAGACATCACTAGCGAACATCATGGGACCCCGGTCCATATTACCATCATTGATCACATCCGCTATTTACTTTCTGCTTTTACTTACTAGTTGCAATTATACCTATCACTATTATCTCTTGCGTTTGATCCTTTGTAAACGACAAGGCCGGAGGGATTGACAACCTCTCTGCACTCGTTGGGAGCAAAGTTATTTGTATCTGTGTGCAGGTCCAGTTAATTGCTAAGTATCTGGCGCCATTAGCAGTTGACACCTTCTTGTTGAACCTTGGAGTCTCAGGGGAATTCGATCCTTGGTATCTTTGCCAAGGGAAAACTATCGCTACACTGCATCTCAAACCTTCCACTTGGGGTAACCAACGAGGGGCGAGAAGCCATCAAGCAAAGTTTTCTGGCGCCGTTGCCGGGGACTCCACTCTTCAAGATAGGGGAGTTGAACGCTATCTTTTACCTTTGCTTTTTAGTCTTGTTAGTTTACCTTTCAGTTTTGCTTTAGTATCTTTTATCGAAAATCACAAAAATAGTTATCTTGCTTGCTTGCTGCTATGGGTTCCACCGAGAACACCAAGTTGTGTGACTTCACTAGTCATAACAACGATGACTTTATTTGCACGCCTATCACTACACCCGCCACTTCAGCACCTTCTTATGAAATTAAACCTGCTTTACTGAACCTAGTTATGAAAGATCAATTCTCCGGTGCTGGAGATGATGCTGCTTTACACTTGAACAATTTTGTTGAACTCTGTGATATGCAAAAGTACCAAGAAATAGATGGTAATATTGTTAAGCTTAAGCTTTTTCCTTTCTCCTTGAGAGGAGGAGCTAAAATTTGGTTTCAATCCTTGCCTAGAAATAGCATAGATTCTTGGTACAAGTGCAAGGATGCTTTTATTGGAAAGTACTATCCACCTGCTAAAATTATCCAACTAAGAAGTAACATAATGAATTTTAAACAATTGGATAATGAACACATTGCCCAAGCTTGGGAACGCATGAAGTCTCTTGTCAAGAACTGCCCTACTCATGGTTTGACTACTTGGATGGTTATCCAAACTTTTTATGCAGGCTTAAACTTTACCTCGCGGAACTTGTTAGATTCAGCCGCGGGAGGAACCTTTATGTCAACTACACTTGGTGCTGCCACAAAGCTTCTCGATGAGATGATGACCAATTATTCCCAATGGCACACCGAACGCGCTCCAACAGGTAGGAAGGTAAACTCTGTCGAGGAGATTTTCTCCCTAAATGAAAAGGTTGACTTGATCATGTCTCTACTTTCCAAGCAATCTTCTGTTTATCCTCGTGATGTTCTTTTAAATTCTTTGATTGCTCAAGAACAAGTAGATGTGAACTTTATCTCTAGAAACAATTTTAATAACAATGCTTATAGGAGTAATTTTGGTAGCTATCCTAGACCGTTCCCCTCTAATTCCTATGGGAACAACAATGCTTATCCTAGCACCAAGAACTCCACTTCTGAACTAGAGAGTATGCTTAAAGATTTCATCACTACCCAAAAAGCCTTTAATAAGAGTGTAGAAGAAAAACTAAACAAACTAGATAATCTCTCTTCGAAGGTAGACAATTTAGCCCATGAGGTAGAATTGCTTAAAATTAGAACTTCTCCTCTTGAGGAGAGGAAGGTCATTCCTATGAATGCTATTCAAGTGCAAATTAATGAAAACATTAGGATGTTGGCTAAACTTAAAGAGAGACGGGCTAGAGAAAAGGAGGAAGAAGATAGAATTAAGAACCTTCCTACCCACCACACTGTTGCTACTATCCAAGTTGTTGAGGATATCCAAACTCTTAGCACCCAATGCACTCCTGGTCCCATTGGACCTATTAATGGTGATGCTATGACCATAGAAACTACCAAACAAGTGAGCCTAAAGGACACCACTACCACCTTACTTGATAGTAGTGACCTTGATTTTGATAATTGCACCCTTACCGAAGTTATTGATTTCCTTCACAAGATGTCTAGAGATCCCCGCACTAGCACGCTTAACCTTGCCTTCACCGAGCATATCACTAATGCTCTCATCAAAGCTAGGGAGGAGAAACCTAGGGTAGAAGCCTGCATACCTAGAAAGCTAGAAGATGGTTGGGATCCTATGATTAAAATTAAGTTGAATAACTTCTCTTGCTATGCTTTATGTGATGTTGGAGCTAGTACCCCCGTTATGCCCAAAAGAATATATGATATGCTTAAATTGGAACCTTTTGATTCTTGTTCTTTTGGTGTTCGTCTTGTTGATTCTTCCATAAAGAAACCTTTGGGGAGGATCGACGATGTTTTTATCATTGTCAATGACAACTACGTTCCCGTTGATTTTACTATTATGGATATTGAATGTGAACCTTCTTGTCCAATTATTTTGGGAAGTCCTTTTCTTCGCACCGTTGGTGCCATCATTGACATGAAAGAGGGGAATATAAAATTCCAATTTCCTCTCAAGAAAGGGATGGAACACTTCCCTAGAAAGAAGATTAAGTTACCTTTTGAGTCCGTTATACGGGCTAGCTATTCTTTTACTCTTGATAAAACTTGATCTCTTTGCATTATACCTAGCTTAAAGGCATAAAAGAAAGCGCTTTTGGGAGGCAGCCCACAATGAATAAAATTTTATTTTGCTTTTGTTGTGTCTTGATGTTGTTACTACAGTAGCATCGTCATTGTATCTTTACTTTTCAGCCTTGTGCCAAGTGTAGCCTCTGATTGCAAGAAAGTTCAACAGTTGTGACGTGCTGTTCAGGAAACAGATTCTGTCCTTGGATAGAAAAATTCGTATAAAATCACGAGATCATCTTTTTGGTCTGAATTTTCTCGACAGCGTGCTCTATACAATTGTCTTTCGGGCGTCTGTTCTGAGTTTTTTGATTTGAGTTGCAGAAGTGCCCCGAAAAAAATCATTTACTACCTGCTGGTCTGTTTTTCACAGATTCTGTCCTGTTTTGCCTTTCCTTCATTTTGCAAACCTTGAGCTTGTTTTTTCTTTGCAAAAACCTTTTGGCAATCTTGAGAAACATTAGACCTTCAAGAATATCCTTATTTCCAGCAAGGACCAAGTATTTTATTATGGGTACTAACCTCGCTAATCAGATTATGATGAGTTATGTATGAAGGGAGTTTTCAAGTGTGCGAGGGAAGATGATAAAAAGATTCAGGAGTGTCAAACGCTCAAGCTTGGGGATGCCCCCATGCACCCCCAAGAAATATTCAAGAAGACTCAAGCGTCTAAGCTTGGGGATGCCCCCGTGCATCCCTTTCTCCATCAACAATTATCAGTTCGTCTCTCGTTCCACTATATTTTTATCACTTCATGTGTTATGTGCTATGCTTGGAGCGTCTTGCTTTTTGTTTCCTTTTAAGTTTTCTTTAGCTTTGCTTGCTGTTCATAACGAGTTGGAACTCAGCTTTCTTTGTGTGGGAGAGAAACACGCTCCACTTCAACCTAGAACATAACATAGAATTTTCATGTCTATCTTTGCTGTGTGTGTTCTTGGTCTTTCAATAGCTACTATCATGTTCAGCTCTTAGTTTTCATGCTTATCTTTTTAAAGAGCTTTTGTTTAGTTGGTCGCTGGAACTCTCTTTAGTTATCATGCTTATCTTATTAAGAGAGTTGGCTTCTGTTGCATTGGTTGATATGTCTATGATAAAATGCTATGTGCATAATGATGCTTAGTAGTTCATGTTTTCTTATGGTTAGTCTCAAATAGCTGGGGGTTTCTCAATGTGTTATTGGAGTACCAACATGATTTGTTTGCCTATGATGTGGTATGGTTTAGTGATATCTTCCTTCAAGAATTTATTTTGATTGACTTGGCGTATGCTCACGCATATTTAAGACTGTAAAGAAAGTCTATCAAGCCTTGATGATCTTTAATTTCTAAGTGGCGATATAACTTCCATGCCTGATTCAATGTTGCTTTGTCGCTCTGCATGATTATGACCGTCATTGCTCTTTTAGTTGGTCGCTCCCAGTCTTTTGCTAACCTTCGCCTGTACTAAGCGGACTGACTGCTTGTGCATCCAAAATCTTTTAAACTAGTTATGCCATATGAGTCCACCATACCTTCCTATACATGGTATTTACCTGCCATTCCTAACGAAGACTTTCATGTACCATCTCGAAATTATTCAAAAAATGCATTTCTCTTTTGTGCCTCTGTTTTAGTTCGAGGAAGTAGTAGTTAATTCATGATCTTTTTAAGTTGGACAAGCTTCACCCCGGGATTGCATGTCTAATGTGCAAACCCATAATACGAGAAGGAACTGGCATAGAGTGCGCCCGGCTCATTAAAAATTATACAACAAACAAACCCTCCTTCACGTTTTGTTCATGAGAAATCAGAAAACTTTGGCAGTGATAAACAAAGGAGATTAAGAGGATGTGATCGTCCTCATGCGGGAGCCGTTCCTCGAAACTTGTCCAGCTCAAGAAGTGATTGATTTATCTGCTAGCATTCGTTGACGAAATATGCATATTCTAAAAAAATAATTATTACCTCTGTTTTTAAAACCAAGAGCTCTGGTACATGTTTAGTTTTTGTTTCCGACCACGGGTTTTCAACCTTGCCAACAAAAGCCATGGTTCGAGAGTCTCCACCTTCTTTAAAGCACCAACTATTGAGAGCATGATTGTCATTCTGAGTGTAATGTGCATTGTCCCAAAGTACCATTGTCTTTTGCATGATTATGATATCGTTTATTCTGAAATCATTGTATCTAGTCATCACTTAAACCTTGGAGGTGCCCCTGCATTTATGTTTTGCTTCACTAAAGGGGGCAAGCGAGGTACCACTTTATCATATTTGCACACCATGCTCATTACAAATCTTTTGAGTATTTCAGTATCATATTGTAAAATTTTCAGTTCTTTGTGATTTTCTCATAAGGCAACTTAATTACAACAGATTCATTGTCTCAGTAAGCACTTGTCATGTGACTGTAAAAAGTTTTTATATGGTTAATAGCATGTCACCACAGAAATTATGCTTGTTATCATTTACCTACTCGAGGACGAGCAGGAATTAAGCTTGGGGATGTTGATACGTCCAAAACGTATCTATAATTTCTGCTTGCTCCATGCCTCTTTTGTGTGATATTGCTATGATATTTATACACTTCCATACACTTTTGATCATATTTGGACTAACCTATTAACTCAGTGCACCCCAGTGCCAGTTTCTGTTTTCTGCTGTTTTTGTATTTCAGGTTTTCCCATCACGTAAACTGCCAGAAAAATCCCGGAAAAATTATATAAAAAATCAGCGTTCCGGAAGCTTCCTTGCGGCCAAAGTAGGGCCGGAGGGGGGCCACCAGGGCTCCAGGCGCCATGGTGGCGCGGCCCCCCTCCTGGCCGCGCCGGGGGGGGCGCCTGGGCCCCCCAGGTCTCCGCTGATGCCCCCCTTTGGCATATATTTACACCGCGTCCCGAAACCCTCGAGGACGGAACCCTTTTTCGCGATCTCATCTCTGTTCCGCCGCCGCCGCGCTTCCAAGATCGGGAGCACCAGGAGAACTCTTCTCGGCACCCTGCCGGAGGGGAGGATCACCACCGGGAGCCTCTCCACCACCATGGACGCCTCCCGGATGAGTTGTGAGTAGTCCCTTGGACCATGGGTCCATGACCAGTAGCTATGTGATGTTCTCCTCCCCTCTTTGTTCTTCACTAATTAGACCTCGTGAGCTGCCCTACATGATCGAGGCACATATGTAATCCTTATGCTGTTGCTATGTTGAGTTTGCTGGGATCCGATGGATTGTGAGATTATGTTCAGATTGTGTGTGAGTAATATATTTGATTCACCTCTTTTATATTTATGTTCTTGAGTAATTCTTGCATGTTCTCCGTTGCTGTTTATTGCTTTGGCCGAGTCGTAGGTAGTAACTCCAAGAGGGAACGTTATGCTTGATTGTGGGTTCATGCCCCTCGATGACTAGTTTGAGTGACAGAAACATGAGTCTAGGGGATGTGCTGTTGCCACAAGGGGGAAAACAACGGTGCTTGTACTCGCGGGTGCAAGGATTGTTTACTTTACGCAAAGTTCTTTTAATGCAGTTGTCTGTTGCTTTGAGTTTACACTATGGGTGGCACTCGCAACTTAATACCAGCGAGATGTTCTGGATAGATATCTCAAAGTGGATGATTAGTAGTAGATGTAGATGGATTTCGGTCTACTTACCTTGGCGTACCGCCCATGCTTTTGAGCCTCAACCTTTCTTGCAGCATAGTTAGCATTGGTTTGCGCACATAATTCTGTCAATTTCCCAGCTGTAATTCGTTTACCTCACATAGCTGTTTTATCGTCTTTTGGGAGAGAGACATCACTAGCGAACATCATGGGACCCCGGTCCATATTACCATCATTGATCACATCCGCTATTTACTTTCCGCTTTTACTTACTAGTTGCAATTATACCTATCACTATTATCTCTTGCGTTTGATCCTTTGTAAACGACAAGGCCGGAGGGATTGACAACCTCTCTGTACTCGTTGGGAGCAAAGTTATTTGTATCTGTGTGCAGGTTCAGTTAATTGCTAAGTATCTGGCGCCATTAGCAGTTGACACCTTCTTGTTGAACCTTGGAGTCTCAGGGGAATTCGATCCTTGGTATCTTTACCAAGGGAAAACTACCGCTACACCGCATCTCAAACCTTCCACTTGGGGTAACCAACGAGGGGCGAGAAGCCATCAAGCAGCTGCGGGCGACCAGCGCGCGTGCGAAGGAGGCCATTTGGAGGGCGGAGGAGGAGGGGGACAGCGTCGGGGAGGGTCGCAGACGTCGAGGCACGTTGGAAGGCGCGAGGGGAGAGCTCGAGGTGGTCGGGGGCAGGCGATTGGGCGAAGCTACAGTGCGGGGGCGCACTATAGCGCGCTCTGGAGCGGCCTTATCGCATGCCATGGCATGCCATTGGCCCTCTGGGCGCGTCCGTCGTGTGTGGGGGGTCCAGGGTGATGCAAGCAACACGGATGAGGCCTTGGATGCTCTGGAGGATCAAGGAGAGAGAAGAGAAGCTGGTAACTTGGTGAATTTTGGCTGTCCAGCAAGGTGAACTAGGGTTCTCACCCCTCAATCATGGAGCTGTGGACATGGGGGAGTTACTGGGGTAGATAGTAACTAGATGAAGCTGTGGTAGAAAGTTGAGGCCAAGGTAAATAGTAAAAGTGATCAAGAAGATGGTTTTGGTAATTTGGCAGAAGGTGTTTGATCAAGTTTTGGTCAAGCAAATGATCTCCTCTTGCCATGACACTTAACATGATTGAATGTTATGTGAAAATAGGGTGTTTCACCAAATTTGGGCTCATTTGAAGAAACTAGCCAATGTAACTTTGGTGAACCCTAGAAATCAACAGAAATGGCTTCATCTTGTTTAAGTCAATCAAATCATCTCCCCTTGATGCACCACTTGGTTTAGTTTCATCATTTGGGGTTATGATCATGCCCACAAAGTTTGAAGCTCCAGGTAAAAAGTTGGTAATGTAAAGTTGTTCAAATTTGCATTTGAACAGAAAGGGTTTTGGAGTATTCTGATCAAGTCGCTCTACTCCAAATCTTGTGCCATTTGGTCTAGATGCCTTATTAGGCCATTCTAGCATGTGCACCAAGTTTGAGAGCATTTGTACAAGTTTGGCAATGTAAAGTTGCTCAAACTTCAAATATGGACAAAATGGTTTTGAAGGGTTTTGAGGATGTTATCTTGCTTCCCAAGGCATGGGGCTTGGCAAGATCATCAAATATCTCATATATGACATGATAGAATTTCCCTGGAATTTTTGGAGAATATTTCCTTTGTAAATATTTCAAAAGCTTGAAATATCCGGAAAGGGTTTTAGAGGGATTAGCCCATTATTTTGAACATGACCAAGTGTTGAAACTCTTTTATATGGACAATATATGTCCTATGAGTCTCCCTGAATTTTGGCAAATATTTTTGAAATACTTAAATAATTTTCCCCTATTAAAGACCATTTCTGGCCTTAAGAAAAAGCTTTTAAATAAAATAGGAAAATAACTTTTAAAATTATACTTTTGTGGTTTCTGGGAGTCCTATGACTACTAGGTATCAAATATACTTTTTGAAATAATTTTCTCCCCCTAAATCAAGCTCTTGCAGTGCAAACCTCAATTCAGGGGTTTTTGGAATACTAAATTTATAAAATACATTTTGGCCAAATTAATTTTGTAAGAAAATACTATACTGTTATATAACACTTGGCATGATCATTGGGTAGAAGTTTTGGGTAAGGAGATGAATTCTACAAGAGGTAATAGATAACTTTAATGAGCACATGAAAAGCACATGAAGAAAAACTCAATTCCAAATAAAAGCCAAATGATGCCAAAAAAAATTGCTGGTCCAAATTTTCATGCTTCATTGATGCAAATAACATGTTACAAAATGCAGGGTGTGACAGACCTACCCCCCTTACAAGAATCTCGTCCCCGAGATTCCTAAACTAGGTCTTAAAAGAGATCGGGAAACTCGGATCTAAGATAGTCTTCACGTTTTCAGGTTGCTTCTGCTTCTGTGTGGTTGCTCCACTGGACCTTGAAGTACTTGATGATGCGGCTTCGCATCTGTCGTTCTGCTTCATCCAGAATGCGAATGGGCTTCTCGCGGTAGGTCAAATCAGGTTGCAGATCAATGGCTTGGTGATCAACATCCTTGTAGAGATCAGGCTTGTTCGGAACTTGGAGGCACTTCCGGAGTTGTGACACGTGGAATACGTTGTGCACATCGGATAGCTCAGGTGGTAGTTCCAGCTGGTAAGCCACTTCTCCTCTTCGTGCAGTGATCTCAAAGGGTCCAATGAACCTTGGTGTGAGCTTCCCCTTGACGTGGAAACGCTTGGTCCTCTTCAGAGGAGTTACCCACAGGTACACATGGTCCCCGACATGGAAACTCATGTCCCGACGGTGAGTGTCAGCATAGCTCTTCTGCCTTGACTTGGCTGCCTTCAAACGTTCTCTGACTAGTTGGACTTGCTCTTCTGCTGCGCGGAGAATATCCGGTCCAAAGACTAGCCCTTCTCCAGTCTCTGACCAGTTGAGGGGTGTGCGACATCTGTGTCCGTACAACACCTCAAATGGTGCCATCTGAAGGCTCGACTGATAACTGTTGTTATAGGAGAACTCGGCAAAAGGGAGACAATCTTCCCACATGGCTCCATATGCCAAGACACAGGCTCGGAGCATATCTTCGAGAATTTGATTTACTCGTTCAGTCTGACCTCCGGTCTGTGGGTGAAAAGCCGTGCTGAAAGATAACTTGGTTCCCAAGGCTTCTTGGAACTTCTTCCAGAACCTTGAGGTGAACTGGGTTCCTCGATCTGACACAATCTCCTTGGGAACGCCGTGAAGGCTTACGATTCTGTCGATGTAGAGAGCTGCCAGCCGGTTGCCATCATAAGTAGTCTTGACAGGAATGAAATGGGCCACCTTGGTCAAATGGTCGACTATGACCCAGATGGAGTCATGTCCTCTATTTGACCTTGGTAATCTAGTGATGAAGTCCATTCTGACTTTATCCCACTTCCACTCAGGAACCTTGAGTGGTTGAAGCAATCCAGCGGGTCGCTGATATTCAGCCTTGACCCTTTGGCACACATCACACTTTGCAACATAGGTTGCAATCTCTCTTTTCATCCCGTGCCACCAGAATCTTGCCTTCAAGTCTTGATACATCTTGGTTCCTCCGGGGTGGATGGAATACAGAGTGTCGTGGGCTTCATGCAGGATCAGGTTCTTCAGCTCCGTCTTGTTTGGTACGCAGATGCGGCCTTTGTACCAAACAATCCCGTGCTCGTCCTCGGAGAATCCAGGGGCCTTGCCTAGCTTCATCTTCTTCTTGATGCCTTCAATGCTTGCGTGTCCATCTTGCGCCTTCTTGACTTCGTCCATCAGGGTTGGTCTGACTTCCAAATGATCCAGAAATCCAAGGGTGACCAATTCCAAACTGAATTGTTCGAGTTTCTTGAACAAGGCTGGCTGCCTTTCTTGAATAATGGCATTCAAAGAGCAAGCCTTCCTGCTTAAGGCATCGGCCACCACGTTAGCCTTCCCGGGGTGATATTGAACACTGAGGTCATAGTCTTTGATGAGTTTCAACCATCTTCGTTGCCTCATGTTCAATTCCTTTTGGGTGAAAATGTACTTCAGACTTTTGTGGTCTGTGTATATCTCGCACCGTTTCCCTAGGAGGTAATGCCGCCATGTCTTCAAGGCATGAACCACTGCCGCTAACTCAAGATCGTGAGTAGCGTAGTTCTCCTCATGAGGTCGTATCAGCCTGGAGAGGTAGGCTATGACTCGGCCTTCTTGCATCAGAACGCTTCCCAATCCGGTTCGAGAGGCATCACAATATATCACGAACTCCTTGTGAATATCAGGTGTTGCCAGAACTGGGGCGGTGGTCAACCTCTTCTTGAGCTCTTGGAAGCTCTCTTCGCATTTTGGCGTCCACTCGAACTTCTTGTCCTTATTGAGGAGCTGAGTCATTGGTCGGGCAATGCTAGAGAATCCTTCCACGAATTTGCGGTAATAGCCCGCAAGTCCGAGGAAGCTTCTGACTTCCTTGACGGTCATTGGAGATTGCCATTGGGTCACAGCTTCGATCTTCGCGGGATCAACGGATAGTCCTTCTTCGGTCAAGACATGACCTAAGAATCCAACTTTATGCAGCCAGAACTCACACTTGCTGAATTTGGCATAAAGTTGGTGCTTCCGAAGCTTGTCTAGGACCATCCTCAAATGTTGCTCGTGCTCTTCCTCCGTCTTCGAGAAGACAAGAATGTCATCGATGAAGACGACAACGAACTTGTCCAAATATTCCAGGAAGACTTTATTCATGAGATACATGAAGTAAGCCGGGGCATTGGTTAACCCAAAGGACATGACCGTGCACTCGTACAGGCCATATCTGGTTAAGAATGCCGTCTTCGGAATATCTTGGGGTCTGATCTTCAGCTGGTAGTACCCAGATCTGAGGTCGATCTTGGAGAACACCATGGCTCCGCTGAGCTGATCAAACAGATCTTCAATCTTGGAAAGTGGATATTTGTTCTTGATTGTAACTTCGTTGAGGGAACGATAGTCAATGCATAAGCGGATGGTACCGCCCCTCTTTGCCACAAACAGAACAGGTGATCCCCAAGGGGAGGCACTTGGGCGAATAAATCCCTTCCTCGGCTGCTCTTCCAGCTGCTTCTTCAACTCGGCTAATTCTTCCGTCCCCATTCTATAAGGCTTCTTATAGATGGGTCCTGCTCCGGGCACGAGCTCGATGATGAACTCAATGTCACGGTCAGGAGGCATTCCCGGTAGCTCATCCGGAAAGACATCGGGATACTCGCATACCACCGGTACTTGCTCTAGCCCAACTTCCGACAGACAGTTGACTTGAGCGGCTTGAGCGGAAGAGGAGTTGGAAGCAAACTTGACTTCGACTCCTTGGTCATTGGTCACAGTGACTGTCCGATTGGCACAGTCTAATAAGCCTTGGTGCTTACTGAGCCAATCCATCCCTAGGATCACATCCAAGCCTTGCGATCTCAGGATGATAAGGTCTGCTAGGAAGTCTACACCGTTAATGGTAATACTGACTCCTTTACAGCCTATCTTGGCTCTCATCTCTGCTCCGGGGGTTTGTACCACCATAGGGTTATTCAGGGGTGTAGGGGTCATGCCACTTTTTAATGCAAATCTTTGAGTGACAAATGAATGCGTTGCTCCAGAATCAAACAAGACAGTTGCAGGTGCTGAGTTGACAAGGAACGTACCTAGCACGACGTCCGGGGTCTTCCTGGGCTTCTTCAGCAGTGACGTGATTTACACGCCCCTTCCCATGGTTAGGCGGGTTGCGAGGAGCTGGGTTCCATGGTGGCATCCCACGGCCTTGTCCTGGGTTCTGCGCATTGGGGCGCGGGGCATCTGGCTTCTTGTTGGGGCACACCCTTGAGATGTGTCCTGACTGACCACATCCAAAGCAAGTGACTTGGTTTGGATTATTGATCTTTTTGCCACCACTGTTATTGGGGTTGAAAGCTGGCCTTGGGTTGGCATACTGCTGAGGCTGAAAGTTGGTGCGAGGTGCCGGAGCTCTTGGTTGCTGATAGGTTGGCTTGGCCGGGGCTGACTGCCACGGACGAGGCTTCTAGCTGCTGGAACTTCCCTTGCTGACCATCTTGCGCTTGCGAGTGTCTTCCAAAGCACGCCGCTTGTCTTCAAGCATGAGTGCTTTGTTCACCAGGTCAGGGAAGGTTGGGCAGTCGCACACGACAAGCGAGTATTGCAGAGTCTGATTGAGGCCTTCCATGAAGCGCTCCCTTTTTGCAGCATCAGTGCTGACATCTTCAGGGGCATACCTTGACAGAACACTGAACTTCTGCATGTACTCCTTGACAGTGCCACTTCCTTGCTTCAGGGCTCGGAACTCACGCTTTTTGATAGCCATGATTCCGGAAGGAATGTGGGCCTTGCGGAATTCTGCCTTGAAGTTGACCCAAGTGATGTCTTGTTCTGCATGCATGACCTTGAATCCATCCCACCAAGCTCTAGCAGTCCCCCCGAGGCAGTGGGCTGCATAAGCCACCTTCTCGCGGTCTTCGGTGCATCCGACTAGTTCCAGCAAGTCCTCAATGGTGCGGACCCAGTCGTCTGCATCCAGGGGTTCAGCAGTCTTGATGAAAGTTGGCGGTGCATGCTTCTTGAACTCTGCCAACGTGGAACATCCATTGCCATTCCCCGCCGGCTGGCGGTTGTTGGTGACAGCTTGAGCAATCAACTGAAGGGCTGCGGTGTTGGCTTGGCGTTCCTCTCGGAAAGCTTGGAGAAGCTGAGCCATGTCCATGTTCGGAGGAGGTGGTGGTGGTGGAGCTTGGTCGTTGGTTTGGTCGTGGCCGGCCTCTGACTGAGCGGATGCTCCGGCTTCAGGCTGCTGGGTAGAGGTACCAGTACGAGTTACAACAGGCATCCTGTTGGAGCGGTAAAAGGTCTCATGACTTGGAAGAGGGAAAGCAAGATATATGGGTGCCTAGTAAGGGGGTGGGTGTGACACTAATCAGATCATGCAACGACCGAAAGGCCAAAACACATTCATTAAAATCCAAACGGGTGATGCAGCCGTTTACATGTTCCCGAAGGAAGAATACGACATACATCCAAACACAACAAAAGCAAACACTAGATGGTTTCATATGAACCATACAAGGACTCAACTGCGCATAGGGGTTACACAACCTATCCTACCGTAGAGGTCACGAACTGGCATATCCGAGTAGCGAATAATGCCTAAGCGGTGGAATGCTCGGTCGCGTATTCCGGCTCTTCTGGGTCTTCCTCCTTGTCTTCATCTGTCTGGGCCCCCTTGTCACTAGAGGGTGTGGGGGAGTGGAGGAGTTGGATACGACGGTGCTTCGTCGGTGGTGCAGGGAAAAGCTTGCGATATTCCCTTGCCGTCATCCGGCGTCGCCGAGGTGGTTCTTCATCCTTGGAAGATACATCTTCGGAGGGCCTTCCGCCTCGGTATGCGATAGCGGACTGTCCGGAAGGCGCTCCTTCTTTCTTGATCCTATTTGTCTTCTCTTGAGCTCGACGAAGAAGTGCCTTGGTCTTGTGAAGTTCTTCTTGGAGCTTCATCGATTCCGAGGCCAAGTCTTGTGCCAAGCTGTCGGCACATAGACTAAAGTAGGTCTGGAACCGAAGCGAGAGTCCTTCCTTCAGTGGAGGGGCTAGTGCGCTGCTTTCATCTTCACCTTCCTTCCGGTAAGGCAAGAAGCGAGTTGTCATCTTGGCTGCCATATCCGGAAGAAGCTCGCGGAGACGGTTTAGTGCCTTGAGTGCAGCAGCCTCGACAGCGAGAGGTAATGTTGCCATCTTGGGCCCCTCAAAGAACCAACTTGTGGGAGGATCGTTTGCCTTCACGATCACTTCCACATGGTATTCCACCTCAGTGTCGCTAACCCAATGCTCAAGGTAGGTGAGGATGGGCGCTCGGTGGAACTGACACTCCTGGAGGCTACCCTCGAGAAGCAAAGGGAACCCAGTGGTCAGGTGCTCTTCGGGTACAGCGGCCATCTACAAAGGTGGAATAGGAGAGGTTAATAAGCTGATGAAATCTCAGGTTTAGAAAAGGAGAGAGGTTTAGAAGGTTTTTGAAAAGGGGTCTCATCTAACTAACACCCATGCTAACTAAGGCTTCCTACAGTCAGGATGGCTCTGATACCAGCTCTGTGGGGACCCCGACTTAGAAGTCGAGATCACCGAATGCACGTGTACAGTGATCCCAGAGATCAATGCTCACTGAACACACAGAAGCTGAATAACAAGAGTCTTACATCCATACATACCGTCTTACACAAATTATGGCCATTATGGCCAAGTCTTACATAGATAAAGCCTCACGGGCTGAATAGCAAATAACTCAAGTAGCGGAAGTCTTCGATGATAGGTAGAACCCATGCCATCTGCCTTAACCCTACAGGCATTCTGACTGGGATAGCATCCTAGTTCGCATGTTCGTCTCCAAAGAACTCTTCTTCATATTCCTGTTCCTCCATGCCTGGCCAATTAAATAACCAGTGGCAAGCCAATGAGTACTTTGAATGTACTCGCAAGCAACCCATGATTTGGTTCAAAGTAACAATGCAATTGAACAACAATGAGCAATCTAGCAATGGGCTAGAATAAATATTCTACCATCAAGTATATGCATCAATAACTTCACGTAACCTCGAGGACAGGTTACCGATATCAACATGAACACGATTCAACTCATCGAGTCAAGTCACCACCTTGACTCACACATACTTTCACCGATGCGGTAAAATTCTGGACATAGTTTAAGTAGCATCACCCAACTGTCCATGACCGTGGACACGGCTATTCGAATAGTTTTACACTCTGCAGAGGTTGCGCACTTTACCCACAAGATTCGGGAAGCTTTCGTGTCATCCATGATCCCGCAGTACCTCAAGTACTCGGGGGAAGCACCCGGTCATTATCTTTCCTTAGACGAGACTAACATAGAGTCCCCCCGTTGGTACACGGACCTCGAGTACAACAATAGATCATGGGACTTGCCCTATTTCAATGTCACGCGTACACGAAGGGACCAACGGTGTGTCCGGTGCCCGGTGAAAATAGTCATGGTCGTCTATCCAAGCACGACCCTGTCCCGAGAAAGACCTCAAGTCTTCCCGTCACTAGTAATGCGGGCACCATGCTAGTATCGACCTAAGTAATCAATAAATCCCCGTCCCATAAGGGGTAGAGTGGTTGCACATGTTTGGTTGGGACGGTAGTCACACATAAATCTAATCCATCATTTCACCCATGCACAAGACTTTACCGGCACATCACTTTTTCCTCAAGTGATGACCTAACTCAACACCACCCTCGGGCATTAGGGGCACCCGATGGGGTTTATGAAAAGATTTCAACCTCGAAGGTTCATGTCACCCATGCATCACTAAGCATCACTACTAACTATTTGCATGACATCTAGCACATAGCAAGATCATGAGCAAAGCATGCATCATGTGGTGATTCATCTAGGTCACCACCGTAACTCTATCATCATGCATCGGAAACAAACGGGTTCCGAAGAACAAGTGTATCATGGTCAAAGGGCTGCTTGCCTGGATTGGCTTGGTCTTCAAAGTCTTCAAATCCTTCTCCTTCTCCTTCTTCAGCAACTTTGTCAAATACGGGATCGGCGGAGAATCCGGGCACGGCAGGGCAAACGGAGGGCAGGGATGGACTCAGCAGCGAGTCGCGGATGTAGTGGTGGTGGTGCGGCTCGCCGGGGAGGTCTGGTTCGTCGGCGGCGAGGTGGGACGGCGGAGGAGCTTCGGGAAGTCGCTGCTCCGGCCGATTCCGGCAGCTCGAGATCCCCGGCTGCCCGACGCGGCGGAGCTCCGGTCGATCTCGAGCACATGGGCTCTCTGGGGATGAGCGAGTGGTGCTGGAGGGCTAAAGGAGGTGAGGGGCGGCTGTCGGTGCCGTTGGAGAGGCTCGGGCGAGCTTATATAGCCGAGCCCATGGTCCACCGTGGACTCGTGCGCCGGCGAGGTCCTGGGCGAGGCTAGCGGCCGTTCTGGTGCTTGTGCTAGAGTCGGGGAGGTTCGTGGACGAGTCCTACGCCTAGTAGAGGGGAGAGGAGGAGCGGGGAAGGCTCCAGACAGCACGCGCGTGTGAGCCCGACGAGTGGAGGCTGCGGGCAGCCAGCGCGCGTGCGAAGGCGGCCACTGGAGGGCGGAGGAGGAGGGGGACAGCACCGGGGAGGGTCGCAGACGTCGAGGCGCATTGGAAGGCGCGAGGGGAGAGCTCGAGGTGGTCGGGGGCAGGCGATTGGGTGAAGCTACAGTGCGGGGGCGCACTGTAGCGCGCTCTGGAGCGGCCTTATCGCATGCCATGGCATGCCATTGGCCCTCTGGGCGCGTCCGCCGTGTCTGGGGGGTCCAGGGTGATGCCAGCAACACGGATGAGGCCTTGGATGCTCTGGAGGATCAAGGAGAGAGAAGAGAAGCTGGTAACTTGGTGAATTTTGGCTGTCCAGCAAGGTGAACTAGGGTTCTCACCCCTCAATCATGGAGCTGTGGACATGGGGGAGTTACTGGGGTAGATAGTAACTAGATGAAGCTGTGGTAGAAAGTTGAGGCCAAGGTAAATAGTAAAAGTGATCAAAAAGATGGTTTTGGTAATTTGGCAGAAGGTGTTTGATCAAGTTTTGGTCAAGCAAATGATCTCCGCTTGCCATGACACTTAACAGGATTGAATGTTATGTGAAAATAGGTTGTTTCACCAAATTTGGGCTCATTTGAAGAAACTAGCCAATGTAACTTTGGTGAACCCTAGAAATCAACAAAAATGGCTTCATCTTGTTTAAGTCAATCTAATCATCTCCCCTAGATGCACCACTTGGTGTAGTTTCATCATTTGGGGTTATGATCATGCCCACGAAGTTTAAAGCTCCAGGTAAAAAGTTGGTAATGTAAAGTTGTTCAAATTTGCATTTGAATAGAAAGGGTTTTGGAGTATTCTGATCAAGTTGCTCTACTCCAAATCTTGTGCCATTTGGTCCAGATTCCTTATTAGGCCATTCTAGCATGTGCACCAAGTTTGAGAGCATTTGGACAAGTTTGGCAATGTAAAGTTGCTCAAACTTCAAATATGGACAGAATGGTTTTGAAGGGTTTTGAGGATGTTATCTTGCTTCCCAAGGCATGGGGCTTGGCAAGATCATCAAATATGTCATATATGACATGATAGAATTTCCCTGGAATTTTCGGAGAATATTTCCTTTGTAAATATATCAAAAGCTTGAAATATCCAGAAAGGGTTTTAGAGGGATTAGCCCATTATTTTGAACATGACCAAGTGTTGAAACTCTTTTATATGGACAATATATGTCCTATGATTCTCCCTGAATTTTGGAAAATATTTTTGAAATACTTAAATAATTTTCCCCTATTAAAGACCATTTCTGGCCTTAAGAAAAAGCTTTTAAATAAAATAGGAAAATAACTTTTAAAATTATACTTTTGTGGTTTCTGGGAGTCCTATGACTACTAGGTATCAAATATACTTTTTGAAATAATTTTCTCCCCCTAAATCAAGCTCTTGCAGTGCAAACCTCAATTCAGGGGTTTTTGGAATACTAAATTTATAAAATACATTTTGGCCAAATTAATTTTGTAAGAAAATACTATACTGTTATATAACACTTGGCATGATCATTGGGCAAAAGTTTTGGGTAAGGAGATGAATTCTACAAGAGGTAATAGTTGACTTTAATGAGCACATGAAAAGCACATGAAGAAAAACTCAATTCCAAATAAAAGCCAAATGATGCCAAAAAAAATTGCTGGTCCAAAGTTTCATGCTTCATTGATGCAAATAGCATGTTAAAAAATTCAGGGTGTGACACCCTCTCTATTTTTTGGGCCATCTCTATATTTCATTGGCCTTTCCTCACATGGTACAATGCTCTAATGATGATGATCATCACACTTATATTGAATTACAACTTGATATTACAACTCGATACTAGAACAAAGTATGACTCTATATGAATGCCTCCGGTGGTGTACAGGGATGTGCAATGAATCAAGAGTGACATGTATGAAAAATTATGCATGGTGGCTTTGCCACAAATATGATGTCAACTACATGATCATGCATGTCAATATGACAATATGAAGCGTGTCATATGAACGGAACGGTGGAAAGTTGCATGACAATATATCTCGGAATGTCTATGGAAATGCCATGATAGGAAGGTATGGTGGCTGTTTTGAGGAATATATATGGTGGCTGTTTTTATGAAGGATATATAGTGGGTGTATGGTACCGGCGAAGGTTGCGTGGTACAAGAGAGGCTAGCAATGGTTGAAGGGTGAGAGTGCATATAATCCATGGACTCAACATTAGTCATAAGAACTCATATACTTATTGCAAAAATCTATGAGTTATCAAAACAAAGCAATCAACGCATGCTCCTAGGGGGGAGGTTGGTAGGAGTTAACCATCGCGCACCCCCGACCTCCACACAAAGGATGAAACTCTACAAATACCTCATGCTCTAACTTTGTCACATAGCGGTTCACCATACGTGCATGCTACGGGAATCACTAACTTTAACACAAGCATTTCTCAATTTCATAGTAACTCCACTAGCATGACTCTAATATCACTATCCTCATATCTCAAAACAATTATCAAGCATCCAACTTCTCATCATATTCAATGCACTTAGTGTGAAAGTTTGTACTACATTGATATTGAATGTCTATCATGTGAAGACTAGTTTTATAGCCAAAGCACATTACCATGCTGTTTTAATAGACTCTCAAATGTATATAAGTGAAGCATGAGAGATCAACAATTTCTACAAAATATAATCACCACCGTGCTCTAAAAGATATAAGTGAAGCACTAGAGCAAAAACTATTCAAATCAAAAGATATAAGTGAAGCACATAGAGTGTTCTATCAACTCCTAGGCCATATTTAACTATCTCAAATAGTTGTGTCCATCAAGGATAATTGTGGAAAACTAACAAACAAAGACTCAAATTATACAAGACGCTCCAAGTAAAATACATATCATGTGGTGAATAAAAATATAGCTCCGAGTATACTTACCGATGGATGAAGACGAAAGAGGGGATGCCTTCCCGGGGCATCCCCAAGCTTAGGCTTTTGGTTGTCCTTGAATTTTACCTTCGGGTGCCTTGGGCATCCCCAAGCTTAGGCTCTTGTCACTCTTTGTTCCATAGTCCATCAAAGCAATACTCAAAACTTGAAAACTTCACAACACAAAACTTAGACAAAAATCTCGTGAGCTCCGTTAGTATAAGAAAGCAAACCACTACTCAAAGGTACTGCAATGAATTCATTATTTGTTTATATTGGTGTTAAACCTACTGTATTCCAACTTCTCTATGATTCATACCTCCCAATACTACTCATAGATGCATCACAATAAGCAATCAACACACGAAAAACAGAATCTGAAAAACAGAACAGTCTGTAGTAATCTGTAACTTTCGCATACTTCTGTAACTCAAAAAAATTTGAAATAAATTGGTAAACGTGAGGAATTTATCTACTAATCATCTACAAAAAGAATCAAATAAATAACACGCTCCAGTAAAATTCTGTTTTTCACAGCAAGATCATATAAACTTCACACAAGTCTTCCCAAAGGTTCTACTTGGCACAAACACTAATTAAAACACAAAACCACATCTAAACAGAAGCTAGATGCAATATTTATTCCTAAACAAAGGCAAAAAAAACAAAATATATAAAATTGGGTTGCTTCCCAATAAGTGCTATCGTTTTACGCCCCTAGCTAGGCACGATACATGGATAGATCTAGGTATTGCCATCTTTGGAAGGCAATTCTTTAATTAATCACTTGTGATTCTTAGGCACTTCTTTATCCCTATTGAGAATCAAACTTTTAGGCAAGAAATCAAGAAATTCAATTGTGTCAAAAGGTTCTCTTGCAAAAGTAAGAAAATTAGGATGAACACTTATGGATTTGAGATCCGTGATTCCTTTACTAGATGTTTTGCCCTTGTCTTTAGGAACATACATGAACTTAGATAATTTAGTGGTAGAAGGATTTGGAGTAATTTTTATAGCAGAAAGTGCAGAACCCACATTAGTAATAATATCCTCAAGCTTATTGATTCTAGTAGAATCCTGATCTAATTTTTCTTTAACTATGGGTTCCTTTTCCTTAAGATTTTTCAGAACAACTCGTACCTTGAATCCATATTGGGTAATTTCATTACGGATTTTTCTATCCAATTTCTCTACCAGTTCTACCATAGAACTTTGTTTTCAATGATTTCCAACCTTTGCATAACATGCTCCAAAGTTAAAACGGTCCCATTAAGCATAAGAGGTGGCGAGCCAAATAATTCAGTCATTGCATTATAGGAATCAAAAGTATGGCTACCCAAGAAATTCCCTCCGGTAATGGTATCTAAGATAAATCTATTCCACAGAGTTATGCCAACATAAAAATTGCGAAGAAGCACGGAAGTGAAAAGCTTCCTACTTGATCTATTTTGAGCATTGCAAATTCTATACCAGGCATCTTTTAAGTTTTCTTCCTTCCTTTGTTTAAAATTGAGAACCTCACTCTCGGGAGTATTGATAATGATAGGTGTGCTAGACATGATGACAAGCAAGCAAGCAACACACACAAGCAAACAAGAAGCAAGCGAATGATAAACACACAGCAGAAGAAGGGAGAATAAAACGGCAAGGGTGAAGTGGGGGAGAGGAAAACGAGAGGCAAAAATGTAATGCGAAGGATAAGGCTTTGTGATAGGTACTTGGTATATGACTTTTGCATAAGCCTCCTCGGCAACGGCGCCAGAAATTCTTCTTGCCACTTCTCAAGCTTGCGTTGTATTCCCTCGAAGAGGAAAGGGTGATGCAGATAGTAGCATAAGTATTTCCCTCAGTTTTTGAGAACCAAGGTATCAATCCAGTAGGAGACCACGCGCGAGTCCCTCGCACCTGCACAAACAAATAAGAACTTCGCAGCCAATGCGATAAGGGGTTGTCAATCCCTTTACGGCCACTTACGAAAGTGAGATCTGATAGAGATGATAGTTTGATATCTTTGGTATTTTTGGATATAAGAACAGAAAGTAAAAGCTGAAAAGTAAAGTAGATTGTAGACTGATATGTTGAGAATAGACCCGGGAGCCATATTTTTCTCTAGTGGCTTCTCTCATGATCGCCGTATTCTACGGCGGGTAAACAAATTACTGTCGAGCAATTGATAGAAAAGCAAATAATTATGAGACTATCTAGGCATGATCATTATATATAGGCATCACGTCCGAGACAAGTAGACCGAAACGATCCTGCATCTACTACTATTACTCCACACATCGACCACTATCCAACATGCATCTAGAGTATTAAATTCATAAGAATAGAGTAACGCCTTAAGCAAGATGACATGATGTAGAAGGATAAACTCAAACATAGTGATATAAACCCCATCTTTTTATCCTCGATGGCAACAATAAATACGTGCCTTGCTGCCCCTACTGTCACTAGGAAAGGACACCGTAAGATTGAACCCAAAGCCAAGCACTTCTCCCGTTGCAAGAACTATATATCTAGTAGGCCAAACCAAACCAATAATTCGAAGAGACTTGCAAGGATATTATAATCATATATAAAGAGTTCAGGAAAGGACCAAATATTTCTCATAGATAATCTTGATCATAAACCCACAATTCATCAGATCTCGACAAACACACCGCAAAAAGAGATTACATCGAATAGATCTCCTCGAAGACCGAGGAGAACTTGGTATTGAGATCCAAAGAGAGAGAAGAAGCCATTTAGATACTAGCTATGGACCCAAAGGTCTGTGGTAAACTACTCACAACTCATGGTGAGGCGATGATGATGATGTAGAAGCACTCCATGGAAGATCCCCCCTCCGGCGGTGTCGGGGGAAACTGCCCACCACGAGCACCTATGGGACCGGAGCCCCTTGCTTGTGCGGTAAGAGGGCGGAGGAAGCACAAAGAGCAGATCATAGTGAGCACGCGGGCAGTTTACCCAGGTTCGGGCCGCGATGGACGCGTAAAACCCTACTCCTGCTTAGTTTGTATTGAGTTGGAGAGCTCGGGAGCTTGAAGAACTAGCTACACCAAGCGTATGAGCGATCTAGGTTCCGAACCCCCTCTACGTTGTGCATGGGCCTCCTTTTATAGTGCAAGGGGTCACCGACAGGTGTCAACGTAGGAGAAGGGGTAAAAATGTAAAAGAGGTGGTAGTTGCAACAGTGCGGGAATAGTGGAGCTACAGTGCGTGAATAGTGGTCGCCACCTACTTTGACAGTGGGGGACAAGAGCATTTAATGCCCGTCGCCGTCGACCCCAAAAGCGCCCGCCCTTGCGTCTCCGTTTGCCACGGCGATGGCTTCACCGCCGTGGAGTGCCACCGTGTCCCCCAGGCTGCACAGCCATCTGCCACGCGTCCCAGGAAAAGCCCCAGGGCGACGCGTGGACCGATGAGCTGGAGCGCGGGCACACAGCGCAACTCTCCCCGGCAAGCACCTTGCCGGGGTCTTGACCTTGCCGGGCCTGGGAGCTTGTCGGGCTCTGAAGCTTGTCGCTCCCCGGGCCCTGCCGGGGCGCGTATAGCGCCGAGGCATGTCTTCTGTAATGGAATCTTCTAGTCTTCCTGGCAAACTCCTCTTGCCAGGGCCTTGCGTGAGTGAGGTAATCTTGAGCCTGGAACGGCCTTCCCGGCAAGCTCCACTTGCCGGGGTCTCGATCTTCTGTCTTGTATACTTTGTTTTTGAATGGTTTTATATGGAGCAGGAAGGTATCCGGCGAGCGCGTGATAGGCCCTGCCGCGGGAAGCTGCTACTGCCCGTGCACAAGTTGGGGTACTGAGGTACCCCTACCTTAGTACACCGACAGGCGGAGCTCCGGAGCAGGCCCCAAGATGGTATCTCACGGGAACAAAAGGTTGCGGCGGTGGAACTAGGGTTTTCTCTGTTGTTCTGATAGTTTCGGGGTACGTAGGTATATATAGGAGGAAGGAGGGCACCGGGGGCCAGATGAGGTGCCCACGAGGCAGGGGGCACGCCCTATAGGGGGGCGCGCCCCCACCCTCATGGATGCCACGTCAGCCCTACTCCGTGGTTCTCAAGTCTCCCGTGCGTATTTTGCTCGAAAAATATCTCTCCCGAAGGTTTCATTCCGTTTGTACTCCGTTTGATATTCCTTTTCTATAAAACCCTAAAACAGGCAAAAACACCAATCTGGATTGGGCCTTTGGTTTAATTGGTTAGTCCCAAAAATAATATAAAAGTGTATAACAAAGCCTATTAAACATCCAAAACATCATAAATAATAGCATGAAACAATAAAAAATTATAGATACGTTGGAGACGTATCAGATGCCTCTCTAGCCAATAACCAATAGCGGGATCTGGATACCCATATTGGCTCCCACAGGTTCCACGATGATCTCATAGGATGAACCACGATGTCGGGGATTCAATCAATCCTGTATACAATTCCCTTTGTCCATCGGTATGTTACTTGCCAGAGATTCGATCGTCGGTATCCCCATACCTCGTTCAATATCGTTACCGGCAAGTCTCTTTACTCGTTCCGTAACGCATGATCCTGTGGCTAACTCCTTAGTCACATTGAGCTCATTATGATGATGCATTACTAAGTGGGCCCAGAGATACCTCTCCGTCATACGAAGTTACAAATCCCAGTCTCGATTCGTGCCAATTCAACAGACACTTTCGGAGATACCTGTAGTGCACCTTTATAGCCACCCAGTAACATTGTGACGTTTGATACACCCAAAGCATTCCTACGGTATCCGGGAGTTGCACAATCTCATGGTCTAAGAAAATGATACTTGACATTAGAAAAGCTCTTAGCAAACGAATTACACGATCTTGTGCCATGCTTAGGATTGGGTCTTGTCCATCACATCATTCTCCCAATGATGTGATCCCGTTATCAATGACATCCAATGTCCATGGTCAGGAAACCGTAACCATCTATTGATCAACGAGCTAGTCAACTAGAGGCTCACTAGGGACATGTTGTGGTCTATGTATTCACACATGTATTACAGTTTTCGGTTAATATAATTATAGCATGAATAATAGACAATTATCATGAACAAGGAAATATAATAATAACCATTTTATTATTGCCTCTAGGGCATATTTCAACAGTCTCCCACTTGCACTAGAGTCAATAATCTAGTTCACATTGCCATGTGATTAACACTCATAGTTCACATCGCCATGTGACTAACACCCAAGAGTTTACAGAGTCAATAATCTAGATCACATAAACATGTGATTAAGACTCAATGAGTTATGTGGTTTGATCATGTTATGCTTCTGAGAGAGGTTTTAGTCAATGAGTCTGCAACATTCAGATCCGTATGTACTTCGCAAATCTCTGTGTCATATCGTAGATGTTGCTTCCACGCTCCACTTGGAGCTATCCCAAATGGTTGCTCCACTATACGTATCCGGTTTGCTACTCAGAGTCATCTGGATAGGTGTTGAAGCTTGCATTGACGTAACCCTTTACGCCGAACTCTTTATCACTTCCATAACCGAGAAACATTTTCTTATTCCTCTAAGGAAAATTTTGACCGCTGTCCAATGATCCATTCCTGGATCACTCTTATACCCCTTTGCCAGACACGAGGCAAGGCACATCGCGGTACACAGCATGGCATATCGTATAGAGCCTATGGCTAAGGCATAGGGGACGAATTCCGTCCTTTCTCTTTCTTCTACCGTGGTCGAGCTTCAAGTCTTAACTTCACACCTTACAACTCAGGCAAGAACTCATTCTTTGACTGATCCATCTTGAACTCCTTCAAGATCATGTCAAGGTATGTGCTATGTGAAAGTCTTATCAGACGTCTTGATCTATCTCTATAGATCTTGCTACCCAACATGTAAGCAATTTTACACAAGTCTTCCTTTGAAAAACTCCATTCAAACAACCCTTTATGCTTTCCAGAAATTCTACATCATTTCTAATCAACAATATGTCATCCACATATACTTATCAAAATGTTGTAGTGCTCCCACTCACTTTCTTGCAAATACAAGTTTCTTGCGAACTTTGTATAAACCCAAACACTTTGATCGCCTCATCAAAGCGTATGTTCCAACTTCGATATGCTTGCTCTAGTCCATAGAAGGATCACTGGAGTTTGCATACCTTTTAGCATCCTTAGGATCGACAAAACCCCCTGGTTGTATCACATATAGCCTTTCCTCACGGAAACCGTCAAGGAAACTTTGTTTTGACATCCATCTGCCAGATTTCATAAATTAAAAATGCAGCAACTGCTAACATAATTCTAACAGACTTTAGCATCGCTATGATTGAGAAAGTCTCATCACAGTCAACTCCTTGAACTTGTCGGAAACTTCTTTGAGACAACTCGAGCTTCATAAATAATGACATTACCATCAGCGCCTGTCTTCTTCTTACAGATCCATTTATTCTAAATGGCGTGCTGATCATTGGGCAAGTCCTCCAAAGTCCATACTTTGATCTTATACATGGATCCTATCTCGGATTTCATGGCTCCTAGCCATTTGTTGGAATCCGGGCCTACCATCGCTTCTTCATAGCTCATAGGTTCATCGTTGTCCAACAACGTGACCTTTAAGATAGGGTTACCACTCAGAAGTTGTACACACCCTTGTCGACCTACGAGGTTCAATAGTAACTTGATCTGAATCTCTATGATCATCATCATTAGCTTTCTCTTTCAACTGAGGTAGGTGCCACATAAACATCTTTCTGTGCTGCGCCACTCTCTGGTTGAAGTAAAGGTTCAACAACCTCATCAAGTTCTATCTTCCTCCCACTCAATTCTTTCGAGAGAAACTCTTTTCGAGAAAGGACCTGTTCTTAGCGACAAACATTTTGCCCTTAGATCTGAGATAGAAGGTATGCCCAATTGTCTTCTTTGGGTATTCTATGAATACATAATTGTCCGCTTTGGGTTCGAGCTTTTCTGGCTGAAGCCTATCGACATAAGCATCGCAGCCCCGAACCTTAAGAAACAACAACTTAGGTTTCTTGCCAAACCATAGTTCATACGGTGTCGTCTCCACGGACTTAGATGATGCCCTATGTAAAGTGAATGTGGTCGTCTCCAATGCATAACCCCAAAATGATAGCGGTAGATCGGTAAGGGACATCATAGATCGCACCATATCCAATAGAGTGTGATTACGATGTTTGGACACACCATTACACTATGGTATTCCAGGTGGCGTCAACTGTGAAACGATTCCACTTTGTCTTAAGAGATTGCCAAACTCATAACTCAGATGCTCTTCCCTTGATCATATCGTAGGAACTTGATCTTCTTATTATGATGATTCTCAACTTCACTCTGAAATTGCTTGAACTTTTCAAATGTTTTATACTTATGCTTCATTAAGTAAACATGCCCATATCTACTCAATTCACCGGTGAGGGTGAGTAAATAACGATATCCACCGCACGTGTCAACACTCATCGGACCGCATACATCAGCATGTATGATTTCCAACAAGTCACTTGCCCGTTCCATTGTTCCAAAGAACGGGGTTTTAGTCATCTGGCCAATGAGGCATGGTTCACATGTGTCAAGTGATTCAAAATCAAGTGACTTCAAAAGTCCATCGACATGGAGGTTCTTCATGCGCTTTACACCAATATGACCTAAGCGGCAGTGCCACGGGAAAGTGGCACTATCATTATTAACTCTACATCTTTTGGCATCAATGTTATGAACATGTGTATCACTACGACCGAGATTCAATAAACCATTTACATTGGGTGCATGACCATAGAAGGTATTATTCATGTAAACAAGAACAACCATTATTCTCTGACTTAAATGAATAACCGTATTGCAATAAACATGATCTAATCATGTTCATGCTCAATGCAGACACCAATGAAAACAACATTTTCTGGGTTCAACACTAATCCCGAAGGTAGGGGAGCGTGCGATGGTGATCACATCAACCTTGGAAACACTTACATCGTTACCTCGCCCTTAGCTAGTCTCCGTTTATTCTGTAGCTTTTGTTTCGAGTTACCAATATTAACAACTGAACCGGTATCTAATACCCAGGTGATACTAGGAGTACTAGTAAGATACACATCAATAACACATATATCAAATATACTTTTGTTGAAGTTGCCAGCCTTCCTATCTACCAAGTATTTGAGGTAGTTCCACTACAAGTGACCGTTCCCCTTGCAATATAAGCACTTAGTCTCGGGTTTGGGTTCAACCTTGGGTTTCTTCATTGAAGAGGCAACTGGCTTGCCATTCATGAAGTTTCCCTTCTTGCCCTCGCCCTTCTTGAATCCAGTGGTCTTGTTAACCATCAACACCTGATGCTCCTTCTTGATTTCTACTTTCGCGGCCTACCGCAAACTGCTCCGGGATCATTTCCATCCCTTGCAAGTTATAGTTCATCATGAAGTTCTAGTAGCTTGGTGATAGTGATTGGAGAACTTTTGTCAATCAATCTCTTATCTCGAAGATTAACTCCCACTTGATTCAAGCGATTGAAGTACCCAGACATTCTGAGCACATGCTCACTGGCTGAGCTATTCTCCTCCATCTTGTAGGCAAAGATTTTGTGAGAGGTCTCAAACCTCTCAACACGGGCATGAGCCTGAAATACCAATTTCATCTCTTGTAACATCTCATATGTTCCATGGCGTTCAAAACGCCTTTGGAGCTCTGATTCTAAGCTGTAAAGCATGGCGCACTAAACTATCAAGTAGTCATTAGAACGTGTCTGCCAGACGTTCACAACATCCACATATGACGCTAGAGGGGTTGGCACACCGAGCGATGCATCAAGGACAAAAGCGTTATGTGTAGCAGTGAGGCCAATCCTCAGATTACGACCCTAGTCCGCACACTTGCTCACAATATCTTTCAACTTTGTATTTCTCTAGGAACGTATTAAAACAGGGGGCTAAAGCGTGAGCTATTGATCTACAACATAATTTGCAAAGACAATTTAAACTATGTTCATGATAATGAGTTCAACTAATCAAAATATTTAATGAACTCCCACTCAGATAGACATCTCTCTAGTCTTCTAAGTGATTCATGATCCGAACCGAATAGGTCGTGTCCGATCATCACGTGAGACGGACTAGTCATCAATGGTGAACATCTCCATGTTGAGCGTATCTTCTATACGACTCATGTTCGACCTTTCGGTCTCCCATGTTCCGAGGCCATGTCTGTACATGCTAGGCTTGTCAAGTCAACCTAAGTGTATTGCGTGTGTAAATCTGGGTTACCCCGTTGTATGCGAACGTTAGAGCCTATCACACCCGATCATCACGTGGTGCTTTGGAACAACGAACCTTAGCAACGATGCACAGTTAGGGGAAACACAATTCTTGAAATTTTAGTGAGAGATCATCTCATTTAAGCTACCATCGTTCTAAGCAAATAAGATGTAAAACATGATAAACATCACATGCAATCAAATAGTGACATGATATGGCCAATATCATTTTGCTCCTCTCACCATGATCATGATCGTCACTGGCATGACACCATGATCTCCATCATCATGATCTCCATCATCGTGTCTCCATGAAGTTGTCTCACCAACTGTGACTTCTACTACTATGGCTAACGGTTAGCAATAAATTAAAGTAAAGTAATTACATGGCGTTTTCATTGACACGCAGGTCATACAATGAATTAAGACAACTCCTATGGCTCCTACCGGTTGTCATACTCATCGACATGCAAGTCATGATTCCTATTACAGGAACATGATCAATCTCATACATCACATATATCATTCATCACATCTTTTTGGCCATATCACATCACACGACATATGATGCAAGAACAAGTTAGATGTCCTCTAATTGTTGTTGCAAATATTTATGTGGCTGCTATAGGTTTCTAGCAAGAACGTTTCTTACCGACGCCAAAACCACAACGTGATATGCCAATTTCTATTTACCCTTCATAAGGACCCTTTTCATCGAATCCAATCCGACTAAAGTGGGAGAGACAGACAACCGCCAGCCACCTTATGCAACTAGTGCATCTTTGGTGGAACCGGTCTCACGTAAGCGTACGTGTAAGGTTGGTCCGAGCCGCTTCATCCCACGATGCCGCCGAATCAAGATAAGACTAGTAACGGTAAGCAAATTGACAAAATTGACGCCCACAACAACTTGTGTTCTACTCGTGCATAGAGGTCCGAGCCGCTTCATCCAACGATGTCGCTGAATCAAGATAAGACTAGTAACGGCAAGCAAATTGATAAAATCGATGCCCACAACAACTTGTGTTCTACTCGTGCAGAGAAACTACGCACAGACCTAGCTCATGATGCCATTGTTGGGGATCATTGCTAAAATCAAAAAAATTCTACGCATCACCAAGATCAATCTATGGAGAGACCAGCAAGGAGAAGGGGGAGTGCATCTTCATACCCTTGAAGATCGCAAAGCGGAAGTGTTACTAGAACACAGTTGGTGTAGTCGTACACGCAGCGATTCAGATCGCGGTCGATTCCGATCCAAGCACCAAACAACGGTGCCTCCGCGTTCAACACATGTACAGCCTGGGGACGTCTCCTCATTCTTGATCCAGCAAAGTCGGGAGGAGAAGTTGGGGAAGAGCTCCGGCAGCACGACGACGTGGTGGTGGAGCTTGCAGTTCTCCGGCAGGGCTTCGCCAAGCTCTATGGAGGAAGAGGAGGAGTTGGGAGGGGGAAGGGATGCGCCAGGGAAGGGGTGCGGCTTCCCTCTCTCTCCCTCACTATATATAGGGGGAAGGGGGAGGAGGATGCGCCCTAGGGTTTCCCTAGGGGAGGGACGGCGGCCACAGGGAAAACCCTAGATGGGTTTGGGCGCCCCCACCCCTAGGAAACTTGCCCCCCAAGCCGGGAGGAGCGGCTGCCCTAGGGGAGGCGCCCCCACCTCTCCATGTTACGTGAGATGGGGTGGGAGGGGAGCCCAGGCCCTTAGTGGGCTGGTGTGCCCCTTCCCCTTGGCCCATAAGGCCCCCCAATGCTTGTCGGGGCCTCCAAAACTTCTTTCGGACACGATGATCGTCACCCGGTACGCCCAGAACAATTCCGGACTCCAATACCCTTCGTCCAATATATCAATCTTCGCCTCCGGACCATTCCGGAGGTCCTCGTCATGTCCGGGATCTCATCCGGGACTCCGAACAACCTTCGGTAACCACATACTATTCCCATAACAACTCTAGCGTCACCGAACCTTAAGTGTGTAGACCTTGCGGGTTCAGGAACCATGCAGACATGACCGAGATACCTCTCCGGCCAATAACCAATAGCGGGATCTGGATACCCATATTGGCTCCCACATGTTCCACGATGATCTCTTCAGATGAACCACGATGTCGGGGATTCAATCAATCCTGTATACAATTCCCTCTGTCCATCAGTATGTTACTTGCCCGAGATTCGGTCGTTGGTAGCCCCATACCTCGTTCAATCTCATTACCGGCAAGTCTCTTTACTCGTTCCATAATGCATGATCCCGTGGCTAACTCCTTAATCACATTGAGCTCATTGTGATGATACATTACCGAGTGGGCCCAGAGATACCTCTTCGTCATACGGAGAGATAAATCCCAAGACTCAATTTATGCCAACCCAACAGACACTTTCAGAGATACGTGTAGTGCACCTTTATAGCCACCCAGTTACGTTGTGACGTTTGATACACCCAAAGCATTCCTACGGTATCCAGGAGTTACATAATCTCATGGTCTAAGGAAATGATACTTGACATTAGAAAAGCTCTTAGCAAATGAACTACACAATCTTGTGCTAAGCTTAGGATTGGGTCTTGTCCATCACATTATTCTCCCAATGATGTGATCCCGTTATCAATGACATCCAATGTCCATGGTCAGGAAACCGTAACCATCTATGACCAACGATCTAGTCAACTAGAGGCTCACTAGGGACATGTTGTGGTCTATGTATTCACACATGTATTACAGTTTCTGGTTAATACAATTATAGCATGAATAATAGACAATTATCATGAACAAGGAAATATAATAATAACAAATTTATTATTGCCTCTAGCGTATATTTCCAGCAAGTCCTTCGTGGGCAATGGCCATGGTGGGATAGACAAGGTTGCTTCTTCGTGGACCCTTCGTGGGTGGAGCCCTCCGTGGACTCACGCAGCCGTTACCCTTCGTGGCTTGAAGTCTCCATCAACGTGGATGTACGATAGCATCACCTATCGGAACCACGCCAAAAACATCCGTGTCTCCAATTGTGTTTGCACACTCCAATCCCATCCCTTTACTTTCTAGCAACTTTCATGCTTTACTTCCCGCTGCTCATACACTCTTGCCATGCTTGCTAGAAATATATTGTGAATGTTTGAAATTGTGCTAAAAACTCTACCTCAACTTAAAGAACTTAAAAATTGCCACTTTTCTTGTTGAGTGTTTAATCACCCCTCCTCTAGAAACCTTTTCTTCGATCCTCTCAATTGGTATCAGAGCATAAGACAATACTCAGATAACCATATAAACGTGTCTTTCCCCTCTTAAAGACATGTGACTTCTCTCCTCTCAGGATAATAGGCATCTGGGGATATGCTTGAATGTGCTTTCTCTCTCTCCCCTTTGTGTGATAAGCTTTGATGTGCTCTCTCTCCCCCTTTGACATCAATTTCCAAGAAGGGATCTTCTGGAGCATGATTCAATAGGTTTGGTCCTTGGGTAACATTACAAAGCAACATGTAGATTAAGATGCTAGTAGAGGAAAAGAATCATTGAGTGGAGCTGGAAGAGATATGCAGGATGCAAATGGCGGAATCTTTGCTCAGTGTTGAAATCGGTTAGACCGGGTTTGTCCTTATCAGTTGGACCGATGAGCAATTTGCAATACATCATTGCAGTTCGGTCTAGCCGAGAGGCTGAAATCGGTGAGACCGAGTTCAATACAAAGAAAAGATTCTACCATTTGCATCATGCATATCTCTTCCAGCTCCACTCAATGATTCTTATCCTCTACTAGCATCTTAATCTACATGTTGCTTTGTAATGTGACCCAAGGACCAAACTTATTTGACTCATGCTCCAGAAGATCCCTTCTTGGAAATTGATGTCAAAGGGGGAGAGAGAGAACATCAAAGCTTATCACACAAAGGGGAGAGCCTCAAAGTCACATGTTCAACATCATAATAACCATGTCTCCTTTAGCAACATGATCTCAAATGAAATGATGAGATACTTCAATATGCTTAGTTCGAGAATGTTGCACGGGATTGTGAGTGCTACTTCTCGAGCTTGCGTTGTATTCCCTCGAAGAGGAAAGGGTGATGCAGCATAGTAGCGTAAGTATTTCCCTCAGTTTTTGAGAACCAAGGTATCAATCCAGTAGGAGACCATGCGCGAGTCCCTCGCACCTGCACAAACAAATAAGAACTTCGCAGCCAACGCGATAAGGGGTTGCCAATCCTTTACGGTCACTTACGAAAGTGAGATCTGATAGATAGGATAGTATAATATTTTTGGTATTTTTGATATAAGAACAGAAAGTAAATAAAGCAAAGTAAAGTAGATGAAAGATTAATATGTTGAGAATAGACCCGGGGGCCATAGGTTTCACTAGTGGCTTCTCTCATGATAGCAGAATTCTACGGTGGGTGAACAAATTACTGTCGAGCAATTGATAGAAAAGCGCATAGTTATGAGAATATCTAGGCATGACCATTATATATAGGCATCACATCCGTGACAAGTAGACTGAAATGATTATGCATCTACTACTATTACTCCACACATCGACCGCTATCCAGCATGCATCTAGAGTATTAAGTTCATAAGAACAGAGTAATGCTTTAAGCAAGATGACATGATGTAGAGGGATAAACTCAAGCAATATGATATAAACCCCATCTTTTTATCCTCGATGGCAACAATACAATACGTGCCTTGCTGCCCCTGTTGTCTGATACGTCTCCAACGTATCTATAATTTTTGATTGTTCCATGCTATTATATATTCTGTTTTGGATGTTTAATGGGCTTTATTATACACTTTTATATTATTTTTGGGTCTAACCTACCAACCCAAGGCCCAGTGCAGATTGCTGTTTTTTTGCCTACTTCAGGGTTTCGCAGAAAAGGAATATCAAATGGAGTCCAAACGGAATGAAACCTTCGGGAGAGTTATTTTTGGAACCGTATCTCCCCAAAAGACTTGGAGTACACGCGAGGGAACGAAGGAGGTGGCCATGAGGGTCCAGGGCGCGCCCCCACCCTCTCGGGCCCCTCTGGCTCCCCTGATGCCCTCCTTCCTCCTATATATATCCATGTACCCTGAAAACATCGAGGCAATAGAAAAAACCCTAATTTCACCGCCGCAACCTTCTGTTCCCGTGAGATCCCATCTTGGGGCCTGTTTCGGAGCTCCACCGGAGGAGGGATCTACCACGGAGTGCTTATACATCAACACTATAGCCTCACCCATGAGTTGTGAGTAGTTTACCACAGACCTTCGGGTCCATAGTTATTAGCTAGATGGCTTCTTCTCTCTTTTTGGATCTCAATACAAAGTTCTCCTCGATCTTCGAGGAGATCTATTCGATGTAATCTTTTTGCAGTGTGTTTGTCAAGATGCGATGAATTGCGGGTTTATGATCAAGATTATCTATGAGAAATATTTGATTCTTTTCTGAAATCTTTTATGTATGATTATAATATCCTTGCAAGTCTCTTCGAATTATTGGTTTGGTTTGGCCTACTAGATCTATAGTTCTTGCAATGGGAGAAGTGCTTGGCTTTGGGTTCAATCTTGCGGTGTCCTTTCTCAGTGACAATACGGGCAACAAGGCACGTACTGTATTGTTGCCATCGAGGATAAAAGATCGGGTTTATATCATATTGCTTGAGTTTACCCCTCTACATCATGTCATCTTGCTTAAAGCATTACTATGTTATTATGAAGTTAATACTCTAGATGCTTGCTGGATGGCGGTCGATGTGTGGAGTAATAGTAGTAGATGCAGAATCATTTCGGTCTACTTGTCACAGACATGATGCCTATATATAATGATCATGCCTAGATATTCTCATAACTATGCTCTTTTCTATCAATTGCTCGACAGTAATTTGTTTACCCACCGTAGAATTCTGCTATCATGAGAGAAGCCACTAGTGAAACCTATGGCCCCCGGGTCTATTCTCAACATATTAATCTTTCATCTACTTTACTTTGCTTTATTTACTTTCTGTTCTTATATCAAAAATACCAAAAATATTATACTATCCTATCTATCAGATCTCAGTTTCGTAAGTGACCGTAAAGGGATTGACAACCTCTTATCGTGTTGGCTGCGAAGTTCTTATTTGTTTGTGCAGGTGCGAGGGACTTGTGTGTGGTCTCCTACTGGATTGATACCTTGGTTCTCAAAAACTGAGGGAAATACTTACGCTACTATGCTGCATCACCCTATCCTCTTCGAGGGAATACAACGCAAACTCGAGAAGTAGCAAGAAGAATTTCTGGCGCCATTGCCGGGGAGGCTTATGCAAATGTCATATACCAAGTACCTATCACAAACCCTTAGGCCTACTTTGGCAGCAAAGTTTTTAGAAAACAGTTGTAATTGAAAACCAAAGTATTCCCATCGATGGGCATGTAATACCGTAGTTTCTTAAAACCAACGCTTTTCTCAGTTTTTACATGTGTTTGGCTGGTGCTGTTTTATCAAAGTTTTGACCAGGTATTTAGCATGCTTGACTGAGTATTTAGCTGCTGCTAACGGTGGCTGGCTGCATGCAGCCGCCATGCATGCACACGTCCGCCCGACCTAGATGCTAGGATCTATAGAAAATTTCTATCCCTGCTGCATCTGCATGCATGTCACCTAACCTAGAATATGTCTATCCTACAATCGCGTATGGCCTTTGCTTGGGCCACTAGCGTTGAAGACTTGAACTAATCCACATATATATACCCCTTCTCAAATGAACACACAATCGCAAGATATTCTAGTCTTCACACAACAAGTTTCTCCTGATTTACAAGTGTGATCTACAACAAGTTAGCAGGTATGTTCTATTATCAATCATTTTTTTGGGTGGGGGGATCTAGGAAAGTGTATACCTGAGGTGTCGTATGCATATTTGTGTAGGTGTGTTATATTGTCAATCAGAATGTTGGGTAATTTTTTGATGCGCAAACATAGAGAAGATGATGAATTGGCTATCATCGAAGCTTTGTATGCTAACGAAAGAAGCTCGGCCAACCACACACGTATTCATACATCCATCCTTACGGGAGATCGGTACGTGCGAGAAGTTCTAGAAGGTCATGAATTGAGATGCAAATGAGATTTTCAGATGGAGCAGTATATTTTTCGTAACTTGGTCCAGTGCCTTCGAGAAAGATGTCATCTAAGAGATACAAATTTTGTCTCAGTGGAAGAACAAGTAGGCATATTTTTATATGTCGTTTCAAAGAATGCAACCAATCGTACACTCCAAGGGCAATTTCAGCATAGTGGTGAGACCATAAGTCGCTATTTCCATGTTGTGTTGAACGCCCTCATGATATTGTCAGGAAGTGTAATACCGTTGCCTCCAATTAATGTTCCTCTCAAATTTGCGAGCAATACGAAATTTATGCCATATTTCAAGGTATTATTCACCTTTCAACCCTTCAGTGCTATAACCATATATAAATACGAAGTTTTCATTGTATGTATTTTTTTGTAGGATTGTATTGGAGCAATAGATGGAACACATATTCCAATTAGCATATCTCCAAATGACCAAGATCCATATCATAACAGAAAGGGAACATTGTCACAAAATGTTATGGTTGCATGTGATTTTGATAATCGTTTCGTCCATGTCAGCAGCGGATGTGAAGGTTCCGCTTCTGACGCTCGTGTTCTACAAGATGCTCCTGAAAATAACTTTTATGTCCTCGAAGGAAAGTTTTATTTGGTGGATGCTGGGTATGCGAATACGCCTAATTTTATTGCACCTTATCGCAATGTAAGGTACCATTTAGTGGAGCAGGCTAAATGCAATCAGCGGCCGCAGAATCCTCGTGAGCTATTTAACCTGAGGCATGCACAACTTCGTAATCATGTTGAGCGTATAATTGGATTTCTGAAGAAGCGTTTCCCCATACTAAAATGTGCATCGCAATACCCCATCGACTCGCAAGCAGAAATTGCGATAGCATGTTGTGCTCTTCATAATTTCATTTGCAGTAATGAGGGTGGCGAACAATGGTTGGACCAAGTTGAATCAGAGATTGATCTAGTAAAAATAGTTGATGTTCCAAGTGGAGATATGAAGTATACAAATGACATACATTCTCTCAATGAGCGACGAGCACTAGGTAGCACAAAAAGGGATGAAATAGCCAATGCCATGTGGAATGACTATCAAGACTATCTTAGACGGACTAGAAGAAATACTGCATGACTTTCATTTGCTCTCCTTTTTATACATGTTTTTGTTCAGAAGTGTACTGAATAAAATAAATTCATTATTTTAGCAATTTTTTCCGGTAGGTTGGATGTCTCATGAGTACAATAAAATAAACAGAATATTAATATTGTATACGAGGAATGAATAAAAAGAATCAATAGAGTTATTGTGCTTCCTTTATTCACAATATAAGAAACATGATACTACTTAATTGGCAACGATTCATGAGAGATGAGACTGAACGAACGTATAAATGAAATGGTAACATGATTAAATAAAATGTCTCCTGCTTTGGTAACCTTCAGACATGCGGGGCCACCACTTCTTTGATAATCACGGAAAGAACATCATCGTCTACTTCCATGAATGTTTGACGGTTTAGCATATTTTCTTTCAGATGGTTAATCATCTTGTGCTGGTCACTTGGAGTGATTCGCAATGTTCTAAGTTTCTGAATACAGTTTGGCATGCGATAAGGATCATTTTTGGGGTCATTCCTATCCATTTGGGCCATCTTGATTTCCTTGTAGCTGTCATTTTGCTTTGTCTTCATTTCCTTATAAGTCTGCATTTCTTCTTCCCTCACAGAAACCAAGTTGGCCAACACAATGTCCTTGCCTCTTTTACCCTTAGTTTTGTCACTTCCATCATCAGATCCTTTTGAATTCCAAAGCCTCTTCCTTTGAGGTGAATCCACACTTGTTAAATCTTCTACTGCTGAAACATGATTTTCATTACTCCCTAGAGGTTCTGAATATCCACCATATGATAAATCAACATCATCACCATATATATTTCCACCCCAGTCATATTCTGGGATTGCCGATCCCGGAGCAGATAGTGTTCCCTCAGGAGAATCCAGACTAGCAGCCCTCATAACATCATCAGTATAGCTTCCATGTTCAGGAAGATGGGACATATTCTTGTACCTCTCTTCACTACCATCAGTTGTCCTTTTGCAATGCTTGCCTTCTGCCATTTTACCTGCATACAAATTAGGTGACTAATAAGTGACATGGTAGGAGTAACTTCTTAATTTTCATCGTTGTTAGAAACAAACCTTCATGAATTTCATATAGAACATCATAGTATGGGAATGGTTTGTGCCTCCACTTGCGTTGTTCACTTGATAGCTCCTCCCATTTTTCATCTAGAGACGTTGGAACTTTGTTCTTGGGATCCCAGCCAAATCCACTCTTTTCCGCAATAGACTTGACCACATTCAGTTCCTTCTTCAACCTTTGCTCCCTATCTTTTAGCTGTTGAACAGTAAAATTAGCTCCAGGAGGTCTCGTATTTATTCGGTCTTTCATAGCTTGCCATCCTTCCTTTGTCCACCCATTTTGGCCACGGTACTTCCCCACATATGAGTACTCTTTCATCATTGACACTAGAAAAGCTAAGCGACCATTAGTCCACGCTGCTCTGTCCCTTTTTGGCTCTGTATTTGTTTTTTAATTGTTAGTTGAAGATTGGCATATAATCATAGCAAGACAATATGATGCGTCGCCAAGTAAAAGATGATGTACCTACTCAACATGACTACAGTCAGATGCTGAGCTAACTAGACAAATTCAAGAAATAGATTGATCAGCAGGCGGTCAATGGCAAGATTAATTTAACCAGGACGTACATAATAATTCATTAATCAACTAGATTAAAGCAATGCAATCTTAGGAGTGTTGCCATCATATTTTTTCCTATATGTGCATGTACTTTCAGTCCGGCCAAAATTATATGTGCGTGTACGTGCGCCGTTGATACGTCCAAAACGTATCTATAATTTCTGCTTGCTCCATGCCTCTTTTGGGTCATATTGCTATGATATTTATACACTTCCATACACTTTTGATCATATTTGGACTAACCTATTAACTCAGTGCACCCCAGTGCCAGTTTCTGTTTTCTGCTGTTTTTGTATTTCAGGTTTTCCCATTACGAGAACTCCAGAAAAATCCCGGAAAAATTATATAAAAAATCAGCGTTCCAGAAGCTTCCCAGCTGCCAAAATACAGCCGGAGTGGGGCCACCAGGGCTCCAAGCGCCCTGGTGGCGCGGCCCCCCTCCTGGCCGCGCCGGGGGGCGCCTGGGCCCCCCAGGCCTCCGCTGATGCCCCCTTTGGCATATATTTATATCGTGTCCCGAAACCCTCGAGACGGGAACCCTTTTTCGCGATCTCATCTCTGTTCCGCCGCCGCCGCGCTTCCAAGATCGGGAGCACCAGGAGAACTCTTCCCGGCACCCTGCCGGAGGGGAGGATCACCACCGGGAGCTTCTCCACCACCATGGACGCCTCCCGGATGAGTTGTGAGTAGTCTCCCTTGGACCATGGGTCCATGACCAGTAGCTATGTGATGTTCTCCTCCCATTCTTGTGCTTCACTAATTAGTCCTCGTGAGCTGCCCTACATGATCGAGGCACATATGTAATCCTTATGCTGTTGCTATGATGAGTTTGCTGGGATCCGATGGATTGTGAGATTATGTTCAGATTGTGTTTGAGTAATATATTTGATCTACCTCTTTTATATTTATGTTCGTAAGTAATTCTTGCATGTTCTCCGTTGTTATTTATTGCTTTGGCCAAGTAGTAGGTAGTGACTCCAAGAGGGAACGTTATGCTTGATTGTGGGTTCATGCCCCTCGATGACTAGCTTGAGTGACAGAAACATGAGTCTAGGGGATGTGCTGTTGCCACAAGGGGGAAAACAACGGTGCTTTTGCCCGCGGGTGCAAGGATTGTTTACTTTACGCAAAGTTCTTTTAATGCAGTTGTCTGTTGCTTTGAGTTTACACTATGGGTGGGACTCGCAACTTAATACCAGCGAGATGTTGTGGATAGATATCTCAAGGTGGATGGTTAGTAGTAGATGCAGATGGATTTCTGTCTACTTGCCTTGGCGTACCGCCCATGCTTTGAACCTCTACCTTTCTTGTAACATAGTTAGCATTGGTTTGCGCACATAATTCTGTCAATTGCCCAGCTGTAATTCGTTTACCTCACATAGCTGTTTTATCGTCTTTTGGGAGAGAGACATCACTAGTGAACGTCATGGGACCCCGGTCCATATTACCATCATTGATCACATCCGCTATTTACTTTCCGCTTTTTACTTACTATTGCAGCAAAACCTATCACTATTATCACTTGCGTTTGATCCTTTGTAAACGAAAAGGCCGGAGGGATTGACAACCTCTCTGTACTCGTTGGGAGCAAAGTTATTTGTATCTGTGTGCAGGTCCACGTTGATTGCTAATATCTGGCGCCGTTAGCAGTTGACACCTTCTTGTTGAAACTGGGAGTCTCAAGGAAATCGATCCTTGGTATCTTTGCCAAGGGAAAACTTACGCTACACTGCATCTCAAACCTTCCACTTGGGGTAACCAACGAGGGGCGAGAAGCCATCAAGCAAAGTTTTCTGGCGCCGTTGCCGGGGACTCCACTCTTCAAGATAGGGGAGTTGCACGCTATCTTTTACCTTTGCTTTTTAGTCTTGTTAGTTTACCTTTCAGTTTTTTGCCTTAGTATCTTTTATCAAAAATCACAAAAATAGTTATCTTGCTTGCTTGCTACTATGGGTTCCACCGAGAACACCAGGTTGTGTGACTTCACTAGTCACAACAACGATGACTTTATCTGCACACCTATCGCTACACCTGCCACTTCAGCACCTTCGTATGAAATTAAACCTGCTTTACAGAACCTAGTTATGAAAGATCAATTCTCCGGTGCTGGAGAGGATGCTGCTTTACACTTAAACAATTTTGTTGAACTTTGTGATATGCAAAAGTACCAAGAAATAGATGGTAATAATCTTAAGCTTAAGCTTTTTCCTTTCTCCTTGAGAGGAGGAGCTAAAATTTGGTTTCAGTCTTTGCCTAGAAATAGCATAGATTCATGGGACAAGTGCAAAGATGCTTTTATTGGAAAATATTATCCACCTGCTAAAATTATCCAAATAAGAAGTAACATAATGAATTTTAAACAATTGGATAATGAACACGTTGCCCAAGCATGGGAACATATGAAATCTCTTATCAAGAACTGCCCTACTCACGGTTTGACTACTTGGATGGTTATCCAAACTTTTTATGCAGGCTTGAACTTTACCTCGCGGAACTTGTTAGATTCGGCTGCGGGAGGAACTTTTATGTCAACTACACTTGGTGCTGCCACGAAGCTTCTCGATGAGATGATGACCAACTATTCCCAATGGCACACCGAACGCGCTCCAACAGGTAGGAAGGTAAACTCTGTCGAGGAGATTTCCTCCCTAAATGAAAAAGTTGACTTGATCATGTCTCTACTTTCGAAGCAATCTTCTGTTGATCCTCGTGATGTTCCTTTAAATTCTTTGATTGCTCAAGAACAAGTAGATGTGAACTTTATCTCGAGAAACAATTTTAACAGCAATGCTTATAGGAGTAATTTTGGTAGCAATCCTAGACCGTTCCCCTCTAATTCTTATGGGAACAACAATGCTTATCCTATCACCAAGAACTCCACTACTGAACTAGAGATTATGCTTAAAGATTTCATCACTACCCAAAAAGCCTTTAATAATAGTGTAGAAGAAAAACTAAACAAACTAGATGATCTCTTTGAAGGTAGACAATTTAGCCAATGAGGTAGAACTGCTTAAAATTAGAACTTCTCCTCTCGAGGAGAGGAAGGTCACTCCTATGAATGCTATTCAATTGCAAATTAATGAAAACATTAGGATGTTGGCTAAACTTAAAGAGAGATGGGCTAGAGAAAGGGAGGAAGAAGATAGAATTAAGAACCTTCCTACCCACCACACTGTTGCTACTATCCAAGTTGTTGAGGATATCCGAACTCTTAGCACCCAATGCACTCCTGGTCCCATTGGACCTATTAATGGTGATGCTATGACTATAGAAACTACCAAACAAGTGAACCTAAAGGACACCACTACCACCTTACTTGATAGTAGTGACCTTGATTTTGATAATTGCACTCTTACCGAAGTTATTGATTTCCTTCACAAGATGTCTAGAGATCCCCGCACTAGCACGCTTAACCTTGCCTTCACAGAGCATATCACTAATACTCTCATCAAAGCTAGGGAGGAGAAACTTAGAGTAGAAGCCTCCATACCTAGAAAGCTAGAAGATGGTTGGGATCCTATGATTAAAATTAAGTTGAATAACTTCTCTTGCTATGCTTTATGTGATGTTGGTGCCAGTACCTCCGTTATGCTCAAAAGAATATATGATATGCTTAAATTGAAACCTTTTGATTCTTGTTCTTTTGGTGTTCGCCTCGTTGATTCTTCCATAAAGAAACCTTTGGGGAGGATCGACGATGTTCTTATCGTTGTCAATGACAATTATGTTCCCGTTGATTTTACTATTATGGACTTTGAATGTGAACCTTCTTGTCCAATTATTTTGGGACGTCCTTTCCTACGCACCGTTGGTGCTATCATTGACATGAAAGAGGGGAATATAAAATTCCAATTTCCTCTCAAGAAAGGGATGGAACACTTCCCTCGAAAAAAGATTAAGTTACCTTTTGAGTCCGTTATACGGGCTAGCTATTCTTTTACTCTTGATAAAACTTGATCTCTTTGCATTATGCCTAGCTTAAAGGCATAAAAGAAAGCGCTTTTGGGAGGCAGCCCACATGAATAAAATTTTATTTTGCTTTTTGTTGTGTCTTGATGTTGTTACTACAGTAGCATCATCATTGTATCTTTGCTTTTCAACTTTGTGCCAAGTGTAGCCTCTGATTGCAAGAAAGTTCAAAAGTTGTGACGTGCTGTCCAGGAAACAGATTCTGTCCTTGGATAGAAAAATTCGTATAAAATCACCAGATCATCTTTTTGGTCTGAAAATTTTCGACAGCGTGCTCTATATAATTGTCTTTCGTGCTTCTGTTTTGAGTTTTTTGATTAGAGTTGCAGAAGTGCCCCGAAAAAATCATTTACTACCTGCTGTTCTGTTTTTCACAGATTCTGTCCTGTTTTGCCTTTCCTTCATTTTGCAAACCTTGAGCTTGCTTTTTCTTTGCAAAAACCTTTTGGCAATCTTGAGAAACAGTAGACCTTCAAGAATATCCTTATTTCCAGCAAGGAACAATTATTTTATTAAGGGTACTAACCTCGCTAATCAGATTATGATGAGTTATGTATGAAGGGAGTTTTCAAGTGTGCGAGGGAAGATGATAAAAAGATTCAGAAGTGTCAAACGCTCAAGCTTGGGGATGCCCCCATGCACCCCCAAGAAATATTCAAGTAGACTCAAGCGTCTAAGCTTGGGGATGCCCCCATGCATCCCCTTCTCCATCAACATTATCTGTTCGTCTTTCGTTCCACTATATTTTTATCACTTCATGTGTTATGTGCTATGCTTGGAGCGCCTTGCTTTTAGTTTTCCTTTTTAGTTTTCTTTAGCTTTTCATAACGAATCGGAACTCAGCTTTCTTTATGTGGGAGAGAAACACGCTCCACTTCTACCTAGAACATAACATAGAATTTTCATGTCTATCTTTGCTGTGTGTGTTCTTTGTCTTTCAATAGCTACTATCATGCTTAGCTTTTAGTTTTCATGCTTATCTTTTTAAAGAGCTTTTGTTTAGTTGGTTGCTTGAACTCTCTTTATTTATCATGATTATCTTATTAAGAGAGTTTGCTTCCGTTGCATTGGTTGGTATGTCTATGATAAAAATGCTACGTGCATAATGGTGCTTAGTAGTTCATGTTTTCTTATGGTTAGTCTCAAATAGCTGGGGGGTTCCCAATGTGTTATTGGAATACCAACATGATTTGTTTGCCTATGATGTGGTATGGTTTAGTAATATCTTCCTTCAAGAATTTATTTTGATTGACTTGGCGTATGCTCACGCATATTTAAGACTGTAAAGAAAGTCTGTCAAGCCTTGATGATCTTTTGTTTCTGAGTAGCGATATAACTACCATGCCTGATTCAATGGTGCTTTGTCGCTCTGCATGATTATGACCGTCATTGCTCTCTTAGTTGGTCGCTCCCAGTCTTTTGCTAACCTCCACCTGTACTAAGCGGACTGACTGCTTGTGCATCCAAATTCTTTTAAACCAGTTATGCCATATGAGTCCACCATACCTTCCTACATGGTATTTACCTGCCATTCCTAACGGAGACTTGCATGTACCATCTCGAAATTATTCAAAAAGAAAAAAAAATGCATTTCTATTTTGTGCCTCTGTTTTAAGTTCATGAGGAAGTAGTAGTTAATTCATGATCTTTTTAAGTTGGACAAGCTTCACTCCGGGATTGCATGTCTAATGTGCAAACCCATAACACGAGAAGGAACTGGCATTGAGTGCGCCCGGCTCAAAATTAATATAACAAACAAACCCTCCTTCACGCTTTGTTCATGAGAAATCAGAAAACTTTGGCAGTGATAAACAAAGGAGATTAAGAGGATGTGATTGTCCTCATTCGGGAGCCATTCCTCGAAACTTGTCCATCTCAGGAAGTAATTGAGTTGTCTGCTAGCATTCATTGAAGAAACATGCATAATCAAAAAAAATTATTACCTCTGTTTTTAAAACCAAGAGCTCTGGTACATTTTTTGTCTTTGTTTCCGACTACGGGTTTTCAACCTTGCCAACAAAAGCCACGGTTCGAGAGTCTCCACCTTCTTTTAAAGCACCAACTACTGAGAGCATGATTGTCATTCTGAGTGTAATGTGCATTGTCCCAAAGTAGCATTGTCTTTTGCATGATTGTGATATCGTTTATTCTGAAATTATTGTATCTAGTCATCACTTAAACCTTGGAGGTGCCCCTGCATTTATGTTTTGCTTCACTAAAGGGGGCAACCGAGATATCACTTTATCATATTTGCACACCATGCTCATTACAAATCTATTTGATGTTTCAATATCATGTTGTAAAACTTTCAGTTCTTTGTGATTTTCTCATGAGGCAACTTAATTACTACAGATTCATTGTCTCAGTAAGCTTTTGTCATATGACTATGAAAAATCCTTATATGGTTAATAGCATGTCACGACAGAAATTATTCTTGTTATCATTTACCTACTCGAGGACGAGCAGGAATTAAGCTTGGGGATGTTGATACGTCTAAAACGTATCTATAATTTCTGCTTGCTCCATGCCTCTTTTGGGTGATATTGCTATGATATTTATACACTTCCATACGCTTTCGATCATATTTGGACTAACCTATTAACTCAGTGCACCCCAGTGCCAGTTTCTGTTTTCTGCTGCTTTTGTATTTCAGGTTTTCCCATTACGAGAACTGCCAGAAAAATCCCGGAAAAATTATATAAAAAATCAGCGTTCTAGAAGCTTTCCGGCTGCCAAAATACAGCCGGAGGGGGGCCACCAGGGCTCCAGGCGCCCTGGTGGCGCGGCCCCCCTTCTGGCCGCGCCGGGGGGGGCGCCTGGGCCCCCCAGGCCTCCGCTGATGCCCCCCTTTGGCATATATTTATATCGTGTCCCGAAACCCTCGAGACGGGAACCCTTTTTCGCGATCTCATCTCTGTTCTGCCGTCGCCGCGCTTCCAAGATCGGGGGCACCAGGAGAACTCTTCCCGGCACCCTGCCGGAGGGGAGGATCACCACCGGGAGCTTCTCCACCACCATGGACGCCTCCCGGATGAGTTGTGAGTAGTCTCTCTTGGACCATGGGTCCATGACCAGTAGCTATGTGATGTTCTCCTCCCGTTCTTGTGCTTCACTAATTAGTCCTCGTGAGCTGCCCTACATGATCGAGGCACATATGTAATCCTTATGCTGTTGCTATGATGAGTTTGCTGGGATCCGATGGATTGTGAGATTATGTTCAGATTGTGTTTGAGTAATATATTTGATCTACCTCTTTTATATTTATGTTCGTAAGTAATTCTTGCATGTTCTCCGTTGTTATTTATTGCTTTGGCCAAGTAGTAGGTAGTGACTCCAAGAGGGAACGTTATGCTTGATTGTGGGTTCATGCCCCTCGATGACTAGCTTGAGTGACAGAAACATGAGTCTACGGGATGTGCTGTTGCCACAAGGGGGAAAACAACGGTGCTTGTGCCCGTGGGTGCAAGGATTGTTTACTTTACGCAAAGTTCTTTTAATGCAGTTGTATGTTGCTTTGAGTTTACACTATGGGTGGGACTCGCAACTTAATACCAGCGAGATGTTCTGGATAGATATCTCAAGGTGGATGATTAGTAGTAGATGCAGATGGATTTCGGTCTACTTGCCTTGGCGTACCGCCCATGCTTTGAACCTCTACCTTTCTTGTAACATAGTTAGCATTGGTTTGCGCACATAATTCTGTCAATTGCCCAGCTGTAATTCGTTTACCTCACATAGCTGTTTTATCGTCTTTTGGGAGAGAGACATCACTAGTGAACGTCATGGGACCCCGGTCCATATTACCATCATTGATCACATCCGCTTTTTACTTACTATTGCAGCAAAACCTATCACTATTATCACTTGCGTTTGATCCTTTGTAAACGACAAGGCCGGAGGGATTGACAACCTCTCTGTACTCGTTGGGAGCAAAGTTATTTGTATCTGTGTGCAGGTCCACGTTGATTGCTAATATCTGGCGCCGTTAGCAGTTGACACCTTCTTGTTAAAACTAGGAGTCTCAGGGAAATCGATCCTTGGTATCTTTGCCAAGGGAAAACTTCCGCTACACTGCATCTCAAACCTTCCACTTGGGGTAACCAACAAGGGGCGAGAAGCCATCAGCCGTTGGCACTGCATTGGCAACCTAGCAAAGCCTTGTGCGTACAGGTGTTCTTCAGACAGACCAATCGATATACTCCATGAACTACTCAAGGCATGCGCTACTTGCCGGAAATTAATAGGCATACAAGTACACGACCGAGAAGCAAGAAGCTTGGAAGATCACTGGAAACTAATCACTGCCCTCGTATTAGCCCACGTTGACATCTACTCCTTGGAAGATCAGCATGGAGTATATTCAATATGCCGCCCCTTGTGGCAGTATTGCATTAATCGGACTGGACAAATATTTAAGGAAAGGGCATAGATGAGCGCATACCTTTTTTCCCTGGAGGTGGGCTTCATTGACTCATGGCCGACGAAGGAGATGGGAGAGGGAGACTTGCAGGTGACGCCGGCTGGAAGAAGAAGCGCCCGAGAAGAGAACGTACGTGAATCAAACAGAATCAGCTAATAAGTAGGAGATATAATTGAATTCGTTAGCGAGATAATAGTCAGAGGAAAAGTAGGAGGCGATCTCATCTGGATATAAACGGGGACGTCAACTGCGCCGTTCGGTTTAGAAAAAAGAGCTCGGGACCTCTTTTTCCAAAACAGCAAAAATACCATGGTTTTTGAGATACTATGGTTTACAAAACTTTGGTTTTTCTGAAGCCAAACACATCAAAGTTTTCAAAACCATGGTTTTTTTCAGAAACCGCGGTATTCTTTGAAAACATTAAAAAAACCTTGCTGCCAAACGCAGCCTTATCCTTCGCATTACATTATTTGCCTCTCGTTTTCCTCTCCCCCACTTCACCCTTGCCGTTTTATTCGCCCTTTTTCGTCCGCCTCATTTCGCTTGCTTCTTTTCTGCTTGTGTTGCCATGTGCCTTATGTTAGCTTGCATCTTCGATTGCTAAATTATGGATCCACATCCTCTTGCTAATCTTTTTATAAGATCCAATTATGATGAACCAATTGCTAGTGAGTTGTGTGCACTAGATTATCTTTATGGCGTTTTGCTTGAAATTCATGAATCTGAAAATTGTGAGGAATTGTTAAAAGAAAAAGTGATTCACGATAGCTCCTTAAATAAAAAGCATGATTTCAATGATGTTATTATAAATTCTATTAATGTCAATCGAGATAATTATATGCAAAACCCTAAGCTTGGGATGCTAGTTTTGCTATGTCTACTACTTGTTGCAATGATCATGATTGGGGTGACTCATTTTATGATCTTGAAAATTTATTTAAGCCCCATGATGAATATGAGATTGATAATAATGCTTGCAATAATACTAAAAGTTGGTTTGGAAGGGTGTCAACATTAGATCCCACATATTTGGAGAATGATCAATCTTATGAAATTTTTGATAAAAGTGGGTTTGGAGAGGTCATGACTTTACTTAATGTTGCTCCCACTATTTTGGAAGAGTGTCAACTTCGTATGCATGTTGATTGTGTTGAGAATATGTTTCGTGATAGCTATATTGTTGAATTTTCTTATGATCCTACATGCAATTATTATGAGAGAGGAAAATATGGTTGTAGAAACCTTCATGTTACTAAATTACCTCTCTTCATGTTGAGATTGATCTTTTTTCTTTCTCGTTCCTTGCATATGTTAGATCTTGCTTGTCTTGAAAATTTGTTTTCCTATAAAATGCCTATACATAGGAAGTATGTTAGACTTAGATGTGATTTTCACATGCTATATGATGCTCTTTTTGTGCTTCAAATCTTGTCTTTCATGTGAGCATCATTGAAATCTCGTGCCTAGCTAGGGGCGTTAAACGATAGCGCTTGTTGGGAGGCAATCCAATTTTATTTTCTTTGTTTTTGCTTCTGTTTAGGAATAAATATTGCATCTAGCTTCTGTTTAGATGTGGTTCTGGTTTTAATTAGTGTTTGTGCCAAGTAGAACCTTTGGGAAGACTTGTGTGAAGTTTATATGATCATGATGTAAAAAACAGAAACTTTGGCGCTCACGAGATTAGCTACCAGATTTTACTGGAGAGTGCTATTTATTTGATTATTTTTGCAGATGATTAATATACAAATTCCTCACGTTTACCAATTTATTTCAATTTTTTTGGAGTTACAAAAGTAATCGAAAGTTACAGATTACTACAGACTGTTCTGTTTTTGACAGATTCTGTTTTTCGTGTGTTGTTTGCTTATTTTGATGCATCTATGAGTAGTATTGGGGAATATGAATCATAGAGAAGTTGGAATACAATAGGTTTAACACCAATTTAAACAAAGACTGATTTCATTACAGTACCTTTGAGTGGTAGTTTGTTTTCTTATACTAACGGAGCTCACGAGATTTTTGGCTAAGTTTTGTGTTGTGAAGTTTTCAAGTTTTGAGTATGGCTTTGATGGAGTATGGAACCAAGAGTGGCAAGAGCCTAAGCTTGGGGATGCCCAAGGAACCCCAAGGTAAAATTCAAGGACAACCAAAAGCCTAAGCTTGGGGATGCCCCGGGAAGGCATCCCCTCTTTCGTCTTCGTCTATCGGTAACTATACTTGAGACTATATTTTTATTCACCACATGATATGTGTTTTTCTTGGTGCATCATGTATGATTTGAGTCTTTGATTTTTAGTTTTCCACAATCATCCTTGCTGTACACACCTTTTGAGAGAGATAAATATGGTTTAGAATTTATTAGAATACTCTATGTGCTTCACTTATATCTTTTGAGCCAGATAGTTTCGCTCTAGTGCTTCATCACTCTGTGCGTTCAGTTTATTCGGTTTACATGGTTCGGTTTATACGGTTTTTCGGTTTGTACGGTATTAATACTTTGATAAATACGGTATGAAATGAAAATACGGTTCGGTTTCGGTATATAGCAAATTATTTCGGTATGGTTTTGGTATATACCATAAAAACCAAAGTTGACGCGAATTTGAAAATGACGTAATAATAATTTACAAATTTATGACTCAAAACCAATCAAAACACATACTATTTTACATAAATAGTATATAACTATATATATATAAGTATATATGCATTCATATATTCATCCCTTAATGATTATGGACATGCTTAGCATCTTTTAAAGAGAAAAATAACTATGTTACAAGAAAAATGTACATGCTTAGTAGTGAATTTGACTCATGTACAAGAAAAATGACAACTTGTATGGTTGTTTGTCTCAAGAAATATAAATTTATTTTTTACTTCGGTTTATTCGGTTAACCGTTCGGTTTTTCGGTATATACCATAAAAACCAAAGTTCAAATCGGTATGAAAATTCCATACCATACCAAAACCATAAACCATAAAAACCATAAAATTGGTTCGGTTCGGTTTATTTTCGGTATGGTTTTTCGGTTCGGTTTCAAAATGCACAGCCCTAGTGCTTCACTTATATCTTTTAGAGCACAGTGGTGGTTTTATTTTGTAGAAATTGTTGATCTCTCATGCTTCACTTATATCTATTTTAGAGTCTTTTAGAACAGCATGGTAATGTGCTTTGGTTATAAAACTAGTCCTAATATGATAGGCATCCAATATGAGTATTGTAAAAACTTTCACATAAAGTGCATTGAATACTAAGAGAAGTTTGATACTTGATGATTGTTTTGAGATATGAGGATGGTGATGTTAGAGTCATGCTAGTAGAGTAGTTGTGAATTTGAGAAATACTTGTGTTAAGGTTTTCAAGTCCCGTAGCATGCACATATGGTAACCGTTGTGTGATAAATTTGAAGCATGAGGTATTTCATTGAGTGTCATCATTTGTGTGGAGGTTGGGGGCGCGCGATGGTTAACTCCTACCAACCTCCCCCCTAGGAGCATACGTGTAGTACTTTGTTTTGATGACTTGTAGATTTTTGCAATAAGTATGTGAGTTCGTTATGACTAATGTTGAGTCCATGGATTATACGCACTCTCACCCTTCCACCATTGCTAGCCTCTCTCGTACCGCGCAACTTTCGCTGGTACCATACACCCACCATATACCTTCCTCAAAACAGCCACCATACCTACCTATCATCGCATTTCCATAGCCATTTCGAGATATATTGCCATGCAACTTTCCACCGTTCCGTTTGTTATGACACACTTCATCATTGTCATATTTCCATGCATGATCATGTAGTTGACATCGTATTTGTGGCTAGGCCACCGTGCATAATTTTTCATACATGTCACTCTTGATTCATTGCACATCCCGGTACACCATCGGAGGCATTCATATAGAGTCATACTTTGTTCTAGTATCGAGTTGTAAATCAATATAAGTGTGATGATCATCATTATTAGAGCATTGTCCCAAAGAAAAAAGAAGGAAAAAAAGAAGGAAATGCCAAAGAAAAAAAGAAAGGCCCAAAAAAGTAAAAAAAGGAAAAAAGGAAAAAAAGGGACAATGCTACTATCTTTTTCCACACTTGTGCTTCAAAGTAGCACAATGATCTTCATGATAGAGAGTCTCTTGTTTAGTCACTTTCATATACTAGTGGGAATTCTCATTATAGAACTTGGCTTGTATATTCCAACGATGGGCTTCCTCAAATGCCCTAGGTCTTCGTGAGCAAGCAAGTTGGATGCACACCCACTTAGTTTCTTTTGTTGAGCTTTCATACATTTTTGGCTCTAGTGCATCCGTTGCATGGCAATCCCTACTCACTCACATTGATATCTATTGATGGGCATCTCCATAGCCCATTGATACGCCTAGTTGATGTGAGACTGTCTTCCTCTTTTTGTCTTCTCCACAACCACCACTCTATTCCACATAGTGCTATGTCCATGGCTCACGTTCATATATTGCGTGAAAGTTGAAAGAGTTTGAAAAAATTAAAGTATGAAACAAGTGCTTGGCTGAAACCGGGGTTGTGCATGATTGGAGTATTTTCTGTGACAAAGATGGAGCATAGCCTAACTATATGATTTTGTAGGGATGAACTTTCTTTGGCCATGTTATTTTGAGAAGACATGATTGCTTCGTTACTATGCTTGAAGTATTATTATTCTTATGTCAATATGAACTTTTATCTTGAATCTTTCGGATCTAAACATTCATGCCACAACAAAGAGAATTACATTGAGAATTATGTTAGTTAGCATTCCACATCAAAAATTATGTTTTTATCATTTACCTACTCGAGGACGAGCAGGAATTAAGCTTGGGGATGCTTGATACGTCTCCAACGTATCTATAATTTTTTATTGTTCCATGCTATTACATATTCTGTTTTGGATGTTTAATGGGCTTTATTATACACTTTTATATTATTTTTGGGACTAACCTACTAACCCAAGGCCCAGTGCAGATTGTTGTTTTTTTGCCTATTTCAGGGTTTCGCACAAAAGGAATATCAAACGGGGTCCAAACGGAATGAAACCTTAGGGAGAGTTATTTTTGGAACCGTATCTACCCAGAAGACTTGGAGTACACGCGAGGGAACGAAGGAGGTGGCCACGAGGGTCCAGGGCGCGCCCCTCCCCCTGGGCGCGCCCCCACCCTCGTGGGCCCCCTCTGGCTCCCCCGATGTTGTAATGCCCAGGATGCGACTATGTCTCCTACGTGTTGAGGCACGACTTAGAGACATAATCGCATTCTGAAATGATCTCAAGTATGGTATCTTTGCACATCTCATGTAAAAGTTCAGGGATGAAATTGTAAAAGATAGTTGGCTTACACTCGCCACGTCACACAATGAATACAATAGCATACAATCATCCAAATAACACAGGGTCTAGCTACGGGCGAAAACCAATCGAGAAAGATACCATTAACACAAGCCCGGATCCTCCTAGTAAGAACCACTACTGATCGTCGGGATACGAAACATAGTAACGAACACACTTTTCATCGAACTCCCACTGAAGTTCTGATCCATCTCCTGCATTGTTCTCACCGGTACCTGCATCTGGTGTGTGTTGAATCTGTGAGCCACAAGGACTCAGCAATCCCGTTCCTGGGTATCAAAACTACCAAAGCCTTAGGTGTGGAAAGGTTATTAAAGTGTTTGCAGCAAGCACTAAGCAACTAGCTTACGAGTTTAGAGCGAGATGAGAACAAGTGCCAACGGTCGCCAAGTTGATCAAGAAGTGATCCTAGCTACTCACGGTCAAACATAACCCCACCGTGTTCACTTCCCGAAGCCCTTCGGAAAGAGACCATCATGGTTACTCACACATGTAGTGTATTCTTATGGATATGGTGTCAAGTTAGCTACAACCGGATGTTAACAAATTCCCATCTACCACATAACCATGGGCACGGCTTTCGAAAGATCAAAACCCTGCAGGGGTGTCCCAACTTAGCCCATCACAAGCTCACGATCTGCAGAGTCGCAACTCCAAAATGGGAAGACTCGTGTATTCTTGGAATCTCGTGCTCAAGATATTTCGACAAAGGTAAAACTAATCCAGCAAGACATCCCAGTGAGCCGACACCCTCATAGTAGCCGCGTGTATCTCATCTCAGGCCACGACCAGATGGGCGATCATACAGGTAAAACCAGCCCTCGGGTTTCCCTAAGGTGGCCCCGCATAACCCCCAGTTTGGACCAACACTCATGAGGAGCACTGGCCCGGGTTGTTAATTAAGAACTCGGGTTTGCAATGCCCTATGCAAGTTTCTAGTTGTTAGGCAAATGTAAAACCAATGTTGGGCCTTGCTGGAAAAGCTTTAAGCAGTGCGAATTATTAAGGGGGGCCCATAAACCCCAACCGTGCTAGGAACGCAAAATCAAGGAACATAACACCGGTTTATCGGGTCCTAAGGTGGCATGGGTGGAACAAAACACCAAGCAGAAGGCCAAGCCTTCCACCTATTACCAATATATATAGGTGCATTATATTACTTAAGAGATATATTGTTTTAACCCAATAAACAAGTCCGAACATGGAGCATTCTTCAAACTTCACCTGCAACTAACAACGCTATAAGAGGGGCTGAGCAAACGCGTACTTAGCCAATCAACGGTTTGCTAGGAAGGCGGTTAGAGTGTTTCATGGCAACAATAGGAGGCTGACAAACAGGAATAGGCATCGAGGCATATCTAAAGAGCGAGACAACTAGCATAGGCAAAGATAGAGGTGATATCGGGGAAAGGTCATCTTGCCTGTTAAGTCCACGGAGGGATCATAACCTTGCTCCTCAAACTCAGTCTCGATAGGAACCTCGAACTCAAAATCGTCACCGGGCTCTAACCAACACGACAATACAAACACCGGAACCACAATCAATCATCATGCAATGCTTAAACACATGATGCAAAATATGATGCATATGTGCATGGACAGGATATGATGCATCTCAAAGGAACAAGATGGGTGCACATGTGACATGACAAAAACAAGATCACCAAACATGTAGGGGACACGTCATGCAAAAGATAACAAGAACAAACATAGTCACAAGTGGTTATGTAGTTGAATTATCCAAGCACCCAACAAGTTATACAAGTTGTTTAACATGGCAAGGGTGCAACTAGGACCAACAATATCATGCTAGCATTTTAAATGGGCCGGAAAGAACAAACAACAATTTCCGGAAACTCCCATGTACATAAAAACACATATAGGACAGATCTGTAGCAACCATGTTTTAAAGTTGTTAAACATGCAAAGTGACAGCACCATCTTAATCTACACATTTTTCCACCCCAAAAACATATAAAGTTTGTCAAATTTGGAGTTGTGGTTTATTAGTTATGGATTTAACAAGTTTGAGCATATTTTAAACTCAAAATAATTCAAACAACAATTTAAATGTTTTTAACCTGGCAACAAACTGCATATAATTAATCTACACTAAAAACTAAGCAGTTTTCATATTAGAGATATTTTGAACAGATGCATATATCAAAAGATATGAAAAATATGCAAAACAAAAACAAAAACAGAATTTAAAACAAAAACAGAAAAGAGAAGAGACTATTCAGACCCAGCCTGGACTAGCCCTAGCCACCGACTAATGGGTCCAGGGTCTGATGTGGCACCTGCATGGGTGCGGGAGTGTGTTTGGGTGCGCTGGGAGGCTCCCATGTGGGGCCAGACTGTCAGCGAGACAGAAAACTTAAAAAGGGCCGAATCAACTGGTCTAGCGGGGTTTCAAACCCAGGTCTGCGAGATGCGAGGGGGCGAGGGGGCTCAGGCCACTGGGCTAGGTGCGTGTGTCTGACAAAGAAGGGGATCGACTCCACATGACTTAGCCGAAGATGCAGAACAGAGGGAGAAGCAGGGGCAGTCGGAGGAGCTCGTCGGAGCTGCTCCGGGACCAAAACGGGCGGCGGAGGTGTGCGATTCGTTCCTGGAGGAATACCGCACCCTCGACATGCGCTAGCTGGACCTATCGAGCACTACAGCGACGCTGTCGACGCGCAAGTAGAACGGCGACAAAGAGCTACGGCAAGGCCTAAGCAGAGCCTAACGGAGCGGCGGAGGCGTCTAACAGGACCTACGCGGCGAGGCAAAGACGATGTGCAAAAAACTCGGTGCTAAGGAGGTCGGAGCACTCGTCGGCGACGAGGTACGACGGTGATGGGTTCGGGCGCACGGGGAACTACCATCTAGAGTGCGCAAGAGAAGGGGAAAACGGCACGGGAAAAAGCAGAGGCTCACCACGAACACGGTGGTGTGTGTGGCTGGCCGGGAGGAGGACAGAGTCGACGGCGACGTCGATCGAACACTTGCGGTGGCCGGAGTCGAAGTCGAGGAAGAAGAAGAAGTAGTCGTGGCCTTCAGCTCCGCGTAGCAGGCGTAGAGGACGTAGTCGACGTCGGGGAAGAAGAAGGACACCCTTGGCGCGGCAGCGGAGGATGAGTAGCACGCCGGCGACGAGCCCGTGCGCTCAGATGCGATCAAGATGACGATGGCGCGGCGGATCTGGTGGCTCGCAGCTCACCTGGCGGCGGGAGGAGGAAGAGGTGAACCCTAGAGGTCTAAAGGGCAAGGAGAGAGGGTTTAAAAGGAGCCAGAATGACGACGGTGCACGACGGCGTGCTCGGCTCACGGCCCCCATGGCGCGTGGCAAGGAGGAAGAAAAGGTGTGTGCGGTGGCTGTGCACGGTCGCGGACATATGGGCCTGCCACATCCACGTGGAGACGCAGCAGAGGGGGTGAGTGTGTGCGTGGGTGAGAAAGGGTGTGAGGGACGCGCGGGCTGGCTGGCGCGGGCTGGCTGGCGCTGGTTAGCTGGGCCGGGGAAAAGGCCAAGGCCTAGGCGGCTGTGGGCTGCGGTTGGCTGCACTGCTGGTAGCTGATGCCTTTTCTTTTCTATTTTCTTCAGACAGAAAACAAAAAGAAATGCCCAGGTCAAAAGAAAAGGAATTAGGAGGAAAATAAAATATTCCCTAGCTCCTAGAATTATGCCCTATTTTATAAAAATGACTTGGGAATTTTTAGAGGTAGAAAAATAAAACAAGTTTGAATACGGTTCAAACTTCTGTCATTTTTGAACCTGACCAAATCATTTCCAAATAGGTTGAGGTTTTTCAAGGTGACTTAGGACAAGGTACCAAAGAAGTTCTGAGGAGATGGACATTTAAAAGAAGAGGTAAAAGCCACTTGCAAAATTTAAAGAATGGAAAAAGAAAGGAGAGGAAGTGGTGCAAGTTGAAAGGGGTTTAAGGATTGGGCATGATCTTGCATCCACCACCACAACAAGATCAAGAGGAACTCACTTAACATACTAGGAATGAGTAAAACACAATGAAAAGTGAAATGCCATGATGATCATGATGCAATGATGATGATGAAGTAAAGCATGAATGCAAAAAGGAAAGAAAATATGACAATGCAATGACAAAACATAATTGAAAAGAACCCCCAAGGAAAGGACAAGGATCAAAAGGTAATGTTTATTGCCAAATAAGGAAAGATTACATATGGGGTGTTACAGATGCCCTCCTTCCTCCTATATATATCCATGTACCCTGAAAACATCGAGGCAATTAGAAAAAACTCTAATTCCACCGCCGCAACCTTCTGTTCCCGTGAGATCCCATCTTGGGGCATGTTCCGGAGCTCCGCCGGAGGAGGGATCTACCACGGAGTGCTTCTACATCAACACCATAGCCTCACCCATGAGTTGTGAGTAGTTTACCACAGACCCTTCGGGTCCATAGTTATTAGCTAGATGGCTTCTTCTCTCTTTTTAGGTCTCAATACAAAGTTCTCCTCGATCTTCGAGGAGATCTATTCGATGTAATCTTTTTACGGTGTGTTTGTCGAGATCCGATTAATTGTGGGTTTATGATCAAGATTATCTATGAGAAATATTTGATTCTTTTCTGAAATCTTTGATGTATGATTATAATATCCTTGCAAGTCTCTTCGAATTATTGGTTTGGTTTGGCCTACTAGATCTATAGTTCCTGCAATGGGAGAAGTGCTTGGCTTTGGGTTCAATCTTGCGGTGTCCTTTCCCAGATTATGCATGGCAATATGACAATGATGAAGTGTGTCATAACAAACGGAACGGTGGAAAGTTGCATGGCAATATATCTCGGAATGGCTATGGAAATGCCATGATAGGTATGTATGGTGGTTGTTTTGAGGAAGGTATATGGTGGGTGTATGGTACACGTGAAAGTTGCGCGGTACGAGAGAGGCTAGCAATGGTGGAAGGGTGAGAGTGCGTATAATCCATGGACTCAACATTAGTCATAAAGAACTCACATACTTATTGCAAAAATCTACAAGTCATCAAAACAAAGTACTACACACATGCTCCTAGGGGGGAGGTTGGTAGGAGTTAACCAACGCGCGCCCCCGACCTCCACACAAAGGATGACACTCAACGAAATACCTCATGCTTTAAATTTGTCACACAGCGGTTACCATACGTGCATGCTACGGGACTTGCAAACCTTAACACAAGTATTTCTCAAATTCACAACTACTCTACTAGCATGACTCTAATATCGCCATCCTCATATCTCAAAACAATCATCAAGTATCAAACTTCTCTTAGTATTCAATGCACTTTATGTGAAAGTTTTTACTATACTCATCTTGGATGCCTATCATATTAGGACTAGTTTTATAACCAAAGCACATTACCATGCTGTTCTAAAAGACTCTCAAATAGATATAAGTGAAGCATGAGAGATCAACAATTTCTACAAAATAAAACCACCACCGTGCTCTAAAAGATATAAGTGAAGCACTAGAGCGAAACTATCTAGCTCAAAAGATATAAGTGAAACACATAGAGTATTCTAATAAATTCTAAACCATATTTATCTCTCTCAAAAGGTGTGTCCAGCAAGGATGATTGTGGCAAACTAAAAAGCAAAGACTGAAATCATACATGACGCTCCAAGCAAAACACATATCATGTGGTGAATAAAAATATAGTCCCGAGTATAGTTACCGATAGACGAAGACGAAAGAGGGGATGCCTTCCCGGGGCATCCCAAGCTTAGTATCTTGCCACTCTTGGTTCCATAGTCCATCAAAGCCATACTCAAAACTTGAAAACTTCACAACACAAAACTTAGCCAAAAATCTCGTGAGCTCCGTTAGTATAAGAAAACGAACCACCACTCAAAGGTATTGTAATGAACTCATTCTTTGTTTATGTTGGTGTTAAACCTACTGTATTCCAACTTCTCTATGATTCATATCCTCCAATACTACTCATAGATGCATCAAAATAAGCAAACAACGCACGAAAAACAGAATCTGTCAAAAACATAACAGTCTGTAGTAATCTGTAACTTTCGAATACTTCTGTAACTCCAAAAAAATGAAGTAAATTGGTAAACGTGAGGAATTTATCTATTAATCGTCCGCAAAAAGAATCAATTAAATATCACTCTCCAGTAAAATCTGGTGGCTAATCTCGTGAGCGCTAAAGTTTCTGTTTTTTACAGCATGATCATATAAACTTCACACAAGTCTTCCCAAAGGTTCTACTTGGCACAAACACTAATTAAAACACAAAACCACATCTAAACAGAAGCTAGATGAAATATTTATTCCTAAACAAAAGCAAAAACAAAGAAAATAAAATTGGGTTGCCTCCCAACAAGCGCTATCATTTAACGCCCCTAGCTAGGCACTATAATTTTAATGATGCTCACATGCAAGATAAGACTTGAAGCACAAAAAAGAGCATCATAAAGCATGTTAAAATCACATCTAAGTCTAACATACTTCCCATGCGTAGGCATTTTATAGGAGAACAAATTAGCAAGACTAGCAAGATCTAGCATATGCAAGGAAGAAGAAAGAAACAATAGCAATCTCAACATGAAGAGAGGTAATTTAGTATCATGAAGATTTCTACAACCATATTTTCCTCTCTCATAATAATTGCATGTAGGATCATAAGAAAATTCAACAATACATCTATCACATAACATATTCTCAACACGATCCACATGCATACGAAGTTGACACTCTTCCAAAATAGTGGGATCAAAATTAACTAAAGTCATGACCTCTCCAAACCCACTTTTATCGAAAATTTCATAAGATTGAACATTCTCCAAATATGTGGGATCTAAAGTTGACACTCTTCCAAACCCACTTTCAGTATTATTGCAAGCATTATTATCAATCTTACGGGATTAAATAAATTTTCAAGATTGTAAGAAGCGTCACCCCAATCATGATCATTGCAGCAAGTAGTGGGCATAGCAAAATAAGCATCCCCAAGCTTAGGGTTTTGCATATCATTAGCACAATTGACATTAATAGAATTTATAATAACATCATTGCAATCATGCTTTTTATTCAAGGAGCTATCATGATTCACTTTATAATCTTCTTCTTTCAACACTTCATCACAATTTTCGGACTCGCGAATTTTAAGCAAAACCTCATATAGACAATCTAGTGCACGCAGCTCACTAGCAATTGGTTCATCATAATTGGATCTCTTAAAAATATTAGCAAGTGGATGAGGATCCATAATTTAGCAAGCGAAGATGCAAGCTAATAGAGGGCACATAGCAACACAAGCAAACATAAAGGCGAACGGAAAAAGGGCGAATAAAACGGCAATGGTGAAGTGGGGGAGAGGAAAATGAGAGGCAAATAATGTAGTGCGAAGGATAAGGGTTTGTGATAGGTACTTGGTATATGACTTTTGCGTAAGCCTCCCCGACAACGGCGCCATAAATTCTTCTTGCTACTTCTCGAGCTTGTGTTGTATTCCCTCGAAGAGGAAAGGGTGATGCAACACAGTAGCGTAAGTATTTCCCTCTACTTTTGAGAACCAAGGTATCAATCCAGATACAATATGTGCCTTGCTGCCCGTGCTGTCACTGGGAAAGGACAACGCAAGATTGAACCGAAAGCCAAGCACTTCTCCCATTGCAGGAACTATAGATCTAGTAGGCCCAACCAGACCAATAATTCGAAGAGACTTGCAGGGATATTATAATCATACATAAAAGGTGTCAGAAAAGAATCAAATATTTCTCATAGATAATCTTGATCATAAACCCACAATTCATCGGATCTCGACAAACACACCGCAAAAAGATTACATCGAATAGATCTCCCCGAAGATCGAGGAGAACTTGGTATTGGGATCCAAAAAGAGAGAAGAAGCCATCTAGCTAATAACTATGGACCCGAAGGTCTATGGTAAACTACTCACAACTCATTGGTGAGGCTATGGTGTTGATGTAGAAGTACTCCGTGGTAGATCCGTCCTCCGGCGGAGCTCCGAAACATGCCCCAAGATGGGATCTCACGGGAATAGAAGGTTGCGGTGGTGGAATTAGGGTTTTCTCTGTTGCCTCGATGTTTTCAGGGTACATGGATATATATAGGAGGAAGGAGGGCATCAGGGGAGCCAAAGGGGGCCCACGAGGGTGGGGGCGCCCAAGGGAGGGGGGCGCCCTGGACCCTCGTGGCCATCTATTTCGTTCCCTCGCGTGTACTCCAAGTCTTCTGGGTAGATACGGTTCGAAAAATAACTCTCCTGAAGGTTTCATTCCGTTTGGACTCCGTTTGATATTCCTTTTCTGCGAAACCCTGAAATAGGCAAAAAACAGCAATCTGCACTGGGCCTTGGGTTAGTAGGTTAGTCCCAAAAATAATACAAAAGTGTATAATAAAGCCCATTAAACATCCAAAACAGAATATATAATAGCATGGAGCAATCAAAAACTATAGATACATTGGAGCCGTATCAGTGAGAAATCTTAAACATGTTCGTACGGATAAGAAATTAGCGGACATGTTCACCAAACCACTTGATGAGAAAGTATTTTGTCGTTTGAGAGGTGAATTGAACATTATTGTTGCCTCAAACTTGGAGTAGTAACTCTTTTGAAAGTATGCAAGGCACTATTTTTGACTATTCCATGATATTTATCTTATAATGATGATCGTATATCTTGGATCTATTTGTACCCTTGCATGCTATCTAACCCGTGTAGGTACTTGGATGAACCCAAATTTATGAGATTGCAACTCACTCACATCCTAAGCAATCTCTACATCACCAAGTCTCTACAATATGGTGGTTGAAATCAAGGAAGCATGAATCCTTTCAATATGTCATTTGACAATTTCTATATATCAAATTTCATTTGATATCAAGCTTCATGATTGTCATTCTGGATACACAAGTGCTCTTCCTTGCAAATCTAACCCATGTAGGAAGATGAACTCAAACTACAAGTGGTGCTCGCAACTCTTGATGAACTACATCAACCTTGAGCACCCAACATAAGTTCAACTACATGATAAAGATCAACACCACCACCCAAGGTATGTTATTCCATCTTAGAGAAGCTTCACCCCAAGACATGGGTCAAAGCAACTCAACAAGATGTGAACACATAAAAATGCTTAAACTAAAAATGGTAACCCCATTTTTGAGCTTAAACGATGAGTATGACCTATGATTAAGTGTTCTCACTTGACTCCTAAGTCAATATACTCTAACATAGGTGACCCTGTCGCCGACCCCCTCTAGATGAAGTTCTCTAGTGTCTATACTTTGTGTTTTGCTATTTTGCTTTCCCTTATATCTTTACAAAAAAAACTTCATCTAGATTTCTTTTTATTTATATCTTTTTGTCTAAATTTATTTGCTGCAAATTTCTTGCAAATCCTTCAGTCAAATTCTTTGCAAATTCTTCAGTTAATTCCCTGCAAATCTTTGTGAGATCTTACTCGCCTAAGTGAGCTGAGTTGACAAAATCTTTTCTTTGTATTGAACTCGATCTCAACGATTTCAGCCTCTCGGCTAGACCGAACGGCAATGCTGTATTGCAAATTGCTCATCGGTCCAACCGATAAGGACAAACCCGGTCTGACCGATTTCAACACTGAGCAAAGATTCTGCCATTTGCATCCTGCATATCTCTTCCAGCTCCACTCAATGATTCTTATCCTATACTAGCATCTTAATCTACATGTTGCTTTGTAATGTGACCCAAGGACCAAACCTATTTGAATCATGCTCCAGAAGATCCCTTCTTGGAAATTGATGTCAAAGGGGGAGAGAGAGCACATCAAAGCTTATCACCCAAAGGGGAGAGAGAGAAAGCACATTCAAGCTTATTTCCAGATGCCTATTATCCTAAGAGGAGAGAAGTCACATGTCTTTAAGAGGGGAAAGACATGTTTATATGGTTATTTGAGTATTGTCTTATGCTCTGATCTTTTCTTTTGCTCTCATAACCTATGCATGTGCTTTGATTCGACAATATGCTCTAATTCATTCATTGTTCTGATATTTTATCTTTGCTCTGGCATTTTTCATCTTGTTCTGATTTTCTGTTACTCTATGTTCTCCCCTTATCCAATATCATATTCAGGGAAGAAGGAGATCATTGTCTAGGGAAGAAAATCTTTGGAATTCATTGCATATTTTTACATTCTATGGGGACATGTCTATATCCAAATGAAGTACTAAGTACTCACTCACTACATGTCATCCTAGTCTTGGTACTCTTGTGGCTTTCTGAAATTGCTTTATCTTGGAGTGCTCTTGTGTTATCTAACCTCGTTTTCTCAAGTGCACCTCTTCTGAAGTCAATTCAAGACCACAAGGTAAGTATATGCGTCACAATCATGTACATGATGATCCCTTGCTGATGTACATATTGTTTGCAAGGAGGATTCATGAACATGAAGGTACGCACTCCTTCAACCAACTCATTTGCTCTGATGCATATAGCCAAGATACATGTGACTCATTACTTGCTCTATCATGCTCATGCACTCACATGGTCTCATATTCAATCTTTACATGAATGCATACATGTAGGGGGATCCTATGCAAGTTACATGTCCTTCCAAAGCTTTACTTACTACTCTTCATATCTTTTACCTAGAGATTTGATCTATGTTGTCAATAATTACCAAAAAGGGGGAGATTGAAAGCACAAGTGCTCCCTGGGTGATTTTGGTAATTAATGTCAACATATCCCCTGTTGGACTAATGTTTCTACCTAGTGTACTTCAGATAAGTTCAACATTGGAGTGGCAAGGACAAGAGGATATGGAACCTTTTCAAGCTGTCAAGGACAAGAGGATGTGGAACCCCTTCAATATGCTAAGGACAAAGATTGGCAAATCTCAAGACTCTGCATTTCTATTTTAGTGATCGAAGATCACATTGAGTCTATAGGAAAGCCAATACTATTAAAAGGGGGCGAGGTGTTGCTTGATGATCTGGTTGCTCAAGTGCTTAGTGATATTGCTCCAAAACCCTCATCCACTTTCTCATTTCCACATATGTCCCAAACCTAAAAGTCAAACTCAGCCCCACCGATTTGATCTATCCGGCGCCACCGGGTTCATTTGATCCGAGCCACTGCCAAAACCCTCATCAATTCGATCTCACCGATTGGGATTTCGGTCTCACCGAAATGGCCCTGCCAACTCTTTGGATAACCCTTTGCTAAATTCGGTCTCACCGAATTGAGCATTCGGTCCCACCGAGTTTGCTTGATCAACTCTCTGTTCAGCTTATTACTGAAATCGGTCCCACCGAGTTCATGTAATCGGTCAAACCGAGTTGAGGTTTTGCCCTAGCCCTAGCGCATCGGTCTCATCGAGTTGATCCTGTCGGTCCCACTAAGAAGTCTAATGTTCACATTTTGAACTGCTTCGGTATGACCGACTTCGTTTATTCGGTCTCACCGAGTTGAGTCAAAAGTGTGTAACGACTAGATTTTGTGTGGAGGCTATATATACCCGTCCACGCCTTCTCCATCAGTGAGAGAGCCATCATAACATGCCTACACTTCCACTATTCATTTTATGAGAGAGAACCACCTGCTCATGTGTTGAGACCAAGATATTCCAATCCAACCATAAGAATCTTGATCTCTAGCCTTCCCCAAGTTGCTTTCCACTCAATCATCTTTCCACCATATCCAAATCTGTGAGAGAGAGTTGAGTGTTGGGGAGACTATCATTTGAAGCACAAGAGCAAGGAGTTCATCATCAACACACCATTTATTACCTTTTGGAGAGTGGTGTCTCCTAGATTAGTTAGGTGTCACTTGGGAGCCTCCGACAAGATTGTGGAGTTGAACCAAGGAGCTTGTAAGGGCAAGGAGATCGCCTACTTCATGAAGATCTACCCTAGTGAGGCAAGTCCTTCATGGGCGATGGCCATGGTGGGATAGACAAGGTTGCTTCTTCGTGGACCCTTCGTGGGTGGAGCCCTCCGTGGACTCGCGCAGCCGTTACCCTTCGTGGGTTGAAGTCTCCATCAACGTGGATGTACGATAGCACCACCTATCGGAACCACGCCAAAAACATCTATGTCTCTAATTGCGTCTGCACACTCCAATCCCATCCCCTTGCTTTCTAGCAACTTGCATGCTTTACATCCCGCTGCTCATACACTCTTCCCATGCTTGCTAGAAATATATTGTGAATGTTTGAAATTGTGCTAAAAACTTGACCTCAACTTAATGAACTTAAAAAGTGTCACTTCTTGTTGAGTGTCTAATCACCCCCCTCTAGACACCTCTTCTTCGATCCTCTCAATGACCCTAGGCCAAGTGGCCCACCAGCACATGTCGCTAGCAAGACCCTTCGCCAAGGCTAGGTCTCGCGTGACCCCCCCTCAGGAGGCGGGAGTCGTCAAAAGGCTAGACGGCTTCACCAAGAGCATCGTGAGGTGGCCTCCCGAGGCGCCCCCCTGAGGTGCCCAAGACAGGCGTCGCCAGGCTTGACCACGTGACCTCATACCCCATTGTGTGGGTGACGCATGTAGATATGAATGGCGCCAGCGGCCATGCCATCAGGCACGGATGCAGAGGATTGCCTCTTTTGTGCTAAGGGAGCAAGGCCAGCATGTCGGTTCCTAAAGCAATCCCCAAAGGTTGCCCAATCGGTGAAAGAAGACTAAGACGGCAGGCACGTAGGGTGGAGGTTATCACCAAGCCCACCGACGCATCATGGATGAAGGCTTTGAGGCGAAGATCACCTTTTGTAAGGATAGACTGCGGACTTGTCCCCCTTCAAAATTGTCATTGTGTGGCAACCCTTCCGGCCAGAGGACCAAGGCTGATATAAAAGGAGGGCAAGGTGGTGTTGTAGAGAAGATCGAGCAATCATCCACCCAATACCCTAGATCTTGTAATCACCTTCGTCCACCCGAGCAATCCCAAACCAAGTAGGAATAGGGTCTAACACCGCAAGGTGGCCAGAACCTGGGTAACTCTTGTGTCTCCGACCTGCTCCCGCTAGCACGCACTCACCGTAGCATCGCCATGGTAGTTGCAAGGAAGGTTAGGGCGGTATGAATGAGCACACCCTAGAGTTCGAACATGTGGGTCCCCGGATCCCTCCTTCTAGCGCCATAGGCACGACGTCTATGCTCGGGTCCGTCCCTGCAGCGTTGGTAAATCCAAGTGATCGAGCTATGGCTTGCGGGTCTGCCCCCGTGTACGCCACCTTGCCGAGGTCCTTGGTGCTTTAACTCCTCACGAAACGACCAGGAGAAAGTCAACGAATGTGCATCGCTCCCCATACCATGAAATCTATCAACATGAAGTTACCCCAGGAACCAAGTGCTCGGGAGACACGCAAGCGGCATCTCACGCGCCAGGCGGTGACGGAAGCCCGTTCAGGAGGCCTCGTGATCGAGGGATTCTAAAGGAGTCGGTCCTCGAGAGGCACATCTCGAAAGTCACGTGGAACCCTCGCGGGTCGAGGCCCCCTCAGCACGACCTGCCATGAAAACTAAGTTTGACCACCTCGCAAGATGCAACTATTGCTAGTAGAATTGCCTCCTCTCGTGACCTTGGCAAAAGTTGTCACCTCCTTTTCACGTGAACCGCTTGCACGTCAAAGGGAGGCTCCCAGAGTATCGCGTCTCGGGGGCCCTCACTAGCTCTCGGTGCCCCTCACCTCCTGGCCTTGTCCAGGCATCACGACCTGACATACCAGCGACAACTGAGGTTCTCTCGGGGGCTAGGTCATGACAACGTAGAACACTTAGGCGAGCAAGAAAAAGAGGAGCATGCCTCCCGAGGGAACTTTGGGAGGGAACATACGAGCGAACCGCAAAAGCATCAAATTGAAGACGCAAAACCATAATGTTTTCACACGCCCCACGTGGGGTTTACATTGATCTGATGTAGGAGAAAAGAAAAACGGAGAAGGGTGCCCAAGGCGGGGCGCTGCTACCCTCTAGACTCTAGTTCCGGCACCGTCCGTGCCTAATCAGAGTCTTCATCCTCGCTCTTGACATGGGGGGAGCCGTCGCTACTTCCACTCCCGCTGGAGGGAGACGTGTTGCCATCACCATCTTCTTCGTCGGAGGGGTCGTTGTCCTCACTCTCCACGCAGCACCCCAGCCGGCTGCGGGAGACCCCGAAGATCTTCATGAAGAGTGTCCCAGCCCTGTCGTACTTGAGGACATGTCCCCTCTTTAGGCCGCGGGCGAGGGGGGATGACTCCCACCCCTGCTTCAGGAACATGAAGCCCGTGGGGGTGAACTCCGTCGCCACCCAGGAAGGGCCATTGCAGCAGCCATCCGCCTGCAGCCAGAGGCCCAACGGCGCGCGGTCCGCCATCTCCTCCACGAAGGAGTCCGAGAGTCGGAGCCAGGTGCAGGGCCGGCGGTGCATGTCCACGATGAATTCACGGGCTACCTCGGCCGAATGACTCCCTGCCTGGGAAGGGAGGGCGGCCATGCCACCTTGGCCGCGGGCGCATCACCCTCCGCGCCCGCGCCCAACACCCTTCTTGGGGCCGCTTGAGCTAGCACCAACAGCCGACGAGGAGCGCCCGCGCCACCGGGGCGGCACCCTGGGCGAGGCGGCGGTTCCACGAGCCCGGCCTCTTCCCCTCGCCATTGCTGTAAAAGCTTACCTAGACTATGGAGCAAGAGGGAGGAGATGGAGGAAGAATATGGGCCAAGATGTCATTGCCCCATCGTGTTTATAGCACTCGAAGGAGGGGAGGTCCGCGTCTCTTCACCTTTGATAGGTGATGGGGGATGGGATGCGAGCAAGGAAGACAATGAAGGCCTTGCGCCGCGCGCGAGGCAGGCTTTATGTCAACCCGGGAAGTTATCGGGGCATCGTGGGAGAAGTGCAGGTGTCGCCCGTTCCGTCGTGCGCCACGCTTCGTGCCTGGCCTGTGGGCGGTTAGGGCCTGCGCCGCTTTGCCCCCTAGCGAGGGGAGACGTGCGCGCCATGGGACCGGGGGAACTGGGGTACCTAAGCCTGTCTGCCTATGGCCCAGGACGCGATGCATGACCCGAGACACAACAAGTGGCCCACCAGTAGGCGTCGTTGGCAAGACCCTTTGCCAGGGCCAGGTGAAAGTGCAACTACCCCCGGGTGGTTTTGGTAATTACTAACAACATATAGCTCATTGAACTAATGCTATCTCAAGATATTATTTCAAAAAAGTTCAATGATTGGCATGGCATGGATTAGGATTGTGGACCCCTCAAAATGCAAAAGGTAAAGGATTGGCTCAAGCTCAAAGCTAAGGACTCTACATTTTCCATTTTAGTGATCCAAGATCACATTGAGTCCATAGGAAAGCCAATACTATTAAAATGGGATGAGGTGTTGCTTAATGGCTAGCTTGCTCATGATGCTTAGTGATATGCTCCAAAAACCCTCAACCACTTTCCACATATGTCCCAAACCAAAAGTCAAACTCAGCCCCACCGAAAATATCTATCTGGCGCCACCGAGTTCATTTGACATTGCCACTACCAGAAAACCTAATCATTTCGGTCTCACCAAAAGGGATCTCGGTCTCACCGAGATGGGATTGCAAACTCTCTGTTGCCTGTTGCAATATTTCGGTCTAACCGAGATGGGCAATCGGTCCCACCGAGTCTGTAATGCAAACTCTCTGTTGCCTCTTCGTAACATTTCGGTCTCACCAAAATGAGTGAATCGGTCCCACTGAGTTTGCCTGACCAACTCTTCGTGTGCTTATTACCAAAATCGGCCTCACCGAGTTTGTGTAATCGGTCCCACTGAGATTATGTTATGCCCTAACCCTAATGAAATCGGTCCCATCGAGTTTATCATATCGGTCCAACCGAAATACCTAACGGTCACATTATGAACTAAATCGGTCTGACCGAGTTCTTTGAATCGATCCCACCGAGTTTGGTAAATTGTGTGTAATAGTTAGATTTTGTGTGAAGGCTATATATACCCCTCCACCCACTCTTCACTCGTGAAGAGAGCCATCAGAACATATCTACACTTCCATCATTCATGTTCTGAGAGAGAACCACCTACTCAAGTGTTAAGATCAAGATATTCCATTCCTACCATATAAATCTTGTTCTCTAGCCTTTCCCAAGTTGCTTTCCACTCAAATCCTTCTTCCACCATACCCAAATCTGTGAGGAGCTGTTTGAGTGTTGGGGAGACTATCACTTGAAGCATTTGAGCAAGGAGTTCATCATCAACACACCGTTTATTACCTATTGGAGAGTTGTGTCTCCTATATTGGTTATGTGTCACTTGTAAGCCTCCGACAAGATTGTGGAGTTGAACCAAGGAGTTCGTAAGGGCAAGGAGATCGCCTACTTTGTGAAGGTCTACTGCTAGTGAGGCAAGTCCTTCATGGGGATGGCCATGGTGGGATAGACAAGGTTGCTTCTTCATGGACCCTTCGTGGGTGGACCCCTCCGTGGACTCGCGCAGCCGTTACCCTTCGTGGGTTGAAGTCTCCATCGACGTGGATGTACGATAGCACCACCTATCAGAACCAAGACAAAAAACAGCGTTGTCTTTACTTGCGTTTGCTACCTCTAAACTCCTCCCTTTACCTTCATATGCAATTGTTTACTTTTCGCTTCTATTCTCTTAGAATTGCATGTGTAGGTTGATTGCTTGACTTGTGCTAAGTTGCTAAAATCTGCCAAGAATTAAAATTGGGAAAAGGATAGATTTTTATTTGGTCAAGTAGTCTAATCACCCCCCCCCCCCTCTAGACATACTTTTGATCCTACAAGTGGTATCAGAGCTTTGGTCTCCATTTGCCGTGATTTCCATTGCATTGGTGATCACAGCCTTGGTTTCACAACCTAGGAGAGTATGGCGTCTAGCGAGGGAAGTTACCACCTATAGAGGTCCTTATTTTGATGGCACAAATTTTGCTAGTTGGAAGCATGAGATGAAAATGCATATTCTTGGACATAACCCCGGCGTTTGGGCTATTGTGTGTGTTGGTTTGCAAGGCGAATTCTTCGATGGGAAGGAACCGAATCGAGAAGCTACCGCGGAAGAGTTGAAGATGCTGCAATACAATACTCAAACTTGCGATATCCTCTTCAACACATTGTGCCCCGAAGAATTCAACAAAATCAGCCGTCCTGAGAATGCAAAGGAAATTTGGGATACTTTGATTGATATGCACGAAGGTACCGACTCCGTCAAGGAATCCAAGTTGGATGTGCTCCAAAGTCAACTTGACAAGTTCAAGATGAAGGATGGTGAAGGTGTCGCTGAAATGTACTCTAGGCTTGCTCTCATCACAAATGAGATTGTTGGCTTAGGAAGTGAAGAGATGACCGACAGATTCATCATCAAGAAGATCCTAAGAGCCTTGGATGGAAAATATGATATTGTGTGTACATTGATCCAAATGATGCCAAATTACAAAGATCTCAAGCCAACGGAAGTCATTGGAAGAATTGTTGCTCATGAGATGTCACTCAAGGATAAAGAAGAGCTTCACAACAAGTCTAGTGGTGCTTGCAAAGCTTCATGTGACGCTCCTTCATCATCAAGTGAGAAACAAGACTTCAATGAAGAATTGAGCTTAATGGTGAAGAACTTCAACAAGTTCTGCAAGAGTAGAAGCAAAGAGAGAAGTTCCAAGTCAAGGTCCTACAATGATAAGAGATCTTCAAGTCATGATCGGAATTGCTACAATTGTGGAAGACCCGGACACTACTCCAACGAGTGTACGGCTCCCCACAAGAGAAGAGAAGACTCACCTAAAAGGAGAAGCAGAAGAGAAGATTCACCACCAAGAGAGAGAAGGAGTAGATATGATCGTTATGAACGAAGACCTTCTCAGAGAAGCAAAGATTCGTAAAGGAAGGACAAATCATAAAGGAGTTATACAAGAAGAAGACATCAAGCTCATGTTGGTGAATGGGCATCCGGTTCCAACTCCGATAACCACTCCGAGAGAAGCTACTACTCCGACTCCGAAGGTACTCAAGATGAAGGTGTTGCCGGAATTGCTCTTGTGTCAACCAACTCCTACGACATATTTGACTCACCAAATGAAGTAATTGGAAGATGCTTCATGGTTAAAGGCCCTAAGGTATCACACCCCGAGTATCTTGATTTCAATAGTGATGAAGATGACTTGCTAGGAGATGATGATTTACTTGTTGGTAGCAATAGTGATGAAACTTTTGATGAAAACTATGATGAAATTGCTATTAATCATGCTAATCAAGATAAAACGAATGACAACGATAAGGAGAAGATTGAGCATCTAACTAAAGAACTAAACACTCTTAAGTTAGCTCATGAAACTACCTGGGAAGAACATCGAGAACTTTTAAAGACTCATGAGAAGTTACGCTTTGAAAAGCTCAACCTTGAGCAAGAGCATGAGTTCTTAAAGGAAATCAATGATGATCTTCGCAAGAAAAGTTCTTCTTACATTGCCAAGCGTTTACTCTTGTCTACCTACATGCCACAAGTAAAATCTAGCAACAAGAACAAGAAAGATTCTTCCTCTAGTAGTAACAATAATCATGCTAAATCCAATGATGTTGTTTCTAGTAGTTCTCTTGATTCCACTAATGACTCTCTTAGCCAAGTTACACTTGAGAAAGAAAATAGCTTATCGAAGGGAATTATAGAGAAAGGTGTTTACAAGAGTCTTGCCGGGAGTAAGCAATTTGAGGAGATTGTACGCAAGCAAGGAAGACACTGAAAGAATCAAGGTGTTGGTTTTGAATGAAAGTTCAATCCCAATGGAGTTGAATGGGAGGAAGATCAATACCCCAAGACGAAGTTTGTTCCACAACAAGATAACTATGACCCTACTTCTTTTCAAGGGACACAAGCACAAGATGATCTTGCACCACAAGACCACAAGCCAAAGGGCAAGGATAAGCTTCAAGAAGAGATTGATGCATTTGAAGAAGCTCCTAAGGCCTTGGTCAAGTGGGTCCCCAAGACTACATCAAGTTCTACCTCATCAAGTACGACTACAATTCCAAGGATCCCCATCAAGATGGTGTGGATCACGAAGAAGAAGAACTAGGAAGGTCTTGAGGATGACTCCGCCAACACATTTCACTCATATTATTTTGGCAAAGGACAAGTGCAAACAACTTTCACATCTTGCACTAGTTCAAGGAGTCACAAACCCTCTTGTTGGTAAGACAAGGGACAAGGTAACCTAATGCTTTCATGGACATCATCATGTATGCAATTCACTCTATGTCTATGGATATCCTTGTTTGTTCCTTGTGGGACTAACCCATGTAGGTATTGAAAGTGCAACTCACTCCAATGGATTGCTCCAAATGATCTACATCAACATTGAGCATCTACATCTTCAACACCTACATGAAGTCATCATCGACAAAACCCAAGGTTAGTTCATCCCTCTTAGGGGGGATATCACATCTAGGGGGAGCTTTACTCTAACAATTGAGCTAAAGCAACTCTAATGATGTGAACACAACAATGCTTTATGTAAAAGTGGTAACCCCACTTGCGCTTAAACGATGAGTATGACCTATGATCAAATGTTCTCATTTGACTCCTAAGTCAATATACTCATATATAGATTACCTAGTCATCGCCAATTGCTTGATAGATGCTAGAATGGTTGTGCATGCTTTGGCACATGTTTTATTTGCTATATTATTGTGTGAGCATGTTGAATGCATATTTTTCTCATTCGAGGACATCCATTTGTTGCTTTGATTGTTTGGCTTTTTTTTCCTTTTGCCAAATGGATGGACAAGAATGCCTAAGTACCCCCTCTAACTATCTATGATTTTCTCTTCTCAAACTCTATTCATGCTACATCACAAAGCTTGATCAAGTCAGATTCGAACCACTCTGTGTGAGGAGCACTCGGAGTCCCCGATTCGTCATAGGCTTAAACATCCAAAACCTCTTTGGGCATTTCGGTATGACCGAGTCATCCACTTCGGTCACACCGAGTTCACTAAGTTGATCTAGGTTTTCAATCTCGGTGCAACCGATTTGAACTTTTCGGTCCCACCGAGTTGCAGCAACTGCTAGCAGTTTTGCATCTCGGTGCCACCGAGTTGTTCCACTCGATCACACCAACAATGTCAGCTTATATATACTCACGTGCCAAATTTCAGAAAACTTTCCAAACTCCTCAGCCCGCGCGTGACCTTCTCTGCCTCTTCGGGTCTCCGGATCATCTTCTCGCCGCCAGCGACCTCCCGCCACTGGACTCCGCCGCCATCAACAGAAAACCTCACCGCAGTTGCCGCCGTAGGAAGTCCACCGCCGAGTCAGGGTATGGACTTGACTCTTTGTGCCATTCCTTAACTCTGATTCATAGCACAATGCATTGCCATGTTTCTGTTCCACATAGGAGATCTTCCTATCCAGCAAAAACTTCGTAGAAAGTAGTTTTGATTCGAAAAGTTTAGGGTTAGGTCTCCACCGAACTCATCTCGGACCGACCGAGTTGTAGAAATTGGTCCCACCGATTTGGCTTAGGCCATTGCACAAGTGATTTTCGGTCTGACCGAAAGTTGCAAATCAGTGTGACCGAGTTCGATTCTTTGTGAAACCCTAGTGACATTGGTGCCACCGAACTGTGACTCGGTCTGACCGAGTTTACTAGTTCAGGCTCCAGAATTGCTTCGGTGTCACCGAGTTTAACAATCGGTAGCTCTGAAATGCTTTCTGTAGAGAACTAAAACTACGTTTTTCTTGTCATCTGTTTTGCAAAAATTCTGTGCTTTGTGATGCTCATCCACTCTACTGCATCCAGGTCTATGCCAAGAAGAAGCAAGACCACAACTCCATGGAAAATATGTACACGGTGATCCCTGATGATGATCTAGAAACTCACAAGCTTGGATCTGTACATCATTTGCAGGCTGGTCTAGCCACCATCAACACAATAATGAGGCATACATTGTTGCCTAAGTCTGGAGATGCAAAGATGATCAGAGGACATTCCATCAACATGATGCATATATTTGATGTGCCACAAAAATTCAAGGTTATGAGCCTGATTGTAGAGACAATCAAAAGGACTAATGCAGATCAGAAGAGATCATGTGGGTATGCTCCACACATCCAGATGCTTATCAACTCTAAAATGGGCACATGCACTTACTTGTTGGACAAGGAATATCTACCCTTGGTGCCAGACTTTGAGGACAACACAGTTGTCATGGATGAGAATGAACCATCTTCAGTGCAAGCTCATGAAAGAAGAGAGAAGGCCAAAGCAGAGAAAGCTGCCAAGATGCCAAGTGCAGAAGAAGCATCTCAAATGACGCTCAAATCCAAGCAAGATCAAATGGCATATCTGATCCAAGCTACCATGAAGATCGAGAAGGGCTTGGCCACCCTGACTCGGAATCAGTAGAGCTTGGAGAGGATCATTGAGACCAAGTTCTATGATCTTGATCTGAAGGTGACAGAGATCCAGTCTGCAGTTGAGAAGCTTCAGGAGGAAGCAGAGAAGAGAGGAGCACAGGCTACCACAGATGCATTTCAGCGAGTGCCTCGAGGTCAGATATCTACTGCAGTGCTAGTTCCAGACACCAGAGCTACTACATCTGCACCAGCAGCCACAACTTTAGTGCCACCTCCAGCAGCCACCCCACCAGCTCCAGCTACTTCGTCTGAAGCCTTCGTCCTTGGAGTTCTCTCTACACCGCCTCCCGAAGACCAAGCCTAAGATACGCATATCACTATGCATTTTCGAACTTTTTGGTAACTTGTTGCCAAAGGGGGAGAAATATGTATAGATCATAGGCTTCGAGAGAGAGTGTTTTGCCTCTTTGGTCTATCTTGCTTTTGGTTGAACTTCATTCGTGTGTTTTCTTGATACTCTACGTTATGTGTGTGAGATACTTGTGTGATCATGTGTTTGATCATATGCTACCTTAATGTTTGCTTGGATGATATTATCTCTATATTTCCATATGATCATTCACTTTGCTTGGTGATTAGTGCATGCTTTAGTGTATATCATTTTGAGCGCTCCACCAAGATGTATGTGACATGGAAGAGTAACCCATGATCCTAATCGATTGTGCATTTGCATTCAAACGCAAATTCTAATTAATGCACAAATTTAGGGGAGCTCTTGCTTATCACTTACTTCTCAAAGCGACGATGTATTTAAATCTTATTATCATTTGTCGAAGCTTTGATATATATGTTGTCATCAATTACCAAAAAGGGGGAGATCGAAAGTGCAACTATCCCCGGGTGGTTTTTGTAATTACTAACAACATATAGCTCATTGAACTAATGCTATCTCAAGATAATATTTCAGGAAAGTACAATGATTGGCATGGCATAGATTAGGATTGTGGAACCCTCAATATGCAAAAGTTAAAGGATTGGCTCAAGCTCAAAGCTAAGGAAACTAAATTTTCCATTTTAGTGATCCAAGATCACATTGAGTCCATAGGAAAGCCAATACTATTAAAAGGGGATGAGGTGTTGCTTAATGGCTAGCTTGCTCATGATGCTTAGTGATATGCTCCAAAAACCCTCAACCACGTTCTCATATCCACATATGTCCCAAACCAAAAGTCAAACTCATCCCCACGAAAATATCTATCCGACGCCACCGAGTTCATTTGACATAGCCACTGCGAGAAAACCTAATCATTTCGGTCTCACCGAAAGGGATCTCGTCTCATCAAGATGGGATTGCAAACTCTCTGTTGCCTGTTGCAATATTTTTGGTCTACCGAGATGGGCAATCGGTCCCACTGAGTTTGTAATGCAAACTCTCTCTTGCCTCTTCGTAACATTTCGGTCTCACCAAAATGAGCGAATCGATCCCATCGAGTTTGCCTGACCAACTCTCTGTGTGCTTATTACCAAAATCGGTCTCACCGAGTTTGTGTAATCGGTCCCACCGAGATTATGTTATGCCCTAACCCTAATGAAATCGGTCCCACCGAGTTGATCATATCGGTCCCACCGAAATACCTAACGGTCACATATGAACTAAATCTGTCTGGCCGAGTTCTTTGAATCGGTCCCATCGAGTTTGGTAAATTGTTTGTAACGGTTAGATTTTGTGTGGAGGCTATATATACCCCTCCACCCACTCTTCACTCGTGGAGAGAGCCATCAGAACATATCTACACTTCCATCATTCATGTTTTGAGAGAACCGCCTACTCAAGTGTTGGATCAAGATATTCCATTCCTACCATATGAATCTTGTTCTCTAGCCTTTCCCAAGTTCCTTTCCACTCAAATCCTTCTTCCACCATATCCAAATCTGTGAGGGGTTGTTTGAGTGTTGGGGAGACTATCACTTGAAGCATTTGAGCAAGGAGTTCATCATCAACACACCGTTTATTACCTTTTGGAGAGTGGTGTCTCCTAGATTGGTTAGGTGTCACTTGGGAGCCTCCGACAAGATTGTGGAGTTGAACCAAGGAGTTTGTAAGGGCAAGGAGATCGCCTACTTCGTTAAGATCTACCGCTAGTGAGGCAAGTCCTTCGTGGGCGATGGCCATGGTGGGATAGACAAGGTTGCTTCTTCATGGACCCTTCGTGGGTGGAGCCCTCCGTGGACTCATGCAGTTGTTCCCCTTCGTGGGTTAAAGTCTCCATCAACTTGGATGTACGATAGCACCACCTATCGGAACCAAGACAAAAATCATCGTTGTCTTCACTTGCATTTGCTACCTCTAAACTCCTCCCTTTACCTTCATATGCAATTGTTTACTTTCCACTGCTATACTCTTAGAATTGCATGTGTAGGTTGATTGCTTGACTTGTCCTAAGTTGTTAAAATCTGCCAAGAATTAAAATTTGGAAAAGGATAGATTTGTATTTGGTCAAGTAGTCTAATCACCCCCCTCTAGACATACTTTTGATCCTACACCAGGCCTCGCGAGACCCCCCCCCCCTCAGGAGGCGGGTGTTGTCAGCAGGCTAGACGGCTTCACCAAGAGCCTCGCGAGGCAGCCTCATAAGGTGCCTAAATCAGGAGTCGCCAGGCTCGATTGCGCGACCTCGTGCCCCATCACGTGGGTGACGCGCGCGGCAATGAATGGTGCCAGAGGCCATGCCAGCAGGCGCAGATCAGCATGATTGCCTCTTTTGTGGTTAGGGAGCAAGGTCAGCACGTCGGTTCCCGAAGAAATCCCCAAAAGTTGCCCGATCGGTGAAAGAAGACCAAGATGGCGAGCACGTAGAGCGGAGGTCATTTCCGAGCCCACCGGCGCGTCATGGACGGAGGCTTTGCAGGCGAAGACCACCTTTTTTCAGGATAGGCTGCGCCCTTGTCCCCATTCAAAATTGTCGTTGTGTGGCAACCCTCCCAACAAATGTTTTGGGGGAAGAGGACCAAGGCTGATATAAAAGGAGGGCAGGGTGCTGCTGTAGATAAGACTGATCCATTGACCACCAAAACCCTAGAGCTTGTAATCGCCTCCTCTAACCAAGCAATCCAAAGCCAAGCAGGAGTACGGTCTTACACCGCAAGGTGGCCCGAACCTGTGTAACTGTTGTGCCGCCGACCTGCTCGTGATCGCACGCTCTTGCCGTAGCTCACCGTGATAGTTTCTAGGAAGGGTTAGGCTGTAAAACAAGTGCACCCTAGTGTTTGAACCTTTGGGTCCCAGGAGCCCGATTTCCGATAGCAAGTTTCTTGACAGTGGGGACGATGTGTTCGGCCCACAAGAACCCAAGGATTTGGTGTGGCCATGGCCTTTGTTGATGGAACTTGAGAGCACATAGCCAACAAACCATGATCTGCAGTGGAAAGGGGGACATCAGTAGTGGTCATCATTCTTCGTTGTGCTATGTCATCACGGTCTTCATCATTGGTGACATGATTTGCGCAAGGATCAGGACCATTGGTAGCCGGCAGCGGCGTCCGCGACAACAACTCTTTAGAGTCATCCTCATCGTCACTCAAAGTAGAATAGTGACACTTTTTTGCAAAATAGAATAGCGACATTTTTTGAGAAGCATCTGTAATTTTATTCATACTCATAACAATTACAGCTACAGTGATGTGGATCTAAAATCCAAGAAAACACAAAGTAACTCCATCACTAAGAGTTACAATTGAAATCTTTTGGAAACACCTTCTTCATGGTATCAATCTCTGCTAGAAAAAAATCTTTAAAGACTTCGGTAAAAATGCTCCAATGGGATTGGAGCAATGATGTTGTTGCTCTTTCACCCGCATGCACATTACCGATAATAGTTTTTGAATGTGCCTTCAGTCGCTCATCCAAAAAGATGGGAAGCCTTGATCGATGAACGTTCTTGGGCCGGGGATGATCCCCTAGAAGTGCACATCGTCGGTTCAAAATATCTTCACCATGAAGTCAATGAAAGATTTGAACTCCACAAAGAATCAAATCAACATTTTTTTGATACATCAACCTAAACTCATCCGATTCAAATAATCAGATCTGCAAGAACAAAAAACTTTGTAATCTCATTACATCGTCAAAATACCGAGAGTAAATTTATTCTCACAAAAAACCATGATCACTGGACGATGACGAAAAATGTAAAACTCCTGAAGATGCAAGGTCTCCCCACCTCTCAGCGCCGAGATGGCAGCCGGAGGCACAAAAATTTCCTAGCACCCGGGGTGACGACGGCTGCCCTAGACGAATCCCTCATAATAGTGACACTTAAACCCAATATAGTAGATCAAGGAGAGTATCAACATGTTTTTTTAGAAACACATATAACTTTATTCATAGTCATAATAATTATAGGTACACTGATTTTGACCTAAGATCTAAGAAAATATAAAGTAACTCCTATGACTAGGAATTATACGATGAAATCTCTTGAAACACCTTGGCGGTATCAAACTCTACTCGAAGAAATACTCCAAAGACTACAGTAAAGAGGCTGCAATTGGACTGGAGAAACGATGTTGTCACACTTTCACCCGCACGAACATTACCACTAATGATTTTCTAAAGCGCCTTGAGTATCCCATCCAAAAAGATGGTAATCCTTGATATATGAACATAATTGGGCCGGGGATGATCCCCAACAAGTGCAGGCCATTGAATCACTATATCTTCACCATGGTGTCGATGAAAGATTTCACCTCCATAAAGAATCAGACCAACCAAAAAATCTTGCCACAACAACATAAACTTATCAAATCCGAATGAATGAATCTATGAGGACAGAAAACTCTCTAACCTCATGGCACCGCCAAAAGAACGGAAGGAAAATTTATTCTCACAAAACGATGATGATCACTAGACGTTGCCGAAGAATACAAAGGTCTTGAAGATCCGAGGTCCCCCCACCTCTCAGCGCCAAGATGACAGCCGGAAGCGAGGAGACCTAAAATTTCCAGATGATGGCGGCACGAGAATGGGAGATCCTAAGGGCAACTCCAACGCACGACCCACAGATATCCGTTTGGCCCGCTTTCGTCTGTTTGGGGGTGGCAACGGGGCTGATTCTAATACGTTTCCATCGTATCTATATTTGTTTTACTGTTCCATGCTATTATCTTATCAATTTTGGATGTTTTATATGCATTATTATGCCATTTTATATCATTTTTTGGACTAACCTATTAACCTAATGCCAAGTGTCAGTTGCTAGTTTTTTTCCTTGTTTTTGTCTTTACAAAAAATAAATACCAAACATAGTCCAAATGGAACAATTTTTTTGACGATTTTTCTTGGACCACAAGACACACATGAAGCTTCGGGAAGAAACCTGGAGGGCCACGAAGTGGCCACAAGCTCATAGGGCGCGCCCCCAAGTTTGTGGGCCCCACAGGAGTCCTCCAACCCTAATTCTTCTTTGAATACCCAAAAATTTCCCGAAGACCAAAGGGCACACCAAAAATACTTTTCCGCCGTCGTAATTTTTTGTCTTCATGAGATCCCATTTGGGGACCTTTTCTGGTACTCTGCCAAAGGGGCATTCGATCACGGAGGGCTTCTACATCAACCTTGCTGCCCTTCCGATGATGTATGAGTAGTTTACCACATACCTACGTGTACATAGCTAGTAGCTAGTGTTGGGGATCGTTGCAGAAAATCAAAAAATTTCCTACGCATCACCAAGATCTATTTATGGAGGTTACTAACAACGAGAGGGGAGTGCATCTTCATACCTTTGAAGATCGCGGTGCGGAAGCATTGCAAGAACGCGGCTGAAGGAGTCATACTCATAGCGATTCAGATCGCGGTTGATTCCGATCTAAGCGTCGAACAACGGCGCCTCCGCGGTCAACACACGTGCAGCCCGGTGACGTCTCCCGTGCCTTGATCCAGCAAGGGGAGAAGGAGAGGTTGGGGAAGACTCTGTGCAGCGGCAACACGACGGCGTAGTGGTGGTGGAGGAGCGTGGCACTCCAGCAGGGCTTCGCCAAGCACCGCAAGAGACGAGGAGGGAGAGGGGTAGGGCTGCGCCAATGGGGAGAGAAACTCGTGCATCTGGTAGCCCCGAAACCCCACATATATATAGGGGAGGGGAGGGTCTGCGCCCCCATCTAGGGTTCCCTCCCTAGGGGTGGCGGCAGCCCCTAGATCCCATCTACGGGGCGGCCAGGAGGGGGATAAAGGGGGGCGCCCTAGGGTGGGCCTTAAGGCCCATCTGGACTTAGGGTTTGCCCCCTCCCTCTCTCCCTGGGCCTTGGGCCTTGGTCGGGGGGCGCACCAGCCCACCTGGGGCTGGTCCCTTCCCACACTTGGCCCACACAACCCTCTGGGGCTGGTGGCCCCTCCCGGTGGACCCCCGGAACCCTTCCCGTGGTCCCGTTACGTTACCGATAACGCACGGAACTTTTCCGGTGACCAAAACGGGACTTCCCATATATAAATCTTTACCTCCGGACCATTCCGGATCTCCTCGTGACATTCAGGATCTCATCTGGGACTCCGAACAACATTCGGTAACCACGTACTACATTCCCTATAACCCTAGCGTCATCGAACCTTAAGTGTGTAGACCCTACGGGTTTGGGAACCATGCAGACATGACCGAGACATATCTCCGGCCAATAACCAACAGCGGGATCTGGATACCCATGTTGGATCCCACATGTTCCACGATGATCTCATCGGATGAACCATGATGTCAAGGATTCAATCAATCCCGTATACGATTCCCTTTGTCTATCGGTATAGCACTTGCCCAAGATTCGATCGTCGGTATACCGATACCTTGTTCAATATCGTTATGGCAAGTCTCTTTACTCGTTCCATAACACATTATCCCGTGACTAACCCCTTAGTTACACTGAGCTCATTACGATGATATATTACCGAGTGGGCCCAGAGATACCTCTCCGTCATACGGAGTGACAAATCCCAGTCTCGGTTTGTGCCAACCCAACAGATGCTTTCGGAGATACCCATAGTGTACCTTTATAGCCACCCAGTTATGTTGTGACGTTTGTCACACCCAAAGCATTCCTACGGTATCCGGGAGTTGCACAACCTCATGGTCTAAGGAACAAATACTTGACATTGGAAAAGCTTTAGCATACGAACTACACGATCTTGTGCTAGGCTTACGATTGGGTCTTGTCCATCACATCATTCTCCTAATGATGTGATCCTGTTATCAATGACATCCAATGTCCATGGTCAGGAAACCGTAACCATCCATTGATCAACGAGCTAGTCAACTAGAGGCTCACTAGGGACATGTTGTGGTCTATGGATTCACATATGTATTACTGTTTCCGGATAATACAATCAAAGCATGAACAATAGACAATTATCATGAACAAGGAAATATAATAATAACCATTTTATTATTTCCTCTAGGGCATATTCCCAACAGTCTCCCACTTGTACTAGAGTCAATAATCCAGTTACATTGTGATGAATCGAACACCCATAGAGTTCTGGTGTTGATCATGTTTTGCTCGTGGAAGAGGTTTAGTCAACGGATCTGCGACATTCAGATCTGTATGCACTTTACAAATATCTATGTCTCCGTCTTGAATATAATTTCGGATGGAGTTGAAACGACGCTTGATGTGCTTGGTCTTCTTGTGAAACCTGGGCTCCTTGGCAATGGCAGTAGCTCAAGTGTTGTCACAGAAGAGAGTCATTGGGCACGACGCGCTTGGAATAACTCCTAGGTCGGTGATGAACTCCTTCATCCAGACACCTTCCTGCGCTGCTTCGGAAGCAGCTACGTACTCCGCTTCACATGTAGATGCCGCCACGATGCTTTGCTTGCAACTGCACCAGCTGACTGCCCCTCCATTCAAAATATACACGTATCCGGTTTGTGACTTGGAGTCATCCAGATCTGTGTCGAAGCTAGCATCAACGTAACCCTTTACGACGAGCTCTTCGTCACCTCCATAAACGAGAAACATATCCTTAGTCCTTTTCAGGTACTTTAGGATGTTCTTGACCGCTGTCCAGTGCTCCATACCAGGATCACTTTGGTACCTCCCCACCAAACTTATGGCAAGGTTCACATCAGGTCTGGTACACAGCATGGCATACATGATAGAACCTATGGCCGAGGCATAGGGGATGACACTCATCTTTTGTCTATCTTCTGCCGAGGTCGGGCATTGAGCTGTGCTCAATCTCATACCTTGCAATACAGGCAAGAACCCTTTCTTGGAGTGATCCATATTGAACTTCTTCAATATCTTGTCAAGGTATGTGCTTTGTGAAAGACCAATGAGGCGTCTTGATTATAGATCTTGATGCCTAATATGTAAGCAGCTTCTCCAAGGTCCGTCATTGAAAAACACTTATTCAAGTAGGCCTTTATGCTTTCCAAGAGTTCTACATCATTTCCCATCAGCAGTATGTCATCCACATATAATATGAGAAATGCTACAGAGCTCCCACTCACTTTCTCGTAAATACAGGCTTCTCCCCAAGTCTGTATAAACCCAAACGCTTTGATCACCTCGTCAAAGCGAATGTTCCAACTCCGAGATGCTTGCACCAGCCCATAGATGGAGCGATGGAGCTTGCATAGCTTGTTAGCATTCTCAGGATCGACAAAACCTTCCGGCTGCATCATATACAATTCTTCCTTAAGGAAGCCATTAAGGAATGCCGTTTTGACGTCCATTTGCCATATCTCATAATCATAGAACGCGACAATTGCTAACATGATTCGGACGGACTTTAGCATCGCTACAGGACAAAAAGTCTCATCGTAGTCAATCCCTTGAACTTGTCGATAACCTTTAGCGACAAGCCGAGCCTTATAGATGGTCATATTACCATCCGCGTCAGTCTTCTTCTTAAAGATCCATTTATTTTCTATGGCTTGCCGATCATCGGGCAAGTCCACCAAAGTCCATACTTTGTTATCATACATGGATCCTATCTCGGATTTCATGGCTTCAAGCCATTTGTAGGAATCCGGGACCGCCATCGCTTCTTCATAGTTCAAAGGTTCACCGTTGTCTAACAACATGATTTCCATAACAGGGTTGCCGTACCACTCTGGTGCGGAACGTGTCCTTGTGGACCTATGAAGTTCAGCAGTGACTTGATCTGAAGCTTCATGATCATTATCATTAACTTCCTCTCTAGCCGGCGCAGGCACCACAGAAACATCTTCCTGCGCTGCGCTACTTTCCGGTTCGAAAGGGGTGACTATCAGCTCATCAAGTTCCACTTTCCTCTCACTCACTTCTTTCGAGAGAAACTCTTTCTCCAGAAAGGATTCATTCTTGAAAACGAAGACCTTGCCTTCAGATCTGAGGTAGAAGGTATACCCAATAGTTTCCTTAGGGTATCCTATGAAGACACATTTTTCCGATTTGGGTTCGAGCTTTTCAGGTTGAAGTTTCTTGACATAAGCATCGCATCCCCAAACTTTTAGAAACGACAACTTAGGTTTCTTCCCAAACCATACTTCATATGGTGTCATCTCAACGGATTTAGACAGTGCCCTATTTAAAGTGAAAGCGGCAGTCTCTAAAGCATAACCCCAGAATGATAGCCGTGAGTCGGTAAGAGACATCATAGATCGCACCATGTCCAACAGAGTACGATTATGATGTTCGGACACACCATTACGCTGAGGTGTTCCAGGTGGCGTCAATTGTGAAACAATTCCACAGTTCCTTAGGTGCGTGCCAAATTCGTGACTCGAATATTCTCCTCCACGATCCGATCGTAAGAACTTTATTTTCCTGTCACGATGATTCTCAACCTCATTCTGAAATTCCTTGAACTTTTCAAAGGTCTCAGACTTGTGCTTCATCAAGTAGACATACCCATATCTACTTAAGTCATCAGTGAGGTGAGAACATAACGATAGCCACCGCGAGCTTCAACACTCATTGGACCGCACACATCGGTATGTATGATTTCCAACAAGTTGGTTGCTCGCTCCATTGTTCCGGAGAACGGAGTCTTGGTCATCTTGCCCAAGAGGCATGGTTCGCACGTGTCAAATGATTCATAATCAAGAGACTCCAAAAGTCCATCTGCATGGAGCTTCTTCATACGTTTGACACCAATATGACCAAGGCGGCAGTGCCACAAGTATGTGGGACTATCATTATCAACCCTACTTCTTTTGGCATCCACACTATGAATATGTGTAACATCACGCTCGAGATTCATTAAGAATAAACCATTGACCAGTGGGGCATGACCATAAAACATTTTTCTCATATAAATAGAACAGCCATTATTCTCAGATTTAAATGAGTAGCCATCTCGCATTAAATGAGATCCAGATACAATATTCATGCTCAAAGCTGGTACCAAATAACAATTATTGAGGTTTAAAACTAATCCCGAAGGTAGATGCAGAGGTAGCGTGCCGACGGCGATCAACATCGACCTTGGAACCATTCCCGACGCGCATCGTCACCTCGTCCTTCGCCAGTCTCCGCTTATTCTGCAGCTCCTGCTTTGAGTTACAAATGTGAGCAACTGCACCGGTATCAAATACCTAGGAGCTACTACGAGCACTGGTAAGGTACACATCAATAACATGTATATCACATATACCTTTGACATTTCCGGCCTTCTTATCCGCTAAGTATTTGGGACAGTTCCGCTTCCAGTGACCCATTCCCTTGCAATAAAAGCACTCAGTCTCAGGCTTGGGTCCATTCTTTGGCTTCTTCCCGGCAACTGGCTTACCGGGACTGGCAACTCCTTTTCCATCCTATTTGAAGTTCTTCTTGCCCTTGCCTTTCTTGAACTTAGTGGTTTTATTCACCATCAACACTTGATGTCTGTCTTGATCTCCACCTCCACTGATTTCAACATTCAATACACCTCAGGAATGGACTTCTCCATCCCTTGCATATTGAAGTTCATCACAAAGCTCTTGTAGCTAGGTGGGAGCGACTGAAGGATTCTATCAACGACCGCGTCATCTGGGAGATTAATTCCCAGCTGAGACAAGCGGTTGTGTAACCCAGACATTTTGAGTATGTGTTCGCTGACAGAACTATTCTCCTCCATCTTACAACTGTAGAACTTGTCGGAGACTTCATATCTCTCGACTCGGGCATGAGCTTGGAAAACCATTTTCAGGTCTTGGAACATCTCATATGCTCCGTGCTGCTCAAAACGCTTTTGGAGCCCCGATTCTAAGCTGTAAAGCATGCCGCACTACACCAGGGAGTAATCATCACTATGTGACTGCCAGGCGTTCATAACGTCTTGAGTTGCTGGGAAAACGGGTGCATCACCTAGCGGTGCTTCAAGGACATATTCTTTCTTGGCAGCTATGAGGATGATCCTCAGGTTACGGACCCAATCCGTATAGTTGCTACCATCGTCTTTCAGCTTGGTTTTCTCTAGGAACGCGTTGAAGTTGAGGGCAACATTAGCGTGGGCCATTGGATCTACAAGACATATTGTAAAGATTTTAGACTATGTTCATGACAATTAAGTTCATCTAAACAAATTTAATGAACTCCCACTCAGATAGACATCTCTCTAGTCATCTAAGTGATACATGATCCGAATCGGCTAGGCCGTGTCGATCATCACGTGAGACGGACTAGTCATCAATGGTGAACATCTTTATGTTGATCGTATCTTCTATACGACTCATGTTCGTGTTGGGGAACGTAGTATTTTAAAATTTTCCTACGATCACGCAAGATCTATCTACCAGATGCATAGCAACGAGAGGGGAGAGTGTGTCTACGTACCCTCGTAGACCGGGAGCGGAAGCGTCAAGTGACGCGGTTGATGTTGTCGAACTTCTTCGCGATCCAACCGATCAAGCACCGAACGTACGGCACCTCCGCGTTCAGCACACGTTAAGTTTGATGACGTCCCACAAGCTCTTGATCCAGTTGAGCTTCACGGGAGAGTTTCGTCAGCACGACGGCGTGGTGACGGATATGATGTGTTCACCGGCGCAGGGCTTCGCCTAAGCTCCGCAACGGTACGACCGAGGTGTGATTCTGTGGAGGGGGGCACCGCACACGGCTAAAACAATTCAACTTGTGTGTCTTTGGGTGCCCCCCTGCCCCCGTATATAAAGGAGCAAGGGAGGAGGGCCGGCCAACTCTCTATGGTGCGGCTAGGGAAGGGACTCCTACTAGGAATAGGATTGCAATCCTATTCCTAGTAGGATTCACCAAAAGGAAGAAGGGGGAAAGGAATAGGCGAGGTGGCGCCCCCCCAATCCTAGTCCAACTAGGATTCCTAGGTGGGGGCGCCGGCCAGCCCTTTGGGCTGCCTCTCTCTCACCCTTTAGGCCCACTATGGACCATCCCCTCTCGTAGGGGGTTCCGGTAACCCCCTCCGGCATTCCCGATAAATCCGAAACTTTTCTGGTATACTTCCGGTGTCCGAATATAGCCGTCCAATATATCAATCTTTATGTCTCGGACATTCCGAGACTCCTCGTCATGTCCGTGATCTCATCCGGGACTTCGAACTACCTTCGGTACATCAATACTCAAAAACTCATAATACCGATCGTCATCAAACGTTAAGCGTGCGGACCCTACGGGTTCGAGAACTATGTAGACATGACCGAGACTCATCTCTGGTCAATAACCAATAGCGGAACCTGGATGTTCATATTGGTCCTACATATTCTACGAAGATCTTTTATCGGTCAGAACCGCATAACAACATACGTTGTTCCTTTTGTCAAACGGTATGTTACTTGCCCGAGATTCGATCGTCGGTATCTTTATACCTAGTTCAATCTCGTTTACCGGCAAGTCTCTTTACTCGTTCCGTAACACATCATCTCGTGACTAACTCATTAGTCTTTTGCTTGCAAGGCTTATTATGATGTGTGTTACCGAGAGGGCCCAGAGATACCTCTCTGACACTCGGAGTGACAAATCCTAATCTTGATCTATGCCAACACCACGAATACTTTCGGAGACACCTGTAGAGCATCTTTATGATCACCCAGTTACGTTGTGACGTTTGATAGCACACAAGGTGTTCCTATGGTATTCGGGAGTTGCATAATCTCGTAGTCATAGGAACATGTATAAGTTATGAAGAAAGCAATAACAGTTAAACTAAACGATCATAGCGCTATGCTAACGGATGGGTCTTGTCCATCACATCATTCTCCTAATGATATGATCCCGTTGATCAAATGACAACTCATGTCTATGGCTAGGAAACATAACCATCTTTGATCAATGAGCTAGTCTAGTAGAGGCATACTAGGGACATACTGTTTTGTCTATGTATTCACACATGTACCAAGTTTCCGGTTAATACAATTCTAGCATGAATAATAAACATTTATCATGATATAAGGAAATAAATAATAACTTTATTATTGCCTCTAGGGCATATTTCCTTCAGTTCGACCTTTCGGTCTTCCGTGTTCCGATGCCATGTCTATACATGCTAGGCTCGTCAAGTGAACCCTAAGTGTATTGGGTGTGTAAATCTGGCTTACACCCATTGTATGCGAACATTAGGACCTATCACACCCGATCATCACGTGGTGCTTCGGAACAACGAACCTTAGCAACGGTGCACAGTTATGGGGAATACAATTCTTGAAATTTTAGTGAGAGATCATCTTATTCACTACCGTCGTTCTAAGCAAATAAGATGTAAAACTTGATAAACATCACATGCAATCAAATAGTGACATGATATGGCCAATATCATTTTGCTCCTTTTGATCTTCATCTTCGGGGCTCCATGATCATCATCGTCACCGGCATGACACCATGATCTACATCATCATGATCTCTATCATCGTGTCTTCATGAAGTTGTCTCGCCAAACATTACTTCTACTACTATGGCTAACGGTTAGCAATAAAGTAAAGTAATTACATGGCGTTTTCAATGACATGTAGGTCATACAATAAAATAAGACAACTCCTATGGCTCATGCCAGTTGTCATACTCATCGACATGCAAGTCGTGATTCCTATTACAAGAACATGATCAATCTCATACATCACATATATATCATTCATCACATCCTTTTGGCCACATCACATCACACGGCACATGCTACAAGAACAAGTTAGACGACCTCTAATTGTTGTTGCAAGTTTTGTACATGCCTGCTATAGGTTTCTAGCAAGAACGTTTCTTACCTACGCAAAGACCACAACGTGATATGCCAATTACTATTTACCCTTCATAAGGACCCTTTTCATCAGATCCGATTCGACTAAAGTGGGAGAGACAGACACCCGCTATCCACCTTATGCAACTAGTGCATGTCAGTCGGTGGAATCTGTCTCACGTAAGCGTACGTGTAAGGTCGGTCCGGGCCGCTTCATCCCACGATGTCGCCGAATCAAGATAAGACTAGTAGCGGCAAGTAAATTGACAAGATCTACGCCCACAACAATCTTGTGTTCTACTTGTGCATAGTAACTACGCATAGACCTAGCTCATGATGCCACTATTGATTCCGATCTAAGCGCCAAACAACGGTGCCTCCGCGTTCAACACACGTGCAGCCCGGTGACATCTCCCGCGCCTTGATCCAGCAAGGGGAGAATGAGAGGTTGGGGAAGACTCCGTCCAGCAGCAGCACGATGGCGTGGTGGTGGTGGAGGAGCATGGCACTCCAGCAGGGCTTCGCCAAGCACCGCAAGAGACGAGGAGGGAGAGGGGTAGGGCTGCGCCAATGGGGGAGAGAAACTCGTGCATCTGGCGGCTCCAAAACCCCACATATATATAGGGGGAGGGGAGGGGCTGCGCCCCCATCTAGGGTCCCTCCCTAGGGTGGCGGCAGCCCCTAGATCCCATCTAGGGGGCGTCCAGGAGGGGGGAGAGGGGGGCGCCCTAGGGTGGGCCTTAAGGCCCATCTGGATCTAGGGTTTGCCCCCTCCCTCTCTCCCTGTGCCTTGGGCCGTGGTGGGGGCGCACCAGCCCACCTGGGGCTGGTCCCTTCCCATACTTGGTCCACGCAACCCTCTGGGGCTGGTGGCCCCTCCCGGTGGACCCCCGAAACCCTTCCGGTGGTCCCGGTACGTTACCGATAACGCCTGGAACATTTCCGGTGACCAAAACGGGACTTCCCATATATAAATCTTTACCTCCGGACCATTCCGGAACTCCTCGTGACGTCCAGGATCTCATCCGGGACTCCGAACAACATTCGGTAACCACGTACTACATTCCCTATAACCATAGCGTCATCGAACCTTAAGTGTGTAGACTCTACGGGTTCAGGAACCATGCAAACATGACCGAGACATATCTCCGGCCAATAACCAACAGTGGGATCTGGATACCCATGTTGGCTCCCACATGTTCCATGGTGATCTCATCGGATGAACCACGATGTCAAGGATTCAATCAATCCCGTATACGATTCCCTTTGTCTATCGGTATAGCACTTGCCCAAGATTCGATCGTCGGTATACCGATACCTTGTTCAATCTCGTTATGGTAAGTCTCTTTACTCGTTTCGTAACACATCATCTCGTAACTAACCCCTTAGTCACATTGAGCTCATTACGATGATATATTACCGAGTGGGCCCAGAGATACCTCTCCGTCATACGGAGTGACAAATCCCAGTCTCGGTTCGTGCCAACCCAATAGATGCTTTCGGAGATACCCGTAGTGTACCTTTATAGCCACCCAGTTACGTTGTGACGTTTGGCACACCCAAAGCATTCCTACGGTATCCGGGAGTTGCACAACCTCATGGTCTAAGGAACAGATACTTGACATTGGAAAAGCTTTAGCATACGAACTACACGATCTTGTGCTAGGCTTAGGCTTGGGTCTTGTCCATCACATCATTCTCCTAATGATGTGATCCCGTTATCAATGGCATCCAATGTCCATGGTTAGGAAACCGTAACCATCCATTGATCAACGAGCTAGTCAACTAGAGGCTCACTAGGGACATGTTGTGGTCTATGGATTCACACATGTATTACTGTTTCCGGATAATACAATTAAAGCATGAACAATAGACAATTATCATGAACAAGGAAATATAATAATAACCATTTTATTATTACATCTAGGGCATATTTCCAGCAGCTAGATGCTTTCTTCTCTCTCTTTGATCTTCAATACAATATTCTCCTTGATGTTCTTGGAGATCTATTCGATGCAATCTTCTTTTGAAGTGTGTTTGTTGAGATCGATGAATCGTGGATTCATGATCAGATTATCTATGAAAATTAGTTGAGTCTTATTTGAACTCTTTTATGCATGATTTATACAACATTGCATTTCTCTCCGATCTATTGATTTGGTTTGACCAACTAGATTGATTTTTCTTGCAATGGGAGAGGTGCTTTGTAATGGTTTCAATCTTGCGGTGCTCAATCCCAGTGACAAAAAGGGAGATGACACGTATTTGTATTATTGCCATTAAGGATAAAAAGATGGGGTTTATTCATATTGATTGGATCTATCCCTCTACATCATGTCATCTTGCATAAGGCGTTACTCCATTCTTGTTAACTTAATACACTAAATACATGCTGGATAGCGGTCGATGTGTGGAGTTATAGTACTAGATGCAGGCATGGGTCTACTTGTCTTGAACGTGAAGCCTATATACGTGATCACTGCCTTGGATGTCGTCATAATTATTCACTTTTCACCCACCGTATGCTTTCTTCGAGAGAGAAGCCTCTAGTGAAAACTATGGCCCCCGGCTCTATATTTTATCATATTGTTTTCAGATCTATAAAACCAAAAACACAAAAATACCTTCTTGCAATTTATTTATCTTTATTGTATTTTTCTCTTTTATTTATCTTTTATATCTATCACTACCAGATCTCATCCTTGCAAGTAACCATGAAGTGATTGACAACCCCTTTATCCCGTTGGGTGCAAGTATTTGTTTGTTTTATGTAGGTGCAAATATTGGGGACTTGTGTGTTCCTCCTACTGAATTGATACCTTAGTTCTTAACCGAGGGAAATACTTATCTCTACTTTGCTGCATCACCATTTTCTCTTCAAGGAAAAAACCAACGCAAGCTCAAGAAGTAGCAGCGTCTGCCCGGATTTGTGGATGCGTGGGCCGTGCTCCCAACACGCGGCCGCATCTCGTCCGCATACATTTTCCACAACACATTTCTTATTATTTTCATCATCGATTTTTCGATACATTGGAGTACATCACCAATCTTGACTAGAATAGCAAGACCAAAGAAAATAAGAACCACAAATGACATTTTATAAGATATCCAACTTCCATAACTGCTCCCGCAAGTTGGATTAGTGCCTTCTCGAGGCCTTCATGGTTGATCTGTGGAGTCCTGTTCTTGCATGTTTCTTTCATCTTCGAGTCTAAAGAAGTAGACATTGCTTCTTCACATCTAGTCTCCTCTCTAGCAACAAGTGCATGGGCATTTATCAAATTTTGCTCTATTAATAGATCGATGCATTCTTCTTCCCAATACTAAAAGTTGCATCCATCCTAAATATTTGAGTGTAAGCAAAACGAGCCGAATCCATGAGCACAATCAAAGCTAAACTAGCACATACACCATCAATTTTGCACTTGATGAACACCCATCCGGGATGTTCTCGCATTATAGACACGCGGCGTAAGACCTTCCATGGACAGTTGTCCCACATTATGAGCGGCAATGGTGCGCTGACAAGACTTTGGGCCAACACCGAGCCCGGACGACGGTCGTTGGTGTATTTGTTGACGAACCGATGATGGGGTAGATCCAATCGGCTATAGGTTGAGTCAATACCAGCATGCGGCCTGGGGGCATTGCCGGGACTATGTGGCCCGGTACCCGGCCAGTCCATGGCACGGCGTGGCCACCGACAGTTGGGGTGAGCTCAAATCTGACCGGATCCGTTCTAAATACGACCGTCGAATGTGCCGAAATCAGGCAGTCAGGGTTGGACCGCTCGAGGCGTCGAGAAAACGGGGGCTGTGACAAGGGAAGGGGGCGGGCTCGCGGCCATGCTGGACAGCGCACAATCGAGAAAAATAGCGACGACGATGGCTTAGGGACGAGACGGGAGTGGGGCGGGGAGGGGGTGCGACTGGAGAGATGGAGAGGAGGGGGGGATAAAAAAAAGGGCGAATGTGTCCCGACGGGCGGAGTGTGTGTTGGGGTTGGCCTAAGCAAACAAAACGTGGGTTTAAGTGAACTGGACTAGGGCCTTTCGTTCTCCCAATCGGGCCCAACAACTTGTATAGGGTAAGTGGTATTGCGGCGAGACCGCGAGAGGTAAAAGACGGATTCTCCTGCAATACCCACTCCGCCGCCGCCGCCGCCGACGCGATGCTGCTCTTCCACAAGCAACTCCTCTCGCTCCGTCTCCCCGCCTCACCCGTGATCTTCTCTCTCCGTCGGGCCCTCTTATCCACCTCGGCGGCCACCGACGCCCCGCCGGCCCCCTTCGCCGTCGACGACTACCTCGTCACCACCTGCGGCCTAACGCCGGAGCAAGCCCTCAAGGCCGCCAAGCACGTCCCCCACTGCAAGTCCACCTCCAACGCCGACTCCGTCCTCGCCTACCTCGCCGGCCCCACGCTCCGCCTCTCCAAGGCCGACATCGCCCACGTCGTCGCCCGCGACCCGCGGATCCTCAACTGCAGCGTCGAGAACACGCTCAAGGTCCGCGTCGCCATCTTACGCGGCTATGGCCTCTCCGAGGACCACGTCCGGACTTTCCTCCGCATGACCCCGGGCGTCTTCCGCTCCGTCAGCATCCAGGAGAAGCTCGGGTTCTGGTTGCCCTTCCTGGGGTCGCCGGAGAATTTCATCCGCATCCTCAAGGGCAACTATTACCTGCTCACCTCGGACCTCGAGCGGGTGGTGAAGCCCAACATCGCGGTGCTACGGGAGAGTGGGGTAAGTGCTGACGATATTGCCAAGATGTGCGTGCCCAACTCGAGACTGCTCACCAGCAGCCCCAAGACCCTAATGTCCATCCTGGAGCGTGCTGATAAGCTCGGCGTGCCTCGCGGTTCGCTTATGTTCAGGCAGGCAGTGACCACGACGACAAGCCTTGGGGCCGAGACAATGGCAGCCAAGCTCAAGCTCTTCCAGGAGATCCTCGGGTGGTCCGAGGCTGAGGTGGCCAAGGTGGTGAGGATGAACCCAACGGTGCTGAGGATCTCTGGAGAGAAGCTTCGCCGTGTTAAGGAATTCCTGACCAAGGTGGTCGGTGTTGACACCAGGTACATCCTTACCAGGCCCTCAATCCTGATGTACAGCCTGGAGTGCCGACTTGTCCCCCGGCATTACGTGATGAAGGTGCTCCAGGAGAAAGGATTGATTCAGAAAGATAAGAGCTTCTACCCGATGGTCACGTGTAGTGAGAACACGTTTCAGCTCAAGCATATAGAAGCTCATAGGCATGTTCTTCCAGGCCTTGCTGATGCCTACGCAGCTGCTTGCCAAGGGAAACTGCCAACTGAAGTTGCGGTATGAAGGATCCTCCTGTAGGTTCACAGGTTTTGAATCTGCAGTAACCATCTAAATGGCAGCAATGCTTCATTCTTATTACCGCATTCGGATACTCTTGATGTGTACTCTGCCACTCGCTCTGCTAGCACCTGAATTATGATGAAATTCATTGTGATACAGTACTAACTTATGATGCCCAGCTTGAGGCTACCATTTATCCAGCTAGGTTTGGATTCTGAAATGAAAGGTACCATGTTACAACTCTTGTAACAGTTTGCAGGGACATACAACTTTTGTTTGTTTGTTTTGGAGTTGTATATGGGCTTTCATCATGGTTTAAGTGCACTGTATGTCGGATTCTAGAATTGTGGGGAAGATTGTTGGCTCATTGTTTTTTGCACTTGAATATGAAACACTCAATGGTACAGGCTTATGTATTCACCTGATCACCTTTGCATATTTACAGTCACTACACGGGCGAGGGTGCGCTATCCATCATAGATAAATCTCAACCTTTTCCATGGTCAGCCTTTTCCTTCTGTGAACCAGGAATTTGTCCCTTAGCATTTTCTTCAGCTCGACCAGTTAGAATTTAATAAATGTAATCATTGTATGCGTGCTGCATTACCCGCTACAGTAAGGCCGCGTGTGACGCCCGAAGACCGACGTCCCAGAAGGTTCCAGAAGATTTCAGATGTTTCGGGTTGCCCGTGTGTTCTTTGTGCTTGTGTTTTTATTTTTGCATTGCATCATGTCATCATGCCATCATGTTATTTTTATTTTGCATCTCAACCTAAACAAACCGTGTGGACCTTCGGTCCATTTAAATCGAGGGAAGGTGACTTCTCTTTATAACATATAAAAGCCTCTCAATATTTTAGGGAGCTATATTAAAAATATTCCAATTGTTTGGGATCACCGTAACACACTTGCATAATTTCCCCATGTCTTTTCACTTCGAGTTTCACCTTCAAATCTTGCCAATAATTCTTTTCCGTTGTTTCGAGGTTCCTCCAAAAATTGGAACATTTTTGGACACTTCAATAATCTCGTCTTAGTTCAAACCTATTTGAATTAAATTCAAATATGTTTGAATTATTTTTCCGATCTGGCCTTTTGTATTTTTCTACGGTCGTGCTCATTTTTACGAGCCCGAGAAAAGTTAACCTTGTCCTAATTCTTGTCCTCCTCCTTCTTCTTTCTTTTCTTCTCTCTTTTATTTTTTCTGCCAAATCAGTTAAATAAGAAAGCCGCAGCTGGACTCCTCCTGGCCCAACTCCCTTCTCCTCCCCTCTAGGCCCACTCCGGCCCAGGCCTTCCTCCCCCTTCTTCCCAGCCTTTTGGCCCAAGGCCACTTCCCCTCCAGGCCTCGGCCCGGCCTCCTTTTCCCGCAGCGCTCGAACCCTAGCCGCATCGCAGCCTTCCCTTCGCTCCTCCCTTTTCCCTTCGAGCGCCGCCGCCGCTAATCCCTCGTTCCCCCCGACCGAGGCCCGATTTTCCTCTCACCTCTCTGTTCCTCTCCCGCACCGAGCCCTCCTCTCCTGCGCCCCGACTCCTCCTCCTACCACGCCCCTCCTCGAGCCCGAGCGCCTTCCTCCTCTCCTCTTCGTCGCCAAGGAGGGAAGCTCCGCAGCGTCTCCTTCGGCCTCCCGCACGCCAGGGCGCCGGCCCGCGACCGTTTTCCTTCGCCCGTGCGCCCGGCCCCGAGCGAGCCAGCGCGTGGCCTCCATCTCCATGCGCCATGGCGTCCTGCTCGCCTTGAAGCCCTCCTGCCCCCGCGCCTCTTCCTTCCCCCGGTCGGAGGCCAGCGCCTCCGTCGTCTCCGAGGCAGCAGCGGCCCCGAGCGCCCCCGGCCAGGATCCAGCCGGACCGCTGCACCTCTTCTCCAGGGAGTCGGCCGCCGCGAGGATCTCCTCCAGCGCTCCTTCCGTCCGTACGCGCCAGGAACCGCGGCCAGGAGCGTTTCCCTCCGGTGCGCCGCGCGACCGCGCCTCCAGCGGCCAGCTATCAGGGCGCCGGCCCTCAGGCCCTCCGCCGCCAGGTCGCCCGGCCTCACCTCCTTCCTCCCGCGCCCGTCCTCCCCGTCCAGCGCCTCGACAACGCGCCTTGCAGCCGTGCCTCGCCCGCGAGCCGGCCGTCTCCAGCAGCACCGCGCCCCTCTTGGTCGCCCTCGTCGGCCACTTTGTCCTCTTCGTGTTTTGCCGTGCCTGTGTTTTGTTGTTGTTGGTTGCTGTAGTTTTTTTTGTCAAGTGCACCGCAGGCAAGACCCGATCTCCGAATGCGCCAAGTACCTCTCCTCGCGACACGAACATCTACGGTTATGTGTACATCTACGGAAATGAGTACCCCTACGCTCGACGACCCCCGTGTACGACTACCGACGCCCGGAAACGCCAAGTACCTCTACATGACCGACAAGTACCACGGCGACCCGACAAGTACCCCTCCGATGCAAGTACCACTACGAACGGGAACAACTACATGATGAATCGCCAAGTACCACTACTTCCACTACCGTCGCTCGACGACCGCGAGTACCACAACCGTCGCCCGAGTACCGCTACGAGAACGACTACCTTCGGTGAAGAAATGAGAACGTCTACTTCCTCTCCGAACGGAACATCTACTTCCTCTACGAATCGCGTGAACGACTCCTTCCACTACGATCTCGAACCGCTTCGAGAGAGAACGCTTCAAAGGTATAACCCCGAGACGTGACCCGTGTGATGCTTGTGTTGTATGAAATGTTTCCTTGTGTGCTCGTGCCCGTTCCACCTTTTGTCATGTTCCTCGGTTGCCTCGTCGCCGACTCGTGGGAACCCGGCAACGGGATCGCCCACCTTTCATCTCGTTTGTCTTGCTCACGTCGATTCTTCTTTTGCACCGGTCTCTCAACGAGATACCGGAACCGATATGATGCGTTGCATCATTTTCGGATCGTTGCCGTGGCACCCTTTTCTTTCCACCACGGTGACAAATGCTTCATATCTCTCTTGTCAACCTTTTAATAAAATTGCATAAACTTGATCATATCATCCGCATCATGTTAACAACCCTAAATGCTTAATTGTTGTTGCTTTATAATTATTAAACATGCTCATGGGGATTTTTCCGGATATGTTGTTGTTATTCTCCGGCCTCATTTAAATTGCCTAAATAGTGTAGTTTCTTTATGCTTCACCTCTTGCCATGTTAAAAACAATTAATCTTGTCTTGTAATTAAATGAGAGTCAACTAAATAATAAAATGTGGTGTTTCGTCAATATGCAACTCGTTGCATATTGAGCTCCACTTAACTTGTAGTATTTGTTTGTGCACTTTGCCATGCCATGCATAATTAAACCGGACATGCATCATACTTGGATGTGCATCGTATGCCATGTTTATGCTTGTGTGTTTATCGTGTTGTTTCTTTCTTTCCGGTTGCTTCTCTTGTTAGCTTCGGTTACGTTCCGGAGTTGTGAGGATCCGCTCGTCTGTTGCTCCGTCTACTTCGTGGATCCGTTCTTCTCCCTTGTGGAATCCCAGGCAAGATGACCGAACCCGGATACCATTACTATTTTTGCCTATTGCTAGTAGTTTCGATCTATAGTTTTGCCTCGATGCCCATGATCTTCTTGTCAGCCTCCTACTTGTAACCATTGCCTTGTTTAACCACCCTACCTACGCAAACCGTTGCTTGGCTAAGTACGCTTCGCTCAGCCCCTCTTATAGCATTGTTAGTTGCAGGTGAAGATCGAAGATGCTCGCTTCATGTTGAAGTTTGGTTGGGTTATATCACACTATATAAATGCTTAAAATGAAATCATCTATATATTGGCAAGGGTGGAAGGCTAAGCCTTTTGCTTGGTGATTTGTTCCACTCATGCCGTTAGGAACCGTATAAACCGGTGTTATGTTCCTTGATTATGCGTTCCTAACACGGTTGGGGTGTATGGGACCCCCTTGATAAACCGCTAAGTGCTAAGTCTTTTCCAGCAAATCCCAACATTGGTACTATTTGCCTAATAACTAATTAAAAAACTTGCATGTGGACTAGCTATCCCTTTTATTTTAATTCAACCCCCCGGGCCAGTGCTCCACATGAGTGTTGGTCCGAAACGAGCAGACTGCGGGGCCACCTCAAGGAAACTTGAGGTTTGGTAAAAACCTGTAGGATGACTCATCCGGTCGTGTCCTGAGACTTAGATACGCGCGGCTACTATCAGGGTGTCGACACGCCGGGAGGATTTGCTGGATTAGCCTTACCTTAGTTCGGTTTAACTTGAGCACGGGATTCCGAGAATACTCGGGTCTTCCCACCTATGGAGTTGCGACTTCGCGGATCGTGGGCTTGTAATGGGCCAAGTTGGAACACCCCTGCAGGGTTTGAACTTTCGAAAGCCGTGCCCGCGGTTATGTGGCAGATGGGAGCTTGTTAATTCCGGTTGTAGATAACTTGACACAATGTTTCAATACACTACCAGCGTGTGTACCGTGACTGTCAATTTCCGAATAGGGATTCGGGAGTTGAACACGGTGGGGTTATGTTTGATCGGCTTTAGTTAGGATCACTTCATGATCATCTCTCGACCGATGCGCCTTCTCTTCTCGCTCTCGTATACGTAAGTTAGTGCTAGTTGCTGCTGCAGACTCCTGTTTGTTCCTTCACCTCATATTTCTTTTCTTCAGCCTTGTCCACACCCAAGGCTTAAATAGTCATGTTACCCGGGAACGGGATTGCTGAGTCCTCTGTGGCTCACAGTTACTTCACCACACCAGATGCAGGTTCAGCCGAGCTCGATGCAGGAGCTGGTTCAGTACTTCACCAGGAGCTCGATGAAGAGTTTGACCGTTTGCTTGTGACGTTTCGATGTTCAGTAGTGGTTTCTACTAGGATTCGATCCTGACCTGTGGCTTTATGTTGTTTTGGTATCTTTCTTTTGGATCTTCACCCGTAGTCGGGTTGTGATGTTTTGAATGTCTTGCTTATGTAATGTATTGTGTGAAGTGGCGAGTGTAAGCCAACTATCTCCTTTTGCAATTTAATCCCTCTTTTACATGAGTCGTGCAAAGATACCAAACTTGAGATCATTCTAGGATGGGCTTATACCTTTAAGTCGTGCCTCGACACGTAGGAGGTATAGTTCCATCCTGGGCATTACAAGTTGGTATTCAGAGCCTTCTCCGACCTAGAAGCCCCCACTGATTGATCGAATCGTTGACGGTTGAGTCTAGGCACACACTAAAAATGTTTTGAGTCCTATATTATATCGGAGAGTAGGAATTCTTTGCTTCTCATCCCCTTTTTCTCTCTGGTGAGGACTCCTGACGTTTACTCTTGCCTCTTCTACTTTCAAAAATTGCACCAATTTTTTTTTAGGATCCCGCGAGTATTCTGGGATTGTTTCGATGTTCTTGTGACAAGGATATTGTTCTCGATGCCTCCTGTTACCAAGGAGTTGAGCTTCGGGGTATTGTTGTCACAAGCATATCGCGACAGTACTAAATACTTAAGACGGCCGACATCGAAAATCTCTCCTATACGGCCAGTGGCAAGATAACCCCGACATCACCCAGTACTGGGGAGGTAGTTCGAGAGTATTGCCATAGCTTGTTATAGTGGATGCTTTTCGAAGGTCCGAGGTACACAGTTTCCGAGAAAGACTGGTTATGTGTTGAAGGATGGATACACCTGGATGTAGGTTTTGTTGGAAATATGCCCTAGAGGCAATAATAAATTGGTTATTATTATATTTCCTTGTTCACGATAATCGTTTATTATCCATGCTAGAATTGTATTGATAGGAAACTCAGATACATGTGTGGATACATAGACAAACACCATGTCCCTAGTAAGCCTCTAGATGACTAGCTCGTTGATCAATAGATGGTTACGGTTTCCTAACCATGGACATTGGATGTCGTTGATAACGGGATCACATCATTAGGAGAATGATGTGATGGACAAGACCCAATCCTAAGCCTAGCACAGATCGTGTAGTTCGTATGCTAAAGCTTTTCTATATGTCAAGTATCTTTTCCTTAGACCATGAGATTGTGCAACTCCCGGATACCGTAGGAATGCTTTGGGTGTACCAAACGTCACAACGTAACTGGGTGGCTATAAAGGTGTACTACAGGTATCTCCGAAAGTGTCTGTTGGGTTGGCACGAATCGAGACTGGGATTTGTCACTCCGTATGACGGAAAGGTATCTCTGGGCCCACTCGGTAGGACATCATCATAATGTGCACAATATGTGATCAAGGAGTTGATCACGGGATGATGTGTTACGGAACGAGTAAGGAGACTTGCCGGTAACGAGATTGAGCAAGGTATCGGTATACCGACGATCGAATCTCGGGCAAGTGCTATACCGATAGACAAAGGGAATCGTATACGGGATTGATTGAATCCTTGACATCGTGGTTCATCCGATGAGATCATCGTGGAACATGTGGGAGCCAACATGGGTATCCAGATCCCGCTGTTGGTTATTGGCCGGAGAGTTGTCTCGGTCATGTCTACATGGTTCCCGAGCCCGTAGGGTCTACACACTTAAGGTTCGATGACGCTAGGGTTATAGGGAAGGTATGTACGCGGTTACCGAATGTTGTTCGGAGTCCCGGATGAGATCCCGGACGTCACGAGGAGTTCCGGAATAGTCCGGAGGTAAAGATTCATATATGGGAAGTCCTGTTTTGGTCACCGGAAAAGTTTCGGGCGATATCGGTAATGTACCGGGACCACCGGGAGGGTCCCGGGGGTCCACCAGGTGGGGCCACCAGCCCCAGAAGGTTGCGTGGGCTAAGTGTGGGAGGGGACCAGCCCCAAGGGGGCTGGTGCGCCCCCCCCACCAAGTCCCTAGGCGCATGGAGTGTGGAGGGGGGCAAACCCTAGGTCCAGATGGGCCTTAAGGCCCACCCTAGGGCGCCCCCTCTCTCTCCCCCCCTTTGGCCGCACCCTAGATGGGTTTTCTAGGGCTGGCCGCACCCCTAGGGGTGGGAAACCCTAAAGGGGGCGCAGCCCTCCCTCCCCCCTATATATATGTGAGGTTTTGGGGCTGCTAGACACACGAGAACGTCTCCCTCTTGGCGCAGCCCTACCCCTCTCCCTCCTCGTCTCTTGCAGCGCTTGGCGAAGCCCTGCTGGAGTCCCGCGCTCCTCCACCACCACCACGCCGTCGTGCTGCTGTTGGATGGAGTCTTCCCCAACCTCTCCCTCTCTCCTTGCTGGATCAAGGCGTGGGAGACGTCACCGGGCTGCACGTGTGAAGAACGCGGAGGCACCGTCCGTTCGGTGCTAGGATCTTCGGCGATCTGAATCGCGGCGAGTACGACTCCATCAACCGCGTTCTTGAACGCTTCCGCTTAGCGATCTACAAGGGTATGTGGATCCAACTCTCCTCTCGTAGATGTGCATCTCCTAGATTGATCTTGGTGAGCGTAGGAAAATTTTTGTTTCCCATGCTACGTTCCCCAACAGTGGCATCATGAGCTAGGTCTTTGCGTAGATGCAATCACGAGTAGAACACAAAGGAGTTTGTGGGCGTTGATGTTTAGATTGCTTCCCTCCTTGGTCTTTTCTTGATTCAGCGGTATTATGGGATGAAGCGGCCCGAACCAACTTTACATGTCCACGTACATGAGACCGGTTCCATCGACAGACATGCGACTTTTGTTGCATAAGATGGCTGGCGGGTGTCTGTCTCTCCTATCTTAGTTGAATCGGATTCGACGAAGGCGGTCCTTGTAGAAGGTTAAATAGCAACTTAAATATCACCGTTGTGGCTTTGCGTAGGTAAGAAGCGTTCTTGCTAGATACCCATAGCAGCCACGTAAAACATGCAACAACAAATTAGAGGACGTCTAACTTGTTTTTGCAGGGTATGTATGTGATATGATATGGCCAAAGACATGATGAGATATATTTGATGTATGAGATGATCATGTTGTAATAGTTAATATCGACTTGCATGTCGATGTATACGGCAACCGGCAGGAGCCATAGGGTTGTCTTTAATTTTTGTATGACCTGCGTGTCAATCATTAAGCGCTATGTAATGCTTTACTTTATCGCTAAACGGTAGCAATAGTAGTAAGAGCATGGTGGGCGCGCGACAACTCCGATGGCGACACGATGATGGAGATCATGATGATGGGGATCATGGTGTTACGCCGGTGACGATGGAGATCATGCCGGTGCTTTGGAGATGGAGATCAAAAGCACGAGTTGATGGCCATATCATGTCACTTATGATTTGCATGTGATGTTAATCCTTTTATGCATCTTATTTTGCTTAGGACGACGGTAGCATTATAAGATGATCCCTCACTAAAATTTCAAGATAAAATTGTGTTCCCCCCAAGTGTGCGCCGTTGCGAAGGTTCGTCGTTTCGAAGCACCACGTGATGATCGGGTGTGATAGACTCTACGTTCGCATACAACGGGTGCAAGCCAGTTTTGCACATGCAGAACACTCGGGTTAGACTTGACGAGCCTAGCATGTACAGACATGGCCTCGGAACACGGAAGACCGAAAGGTCGAGCATGAGTCATATAGTAGATATGATCAACATAGAGATGTTCACCATTGACACCACCTCATCTCACGTGATGATCGGACTTGGGTTGGTGGATTTGGATCATGTCACGCTCGGATGACCAGAGGGATGTCAATTTGAGTGGGAGTTATAAGTAATTTGATTAGTTAAACTCACTTATCATGAACAATAGTCTAAGTTGCCTTTGCAAATTATGTTGTAGATCAATAGCTTGCGTTATAGCTCCCTGTTTAATACGATCCTAGAGAAAGACTAAGTTGAAAGATATTGTAAGCAAGGATGCGGACTGGGTCCGTAGTCCGAGGAGTGTCCTCACTGCTGCATAGAAAGCTTACGTCTTTGATGCACCGCTCGATGTACAAACCCCTACAACGTTGTCTGTGGATGTTGTGAACACCTGAGAGACACGTCCTGATGACTACTTGATAGTTTAGTGCACCATACTTTACGGCTTAGAATCGGGATTCCAATGACGTTTTGAACGCCATGGAACATATGAGATGTTCTAAGAGCTGAAATTGGGATTTCAGGCTCATGCCCGTGTTGAGAGGTATGATACCTCTGACAAGTTCCTTTGCCAAAAATATGGAGGAGAATAGCTCAACTAGTGAGCGTGTGCTCAGAATGTCTGGGTGCTAAAATCACTTGAACCAAGTGGGAGTTAATCTTCCAGGTGAGATAGTGGTTGACAGAATTCTCTAGACACTATCACCAAGCTACTAGAACTTCGTGATGAACTATGACATGCAAAGGATGGAGTTGATCCCGGTGCTGTCAGCGGTTCTTAGTACCGCAAAAGTAGAGATCAAGAAGGAGCATCAAGTGTTGATGGTTTAACAAGACCACTGGTTTCAAAAGGGTAAGGGCTAGAAGGGAAACTTCATGAATGGCAAACCTGTTGTCACTCTGATGAAGGAACCCATGGTTGAACCCAAACCGAGACTAAGTGCTTCTATTGTAAGGGGAACGGTCACATGGTAGCGGAACCACCCCAAATACATGGTAGATATGATAGCTGGCAACTTCAACAAAGTATATTTGATATACGTGTTATTGATGTGTACCTTAGTAGTACTCCTTGTAGCACCTGGGTATTGGATACCGGTTCAGTTGCTGTTATTAGTGACTTGAAGCAAAAGCTGCGGACTAAACGGAGACTAGCTAAGGGTGAGGTGACGATGTGTGTTGGAAGTGTTTCCAAGGTTGATGAGATCACCATCGCACACTTCCTCTATTTTCGAGATTAGTGTTGAACCTAGATAAATGTTATCAGGTGTCTACGTTGAGCATGAAAATGATTAGATCATGTTCATCGCAATACGGTTATTCATTTAAGTTAGAGAATAATGGTTATTCTGTTTACATGAATAATACCTTTATGGTCATGCACCCAACGGTTCGTTGAATCTCGATCATGGTAATACACATAATGATAATATTAATGCCAAAAGATGTAGAGTTAATAATGATAGTACCACTTTCTTGTGGCACTGCCGCTTAGGTCATTTTGGCATAAAATGCATGAAGAAACTCCATGCTGATGGACGTTTGGAGTCACTTGATTTTGAATCGCTTGACACATGCGAGAGCCATGCCTCATGGGCAGGATGACTGAGATCTCGTTTTCAGGTACAATGAAACGGGTAAGTGACTTATTGGAAATCATACATGCTAATGTATGTGATCCAATGAGAATTAAGGCGTGTGGTGGATATCGTTATTTTCTCATCTTCACTGACGATTTGAGTAGATATGGTATATTTACTTAATGAAGCAAAAGTCTGGAACGTTTGAAAGGTTCAAAAATCTTAGAGTGAAGATTAAGAATCATCATAACAAGAAGATCATGTTCCTACGATCTGATCAAGGGGAAATTATCTGAATTATGAGTTTGGCAATCACTTAAGACATTGTGGAAATGTTTCACAGTTGAAGCCACCTGGAACACCACAGCGTAATGGTGTGTCCGGACGTCGTAATCGAACCTTATGAGATATGGTGCGATCTATGATGTATCTTACCGATCTACCACTATTATTTTGAGGTTATGCATTAGAGACAGCTGCATTCACTTTAGATAGGGCACCATCTAAGTCCGTTGAGACGACGCTGTCTGGTTTGGCAAGAAACCAAAGTTGTCGTTTTCTTAATGTTTGGGGCTGCGATGCTTATGGCTTCAGCCGGGAAAAAGCTCGAACCCAAAGCGGACAAATACATCTTCATAGGATACCCAATGGTAACAGTTGGGTATACCTTCTATCTCAGATCCAAGGACAAAAATGTTTGTCGCTAAGAATGGGTCCTTTCTCGAGAAGGAGTTTCTCTCGAAAGAATTGAGTGGGAGGAAGATAGAACTTGATGAGGTTGTCAAACCCTCACTTCAACCGGAGAGTAGTGCAACACAGAAAGATGTTTCTGTGGAACCTACGACAGTTGAAGAGGATACTAATGATAGTGATCATGAAGCTCCAGTTCAAGTTGCTATCGAACCTCGTGGGTCGACAAGGATGTGTACTACTCCTGAGTGGTACGGTGATCCTGTCTTAGAGGTCATGTTGTTGGACAACGATGAACCTACGAACTATGGAGAAGCGATGGTGGGCCCATATTCCGACAAATGGTTAGAAGCCGATAAATCCGAGATAGGATCCATGTATCAAAACAAAGTATGGACTTTGGTGGACTTGCCCTATGATCGGCAAGCCATTGAGACAAATGGATCTTTAAGACTAAGACGGACGTGGACGGTAATGTCACCGTCTATGAAGCTCGACTTGTGGCGAAGAGTTTTCCACAAGTTCAAGGAGTTGACTACGATGAGATTTTCTCACCCGTAGCGATGCTTAAGTCCGTCGGAATCATGTTAGCATTAGCTGCATTTATGAAATCTGGCAGATGGATGACAAAACAAGTTTCCTTACCAGTTTTCGTAAGGAAAGGTTGTATGCGATACAATCAGAAAGGTTTTGTCGATCCTAAGGATGCTAAAAGGTATGCTAGCTCCAGCGATCCTTCCATGGACTAGAGCAAGCATCTCGGAGTCGGAATATACACTTTGATGGAGTGATCAAAGTTTTTGGGTATACAAAGTTTGTTGGAAACTTGTATTTGCAATAAAGTGAGTGGGAGCACTACAACATTTCTGATAAGTATATGTGAATGACATATTGTTGATCCGAAATGATGTAGAATTTCTGGAAAGCATAAAGGGTTGTTTGAAATGAGTTTTTCAAAGGAAGACCTGGATAAAGCTGCTTACATATTGGGCATCAAGATCTATACAGATAGATCAAGACGCCTGATGATACTTTCAAAAGAACACACACCTTTGACATGATTTTGAAGGAGTTCAAAATAGATCAGTCAAAGAAGGAGTTCTTACCTGAGTTGTAAGGTGTGAAGTTGAGTAAGACTCAAAACTTGACCACGGCAGAAGGAAGAGGAAGGACGAAGGTCGTCCCCTATGCTTTTGTCATAGGCTCTGTACGGTATGCCATGTGTGCCTTGCCACATGTCTGGCAAGAGGGTACAAAGGTGATCCAGGAGTGGATTACTAGATAGTGGTCAAAATTATCCTTAGAGGAGTAAGGAAATGTTTCTCGGTTATGGAGGTGATAAAGAGTTCGACGTAAAGAGTTACGTCGATGCAAGCTTAACACCTATCCGGATAACTCTAAGTGGAGATACCGGATACGTATAATGGAGCAACAGTTTGGAATAGCTCCAAGTGGAACGTGACAGCAACATCTACGATATGACATAAGGTTTTGCGAAGAATATAGGGATCTGAATATTGCAGACCCGTTGACTACAACCTCTCTCACAAGCATAACATGATCAAACCCAGAACTCATTGAGTATTAATCACATATTGATGTGAACTAGATTACTGACTCTAGTGAACTCTTTGGATGTTAGTCACATGGCGATGTGACCTGTGAGTGTTAATCACATGGCAATGTGAACTAGATTATTGACTCTAGTGCAAGTGGGAGACTGTTGGAAATATGCCCTAGAGGCAATAATAAATTGGTTATTATTATATTTCCTTGTTCACGATAATCGTTTATTATCCATGCTAGAATTGTATTGATAGGAAACTCAGATACATGTGTGGATACATAGACAAACACCATGTCCCTAGTAAGCCTCTAGATGACTAGCTCGTTGATCAATAGATGGTTACGGTTTCCTAACCATGGACATTGGATGTCGTTGATAACGGGATCACATCATTAGGAGAATGATGTGATGGACAAGACCCAATCCTAAGCCTAGCACAGATCGTGTAGTTCGTATGCTAAAGCTTTTCTATATGTCAAGTATCTTTTCCTTAGACCATGAGATTGTGCAACTCCCGGATACCGTAGGAATGCTTTGGGTGTACCAAACGTCACAACGTAACTGGGTGGCTATAAAGGTGTACTACAGGTATCTCCGAAAGTGTCTGTTGGGTTGGCACGAATCGAGACTGGGATTTGTCACTCCGTATGACGGAAAGGTATCTCTGGGCCCACTCGGTAGGACATCATCATAATGTGCACAATATGTGATCAAGGAGTTGATCACGGGATGATGTGTTACGGAACGAGTAAGGAGACTTGCCGGTAACGAGATTGAGCAAGGTATCGGTATACCGACGATCGAATCTCGGGCAAGTGCTATACCGATAGACAAAGGGAATCGTATACGGGATTGATTGAATCCTTGACATCGTGGTTCATCCGATGAGATCATCGTGGAACATGTGGGAGCCAACATGGGTATCCAGATCCCGCTGTTGGTTATTGGCCGGAGAGTTGTCTCGGTCATGTCTACATGGTTCCCGAGCCCGTAGGGTCTACACACTTAAGGTTCGATGACGCTAGGGTTATAGGGAAGGTATGTACGCGGTTACCGAATGTTGTTCGGAGTCCCGGATGAGATCCCGGACGTCACGAGGAGTTCCGGAATAGTCCGGAGGTAAAGATTCATATATGGGAAGTCCTGTTTTGGTCACCGGAAAAGTTTCGGGCGATATCGGTAATGTACCGGGACCACCGGGAGGGTCCCGGGGGTCCACCAGGTGGGGCCACCAGCCCCAGAAGGTTGCGTGGGCTAAGTGTGGGAGGGGACCAGCCCCAAGGGGGCTGGTGCGCCCCCCCCACCAAGTCCCTAGGCGCATGGAGTGTGGAGGGGGGCAAACCCTAGGTCCAGATGGGCCTTAAGGCCCACCCTAGGGCGCCCCCTCTCTCTCCCCCCCTTTGGCCGCACCCTAGATGGGTTTTCTAGGGCTGGCCGCACCCCTAGGGGTGGGAAACCCTAAAGGGGGCGCAGCCCTCCCTCCCCCCTATATATATGTGAGGTTTTGGGGCTGCTAGACACACGAGAACGTCTCCCTCTTGGCGCAGCCCTACCCCTCTCCCTCCTCGTCTCTTGCAGCGCTTGGCGAAGCCCTGCTGGAGTCCCGCGCTCCTCCACCACCACCACGCCGTCGTGCTGCTGTTGGATGGAGTCTTCCCCAACCTCTCCCTCTCTCCTTGCTGGATCAAGGCGTGGGAGACGTCACCGGGCTGCACGTGTGAAGAACGCGGAGGCACCGTCCGTTCGGTGCTAGGATCTTCGGCGATCTGAATCGCGGCGAGTACGACTCCATCAACCGCGTTCTTGAACGCTTCCGCTTAGCGATCTACAAGGGTATGTGGATCCAACTCTCCTCTCGTAGATGTGCATCTCCTAGATTGATCTTGGTGAGCGTAGGAAAATTTTTGTTTCCCATGCTACGTTCCCCAACAGGTTTAGAGTTGATTGCGCGGTGCTTCCCGTGTATCCCCGACACCTGATTTGCATAACTGGAAACTTTCGGAAATCTATAGGTGGGTTTATCCAGTAGTTCTAGGCATTCTTCCAACGGATGCTCGATATGAAGTTTGGGGTTCTACATTGAGTGAAGTGGTTTTATGGACTTGTTCTGATCGGGAGTTGCATCTTAAAGGGTCCTTGGCTATGCTGATCCGGGGATTGCAAAACCCTTTTGTAACACGTTCCATGAGCTTTCAGCACGAATATGTCGAACGAAGCTTCTATCTTGTATTTGTTCTATCTGATCCTTGTTCCTTTTTATTTTATCTTTTGTTCTCCCTAGTGGCTTCTCGTCAAGCTGATGTACCCGCGGAACTCATTCGTTCAATTCTCTGTTTGGATGATATTGTGAAGATTCTTCTGCAACATCTACCCTTTGTTTTTGTTTTGATTCTGGTATTCGAGTTGCTTCGATGTCAAGTGTTGATTCCATACCTTTCTTAGTCGGTGTTCTCATATTTCTATGGGAGTGCTAATCCTTCTTGATCATCAAGATGGTCATGCTAAATTCTTTTTCAACCGGTGTCCATTTTGTTCATCCCAAGTTGTCTTTGTTTTCCCCACCCTCCCACCCTTCTTCTTCTTGGTTCCATAAATTCTCAGATGAAGTATCTATTTTATTCATGTGATATTTCTTCATTCATTTCCTTCAATGTTCTTATCCGGTGATTTATCTTGAAGATGCTCAACAGCTTCAAGTTCATCATTCTTTTGTTCTCGAATTCTGCCGGTGGATGTAATTCAAGATTTCGGTGTTGATCTTATCCTTTTCCTCATTTCACAATGCTTTCTTATTCCGTTGCACCAATTAATCATTCTCCTCTTGCTATTCATATCCGGAGTGCTCAAGATTCATAATTCCATTCTTAATCCGTTCAAGCTATTTTTTGAGGATTATCATCTTATTCAAGTCATTTAATTCAACCGGTGCAATATCTCTTAAGCAATCTTTTCTAACGGTGATTTTGAGTGGGCCCTAACCCACAGGTCTTTTCCCAGGATCTTACTCTTCTATTTTTTCTGGAGTTATACTCAATTCTTTCAAATTGTGACGTAAGTATGGTTTCCAGTAGTCATATAACTTCTCCCAGATCGCTTTCAAATTCTTTTTTCATCATTGGTTCAACCTTTTTAATTCTTCATTCCGGAGTGCTCAACAATTCTTTTGGCATTTCTCGTCTTCATTCTCAACAATTGAAGACCGGAGAAGTGTTTCTCTTAAATCCTTATCCGTTCTTCCAAGATTCGTGGTTCTAGCTTCATGCCATCCTCATTATTGTTTCGTTTGTGAGGAATTCTTTTCATACCGTCCGAAGCATTTCATGAATTCTTTTCTTTGTGATCCTCCGAAGGCCATCATTTCAGAAGATTCTTCGTTCTCAGTTTTCAACTTCGTCCTCCAAATATTCTTCATTGATGTCTCTTCGTTCGTCTCTATATTCTTACGGTGGCTCGTTCAAGATTACTCTTCCTTGTTTTCGTATCAATTCATTTGTTCTTTCATAATCCTACCGGTGGTTCGTTGAAGATTTACCCAAGCTTGTGCGAGATCTCTCTTTAATTATTTCCAACAAGAATAAGTAGTATGCCAAATCCTTTGGTTGTCATCAATTTAATTGGTGAAGGAGATGCATAACATAATTCTTATTCTTATTCCTTCAAGGTGATTTAAGTCTTTTGTCTGGAGCTTGTCCATCATATCGTATCCTTGGTTCTAAGTTGTTCATCTTGTTTCCGGAGCTCCAAGTTATTTCAATTACATCATTTCAAAGCTCCAGCTAATTCATCGCATGCCTTGAATTCTATTCTTTTCATCTTTCACTTCTAATGCTTTCATTACCGGAGTTCTCATGGAGGTTCATCATGATTCATCCTCGAAGTCTTCATCAAGATTCTTGTTGGAGCTCAAGCATTCTTCTTCATGCTTTCCAATTGCAATCCTTTCTACCTTATCTTTTCAGATGGTGTTATGTCATTCTTGACAATTCCTTCATGTTTTATGATTCACGAGTTTCAAGAATGAGATATTTAAACCCATCATTTTCTTTGTTCAGGAGATCTTTCCAACCTTTCAATTTACTTGTTGGAGTCATCTTGGGTTGTATTTCACCTAAAGCTTTCCCTAAGGATTGTTGCTAATTATGGTGCTTATAAATGACCCAAGTTCTTCATTTTTCATTCCGATGAATAAGGTTTTCATCTCCTTGTTGATCTCAATCCAAGCAATTCGTTTCTGTCAGTGGCTGGTGGTCACCTCTTAATTTTGAGATGAATTCCATAAGTCCACAACGAGCTTATTCGGTTTCGTTGTTGTTTTTTCCAACAGCTCCGTTCAACCCTTCCTCGTAAGGATGTTTTTCATATTCATTCGTGGGAGAAGTTGTCATTTTCTTCTCCGTTCTTTTCTTCCAACGGCCTACCTTCTATTCTTTCATTCCGGAGGCATTGTGATGTTGTTTTCTTTAACCATCATATCGTTTTATCGAGATCATATTCTCCCTTGCTTGTCTATTTAACCGGAGTGTTGTATTTTTCATTCAAGTTCCGTCATCTATCTAGTTTTGCCTCTCTTTTCAACCGGAGTGCTGTCTGAAATCTTTCTTAACCTTGTGCCATTCTTTTAATTGTTCCGGAGGCTGTGTGTTGTTGTTTTCAGCAAGTATCATTCCATCTCCTCAAGTTCTTGTTAATTCCTTCCATTTTCAAACGGAGTGCTGTCCAAATTTTGTCATTCTTTTTCCTTGGCTATACAATTGCAGTTTCATATTCTTTTGGTTCGTGAGCTCTTGCTTCACGTATTTTAACCTACAAGGTTCTCCTAATGTTCCTTGTTCCTCATTTTACCGGAGTGCTCTTAACTTCGTTCACCTCCGTTGTATTCTTTCTTTCAAGATTGTTCAACCTCTCAAGGTTCTTTGGTTTTCACTCGTCTGTCAAAGAAGCAACTTTGTTTTACCTCTTCTTTTTCGTTTTTACCTGGTGATATCTCTAGGATCTCGGGTCGAGATCCTCTGTTAGTGTGGGAGAGTTGTGACGCCCGAAGACCGACGTCCCAGAAGATCCCAGAAGGTTCCAGAAGATTCCAGATGTTTCGGGTTGCCCGTGTGTTCTTTGTGCTTGTGTTTTTATTTTTGCATTGCATCATGTCATCATGCCATCATGTTATTTTTATTTTGCATCTCAACCTAAACAAACCGTGTGGACCTTCGGTCCATTTAAATCGAGGGAAGGTGACTTCTCTTTATAACATATAAAAGCCTCTCAATATTTTAGGGAGCTATATTAAAAATATTCCAATTGTTTGGGATCACCGTAACACACTTGCATAATTTCCCCATGTCTTTTCACTTCGAGTTTCACCTTCAAATCTTGCCAATAATTCTTTTCCGTTGTTTCGAGGTTCCTCCAAAAATTGGAACATTTTTGGACACTTCAATAATCTCGTCTTAGTTCAAACCTATTTGAATTAAATTCAAATATGTTTGAAATATTTTTCCGATCTGGCCTTTTGTATTTTTCTACGGTCGTGCTCATTTTTACGAGCCCGAGAAAAGTTAACCTTGTCCTAATTCTTGTCCTCCTCCTTCTTCTTTCTTTTCTTCTCCCTTTTATTTTTTCTGCCAAATCAGTTAAATAAGAAAGCCGCAGCTGGACTCCTCCTGGCCCAACTCCCTTCTCCTCCCCTCTAGGCCCACTCCGGCCCAGGCCTTCCTCCCCCTTCTTCCCAGCCTTTTGGCCCAAGGCCACTTCCCCTCCAGGCCTCGGCCCGACCTCCTTTTCCCGCAGCACTCGAACCCTAGCCGCATCGCAGCCTTCCCTTCGCTCCTCCCTTTTCCCTTCGAGCGCCGCCGCCGCTAATCCCTCGTTCCCCCCGACCGAGGCCCGATTTTCCTCTCACCTCTCTGTTCCTCTCCCGCACCGAGCCCTCCTCTCCTGCGCCCCGACTCCTCCTCCTACCACGCCCCTCCTCGAGCCCGAGCGCCTTCCTCCTCTCCTCTTCGTCGCCAAGGAGGGAAGCTCCGCAGCGTCTCCTTCGGCCTCCCGCACGCCAGGGCGCCGGCCCGCGACCGTTTTCCTTCGCCCGTGCGCCCGGCCCCGAGCGAGCCAGCGCGTGGCCTCCATCTCCATGCGCCATGGCGTCCTGCTCGCCTTGAAGCCCTCCTGCGCCCACGCCTCTTCCTTCCCCCGGTCGGAGGCCAGCGCCTCCGTCGTCTCCGAGGCAGCAGCGGCCACGAGCGCCCCCGGCCAGGATCCAGCCGGACCGCTGCACCTCTTCTCCAGGGAGTCGGCCGCCGCGAGGATCTCCTCCAGCGCTCCTTCCGTCCGTACGCGCCAGGAACCGCGGCCAGGAGCGTTTCCCTCCGGTGCACCGCGCGACCGCGCCTCCAGCGGCCAGCTATCAGGGCGCCGGCCCTCAGGCCCTCCGCCGCCAGGTCGCCCGGCCTCGCCTCCTTCCTCCCGCGCCCGTCCTCCCCGTCCAGCGCCTCGACAACGCGCCTTGCAGCCGTGCCTCGCCCGCGAGCCGGCCGTCTCCAGCAGCACCGCGCCCCTCTTGGTCACCCTCGTCGGCCACTTTGTCCTCTTCGTGTTTTGCCGTGCCTGTGTTTTGTTGTTGTTGGTTGCTGTAGTTTTTTTTTGTCAAGTGCACCGCAGGCAAGACCCGATCTCCGAATGCGCCAAGTACCTCTCCTCGCGACACGAACATCTACGGTTATGTGTACATCTACGGAAATGAGTACCCCTACGCTCGACGACCCCCGTGTACGACTACCGATGCCCGGAAACGCCAAGTACCTCTACATGACCGACAAGAACCACGGCGACCCGACAAGTACCCCTCCGATGCAAGTACCACTACGAACGGGAACAACTACATGATGAATCGCCAAGTACCACTACTTCCACTACCGTCGCTCGACGACCGCGAGTACCACAACCGTCGCCCGAGTACCGCTACGAGAACGACTACCTTCGGAGAAGAAATGAGAACATCTACTTCCTCTCCGAACGGAACATCTACTTCCTCTACGAATCGCGTGAACGACTCCTTCCACTACGATCTCGAACCGCTTCGAGAGAGAACGCTTCAAAGGTATAACCCTGAGACGTGACCCGTGTGATGCTTGTGTTGTATGAAATGTTTCCTTGTGTGCTCGTGCCCGTTCCTCCTTTTGTCATGTTCCTCGGTTGCCTCGTCGCCGACTCATGGGAACCCGGCAACGGGATCGCCCACCTTTCATCTCGTTTGTCTTGCTCATGTCGATTCTTCTTTTGCACCGGTCTCTCAACGAGATACCGGAACCGATATGATGCGTTGCATCATTTTCGGATCGTTGCCGTGGCACCCTTTTCTTTCCACCACGGTGACAAATGCTTCATATCTCTCTTGTCAACCTTTTAATAAAATTGCATAAACTTGATCATATCATCCGCATCATGTTAACAACCCTAAATGCTTAATTGTTGTTGCTTTATAATTATTAAACATGCTCATGGGGATTTTTCCGGATATGTTGTTGTTATTCTCCGGCCTCATTTAAATTGCCTAAATAGTGTAGTTTCTTTATGCTTCACCTCTTGCCATGTTAAAAACAATTAATCTTGTCTTGTAATTAAATGAGAGTCAACTAAATAATTAAATGTGGTGTTTCGTCAATATGCAACTCGTTGCATATTGAGCTCCACTTAACTTGTAGTATTTGTTTGTGCACTTTGCCATGCCATGCATAATTAAACCGGACATGCATCATACTTGGATGTGCATCGTATGCCATGTTTATGCTTGTGTGTTTATCGTGTTGTTTCTTTCTTTCCGGTTGCTTCTCTTGTTAGCTTCGGTTACGTTCCGGAGTTGTGAGGATCCGCTCGTCTGTTGCTCCGTCTACTTCGTGGATCCGTTCTTCTCCCTTGTGGAATCCCAGGCAAGATGACCGAACCCGGATACCATTACTATTTTTGCCTATTGCTAGTAGTCTCGATCTATAGTTTTGCCTCGATGCCCATGATCTTCTTGTCAGCCTCCTACTTGTAACCATTGCCTTGTTTAACCACCCTACCTACGCAAACCGTTGCTTGGCTAAGTACGCTTCGCTCAGCCCCTCTTATAGCATTGTTAGTTGCAGGTGAAGATCGAAGATGCTCGCTTCATGTTGAAGTTTGGTTGGGTTATATCACACTATATAAATTCTTAAAATGAAATCATCTATATATTGGCAAGGGTGGAAGGCTAAGCCTTTTGCTTGGTGATTTGTTCCACTCATGCCGTTAGGAACCGTATAAACCGGTGTTATGTTCCTTGATTATGCGTTCCTAACACGGTTGGGGTGTATGGGACCCCCTTGATAAACCGCTAAGTGCTAAGTCTTTTCCAGCAAATCCCAACATTGGTACTATTTGCCTAATAACTAATTAAAAAACTTGCATCTGGACTAGCTATCCCTTTTATTTTAATTCAACCCCCCGGGCCAGTGCTCCACATGAGTGTTGGTCCGAAACGAGCAGACTGCGGGGCCACCTCAAGGAAACTTGAGGTTTGGTGAAAACTTGTAGGATGACTCATCCGGTCGTGTCCTGAGACTTAGATACGCGCGGCTACTATCAGGGTGTCGACACGCCGGGAGGATTTGCTGGATTAGCCTTACCTTAGTTCGGTTTAACTTGAGCACGGGATTCCGAGAATACTCGGGTCTTCCCACCTATGGAGTTGCGACTTCGCGAATCGTGGGCTTGTAATGGGCCAAGTTGGAACACCCCTACAGGGTTTGAACTTTCGAAAGCCGTGCCCGCGGTTATGTGGCAGATGGGAGCTTGTTAATTCCGGTTGTAGATAACTTGACACAATGTTTCAATACACTACCAGCGTGTGTACCGTGACTGTCAATTTCCGAATAGGGATTCGGGAGTTGAACACGGTGGGGTTATGTTTGATCGGCTTTAGTTAGGATCACTTCATGATCATCTCTCGACCGATGCGCCTTCTCTTCTCGCTCTCGTATACGTAAGTTAGTGCTAGTTGCTGCTGCAGACTCCTGTTTGTTCCTTCACCTCATATTTCTTTTCTTCAGCCTTGTCCACACCCAAGGCTTAAATAGTCATGTTACCCGGGAACGGGATTGCTGAGTCCTCTGTGGCTCACAGTTACTTCACCACACCAGATGCAGGTTCAGCCGAGCTCGATGCAGGAGCTGGTTCAGTACTTCACCAGGAGCTCGATGAAGAGTTTGACCGTTTGCTTGTGACGTTTCGATGTTCAGTAGTGGTTTCTACTAGGATTCGATCCTGACCTGTGGCTTTATGTTGTTTTGGTATCTTTCTTTTGGATCTTCACCCGTAGTCGGGTTGTGATGTTTTGAATGTCTTGCTTATGTAATGTATTGTGTGAAGTGGCGAGTGTAAGCCAACTATCTCCTTTTGCAATTTAATCCCTCTTTTACATGAGTCGTGCAAAGATACCAAACTTGAGATCATTCTAGGATGGGCTTATACCTTTAAGTCGTGCCTCGACACGTAGGAGGTATAGTTCCATCCTGGGCATTACACCGCGCTTGGCATCAGGGTATTTCAATACAAGTGTATTTATTTTACAGTTGTAACTTACCGAGCTGTGAAGGATTTCCGGCTGGAATCGAAACGACCGACAGAGGTCTGTATTTTCTACAAGGGTACTTGAAAGAAAAACGACGATCCAAACATGGCCTAAATTGAGATGGAAAGATCATCCACTAAGTTTGGTTTGACAACCAATGTGAGTACTGAATTTGATTTTCTTTTCTAGGGGAAGAGTACTGAACTGGATGCATTCTGTTAATGGTTCCTATGTATACATGTATGCATTCCAGTGCCACTGTCGGCGTCCTGGGAACCAGGGTACCCAGACTTGCCTGTCTACGGCCCGCGACGCGCTCCTACTACGGCTTAGTACGGCCCAGCTGATCGACCAGCTGCTCAAGACCCTCGTCGGGGGGCTAAGCCTCGGAGGAGAACGACACCAAGACCCTCGCGGGAGCGGTCTCGGCTAGGCTGCTCCGGGGCGGGGCGGAGAACTCAAGGCCAAACCTGCCTCAGGAGGAGGCAGTGATGCACTGCGCCAGCGGGTGCCAGCGCGTGCCAGCGGCGCAGTTGCCGTTTTGGTGCAATGGAGACAACGCAGGCGCAGGTTCCCGAGGGGCGAGACAAAGGTTTCCCCTTCGGTGCAACAAGACCGAAGACCGCAAGGACGACAGGGAGGATGTCACCACCGAGCCCACCACCGCGTCATCGTCTGATCTCTTTGCAGGTGAAGACCGCTTTTGTCGGGATAGGAACGTCCTTGTGTTCCCGCTCAAAATGGCCGTTGTGGGATACCTTCCCGCCTAAACATTTCGGGGGAAGAGGACCCTGGCCGCCTATATAAGTAGCTAGGGTTTCACTATGGGGGATCTGGATGGACCTCATCTCGAACACCCCACCTTCGCTTCAAGGAGCAAGAACACTTGCCTCCTGACCCTCTTGAGCTCTCCTCCTGAGCTCAAGAACCACTGTACTTATTCATACTCAAGCCCTCCTGAGGCTAATCCACTCAAGCAGGATGTAGGTTTTTACACTGCAAGGTGGCCTGAACCTGGGTAAACTCGAGTGTGCTTTTACTTGTTGCTTGCTAGAATCTCACCACCGGGCGAGGGTGTGGCGCTAGGTAGATGTGAGCGGGGAAGATCTTTGTTCACGCCCCTGTGTTCGAACTTCTTTGGGTTTGCGGAGCCCGTAATCCTACATTTGGCGCGCCAGGTAGGGGGCGTGTCGAAATCTTGCCTCTCTGACGACCTCGCCCCGCTCTCGTTCGTCGACCTTGCTTCACTCCGCCTCGACGGATCGCGACTCTGATGGCGGAGGCGCATCAGACCCGCGCGGAAGCCCGCGGCGCTCGCACCGCTCGAGCGTCGCCCTTCGGCCACGGGACACGCCTTCACTCGGCCTTGGTCGGGGCGGGCGGCACGATGAGCATCACTGACCCGCCGCCTAGGGACCGGCAGTACCCACCGCCCACGCGGCGCCAAAGCCGCGTAGCTACGCCGGCCGCGCCCGGTCACCCGTGTGGGCAAGACCGACGGCGACCTACGAGGGTCTCGTGGGGTATGACCCCCTAAACCCTGCGTATGACGCCGCCCCTCTGCCTCGAAGCCCTTTGTACCCAAGTACCGCCCCTGCCAGGGAACCGTCAGGAGGCGATCGCAGGACTATGCCCGACGTTGGGTGCGATCAGGCGCCGGCACGAGGGGGCTCAGGGGCAGAAGGTCGGGAGGCCGACCCCACGCTCTTAGCCCTTGACCCTGCGCCGTCACCACCGACGGCCATGGAGCACGAATGAAACGCGCGCGGGTGCCTGTGGAGGCCGGCACTCGCGGCACTAGCCGTAGGTCTTGGGCCAACAGTGTCTCCGGCCCCGAGCCTCAGCAGGCCAAGGAAGCACCCCAGGTGCCGCATCAAGACAGAAAGGGGGGAAGGCCCGGGTCAGGCCCTCGTCCCCTCACGCGTGACCCGTCGCACATGAGCCCGCCCTGGATTTCACTAGGGGCTCGCCGGCGGCGGGTATGATGCGCGTGGGGAGGGGCCTCCTCTCCCTCCACTCAAGCTCAAGACGTCGTGCCTCCCGACATACCATCCCCTGGGCTGCGGAGGGTACGTCTGGAGGCGGTACGGCAGCCCATCCTACGCACGCCAGGAGGGCCCAAGACCGCGGCTCCGCCCCCCCGCTCGCGTAATCCCGTACCCTCTGGGCCCGGCCCTGATCAGGAGGGCTCAGGGGTCATTAGGAGCGTGAGTGGGGCGGGGTCCCCCTCGCACCTCAGGACGCAGTGCCTCCGGACGACGTTAGCCCCCCGGGACGAAGCGCGCCTGGAGGTCGCGTAAGCGGTGTGCCTAGTGCTCGGCAGGGGGGCCTATAGCCAAAGTCCCATCCCCCCACTATGCACACTGTCCCACCTCATGAACGCCGCCTTCTGGTGAGCTCATGGCGGGAGCGGACCAGCGCGGGGCGGGGCCCTCAAAGTGAAGGGGCTGGCACGTCAGAAGATCTCCGCTCTTGACACTCTCACGTAATAATGAGTGGGGCTGTACACGCCCTGGAGTCTCCTGAGCGCCGCCCTAGGGCCTCACGGGAGCTCCCTCCCACGTCCTAGTGGTAGCACCATGCTCCGCGCTGGCCGTCGACACTGCCCTCCAATGGCTATGCCCACATCCACCGGTGGTAGCCCTACGCTCCGCGCTGGGGAGAAGACTGAAGTCCTGCTCAGGGGCCGGACGCGGCCCCTCCTTTTGCCATTCACCTTTGCCTCTTTTGTATCTGCCTTCTCGAGTCAAGCTCGCGGCTGCTTGACTTATCTTTGAAACAAAGGGGAGGGGTATTTTATCCGCGTCTTGCGTTTTGACTGAGTTTTCTTTCGCCCAATCCGTTCTTCGCCTCGCTCGGCTAAGCCTGACTACAGCTGCGAACCCACCCAATCGCCCCTCGCGAGCAGGGGCCGGGGCATGGGCGTACGTTCTGTCTGGCCCGCGGCCGGACCGCCAATCACTCTTGCACTAGCTGCAGGTACTCGCGAGACGCGCTCAAACAGGGTCGACAGACGCCCCTCTCGGAAACACAACAAGGGCCCGAGGTCCCAGCCTCAGGAGCGAACGTCACAATGGAGTGCTTAAACCCATCCTTACATCATCAAAAGCTTAACTTTCACGATATTCATCTTACCCGACTTTGGAGCCACAACCAAAAAATCAAATCTACAGCAGGAGCTGGACTAAGCATCGGCCTCGTCGTCAGGACCATCGGCGTCGCCCCCCCAAGCATCGGCGCATCATCGATGGCTGGAACAAGCTCCGTCACCAACACGTCCACGTGATCGCTCACCCAGCCCTCCACGGGGTCGGCGACCGTCACGGGCGTCGGCTCCAGCAAGGCCCCGAAGTCCGTACGCGGGTCAAGACGGAGCAAGTTGCCGAAGATGCGTGAGACTACACGTCTGAGGATGTCGCGGCTCTGCTCCTCGACGAGCTGTGGTGCCCTGATGACCTCGCCTTCAAGACGCTCCACCACTCTGGTGAAGAACCCGAGATATCCGGCGTCATCATCAACCAGAGGGCCATCGACCCTCGAGTCAAGGAGCTCGTTCAAGGCTCGGCCGGCCTGGTGCCCCAAAGCTTCGAACATCTTCGAGTGGATGCGTTGCATTCCACGAGATCGCGCAGCCTCCTCGGAGTTCCGGTCGCGGCAGTGGAAATGTCCTCCACCTGCTTGTGGAAGCAAGACAACTCTGCCCTGGCGGCGGCGCGAGCCTTCTCCGACGCCCGCTCGCGGCGCTCTGCCGCGGCACAGGCCTCCTTCGACACCCGCTGACGACGCTCGGCCGTGGCGCGAGCCTTCTCCGACACCTGAAGACGGCGCTCGACATCCGCTAGCTTGCCCTTGAGAGCTGTGACCTCCTTCTGGAGTTCCTTGCGCTTATCACCGAAGCGAGTCTCGAGAAGCCCCAACTTCCCGCGGTAATCCTTCCGCAGGCGCTCGGTCTCCATGGCAGCCTTCCTCGCGACATCCTCTCGATCATCGAGGTTGCCCTCGGCTTCGGCCACCTGACACTCCATTGTCTCCAGGCGCTCGCGCTCCATGTTCAGCTCCATCATCTCGAGTGCTAGCGCCTCCTCCCGTGCTGAGAGGCCCGCTGGGCTGTCATCATCGGCCGCGGGCACGGCAAGGGCGTCCCTTCGAGTACGAACTTTACGCTCGAGCGCGGCGTTCGAGGCTTCGAGCTCGCGCTCACGCTCCTCGGCTGCTGCGCGGCGGCGGTCGGCGTCTCGAGCCTCCTCCAGGGCGCGGTCGTGGGCCTCCTGAGTCGCGGCCACAGACGCTTCCGCTTTCTTCAGGGCGGTTTTATGCTCCAGCTGGCTCAAGTTAATGGTAGCCCGCAACTGGCGCCAACCCTCCGCTAGAAGTAGGCCCTCGGCCTCGATGCGTGCATCCACTTCAGCGACCTCGACCTCAAGGCGCTTCAAGGCATTTGACGCCAACCGCACAAGATCATGACGAGCCACACTCCCACGCAGCGCGAGTTCCAGGAGGCGGCCGGGCTCGTCCACGACGTCCGGGCCGCCGAAGGGGGGCTCTTCTTCTCCCTCAGCATGCGCCCCGGGGCTAACCCAAGGAGCGCGTGCTGCCTCCGGCGCGAGGGGCAGGTGTTGTCCTGATGGCCGGCCGGCCTCCCGGGCCGCTTCAAGAGCTTGCTGATCTACGACGAAGACAGGCCCCGGGGCACGAGACGAGCCCCCGACGCACCAAGAGTTGCCTTGCCCCAGAAGCACTCGGGGGCTGGGAGTGTGGTCCACGCGGCAGGGTCCAGGCGCGGCCCCGCGGATCCACGCGAGGTCTACCGAAGACCCAGCATGGTCCGGAGGAGGGGCGCGGTCGGAAGTATGCGAACCTCGCTGGATGGCTCAGGAATGAGTGAGGAGGAGCCCTGCAAAGCAAGAGGTCAGGAGAACCGTATCAGAAAGAATAGGAAAAGCTGAGGAACACGCACCTGTCCAGTACAGTCAGCTTCATCCTCTTCAGAGCCCTCGGGGCAGGGCCATAGCTGCCCCTCAGCGTCCGCCTTTTGCCCAGCGTCGCGAAGGACGATAGGAGGCCGCTTGAGGCGGGCGTGCCTCGGGCTAGGGCAAGGCCACGGCGGACGCCCGCGACCGGCGCCCCATCCCCCGCCACGGCGTCCTCTGGGCTCACCCCAAGAGGGGGCTGTCGCACTCCATCTTCGGCCACCTCAGGAGCTGGCAGCACCTCGGCCTCTTCGGCCACCTCCGGATCCGCAGGCGCCCGCGCTTCGTCTGCTCGCTCCGGGGGTGGAGCGGACCCTAGATCAGGAGCTCCACTTGACGTATCCGCCACAGAAGGGAAAGTTGGGCTCATGAGCCCTGGTGCCACCATCAGGGGATTGTCACGAGGGACAGAGACGCCCTCCGGCAACATGCCCCACGCATCGAAGCTGGGCATCTTCTCGGCAAAGGCTTTTCCGGCCATGGGAGCCAGGTACAAGGGAGTCACTGTGACGGGGCGTGCTTCAGGCACTCCACCGACAAGCAGCTGCAGCATCCCCAGGAGCGTCTTAGGAGGAAGCAGCTCCCACTGAAGACGCGCAGGATCATCAGGACCGGAGAGGGCCCACATCGGGCGGGAATGGCGCTGAAGCGGGGCGACATGCAGAACAAGGAAGTCCCTCAACACCATCGCCAAAGTCAGCCCATTCTTCCTCAGGCTGACCAAATGACGCGTGACCTGCTCTGCCCGCGGATCTGAGAGGACCTCATGCTCCCAGCCCGAGCTCGGCATCGCCGGCGCGTCGGGGAGGTGGAGCAGGGGGCTGTACGTAGCAGCATCAACATACACCCACTACCGACGGAACCCCGCCGTGGTCAGGCGAGCGTGCAGTCGATCCCGGAGGCGGCAGTCGCCTCCACCACGCGCAGCGACACGCATCCCGAGCGCTGCACCCCGTCGACCAGGTGGAGGGCGAAGAAGTGGCGAAGCAGGGCCACAGATGGGGGAACACCGACAAAAGCTTCGCACAGAACCGCGAAGCCGGAGAGGAGGATGATGGACCCCGGATCCAAGTGCAGCGCCAGAATCTGGTAATGCGTGAGCACCGCATTGAAGAAGGCAGAAAAAGGGGGGAGGAGACCCGCGAAGATGGCGTGGAGGTGGAGCTGGATGTCGGTGGCATTCAACTCCGTCGTTGGCCGGGAAGCAGGCCAGGCCCCCCCCACTCATTGGACGCATCGGCCAGGGCATGGCGCACCTTGTCCATGCCCTCCTGGTTCACCACGAAGGAGCGACCCAGTGCCGGCTCGAGCCCCGGTGGCGGCGTGGCAGCCTCGCCGGTTCCCCTCTTCTTTGTCCTATGCGGCATGGTGGCAAGGAAGGGGGTCAGAGAAGGCAAGGAAAGGAAGGAGGCGATGGAGAGGCAGGAAAGCAAGGGCGGCAGGAAGGAGTCCACCGGGGATTCTGTTAATGGTTCCTATGTATACATGTATGCATTCCAGTGCCACTGATCACAATCTGACCCAGCAAAAAATATTTTGGGAGTCTATTCTGTAAGGTGCTTCGAAATGAATTTGTCTTTAGGGCATTCTTGGTGAAGTTTGAAGTGTGTTCTTAGCATGATAGCATCTTTTGTGCGTCAATGGAGGGTGCTTTGTGACGATGCCCAAGCTTCACTGCTCCTCAAATGTCTACGCCTACTCGATCATCATCGAGGGGAGCTCCTTAGGATAGCTTGGGTCGACTCTTTGATAGGTATCTCTTCTGGTGGCTAGCGTTGTGCATTTCAGATGTATGTTCTCTTGCTTCCTCATATTGAGTGCCTGTTCTGACTGTTTGCCGCTGTTAAAAAACGTTGTAATAATCCCGTTGCAGCTATTTCTGCTTGTGAGTGAGAGTTGTTCAAATGATGTAGTTCTGGCTGTTTCGCCTCTGCTTTAATAAAAAGTTGGGGCTGGAGGAATCCCCTTTGATTCAAAAACCTTTTTAAGACTTTGGGTCAACATCCAAAATTCACATCTCATCTAATTTTGTACTATATCAACTATGGATTTAAACTCAACACTAAATTTCCATGATCGGAAAAGTGCTACGTTTCTACTAACCAAGGTGCAATTTCAGGCGACTGAGATTTATGAAAATTCTAGGCAGCTGAGGGATTAGCAAGTCTGGATTATTTCAGTATTATGCCTGATTTCGGAAAGATATTTTAATAAAAAAATAGACCTTTAAAGAAAAATACAAACTACTTGGAGCATCCTAGGGTCTGTATGTAACATTTCGAGCGGTTGCATTTTATTTACTGGTTGCCTTTTAAGTTGGATAATACTTCGTTGCCTTATCTAGATAGCCCATAGTGTGATGAGAGAAGTCCATAGCAGCCCCTAAACTTGTCCTAGGGCTTACTTTACAATCCCAAATTATTCTTTGTAGCTTAACCCTCTGAACTATGAAAACCCTTAAGTTTACAACCCTTCAGCCTTATTTAGCCAGTTTAGACTTGTTTGACTCCAATTTCATCCTAGTCAGTGGTGCCACGTCACATATTTTGACCCCTACTGTCATGTCATTTCTCTCTCCTCACAACTAAAATTAGAATAGAAGTTTTCGCTCAAATCGTATGACAATAGATTGTTAGTGAATTATGCTCCTTTTACTGGCATTTTTGGAAGTGAAAAAATATGTTGTCTGAATTTTGAACCCAAAACTTGAGCTTGAAACTAAAGCAAGAAGTTTCTCTCAACCAATATGTCGATGTTATCTAAAATATCACAATATTGGTTCATGGCCTAGGTTTAACATGTTTCAGTCTGAAGTTTGATTTCTGGGTTCAAAATTCAAGAACAAGCTAACAACTACAGGGGAAGTGGCTCAGCATCAACATACCACATGCCCGTCTTATCAATGCAATCATCCGTAACAACAACAGATGTTTCTATATAAAACATTGTAAATTAGTTAGCAGTTGTCTGAATTCGGTGAACATTATACTAAATTTTTACCGGTAACTAAACTTTAGTTTGATAGAAACGCGTAATTTTGGTTTTAGTTAGAGAGAAGTACGCGATATTACACTGCTAACTAAGAAAAAACATGAGTCAAACATATCAAGTCAAGGGAGAAGGATGTTGTAAAGTACAAAGTTTCACAGGTAAAGTGAATCTAATTGAATTTATGGTTGTACTGGGGATATTTGCATGTTATTTACGGTTGAATTGTGCTATTTTTATAAATATTTTGAGGGTTGCAGATTTAAGAAAAAGAAAATAAGGACAAACATTTAGTGGTCAGGGTTGGATAGCTGACTCCTGTTAGCGATGTCCGCACATGGGTCCAGACTAGTCTGTTTTGGGGTCAGCGTTGGAGATGCCTTAAGACCTAAACATGGAATCGATTGATTCTCTTGCTTATTTAGCTGAATAATCCTTCCAATTTTTTCATGCGAAGTTGTATTACCCTTTGTGAGTGTATGTTTTGATCAAGGCATCTGAGCTTTGGCTGAATAGTTTTTTGAACGAAGGCAAAAGCTTTGTCCTTTTCATTAATTAAGAAGAAGATAGTTGCCCAATTAATTATGGAAAACCAAATGAAAAACCGATACAAGCAGGGCAAAGCCCTCTCAAAAACACGGCGCATCCAAAGCCACGTTGACACTCCATACTTGGCAACATGACAAACACAAACAGAAGATGCCCAGAACCACACACCACAAACCTCAAGTGGACTACTCCCAGAATAAGAAACACCGGAGCAAGAAACACATCCTTGAGACTAAGATCTTGTAGGGGTTGTCATAGTTCACAAGGCAGCATGCATGACCTGGTTGACATTCTTGACCTTCCTCTCGGTCACAAGGCGATTCAAACCTTGGGTGGTTTTAGGCAAGTCAAGGAGACCTTTGATCAGGTCGGTGAAGTCCAGAAAATTGGCATCACGCCCTGTTGCCAAAGTGCAACCCTTTCCAACAGATCACACATCATCTGAGTCAGAAGTAGCAAGGTTGAACTCATCAACCACCTTATCAATGGATACCATTTTGTGGTGACTTGCGGGCGCCAAAGCACAAGGCTCCAGAGGTTCAACTAACTCAGATGGCATCGAGCAAACACAATTGATGTTGTCCACAACCTCTTCGTACCCACCTTCTACCACCGGTGGTACGTGCACCATTAATAATGGGCCATTGACGATGGTGTCCGAGGGGCAAGGTCCATGTGAGGGTGCGCTCAACCCCTGCGCATCATTAGACACCTCCGCCATCTCCAACAATTTGGTTGCACGTACCAACCACAAGCACAAAGAGTCCTCTAGCATGCACAGTGGGCGGAGCGCCATCTTGAACATGCCTTGCATCTCAACACCAAATGATGTAAACAGAGCGACGGGAGACCTTGAGGCCGAGACATGCCCGGTACAACCTTTACTAGTAGCATCAAACACCCTTGCAAGATTAGGAGCTTGGGTGTGTATAGCCGGAGCAAGAATGGAACCGCAAGAGCGTCCATCCATGGAAGGGCATGGCGGAGCCGGAGGGGTCGGCACACAGTGAGCATGAGCTTTGCTGGTGGGATTATGAATATGGCAGTTCCGCTCGCGGTGTCCCGAACGGAGGTAGGAGATGCATCTTACTGGGTCACGACAAAAGGTAGCCCGGTGGTCAGCAGCCAAACAACAGTAGCACCGACCGCGTGCTCTTCTTCAAAAAGCCACGGCTTTAGCAAGCCTTGCATCATAAGAAACAGAGGATCCGAAAGTCTGGTTGAAGTGGCAGGCCCGTGGGAACCGGGATACCCAGGCCCGTCTGCCTAGGGCTCAGGACACGATGCATGACCCAAGGCCCAACAAGTGGCCCACCAGCAGGCATCGCTGGAAAGACCCTTCACAAGGGCCAAACCTCGCGAGACCCCCCCCCCTCAGGAGGCGGTGTCATCAGCAGGCTAGATGGCTTCACTAAGAGCATCACTAGGCCCTCTCACGAGGCGCCCCCTTGAGGCAACCAAGGCAGGCGTCACCAGGCTCGGTCGCGCGACCTCATACCCCATCATGTGGGTGACACACGCGTCGACGAATGGCGCCAGAGGCCGTGCCAGCGGGCCTGGATGAGGAGGATTGCCTCTTTTGTGCTAAGGGAGCAAGGCCAACACGTCTGTTCCTAAAGCAATCCCCAAAGTTTGCCCAATAGGTGAAAGAAGACAAAGACGGTGGGCGCGTAGGGAGGAGGTCATCATCGAGCCCACCGGCGTGTCATGGACGGAGGCTTTGCAAGCGAAGACCATCTTTTGTCAGGATAGACTGCACCCTTGTCCCCCTTCAAAAATTTCGTTGTGTCGTGACCCTTCCGACCAATGTTTTTGGGAGAAGAGGACCAAGGCTGATATAAAAGGAGGGCCAGGTGCTGCTCTACAGAAGACCGATCCATCGACCGCCAAAACCCTAGAGCTTGTAATCGCCTCCTCTGACCAAAGCAATCCAAGGCCAAGCGGGAGTAGGGTCTTGCACTACAAGGTGGCCTGAACCTGGGTAACTATTGTGTCGCCGGCCTGCTCGCTCTCGCACGCTCTCACCGTAGCCTCGCCTTGATAGTTGCTAGGAAGGGCAGGGTTGTAGAAAAAGTGCACCCCGGTGTTTGAACCTTTTGGTGCCCGGAGCCCGATTTTTCCATTTCGCGCGCCAGGTAGGGGTGCGCCGTTGTTCCTTTGCTCTGCTCGGACTTCCACTTCGCCAACTCCATGGTTGATGCTCGCCGCGTGAGTGCCGAGCGCCGGGCAGCTCGCGTCACCCAAACGGAGCCCGCGAGCCGTGGCAATTGCCCCCACTTTTCCGAGGCTGCAGCTACTGCTGCCGCCGACCTAGCTGTCCACGAGCAGCATGACTCCTCCATGCACCCCTTTGTGTAGGCAGACGGCTGCACAGCCACGATGTTGTCCTCCCTCACTCGTCGCGGGCCACCAAACACGTAGGCCGAGCTGCTCATGATGCGTGAGCTGCTCCTCTACCATCCAGCTGATGCCAGCTATGACGCCTGGCTCTGCCGCATCACCGAGCTCGTCAACGCCACCGGAGACGCCCTCCCACTCGATCCGTCCTTCGACGTCTCGATCTGGGGACGTCGCGCATAGCGCCCATCCACCGCCCATGCGTAGTGACCTCGACGGGCCCCGACGTGATGAGTGGGCGCGTGACCTGGCCCGCGGAACGCCACCGCCGGCCCGGGATGAGGCTAGCTGCCAGATCATCCACCGTGCGCTGCCCGATGCACGCGTGCTCTTCGAACAGTAGCGCCAACGCCAGGACCGGGTGGTCCAGGAGGTTGCGGCGGCCACACGCCAGAACCGTGCTGCCCTCGCAAGTGTTCCTTCAAGCCGTGTGGGCTGCCAAGCCTTCACTCACGAGCTGTGGTGGGATTGTGGCCCACTAAGTTCAAGCCGGAGCTGTCCCATGCTACGACGACATACCCAACCCCGCGGTGTCCCTTCAACTCTATGCACTACGCATCAAGGCGGCAAACGGCGACAACAAGGTCATGGCAAACTGGTTCCCCATGTCCCTCAAGGAAGGTTCGCACTCCTGGCTCATGAACAAGCCGGAGGCGTCGATCTCTTCGTGGAGTCAGCTCTGCGACCTGTTCATCGCAAACTTCAAGGGCACTCATGACCACCCCCTCGCCATCAACGACATGCAGCACATGCATCAGCGCCCTGGCGAGACCCTCCGCAAGTACATCCAGCTCTTTAGTCAGGTGCGCAACAAGGTACTGCACCCCTCTAACGCTGCCATCAACTCTGCGTTCTCCACATGCGTCACATATCTTAGGATGCGCGAGAAGCTCGCCATCACCGATGAACTAAGCTCGGTGGTCGAGTTGTTCGACCTTGTCGACAAGTGCGCCAAGGCTGAGGAAAGCCACCTCTTCATCCATAATGACCCCGACGCAACACCCGACCCTGCCAAGGCTAAAAGCAAGGACATCAAGCGCAAAGGCCCTATCGTTCTTGCGGCGGAGCCCGAGCAGAAGCGCAGCCGTGACAGCGACGAGCCTGAGAAGGACAATTTCCTATTCTCTACTTACCACAATGTGCGCACCCACAACACCGAAGACTGTTAGGTGCTCAAGTCACTCCGCGATGAACGCTTGGGCCATCGTGGAGACCGCAACGACCGTGGCACCGGCCACAATGGAGGCCGCGACGGTGTCCGATGGGACAACCACAAAGGCAACCCCCGCCAGGGCTGGCGCAACCAGCCTCGTGAGGGCCCTTTGCGCGACCAGCCTCGCGAGACAAATTCTCAGGGCAACACAGCCCTTTCGCTGTTGCCGTCGCCGCCCCAAAGGAACAACGCCGACCAGCTCAACGAGGTGATGGGGGCTACCACGAGCCTCACGCAGTAGCCTGCATCCTCGGGGGAGCCCAGGCCCCCACGTCCAATCGCCTCTTCAAGCAGTTCTCTCCTGAGGTGAACGCAGCCATCCCGAGGCCTGAAGCCACGCGGCCCCTCAAGTGGTCGCAATACGCCATCACCTTTGACTCCAAGGACCACCACAAGTCCACCGCTGCCGCAGGCGCGCTTCACATGTTGTGCACCCCCACTATCAACAACATCGTGGTCACCAAGACCCTCATAAACACAGGCGCTGGCCTCAACGTGATATCCATCAAGACCTTCAAGATGCTCCAAGTGCCCTACGACCAGCTGATGCCGACCAGGCCTTTCTACGGGGTGACTGATGGGTCTACCATCCCCCTGGGGCAAGTGCACCTCCCCGTCACCTTCGGCACCCACAACAACTACCACACCGAGCTCACCGACTTCAAAGTGGCGCACATTGGCCTGCCCTACAACGCCATCCTAGGGTACCCAACACTTGCCAAGTTCATGGCATTGACCCACCATGGCTACAACGTTCTCAAGATGCATGGCTGCAGTGGCGTTATCACCACTGCATGCGACGAGAAAAATGTGGTCTGCTCCCTCGAGCGCGCCTACAAGGCCGCCGCGGCAGCGCATTCGGACGGCAAGGGCGCCATCAAGCCACCCGATGCCGCTCCTGCAAAGAATAAGCAGATGCTCTCCCAAGACCGTACTGAGGCGAAGAAGATGTCGGCTGACGGCTGCAGCTTGAGCCCTGCCCTCGCCGTTGGCGCCTGCCTTCCTCCCACATAGGAAGGCGTGCTCGTCACTTTCCTTCGGGCAGGTTTGGATGTTTCCTCTTGGGAGGCATCTGAGCTACCCGACTGTAATGCCCCGGATGTAATACTTTCCCTTTTGGGCATATAATATATCTCCGGCTTCTTCTATTCCATTCCAGGTTCTTTGTCTTTCGGGTTCTCGTCGTTTTGTTGTGTGCGTGTGTGGCATTCATTCATATCATGTAGTCTTGTGCATCGCATTGCATTTGTGTTGTAGGTTGCATCCGGTTCCACGCGTTCCTTCCCGTTGTCCGTTTCGCGTTCCGGAGCTCCCTCACGTGTCCGTGGCGTCCCGTAGGCCTACTTTGGTGTTTGGCCGTGTAACGTTACCGGTTTGGCGCGAGACTTGTCGTGTGTTGTTGTTTTGGTTTGTGTAACCCGCCTGTCAAATCTCGTCGCGTTTCGAGTCCGTTTGCTACCCCATCAGTTTTTCGTGTGGGCTCAAAGTGCCTCCGCTTTGAGGCCCAAGACACCCTACAACAGCCCACTAACCTCCCCTAGGCCCATCCTAACCCCCCTCGCGATCGGATCTGTCGGATCGCGATCGGAGGGCTCTAAAACACCCCAAAACCCTCAAACCCTAGCACCTACCCTATATAATCATCCCCCATGCCATTTTTGGCAGCCTAACCCCCTCCACCTACCACTAGCCTCACCTCCCCCTCATTTTTAGTGCCTGGCCAGAAAAAATCTGCCACTTGGATTCATCCCCTCGAAGCTCCAGCCGCCAGATCGCTGGATCCAGCCGCCGCAGGCTTCGATCCATCGCCGCCGCCAGCCACTGGCTCGAGGGAGCCAGTCGTTCGACCCAGGCGCACCCGCACCAGATCCATCGATCACCTAGGCCGACCGCATCGCAGCACCACTTCGCCTCCATCCTTCCCGTCGCCCGGTTGGACCACATCGCCGCTGCCTGGGCCCTTCGAACCTCACCAGCCCGAAGGCCCAGCTCCACCGCCGCCACTTTTCCTTCGCGGATCGGATCGGGGGGCACAGATCCAGATCCAGCGCCTCCCGACCGCTCGGGCCAGGCGCCCGATCGCCCCCTCGTGCCAGGCGCCCGATCGCCCCCTCGCCAGATCCAACGCCTCCCCGCCGCTGCGTCCGCTGGGCCGGCCGCTCTCCTCCGCAGGCGCGCGGGCCGCCTCCACCCGCCTTCCACTGACGGCCCAGCCTCGGGCCAGGCCTCCTTCGGCTCCCCGCCTCCGTGCCTTCTCTGGAGTGGGCCGCGCCTTCCGCCCGATCGCCGCCAGAGGCCAGCTCGCCTCCTCCCGCATCGCCGGCCCAGCCGAGCCGGGCCTCTCCCTGCCACCCCGCGTCGTCCTCCCGCTGGGCCGAGCCACGGGCCCAGCAACCTCCAACCGCCGTCCCGCCCTGGGCCCGAAGCCGCCGCGTCGGCCCGTCTCCGTCCGCCTGGGCCGGATCCGCTCCAGTTCAGCCCGTTTGACTTCTGTTGACCCCTGAGGTTGCTTCTAATATCCTCTAAGTCCCTGTTGTTTCAGTTTCTGATGCTAATTTCAAACTGCAATATCTTTGTGTGTGTTGCTCCGATTTGCGCTTATGAGGTGTCCAGACGTTCGTGGTGACTAGCACTACGATTCATTCCATTGTGCCATGCATGTTAGAGCTCATCTAGATGCTTATTTTTCTGTTGCAAGAGTGCATCCTGAGATAAACTGTTGCTATGTGTTGTTTTTATGCCATCTTTGCATAGTGATATCTTTTAGCTCGTTTATCCGATTGATGCAAATGACATGTCCACGTGTTCGTCTTGCCATGCTCTACGTGTTGCTTGTGTTAGGTTGCATGATAGATTTATTCTTGCCATGGTTATCCTCGTTGCAAAGTGCCGTGTGGCTGTGATGTTGTTTCACTTGTTATGAAATGCCATCTTGTTGAGCTCACTGATATCGTTGTGTTTATCTCCATGATGCATGCTTGTATGTTTCGGAATCACCATCATGTGTACTTTGATGTGGTGCTTACCACTTGCCATGTTTAGTTTCGAGGTGACTTAAACTTGCTCTTTTAGATGCCATGATGAAACTGCTGTTTCAACACTTAGTGGATTTTCACTAAGTCTGAAATCTGTAACGTTCCGATGCCATGTTTGCGTGCTGCTCTAGGACAAACCATGATAGTTTTGGGGTGGATCTTGATGGTTCCTTGTAGTATATATTGTTGGCTTTCCATTCATGTTCTCACATGCTTATTTGAGTGGCTGTAGCATGTTTAACTTTTGCTCCAAAGTTTCAATAAAATTCTGCTGTCAGAATTTTATTGTCAAGTTCAATATGTCCAAGCTTGTTACTATTGATCTGTGGCTCCTTTGGGGGTGCACCTTTGGACTTATTTGCTGTAGGATATGTCTAGTTTATGTTCATGCTCTTTGCCATGTTGTTTGAGTGCTGTAGCTTATTTTTCTAGTGCTCCGAAGTTGCTATGTTGCTGTAATTTTCAGCTTTCGCCTATTTCTTGTTTCGGGCATAACTTTTAGCCCGTAGCTCCGATTTCAGCGAGTCTTATATGAAACTTGATTGATTTCTGTGTAGATTCATAATCTCCTATTGTTGCCATGTTTTGAAGTGATTTGCTTGAGTGCTATTTTCCGTGCTTCGTGTGCATCCTTAGTGCATCCATCATGCATCCATCATTTTTGTGTGCGCATTGCATCTTGTTGATTCGTGCCTTGTGTGATTGTTTTGTTTAGAGCCGGAAGCTGAGACCGAGTACGAGTACGAGCACGAGGTTACCAACGAGGTTGAGCACGAGGACCCTTCTTACGATCCGAACGACTACACTTCAGGCAAGATGACCGAACCCCGATAACATTACTATCTTTGCCTATTGCTAGAGTATCGCTCTATAGTTTTGCCTCAATGCCCATGTCTTTCCTGTCAGCCTCCTACTTGTAACCATGTCCATGTCTAACCACCCTACCTATGCAAACCGTTGTTTGGCTAAGTACGCTTCGCTCAGCCCTTCTTATAGCATTGCTAGTTGCAGGTGAAGTTTGAAGATGCTTGCTTCATGTTGAAGTTTGTTGGGTTATATCACACTATATAAATGCTTAAAAATGAAATCATCTATATATTGGCAAGGGTGGAAGGCTAAGCCTTTTGCTTGGTGATTTGTTCCACTCATGCCGTTAGGAACCGTTTAAACCGGTGTTATGTTCCTTGATTATGCGTTCCTAACACGGTTGGGGTGTATGGGACCCCCTCGATAAACCGCTAAGTGCTAAGTCTTTTCTAGCAAGTCCCAACATTGGTACTATTTGCCTAATAACTAAATAACTTGCATAGGGAGTTATAAACCCTTTTCCTTAATTCTACAACCCGGGCCAGTGCTCCACATGAGTGTTGGTCCAAACTGGGGGTTACGCGGGGCCACCTCGAGGGAACTCAAGGTTTGGTAAAAACCTGTGGGATCACCCATCTGGTCATGGCCTGAGACGAGATACGCGTGGCTACTATCAGGGTGTCGGCACGCCGGGAGGATTTGCTGGATTAGCCTTACCTTAGTTCGAAGTATCTTGAGCACGGGATTCCGAGAATACTCGGGTCTTCCCACTTTGGAGTTGCGACTCCGCAGATCGTGGGCTTGTAATGGGCCAAGTTGGAACACCCCTGCAGGGTTATGAACTTTCGAAAGCCGTGCCCGCGGTTATGTGGCAGATGGGAGCTTGTTAATATCCGGTTGTAGATAACTTGACACAATGTTTCAATACACTACCAGCGTGTGTACCGTGACTGTCAATTTCCGAATAGGGATTCGGGAGTTGAACACGGTGGGGTTATGTTTGTTGAGCTGTAGCTAGGATCACTTCGTGATCATCTCTCGACCGAGGCACTTCTCTTCTCGCACTCTTTCACGTAAGCTAGTGCTAGTTGCTGCTGCAGACACTTATTCTTTTCTTCAGCCTTATCCTCTCCCAAGGCTTAAATAGTCTTGTTACCCGGGAACGGGATTGCTGAGTCCTCTGTGGCTCACAGTTACTTCACCACACCAGATGCAGGTCCAGTGGTGAGCTATCCAGGTGATGGCACCGAGCTAGACTGGGAGTATGACGAGGAGCGTAGCCGATACTATGTTCGTTATCCTGATGATCAGTAGTGGTGACTTCTACTAGGATTCGATCCGACCTGTGGTTTTAAATTATGTTTGGTATCTTGTCATTTGGATTTTACCCTTAGAGGGCTGTGATGTTCATTGTATGATGATTGAGACATGTATTGTATTTGTGTGACGTGGCGAGTGTAAGCCAACTATGTTTATGTTTTCCATCCCCTTTTTACATGAGTTGTGCAAAGATACCAGACTTGCGATCATTCCAGCATGGGGTTATGTCTCTAAGTCGTGCCTCGACATGTAGGAGATATAGCTCCATCCTGGGCATTACAAGTTGGTATTCAGAGCCTTCTCCGACCTAGGAGCCCCCACTGATTGATCGAATCGTTGACGGTCGAGTATAGGCACACACTGAAAACATTTTGAGTCCTATATTATATCGGAGAGTAGGATTTCTTTGCTTCTCATCCCCTTTCTCTCTGGTGAGGACTCCTGACGACTACTCTTGTCTCTTCTATCTTCAAAAATTGCACCAATTTTTTTTTAGGAATCTCGCGAGTATTCTGGGATTGTTTCGATGTTCTTGTGACGAGAATATTGTTCTCGATGCCTCCTGACATTAGGGGTTGTGGCAGTGTCCCGGGGAGTTGAGCTTCGGGGTATTGTCGTCACAAGCATATCGCGGCAGTACTAAATACTTAAGACGGCCGACATCGAAAATCTCTCCTATACGGTTAGTGGCAAGATAACCCCGACATCACCCAGTACTGGGGAGGTAGTTCGGGAGTATTGCCATAGCTTGTTATAGTGGATGCTTTTCGAAGGTCCGAGGTAGACAGTTTCCGAGAAAGACTGGTTATGTGTTGAAGGATGGATACACCTGGATGTAGGTTTAGAGTTGATTGCGCGGTGCTTCCCGTGTATCCCCAACACCTGATTGCATAACTGGAATCTTTCGGAAATTAATAGGTGGGTTTATCCAGTAGATCGTAGGCATTCTTCCAACGAATGCAGGTTAGTGAGTTTGGGGTTCTACATTGAGTGAAGTGGTATTATGACCGATGTTCTGATCGGGAGTTGCATCTTAAAGGGTCCTTGGCTATGCTGATCCGGGGATTGCAAAACCCTTTCGTAACGCGTTCATATGCTTTCAGCACAAAGATGTTAGAACGAAGCTCCTATCTTGTGTTTGTTTCCATCCGTACCTTGTTGTTTTTCTTATTTACCTTTTGTCCCCTATGTGGCTTCTCGTGAAGATTGATGTTATCATTTAACTGAGAATTTCATTCGTTCCTATTGTTCGAATGATTATTATGAAGACTTGTTACAATTCATTCCATTGATTCAGCTTATACCTTCTGTCAATCAATTGCTGATTCATGGTCATCTATTTCAGGATGGCTCCGAAAAGGGTTCCCAACGCTAACCCAGAGGGTGAAGAGGTCCCAGATCGTCCTCCTTCCCCTCCTCCTCCGTCTGAGGCTTGGAGAGCGATTATGCAGACTACAACTCAGAACACCCAGATGTTGATGCAGATGATGCAACAGATGCAAGCTAATCAAGCTAATCAGGGTGTTCCAGGGAATCAAGGCAACTTCTTCAACCAGCAGCACCATGCTACTCTCAACCAGTTCTTGGCCAATAATCCAAAAGCTTTCAGTTACTGTGTCGACCCTCTTGATGCTGAAGATTGGTTAACCGACATAAAGAAGCATTTTGAGTGCAGTAACGTGAAGGAAGAGGACTATGTGAAATTTGCAGCATTCCAACTCAAAGACCAAGCAGCTGACTAGTGGCAGCAGTACAAAGACTCCAGGCCAGGTCGTGTGATCTCTTGGGAGGATTTCTGCAAAGACTTTCGCTCTCACCACATTCCTACAAGTGTCATCGAGGGTATGCGTGAGCAATTCCGCAACCTGAAGCAGAGCTCTATGACAGTCTATCAATATAATGTCAAGTTCCAAAACCTCGCCCGCTATGCTAAGCAAGACATTCCTGATGCCAAGAGCAAAATCTACCAGTTCCGTGGAGGTCTGAAAGATGAACTTCAACTTGCTCTCACCTTGTTCGAGCCCGATGAATTCGACAAATTCTATAATATGGCTTTGAAACAAGAGGCAGCTCAGCTTAAGATGGAGGCTTCTAAAAAGAGAATTCGAGATGCCGTTCACTCTTCCTCATCGTCTCAGTTGGCTGCGAAACAACAGAAATTTTGGCTTCCTCCTCCTCAAGTGATTCGAGCTCCTTACAACAACTCCAACAACTCCAACAGCAACAAGAACTCCGGTGGACGTGGTTTCTCCCGCCCACCCAACCCGAGCAACCAGTCGAAGAAGCAGTTTCAGTCTCAAGGCTCCAAGTCCAGTGGTTCTCATTTCCGTCCTCTCTCAGAAGTGACTTGCAACAAGTGCACTCAGAAAGGTCACTATGCCAACAGATGTCCGAACCCGAAGCGTCTTCCACCTCCTCCACCTGTGAGCACAGCTATTGTCAAGCATAATCCAAAGTCTGCAAGGGTCAATCTGATGAGTGCAGCGCAAGCGGAGAATTCTTATGATGTCATTTTGGGTAACCTTCCAGTTAACTCCATCCCTGCTAAAGTTTTGTTTGATTCGGGTGCTTCATGCTCTTTCATGTCTCAACCATTTGCATCCAAGTATAATGTGGACATCAAAAGTTTGCCAAGGGAGTTATCAGTTGTTTCTCCGGGTAGATTGATGCATTCTCGTATATATGCTCCGGATGTTTCTATTCGCATGGGTGATTATCGATTTTTGGCTTCTTCGGTGGTTGTTGGTAATTCCGACATCGACCTCATCCTCGGGATGGATTGGCTTTCTCAGCATGATGCTCACATTGATTGTGCATAGAAAGAAGTCAAGATGACTCATCCTGATGAAGATGTGATTATCTTTGCCTCCAGGGATAACACTATCAGGCTTTTCTCTCTCAATGATAAGGGCGAAATTAATGCCATATCTCAAATTCCGGTGGTGAACGAATATCAAGACGTCTTTCCTGAAGAACTTCCAGGCATGCCTCCACACCGTCAGGTGGAATTTGTCATTGAACTCGAGCCGGGTACTGAGCCAGCATGCCGGCGTCCGTACAAGCTCTCTCCGGACGAATTGAAGGAATTGAAGAAGCAGCTTGATAAACAGGAGAGTATGGGTCTCATCAGGCCTAGTACGTCTCCTTGGGGCTGTGGTGTCTTATTTGTCAAGAAGAAAGATGGCACGGAGCGTCTCTATGTTGATTACCGGCCATTGAACAAGAAGACAATAAAGAACAAGTATCCGCTCCCCAACATCAACGAACTCTTCGAGCAACTCAAAGGATCTAAAGTGTTCTCTAAGCTCGATCTCCGAATGGGCTATCACCAAATTCGCATTCGCGAGGAAGACATTCCCAAGACTGCCTTCAGAACGAGCTACGGCTCATACGAGTATACTGTCATGTCCTTTGGTCTCGCCAATGCTCCTCCTACCTTTTCGAGGATGATGCACTACATCTTCAACCCCTATACTGGCGAGTTTGTGCTTGTGTATCTAGATGATATTCTGGTGTTTTCCAAGAATGAAGAAGATCACGAAAAGCACTTACGTCTGGTTCTTGATCGACTCCGTGAGCATAAGTTCTATGCCAAGTTCTCCAAGTGCGAGTTTTGGCTCGATAAGGTTTTGTACCTGGGCCATATCATCTCAGCTGACGGTATTGCGGTAAATCCCGAGAAAGTTGAAGCAATTGTCAACTGGGAAGCTCCTCAGAACGTCAAGCAACTCCGTAGTTTTCTGGGTCTTGCCAGCTATTGCAGAAGGTTCGTTGAGAACTTCTCCAAGATTGCCAAGCCTCTTTCCAACTTGCTTCAGAAGAATGTCAAATACTTTTGGTCTCCAGAGTGTGAAGTGGCATTCAAAACTCTCAAAGAAAAGCTCGTCTCTGCTCCAGTTCTTACTCCTCCAGATGAGTCCAAGCCCTATGAAGTATTCTGTGATGCTTCTCTTCAAGGCCTTGGTGGTGTGCTTATGCAAGATAAGAGAATTGTGGCATACACTTCTCGTCAGCTGAAGCCAAGTGAGAAGAACTATCCCACACATGATCTCGAGCTAGCAGCTGTGGTACATGCTTTGATTACGTGGAGACATCTGTTGTTGGGTAGAAAGGTCGACATCTTCACTGATCACAAGAGCTTGAAGTACATCTTCACACAGCCGCATCTGAACCTCCGCCAGACTCGTTGGGTTGAAATGATCCAAGAGTATAATCCCAGCATTGAATACACTCCTGGCAAGGCGAATGTGATTGCAGATGCTTTGAGCAGAAAGGCATATTGCAACAGCCTTCTTATCAAGCCGTTCCAGCCTGAGCTTTGTGAAGCATTCAGGAAGCTCAACCCCCAAGTTGTTCCGCAGGGTTTTCTTGCAAATCTTCAAATTGCTCCTACCTTGGAAGATCAGGTCCGTGAGGCCCAACTCAGGGATACCATGGTGAAGAAGGTGAAACATGGTATTGCAAAGGGCACTCCAAAATACAAGTGCTTTCGTGTTGATGAGAGAGATACCTTGTTCTTCGAGGACATAATCGGTGTTCCCAAAGGTGATCTCAGGAAGCTCATAATGGAAGAAGCACATGATTCTCTCCTTTCCATTCATCCTGGCAGTTCCAAGATGTACCAAGACCTCAAGCAATCTTACTGGTGGACACGCATGAAAAGGGAAATTGCCCAATTCGTGAACGAATATGATGTTTGCAGAAGAGTGAAAGCAGAACATCAACGTCCAGCCGGTCTTCTCCAACCTCTTCCTATTCCCGAGTGGAAGTTCGACCACATTGAAATGGACTTCGTCACTGGTTTTCCTAAGTCCAAGCGAGGGAATGATTCTATCTTCGTGGTGATTGACAAGCTTACCAAAGTCGCTCACTTCCTTCCAGTCAAAGAATCAATCAATGCAGCCCAATTGGCAGAGCTGTACACTTCCAGAATTGTGTCCTTACATGGCATTCCTCAAGTTATCTCCTCAGACCGTGGAAGTTTGTTCACTTCAAAGTTCTGGGACTCCTTTCAGTCCGCCATGGGCACTAAGATCAGGTTCAGCACTGCTTTTCACCCTCAGACTAGTGGTCAAGTCGAGCGAGTGAATCAGATTCTAGAAGACATGCTCCGAGCCTGTGTCATCTCCTTTGGCATGAAATGGGAAGACTGCCTTCCATTTGCCGAGTTCTCTTACAACAACAGCTTTCAAGCAAGTGCAGGCAAAGCTCCGTTTGAAATCCTCTATGGCAGAAAGTGCCGTACCCCTCTCAACTGGTCTGAAACAGGCGAACGTCAACTTCTTGGCAATGACTTGATCTCAGAAGCCGAAGAAATGTGCAAAGTCATACGTGAGAATCTCAAGGCCTCTCAGTCGCGTCAGAAGAGCTACTATGACGGCAAGCATCGTGATTTGGCCTTCAACATTGGTGATCATGTATATCTCCGTGTGTCTCCGATGAAAGGCACCCAAAGATTCGGTATCAAAGGAAAGCTTGCTCCTAGATACGTCGGGCCTTTCAAGATTCTTGGCAAAAGAGGCGATCTAGCTTATCAACTTGAGCTCCCTTCCAACTTCGCCAATGTTCATGATGTGTTCCATGTGTCTCAACTTCGCAAATGCTTCAAGGCACCTGAACGCATGATTCCGTTTGAAGAGATTGATCTTCAACAAGACTTGTCCTACCGAGAGCATCCCGTTGCTATTCTCGAAGAAATCGAGCGCAAGACCCGCAACAAGTCCATCAAATTCTTGAAAGTCAAGTGGTCACATCACACCGACCGAGAAGCTACGTGGGAACAAGAAGATCATCTTCGTTCCGAGTACCCTTCCTTTTTCCAGTCCTAGATCTCGGGATGAGATCTTTTTGTAGTAGAGGAGAGTTTGTAATGCCCCGGATGTAATACTTTCCCTTTTGGGCATATAATATATCTCCGGCTTCTTCTATTCCATTCCGGGTTCTTTGTCTTTCGGGTTCTCGTCGTTTTGTTGTGTGCGTGTGTGGCATTCATTCATATCATGTAGTCTTGTGCATCGCATTGCATTTGTGTTGTAGGTTGCATCCGGTTCCACGCGTTCCTTCCCGTTGTCCGTTTCGCGTTCCGGAGCTCCCTCACGTGTCCGTGGCGTCCCGTAGGCCCACTTTGGTGTTTGGCCGTGTAACGTTACCGGTTTGGCGCGAGACTTGTCGTGTGTTGTTGTTTTGGTTTGTGTAACCCGCCTGTCAAATCTCGTCGCGTTTCGAGTCCGTTTGCTACCCCATCAGTTTTTCGTGTGGGCTCAAAGTGCCTCCGCTTTGAGGCCCAAGACACCCTACAACAGCCCACTAACCTCCCCTAGGCCCATCCTAACCCCCCCTCGCGATCGGATCCGTCGGATCGCGATCGGAGGGCTCTAAAACACCCCAAAACCCTCAAACCCTAGCACCTACCCTATATAATCATCCCCCATGCCATTTTTGGCAGCCTAACCCCCTCCACCTACCTCTAGCCTCACCTCCCCCTCATTTTCAGTGCCTGGCCAGAAAAAATCTGCCACTTGGATTCATCCCCTCGAAGCTCCAGCCACCAGATCGCTGGATCCAGCCGCCGCAGGCTTCGATCCATCGCCGCCGCCAGCCACTGGCTCGAGGGAGCCAGTCGTTCGACCCAGGCGCACCCGCACCAGATCCATCGATCACCTGGGCCGACCGCATCGCAGCACCACATCGCCTCCATCCTTCCCGTCGCCCGCTTGGACCACATCGCCGCCACCTGGGCCCTTCGAACCTCACCAGCCCGAAGGCCCAGCTCCACCGCCGCCACTTTTCCTTCGCGGATCGGATCGGGGGTCACCGATCCAGATCCAGCGCCTCCCGACCGCTCGGGCCAGGCGCCCGATTGCCCCCTCGCCAGATCCAACGCCTCCCCGCCGCTGCGTCTCGCCACTGGGCCAGCCGGTCTCCTCCGCAGGCGCGCGGGCCGCCTCCACCCGCCTTCCACCGACGGCCCAGCCTCGGGCCAGGCCTCCTTCGGCTCCCCGCCTCCGGGCCTTCTCTGGAGTGGGCCGCGCCTTCCGCCCGATCGCCGCCAGAGGCCAGCTCGCGTCCTCCCGCATCGCCGGCCCAGCCGAGCCGGGCCTCTCCCTGCCATCCCGCGCCGTCCTCCCGCTGGGCCGAGCCAGGGGCCCAGCAACCTCCAACCGCCGTCCCGCCCTGGGCCCGAAGCCGCCGTGCCGGCCCGTCTCCGTCCGCCTGAGCTGGATCCGCTCCAGTTCAGCCCGTTTGACTTCTGTTGACCCCTGAGGTTGCTTCTAATATCCTCTAAGTCCCTGTTGTTTTAGTTTCTGATGCTAATTTCAAACTGCAATATCTTTGTGTGTGTTGCTCCGATTTGCGCTTATGAGGTGTCCAGACGTTCGTGGTGACTAGCACTACGATTCATTCCATTGTGCCATGCATGTTAGAGCTCATCTAGATGCTTATTTTTCTGTTGCAAGAGTGCATCCCGAGATAAACTGCTGCTATGTGTTGTTTTTATGCCATCTTTGCATAGTGATATCTTTTAGCTCGTTTATCCGATTGATGCAAATGACATGTCCACGTGTTCGTCTTGCCATGCTCTACATGTTGCTTGTGTTAGGTTGCATGATAGATTTATTCTTGACATGGTTATCCTCGTTGCAAAGTGCCGTGTGGCTGTGATGTTGTTTCACTTGTTAAGAAATGCCATCTTGTTGAGCTCATTACTATCGTTGTGTTTATCTCCATGATGCATGCTTGTATGTTTCGGAATCACCATCATGTGTACTTTGATGTGGTGCTTACCACTTGCCATGTTTAGTTTCGAGGTGACTTAAACTTGCTCTTTTAGATGCCATGATGAAACTGTTGTTTCAACACTTAGTGGATTTTCACTAAGTCTGAAATCTGTAACGTTCCGATGCCATGTTTGCGTGCTGCTCTAGGACAAACCATGATAGTTTTGGGGTGGATCTTGATGGTTCCTTGTAGTATATATTGTTGGCTTTCCATTCATGTTCTCACATGCTTATTTGAGTGGCTGTAGCATGTTTAACTTTTGCTCCAAAGTTTCAATAAAATTCTGCTGTCAGAATTTTATTGTCAAGTTCAATATGTCCAAGCTTGTTGCTATTGATCTGTGGCTCCTTTGGGGGTGCACCTTTGGACTTATTTGCTGTAGGATATGCCTAGTTTATGTTCATGCTCTTTGCCATGTTGTTTGAGTGTTGTAGCTTATTTTTCTAGTGCTCCGAAGTTGCTATGTTGCTGTAATTTTCAGCTTTCGCCTATTTCTTGTTTCGGGCATAACTTTTAGCCCGTAGCTCCGATTTCAGCGAGTCTTATATGAAACTTGATTGATTTCTGTGTAGATTCATAATCTCCTATTGTTGCCATGTTTTGAAGTGATTTGCTTGAGTGTTATTTTCCGTGCTCCGTGTGCATCCTTAGTGCATCCGTCATGCATCCATCATTTTTGTGTGCGCATTGCATCTTGTTGATTCGTGCCTTGTGTGATTGTTTTGTTTAGAGCCGGAAGCTGAGACCGAGTACGAGTACGAGCACGAGGTTACCAATGAGGTTGAGCACGAGGACCCTTCTTACGATCCGAACGACTACACTTTAGGCAAGATGACCGAACCCCGATAACATTACTATCTTTGCCTATTGCTAGAGTATCGCTCTATAGTTTTGCCTCGATGCCCATGTCTTTCCTGTCAGCCTCCTACTTGTAACCATGTCCATGTCTAACCACCCTACCTATGCAAACCGTTGCTTGGCTAAGTACGCTTCGCTCAGCCCTTCTTATAGCATTGCTAGTTGCAGGTGAAGTTTGAAGATGCTTGCTTCATGTTGAAGTTTGTTGGGTTATATCACACTATATAAATGCTTAAAAATGAAATCATCTATATATTGGTAAGGGTGGAAGGCTAAGCCTTTTTCTTGGTGATTTGTTCCACTCATGCCGTTAGGAACCGTTTAAACCGGTGTTATGTTCCTTGATTATGCGTTCCTAACACGGTTGGGGTGTATGGGACCCCCTCGATAAACCGCTAAGTGCTAAGTCTTTTCCAGCAAGTCCCAACATTGGTACTATTTGCCTAATAACTAAATAACTTGCATAGGGAGTTATAAACCATTTTCCTTAATTCTACAACCCGGGCCAGTGCTCCACATGAGTGTTGGTCCAAACTGGGGGTTACGCGGGGCCACCTCGAGGGAACTCAAGGTTTGGTAAAAACCTGTGGGATCACCCATCCAGTCGTGGCCTGAACGAGATACGCGCGGCTACTATCAGGGTGTCGGCACGCCGGGAGGATTTGCTGGATTAGCCTTACCTTAGTTCGGAGTATCTTGAGCACGGGATTCCGAGAATACTCGGGTCTTCCCACTTTGGAGTTGCGACTCCGTGGATCGTGGGCTTGTAATGGGCCAAGTTGGAACGCCCCTGCAGGGTTATGAACTTTCAAAAGCCGTGCCCGCGGTTATGTGGCAGATGGGAGCTTGTTAATATCCGGTTGTAGATAACTTGACACAATGTTTCAATACACTACCAGCGTGTGTACCGTGACTGTCAATTTCCGAATAGGGATTCGGGAGTTGAACACGGTGGGGTTATGTTTGTTGAGCTGTAGCTAGGATCACTTCGTGATCATCTCTCGACCGAGGCACTTCTTTTCTCGCACTCTTTCACGTATGCTAGTGCTAGTTGCTGCTGCAGACACTTATTCTTTTCTTCAGCCTTATCCTCTCCCAAGGCTTAAATAGTCTTGTTACCCGGGAACGGGATTGCTGAGTCCTCTGTGGCTCACAGTTACTTCACCACACCAGATGCAGGTCCAGTGGTGAGCTATCCAGGTGATGGCACCGAGCTAGACTGGGAGTATGACGAGGAGCATAGCCGATACTATGTTCGTTATCCTGATGATCAGTAGTGGTGACTTCTACTAGGATTCGATCCGACCTGTGGTTTTAAATTATGTTTGGTATCTTGTCATTTGGATTTTACCCTTAGAGGGTTGTGATGTTCATTGTATGATGATTGAGACATGTATTGTATTTGTGTGACGTGGCGAGTGTAAGCCAACTATGTTTATGTTTTACATCCCCTTTTTACATGAGTTGTGCAAAGATACCAGACTTGCGATCATTCCAGCATGGGGTTATGTCTCTAAGTCGTGCCTCGACACGTAGGAGATATAGCTCCATCCTGGGCATTACACCGACGCGCCAAGGGAGGTGGCCGAGCACCACTCAACGGTGTGCCCTAGCGCAGACGTCGTCAAGCAAGGAGTATGGTGCCAGGCGCAATGGAAGAAGGAGTTCGTCATCGAGGAGATCTGTGAGCTGAAGGAAGCTGGGGCCAGCTAGCAGGAGCGCCGCCGCGCGTGGCTCGCCAGCCTCTTCGTCATCCCCAGGGAGGGCGGCAAGGTGCACATGTGCATCGACTTCGCGAGCCTCAACAGGGCTGTCCCCAGGACCCATTTTTGCCATCGCATAGGCCGAGGCGCGGGTCTTGCAACCAGCTATGCTCGCATGCCCTTCGGCCCGATGAATGCCGGCGCAACCTTCCAGAGGCTGGCGCGAGTCGCATTGAAGCCTTGCGAGCCACTGGCCCCTGCAGGCCCTTTGAGTCCCGAGAGCCCCTCGGCCCCCGAAGGCTGAGCTTCCGCGGCACCCCTCTTCAAGCAACCCCGCAGCACTGTATCACTAGGTGACCTTTTTTAATTTAAAATGAGGGCACCCCACGGGCTGCACCAACCTCGAGCTAACCCGTGTTAGACACGACAACCGCGTAACTTTTTGGTTGTATAACGAATCTTGCTTATGCCCTGATGAATTTATGTTTTTTGTATAATTCTTTGACCGGTGCAATGCCACCTCGAGAGCGCTACGTGCTCGCGACTCCTCTCCTGACCGTCCCATGAGGGGGGCTAGGCACGACGTCTGTGCTCGGGTCCGTCCCTGCAGCGTTGATAAATCCAAGTGATCGAGATTTGGCTCGCGGGCCTGCCCCCGTGCATGCCACCTTGTCAAGGTCCTTGGTGCTTTATCTCCTCACGAAACAACCATGAGCAAGTCAATGATGCACGTTGATCCCCATACCATGAAATCTCTCAACATGTAGTAACCAGGGAACCAAGCGCTCGGGAGACACGCACACAATGTCTCGCGCGCCAGGCGGTGACAACAGCCCGTAAGGGAGGCCTCGCTAGCGAGGGCTTCAAGGAGCCGGTCCTCGAGAGGCACATCTCGAAAGTCACGTTGACCCCTCGCGGGTCGAGGTCCCCTCAACACGACCCACCATGAAAGCTAAGTTTAACCACCTCGCGAGATGCAACTATTGCCACTAGAATTGCCTCCTCTCGCGACCTTGGCGAAAGTTGTCGCCTCCTTTTCACGTGATCCGCTTGCACGTCAAAGGGAGGCTCCCAGAGCATCGCGTCTCGGGGGACCTCACTATCTCTCGGTGCCCATCACCTCCTGGCCTTGTCCAGGCATCGCGACCTGACATACCAGCGACGACTGAGGTTCTCTCAGGGGCTAGGTCCTAACGATATAGAACACTTAGGCGAGCAAGAAAAAGAGGAGCAGGCCTCATGAGGGAACTTCAGGAGGGAACATACGACCGAACCACCAAAGCATCAAATTGAAGACGCAAAAACCATAATGTTTTCACACACCCCATGCGGGGCTTACATTGATCTGATGTAGGAGAAAAGAAAAACGGAGAAGGGTACCTGAGGTGGGGCGCTGCTACCCTCTAGACTCCAGTTCGGGCGTCGGTCCGTGGCTAATCAGAGTCTTCATCCTCTCTCTTGACATGGGGGAGCCATCGCTACTTCCACTCCCGTTGGAGGGAGATGTGTCGCCATCACCGTCTTCTTCATCAGAGGGGTCACTATTCTCAGTCCCCACGCAGCACCCTAGCTGGCTACCAGAGACCCCGAAGATCTTCATGAAGAGTGTGGCAGCCCTGTCGTACTTGAAATGGAGGACATGCCCCCTCTTTAGGCCGCGGGCGAGGGGGGACGACTCCCACCCCTGCTTCAGGGACATGAAGCCCGTGGGGGTGAACTCCGTCGCCACCCAGGAAGGGCCATTGCAGCAGCCATCCGCCTACAGCCAGAGGCCCAGCGGCGCGCGGTCCGCCATCTCCTCCACGAAGGAGTCCAAGAGCGAGAGCCAGGTGCAGGGCCGGTGGTGCATGTCCACGATGAATTCACGGCTGCCTCGGCCGAATAACTCCCTGCCTGGGAAGGAAGGGTGGCCGCGCCGCCTCGGCCACCTCGGCCGCGGGCGCCTTGCCCTCCGCGCCTGCACCCAACGCCCTTCTTGGGGCCACTCGAGCCAGTGTCAGCAGCCGACGAGGAGTGCCTGCGCCCCCGGGGTGGCACCCTGGCGATGCGGCGGTTGCACAAGCCCGACCTCTTCCCCTCGCCATTGTTGCAAAAGCTTACCTGGACTATGGAGCAAGATGGAGGAGATGGAGAAGGAAATATGCCCTAGAGGCAATAATAAAGTTGTTATTTATATTTCCTTGTATATCATGATAAATTTATTTTATTCATGCTAGAATTGTATTAACCGGAAACTTGATACAGACAAAACAGAGTGTCCCTAGTATGCCTCTACTAGACTAGCTCGTTAAACAAAGATGGTTATGTTTCCTAGCCATAGACATGTGTTGTAATTTGATCAACGGGATCACATCATTAGGAGAATGATGTGATGGACAAGACCCATCCGTTAGCTTAGCACTATGATCGTTTAGTTTTATTGCTATTGCTTTCTTCATGACTTATACATGTTCCTCTGGCTATGAGATTATGCAACTCCCGAATACGAGAGGAACACCTTGTGTGCTATCAAACATCACAACGTAACTGGGTGATTATAAAGATGCTCTACAGGTGTCTCTGAAGGTGTTTGTGGTGTTGGCATAGATCGATAATAGGATTTGTCACTCCGAGTGTAGGAGAGGTATCTGGGCCCTCTCGTTAATACACATCATAATAAGCCTTGCAAGAAAATGACTAATGAGTTAGTCACGATATGATGTATCACAGAACGAGTAAAGAGACTTGCTGATAACGAGATTGAACTAGGTATGATGATACCGACGATTGAATCTCGGACAAGTAACATACCGATGACAAAGGGAACAACGTATGTTGTTATGCGATTTGACCAATAAAGATCTTCGTAGAATATGTAGGAACCAATATGAGCATCGAGGTTCCGCTATTGGTTATTGACCGTAGATGAGTCTCAGTCATGTCTACATAGTTCTCGAACCCGTAGGGTCCGCACGCTTAACGTTTGATGACGATCGGTATTATGAGTTTATGTGTACCGAAGGTTGTTCGGAGTCCCGCATGAGATCACGGACATGACGAGGAGTCTCGAAATGGTCGAGACATAAAGACTGATATATTGGACCATGTTGTTCGGACACCGTAAGTGTTCCGGAGAGTTTCAGATAAAACCGGAGTGCCGGAGGCTTACCGGAACCCCCGGGAGGTTAATGGGCCACCATGAGCCCTAGAAGAGAGAGGGCTGGCCAAGGAGGTGGCGCGCGCCCCCCTAGTCCGAGTTGGACAAGGGGTGGGGGCGGCGCCCCCCTCCTTCCTTCTCTCCCCTTCCTCCTTCCTTCTCCTCCTTGTTGGACTAGGCAAGGGGGGAAACCTACTCGTACTAGGAGTAGGATTCCTTCCCCTTGGCGCGCCCCATGTAGGCCGACCTCCTCCTCCCTCCCTCCTTTATATACGTGGGGATGGGGCACCCCATAGACACACAAGTTAATTTCTTAGCCGTGTGCCGTGCCCCCCTCCACAGTTACACACCTCGGTCATATCGTTGTAGTGCTTAGGCGAAGCCCTCCGCCGGTAACTTCATCATCACCGTCACCACGCCGTCGTGCTGACGAAACTCTCCCTCGGCCTCAACTGGATCAAGAGTACGAGGGACGTCACCGAACTGAACGTGCCCAGATCGTGGAGATGCCGCACGTTCGGTACTTGATCGGTTGGATCACGAAGACGTTCGACTACATCAACCGTGTTACTCAACGCTTCCGCTTTCGGTGTACGAGGGTACGTGGACACACTCTCCCCGCTCGTTGCTATGCTTCTCCTAGATAGATCTTGTGTGATCACAGGTAATTTGTTTGAAATACTATGTTCCCCAATAGTGGTATCAGAGCCAGGTCTATGCATAGATGTTATATGCACGAGTAGAACACAAAGAGTTGTGGGCGATAATAGTCATACTGCTTACTAGCATGTCATACTTTGATTCGGCGGTATTGTTGGATGAAGCGGCCCAGACCGACATTACATGACCGCGTTCATGAGACTAGTTCTACCGTCGTGCTTCGCACACGGGTGGCTAGTGGGTGTCTGTTTCTCCAGCTTTAGTTGAATCGAGTGTGACTACGCATGGTCCTTGTTGAAGGTTAAAATAGCACACTTGACAAAAATTTAGTGTGGTTTTGATGCGTAGGTAATAACGGTTCTTGCTAAAGCCCGTAGCAGCCACGTAAAACTTGCAACAACAAAGTAGAGGACGTCTAACTTGTTTTTGCAGGGCATGTTGTGATGTGATATGGTCAAGACGTGATGAGTTATATGTTGTTGTATGAGATGATCATATTTTGTAAATTATCGGCAACCGACAGGAGCCTTATGGTTGTTTCTTTATTGTATGAATTGCGAAAGCCATGCAATTGCTTTACTTTATCACTATGAGTTAGCGATACACTAGTACGCGTCGGTCCTAAACAAACGGTTTTTAACCCCTTTCCACGACGACATTTGGATCCATCACCAAGTGAGTGTGGGCGATAGGGGTTCCTTCCCACACGACCCAGAAACCGTCGGGATATGCCCTCCTGGCACAAACGCTCGGCAAAATGAGGTCGTGTGCGATCGGCGAGCGGTCAAATACGAAAATACATACAGTGGAGCTAAAAAACACAATTATACGACGAAATTGTTTCTGGTCGCAAGTACATCCCACACAGTCAGTCCCCGCTAAACGTTTACGTTCGTATGCACATCCCACACAGTCGCTCCAAGGAAAACGTTTCCATTCACAGGTACATCACACACAATTTTTCCCGTTAAATCATTTGTGATAGCATTGCCATTGCACACGATATTAACAATTTTATCGTTTGCGTTATTGAATGTATCACACACGGTGCATAGAAAAAACTATGTGGCAAAGGCTGTCCATCACACACACTTTTTATGTGGTAAACGTTTGCGTAAGGTGGCCTAACGCAAACAGTTTTCAAGAGAAAGTCGTGTGTGTAGTGGAGATTGATCGCACACGTAGTGGATCCTAGAAACGTTTCTGATCTCCACGTATATCGCAGACGTTTCGTTTTCGCAAACCGTGTGCAGTGTAATCCCTAATTAATCCAATTAATCCCTAATTTAAAAATCACATGTTTTGAATTTGAAAGTAGGCAATCACTTATTTCATATCCAACCACATTTATTACAAATATAGGTTCAACCACCAATCCATAATTCGATGCACAGGTACATATATTGAAGAACTACAGAAGCACCAAGTAAAGAATGATGAACCACAGTTGTACTAAAGACTGTAAAGAGAGAGACGAAAGACATTCTGGTTGCTGGAGAAGGTGAAGCGGAATGCTCATATTGTGCCCTCCTCCATGCGTAATGCACCCACGACTCTAGGACAACCCCTTGTGATGGCTGCCCGTCCATCCTTCATTGTCTTCGTTAGGACTTCTCGATGCTCATTGTAGTGTGGATGAAATACTTTAACCTTCATTGTGTGTCCACCAATCATGTACTTTCCGAGGTAATCTTGAGTGAACTGCTTCGGGAACCACTCAGAACGAAAAAGATTCAGACATTGTTGTCTAACAACTCATTATGGGCAGTAAAAAGAGAAGGCTGCAGAGTTTGTAGTTACCATCCTACAACTCATTGTTGTGTTGGATAGAGCATAAACAAATAATTTGCTTGCCACCATTCGTATTTTTTTGCTAATAATCCTTATCAGTTTCCTCACTTGATGCTTGTTCATCAATATCTCATTGCTCCATACGCAAAAGGGTCGATGCATGGATCCTTGCCAAGGGCATATGTACCTACAAGCTACAAGTCAATATTAGAAGCTAACTAGTGTCCACGCCTGATCTATATGCACTACATTATAGAACGACGGGGGGAGTACAAGCTGAGGGATGGAGCTAACCTCGGTGGAAAATTGTGGCCACTCCCATTGTTGTCCTGCATAAGTAGTGGAAAGGCATGATAAGTACAACAATCTTAACATCAAACAAATATAGAAAAGGTAAACAACATCATCTCCAAATGATAGCTTGAATGTGTTGGTTTCAGCATGCTTTTAAAGCAGGTATAAAATGGAAGGCAATGTTACCGACAGCAGGCATAACATCCATCAAATATTGCAATTCAAACTGGTATTGTTGAAAATGAATAGAACGTAGGTAATGCTTAAACATCACACTGGATAGATGTGTAAAACTGGAATAAAGGGCATGTGTTAACTACACCAGGAATAACTGGAACCAAATATAGCCGTTCAAACTGGTATTGATGTATTTGAGCGACACAATGCCGACTTGCACATAATGAACACCACATTGTGAATGACTGAAATAAACAAGGCATAAATGACCAGTATAACAACCAAATATATCCATTGAAAACTGGACAGAGTCTCACTGTAACCAACCTAACAAAGTAACAAGCAAATATAGATAAACATGGCATATGTTTGAAAACTGGACAAATGCTCACTGCAACCAACCTAACAAGCAGATAAAGATAAACAAGGCATCTGCTTGATAATTGGACAAATGCTAAAAAAGCAACCTAACAACCAAATACAGATAAACAAGGCATCTACTTGATAACTGGACAAATACCCACTTCAACCAAACTAAGAACCAAATAAAGATAAACAAGGCATCTCCTCGATGATTGAAATAATGCTCACTCCAACCAACCTAACAGCCAAATACAAATAAACAAGACATCTACTCACTATAAACAACCAAATATAGCCATTCGTGAAACTAAAGTGGACAATTCATACTTAAACATCACATAGACCTATTGAACAATACATTTTTGCATAACTGAAATAATTAAACACGACACCGTTAAAGCACCGCATGACAAATGCTACTACAACAAAGGTTACGGGTTGGCAAGCTAGAAAAGGTAAGATTTGCTGATAGAGTGTTGCCTCACATTTCATGGACGGGATCCTTCCAGTTGGAAGAGCACGGACCCATGGTGCGCTCTCTGATGTCACAGATGGGCTGTTTCGCCTTGGAAAAACCTTCGTCGGTGCCCTCCTTGTGGCCGTGGTCGTTGTCGATGAGATCTGACTTGGCAATTGAGGATCCCAAGCCACCGTCGTAGAACGTGTCCTTCAGAAGTGACAAAATGGGCTCGATGGCGTATAAAGCTCGCAAATCCTTGACCGCTTGGTGGAGGAGATCAGCGGCAGGGCCGTCGATGAGATCGACGGCGGTTGAATCAGAGGGGTTGGGGATGGGCCACTTAACCTGTGACATGGCCCACGTGAAGCCGTCGGTGTGGACGAGCTACATGTCGTTGCCAGCTTTCCCGAGATACAGTAATACGCTAGCCCGCTGACATGCAGCCTTCGGCATGGCAACGTAGTCAACGTCTTCACCGGCTTCCGCGGCGACGTGTTGCTCCGGGATCGACAGGTCGGGGTGAACGGAGGCCACCTCACCAACGTCCTCCAGAGAGGCCATGATAAACCTCTTCTTGGTTGAATGCTCATCGGGCTCCCCGGGATACGTGGTCGAGCTTAGGCCGCGACATTCTGCAGCAGGGGATGCGGATCTGCCGGGGAGGGACACCGCAGGCCTCATCTAAAAACTCAGGGGAGTGGGTCGATGGTATGGGAATCACTGGGTAACCTGAACTTTATTATCTAAGCTAGGAGGAACGGGCAGACCGACAGGGTTGGTGGCGGCGCCGGTGGTGGCCGCGAGCTATGGTACGAGGAGGGAGGGGGCGGGTGGGGGATTGTGGAATGGGGGAGTGGTGTTTGAGGATACGCCGCGGCTACTGAAAGTTTTAGTAATGGTGATGGGTCGAGATGGTGGTGGACGAGGGAGGGCGACAGTTCAAATGCCTCGGCTACTACAATTTTACTATAATGTCGGTGCTGGAGGAGTGTGGGTGACGATTGAAGTATGGCGGCTATTAATATTTGGGTAAAGGTATTGATGCGGGGCGGTAGTGCCCAAGATTGTGCACGGTCCAATAACAATATGCATGTATGATAATAAGGAAAAGTGGCGCGGATCCGCCGATTTTTGCAACGCTCAAGGCGGGTAGTTTATTTTTTATATTTCTAGCTAGCTGTTCTGTCGCACACGGTTCGTCCTAATTTCCAAATAAACTTACCCGCCTTTAGCTTGCACAGGTGGTGGTTTTACAGCGCACTTGCATTGCACATGGTTAAGCCAGTACCTCCACCCTTTGCTCGCGCTTGCGCGGTCGTGGTGATTTCGACGCACTTGCATCGCACACGGTTGAGCCAGTACCTCCACCCATTGCTCGCGCTTGCGCGGTCGTGGTGATTTCAGCGCACTTGCATCACACACGGTTGAGCCAGTACCTCCACCTTAATTTGCTCGCGCTTGCGCGGTCGTGGTGATTCACATCGCACTTGTATCGCACACGGTTAAGATATTATACCCCGTGTCCGTTGAGGGCCATCAAAAAATAACATTAGAGAGGGTCAAAAGACAGCCACACCAGCATGTGGCCCAAATATATATGAGTGAAAAGGTGGTCTGTGATGTTCAAAATTCCAATGCACAACTTTGACCCCGCGGGCCCACGGTTGGGTGTGTCGTTGAAGATCGATGAGAGGGGCCAGAAGTCAAGAACCACCTGGAAGTGGCCAAATATATGTACGTATATTGGGGATGTTTAAAACTTTAAATATACAATGCATAACTTTGGTGGCACCTGCCTCGCAAAGCCGAAAGCACCCTAACAACCACCTAGCTAGGATATATATAATGACATAATGTCGTACCTAGCTAGGATGATTGGCCCACCACCTCCCACTTCATGTCAGTGGGTGGATGCACGTAATGATCGATACTTTGGTCATACATGCTTGTCGCCATGACCTACCATAAGACGGACCAATGAATCTTTCGTTTGGTCAAATGACCGTTGTTGTTATCGATAAACCGCTTGGGCCAATAGATTGAACCGTTATAAAAATCACACGAGAGGGACCATAAAACCAGCACCTCTTGCATGCGGTCCAAAATGATGTATGTTGGGAAGGGGTGATGCATGTTTTCAATATAGAATAATGTATAATTTAGATATGGTGCCTACCTCTCGATACAGACAACAACCATGAAGGCAAGGTAGTTAAGGACGGGATACGTACGCAAGGTTTGATGTAGGTCGAACCCAGCAATCCGAGCATCTAGGAGGGAATCCTGACAACGCATGAGCTCGAGCTTTGGTTGACCAACATTTGACGGTGACCGGCCCTAACACAAACTAGGAGGAATCCATTCATGGCCAACACATACCCCTCATTACCGGTCAAAGGGATGATATATATATCTCAGGGAGCCCACGAATATCCGTGTCGTCACAAGAAACCGCAGAAGGGAGACGTGGTCGATCAGAAGACCCCGTGCACACTGCATGCGGCCCGAAAATATGTATGGGTGCGATGGTGTATGATGTGTTTAAATCCCAAATGCACAACTTCGATGGGCCACGACAACTAAATTACAAACCGAACACCGTACCCCACTCCAAGCCTAGTTCAATACCTATGATGTCAGTTTCCCAACTTCGAGGTAGCGGCAGGGGGGTCGTCCCACGCATGCGCTCAAACTTTATTTTGTCTAGCATGGGACACATCTATATATATCTATACATCTATACATATATACACCTATATAGTGTGTGAATAACTTTGAATGTTGCTTGTTGGATGAAGCCAATCCGATGGTACAGAGATGGCAAATCCGAGCACTACTGGCCGTTGGATATCATCTACATTCCACCAGATTCTGCCACATGTACAATCTAGAAGACTCCATGGTTGAACTTAAGCATAATGCACAAACCTCAAAACACAAGCACTTCTCCTTTGTTCTCTAGAATCTTCCATATCTTAATTGCGCAAACCTTTTTTTCGGAATTAATTGTCACATTTTGTTTTTACCTTTACAATGCACAATTTCATGAATCTTAAAATAGTTTTTTATGAAACTAATTGATTTTGGATGAGATGAACTATAAGAATTAAATGAACATATACATCATGCATATCTGGGAGAACAGGCGGGAAACTAATGAGAGGAGTGGCGAGAAACGGTAGCCTATTTTGAATGAAAACCTAGTAGAGAGCATGCGCACAGTGCTTACCCATGTACTGCATGTGCTGTCGAAAGGGCTCAGGGTTGCCGTTTGATCTGGGAGCATCCAACGGTGCACACGTACGATCAATGGGGTTTGGGTTCTGGCCATTCATAACGCACGACTCAGATCACGCGCGCAGCAGGGGGCATCATACGAAAACCAACATTCGGTGGAAATCGGTGAAAACCACGAGAAAATGATGTTTTGAAGTTTAAAAAAATTCAAAAAAAATGCAGGATGTTAAGAGGATGATGTTTTATTGCCACACAAAATTTCAAGTTGAAACACATTACGAGATGTGAGCTATGAAAAAGACAAAATCAGTGTTGAATAGTGACGAATAGTAATGTCACTATTCAGGGTGGAATTTGTCTTTTTCATAGCTCACATCTCGTAATGTTTTTCAAGTTGAAATTTTGTGTCGCAATAAAACATCACCTTCTTAACATCCCACATTTTTTCCAGATTTTTATGAAACTTTAAAATATGGCTTCCACGAAATTTTCATTGAATATCGGCTTTTGTGAGTGAACCGTGTGCTATTTGAAAACATTTCGTGAGAAGAATCTCAGTTTTTAAATCCCCGTAAATCCAAAACTAAGCTGAAAATCATGAAACCTGCCATGGTGCCACGACATGGCACTTATATGTCGAGGAATTTTTTCGTCCATTGTGGCGCAAGTTTTATTACAAGCCTATTACAACCGGAGCTTCTCTCAAACAAGCCTCGTGGTTCCGATAGGGAAACGTGTCCCCCTTGTGCGCAAAATGTAATCACTGCCTCTTTTCGCCTTGTATTTTCTTCTACGCGTAACATGGAACGACAGGACATCCGTGCTGAAATTTAAACTTGTTCAGGGTTCGTTTGGACTTTTTATACACTAATTGAGTTTCCTATGCATTTAATGTCCATAATTCAAATCTGAACTACAAATACATGCTCTAGTTCACCAAAATGTCTAGAAAAATTATACATGTGTCCTTGGGTGCATGTTTAGGTCCCATGCCAAGAATGGGAACGAATTACAACCGTACAGATGTCATGGCTCATCCTCAAACATTTCAAATCTCGTTTTTTAAGTCCCCATAAATCCTAAACTCGCTAGAAAGTCATCAAAGGTGGTATGGTGTCACGTCATGGCACATATATGTCGTGGTAAAAACATTATCCAATTTGGGCCAAGCTTTATTACAAACCTCTTCCAAAAACTAGAGCTTCTCTCAAAGAAGCCTCGTGGTTCTGATATGGAAACATGTTCCCCTTATGGGCCAAACGTAATCACTGCCGCTTTTCGCCTTGTATTTTCTTCCACGGGCAACATGGAACGACAGGATATCCGTGCTGAAATTTAAACTTATTCAGGGTTCGTTTGGCCTTTTATACACTAATTGAGTTTCCTAGGCATTTAATGTCCATAATTCAAATCTAAACTGCAAATACATGCTCCAGTTGACCAAAATGGCTAGAAAAATTATACATGTGTCCTTGGGTGCATGTTTAGGTCCCATGCCAGGAATGGGATTGAATTACAACCGTGCCGGTGTCATGGCTCGTCCTCAAACATTTCGAATCTTGGTTTTTAAGTCCCCATAAATCCTAAACTCGTCAGAAGGTCATCAAAGGTGGCATGGTGTCACGTCATGGCGCATATATGCCGTGGTAAAAACATTGCCAATTTGGGCCAAGCTTTACTACAAACCTCTTACAAACCGGAGCCTGTCGCAAGAACCCTCGTGGTTTCGATAGGGAAACGTGTCCCCTTGTGGGCCAAACGATAATCACTCCCTCTTCTAGCCTCGTATTTTGTTCTACACGCGACACGGAACAACGGGAGATTCGTGCTGAACTTTGAAATTATTCAGGGTTTGTTTGACCTTTTTTATTCATTAATTCAGTTTTCTAGGCATATGTCCATCATTCAAATCCGAACTACAAATACATGCTCCAGTGCACCAAAATGGCTAGAAAAAACGTACATGTTTCCTTGGGGTGCATGTTTACGTCCCATGGAACGAATGGGAACGAATTCAACCGTCTCGCCGTCCTGGCTTGGCCACAAACATTGCGAATCTCGGTTTTTAAATGTCTGTAAATCCAAAACTCACCAGGAAATGATGAAACTTGGCATGGTGTCACTACATGGTACATATAATTGTCCAATTTGGGCGAAGCTATATTAGAAGCCTTTTAAAATTGGAGCCTGTCGCAACCCTCGTGGTTCCGGTAGGGATACACGCCCCTCTTGTGGGTGAAACGATAATCGATGCCTCTTCTCGCCTTGAACTTTGTTTTCTACAGGCAACATAGAATAATAGGAGTGTCGGGCTGAAATTTGAAACTGTTCAGGGTTCATTTGGCCATTGTATATATATTCCTAATTACTAAGTTTTCTATGCATTTAATGTAGTCCATAATTCAAATTTGAACTACAACCACATGCTCTAGTGAAGCAAAATGGTTGGGAAATCGTACATGTGTCATTGGGTGCATGTTTAGGTATCGTTTAAGGAATGAGAATGAATTACAAACTTGTCGTCGTCCAGAAACAATGAGAATCTCGGTTTTTAAATACTAGTAAATCAAAAAGTCACCCAAAAAATATGAAACTTGGCATGGTTTCATGACATGGCACATTATGTCGTGCGAAAAAATCGTCCAGTTTGAGAAGAGGCGCACACATTAGTAGCCAACGAAGTCCTTTTTGAAACAAAAAGCTGCACGTTAATATCGCAAACGGTTGTATTATATTTACTGTGTCAAAATTTAACCATACTCGGTGGCGTGCGTGTAGCTGTTTGATTAGACGGGACGAGCGCGAGAAGTCCGACGTGCGGACTCGACGGGATGCGTGCGAGCAGTCCGCCGCGCAGGCTCGACGGGACGAGTGCATCCTTTCCACCTCGCAGGCTCGACGGGACACATGCGAGCAGCAAGGCCTCCCATGCTCATCGGGAAGCGAGCTCTTTGACCTCCATGCAGCAGCAGCCGCCCGCTTCGCGCACAACTTCTCCATTAATGGGTTAATTAAAGCACCTGGATGGAGGATGTTTGCTTGTGATCCCATGGCAGCATTTGCTTTGTTCGTGTTTTCAACTTGTATTCCGCCCTAATTTAAATTGCCACATAGGGCAACGGATAATACGACCACAAATAAAATGGCAACGGATAATACGACGACAAATTTACAATGGCGCAAGTAATAATTGTCTTACATATTCCGGATAATTTAAAATGCCACATGCGGCAAAGCCCGGAAGACACGGGAGCAAGAGAAGAAGGAAATTCCACACAACTATCTAGGTCGCTACTGTATCTACTCGTTGATGGATCGCCGAGCGGCAAAATCCTCCAGCTCCTTCTTCAATTCCTCACGACTTTGTTTGAAAGCAGCCACATATTCCTCCACCTCCTGCTCGCGCTCGATCCGGAGCTTCCTCAAGCCACCCATCAGTTCCTCGACGACCGCTTCTAGCGTCATCTTCGGGGCATTGCTCTGCTCATGCAACATCTTCCAGCCGGCGGACTCCTCCTCCTTCTCGGCGACCAACTTGAGGAGCTTCGCATTGTCACCCATGAGTTGCTGAACGAGGCCAGTCGCCTTGTCAACTGAGGCATCGCTGATCTTGAGCAGATTCATCAAGCCGTCGACCAGCTCCTGCTGCATAGTGACGCTAGCGAGAATGTCGTCGTCGCCGGCGAAGGACTTCAGGAACACCGGCTCGTCGCGATGGCCGACGCCGTGGATGCGCTTGTGAGAGCCCTTGCATGCCCATCAGAGCTCGTTCGAGGGCTCCGTGGTGTGCCGGGACATCTGATGTGGCTGCGGCTTCGCGGCGGGACCTCTCTAGTGCTTCCGCGGCCTTGGTCTTTGCTGCCATGTTATATGTCCACCCTAAACTCCTCCTACCGGTCATGGCAGAACGACTTGACAGAAAAAACGAGTTTTGTGTGCGATGAGGAGAGGAACTGTGAAGTATTTTTCGAGTGGGTAGTTTTTATAGCCCGGTGCTAAGTGTGAACACATATTAGTATGATAGGTGTGAACAGATTTGCAATTACTTATTGCATTGTAATCAACAATGTGACAAGAACCAAGGTCAAAATTTATTGATGGCAGAAGGTTGACCACGTGGTTACTCGCCGTTGAGGCAGCCGCAGCGCGCTCCGCTCTGGCGTCCCTACGCGCACTCTGCACGCCGTTGAGGCAAAGTTACAATGGCAATGGTTAATAATTCTTAATAATTGTCTTACATATTCAGGATATTTTAAAATGCTAAATGCGGCAAGGCCCAGAACACTCACTACCTACATATGCATACAATTATAATAGAATATAAGCTAAAAGGCTGAGCTGGTGGCCTTCCGACGATGGTCTTCTCGGACTCCATGATCAACATAGCACCCTTGCAGCCGTTCACTCCGAGTGTCCCGACCCGCCTCCGCCTATGGAGCTGCTGGCGCTGGGAGGCTCTTGGGGCTGATGGGCCTCTTCTAGAAGAGCTTGACAGCGTGCAATCGCGCGCATGACAACTCCGCGGAATCGCTCCATTTCCATGTCTCTGACCTGGTAGCAAATTCCGTCGATCACCTGCATCCTCAAGATATCACATCGGCAATGTTCTACTTCGTCGAGGACGTCAACTCCGCCAAGGATACGCTCGAGCCTGGCCACCACATCATCGGGATCGAGGTTGACACGGCCGCCGCGAGCAATGATGAAGCCGCAGGCTGCCTTTGTCTTGGCTGAATCGCAGAGGTCCCCTGCCCATTCCTTGTGGGGCATTAGGCTCTCGATGAGCACTGGTGACGACAGTTCTTCGGGTGGGTAATCGATCATGCCGCCGAGCAGCTCTGGATCTTTTGCACAGTGGATGGCAAACTGCTCATCACACCTCCTGTGCAATATGTTGATTGTGCTCCCAAGGACTATGACGCCGATATCGCTACCGATGGGCCATGGTGCCTGCACCGACCGATGAAGCTCTTGCTCCCCGACCTGCTCCGACTCGTTCTCCTCGCCAAAGATGTAACGCAGGTTGGCATCGACATCGAAGCTTTGGTCGTTGCCTCGCATGCTTGGAATAACTAATGGTAGATGGGTGAGGACTAGATCTTCGCAGAGTGTTGCGGTGGTGCGTTGCCGCCTGGGTTATATGTTGCAAGCCGTTAGCTGGTGGCGGGAAACCGGTGAGGGAATAGGCATGGATTTTACAATTCAGCCATGTGGAGAGCGGGAAGCATTCGCTGGAGCGCGGGAAGACTAAGTGGAGCACACACACAACCCGTATACCATATCCGGTGCCACGTGTTATTTATCACACAAGTGTTAACATAAGGAAACGCATGTGTAACTTACTAATCATCGCACACGAGTAGTCGCAGACGCATCCTGTGCGATACTCCTAGCCATCGCAAGCAACTAGTTTGCATTTTTCAAAGTTTTTTGTACACACATAATCGCACACGAACTAACTGTATTACCCATCTGTGTTGTAAATTCTCATCGCAAACAGTTCATCCGAGTCGGCTGTTTTCCACGTATCACACACATCTTGTTAAGTTGAGCCATTTCTGTTGCGTTCGCTAATCGAAAATAGTTCTTCCGAGTGAACCGTATGCCCTATATCACACACACCCTGATCTGGCTAACCGTTTATGTTCCACTCCCTAATAGCAAACGATTCATCGGAGCTAACCGTATGCCGTATATCGCACACACATTGATATGGCTGCCCGTTTCTGTTGTTCTTCCTCATCGCAAACAGTTCGAGCGGGTTAACCGTGTGCCCCGCATCGCACACGCAACTAAAATCTGAACCGTGTTTGATGAATTCTCCATCATAAAAGTTTTGCACCTTTTTTGACGGGTTTTTACATCCCCGTTTGTGATTAATGCATCACACATAGTTTCTTCAAAGGGTCTCTGATCGTAGTGTCACGTTAGCAGAAACCTGCATTAGTGATAGTAGTAGTAGCAATAGTTGGTGAGACGACCATGACGCTAAGATGAAAGACCATGGTGTCAAGCCGGTGACGATGGAGATCATGACGATGCTTTGGAGATAGAGATCAAAAGCACAAGATGATGATGGCCATATCATGTCACATATTTTGATTGCATGTGATGTTTATCTTATTATGCTTCTTATTTTGCTTAGTACGGCGGTAGCATTATAAGATGATCCCTTACAAAATTTCAAGGTACAATTGTCCTCCCTGAGTATGCACCATTGCAACAGTTCGTCGTGTCAAGACACCACGTGATGATCGGGTGTGATAAGCTCTACGTTCAAATACAACGGGTGTAAGACAGTTTTGCACATGCAGAATACTTGGGTTAAACTTGACAAGCCTAGCATGTACAGACATGGCCTCGGAACACTGGAGACCGAAAGGTCGAGTGCGAATCATATAGTAGATATGAAAACTACTCCATCTCAGGTGATGATCGGACATGGTTTAGTTGATTGGGATAATTAGATTTATGCCCCTAGTTGTGTCCCACTCATCTGTTTTACCCCTAATTTTTAAAAGTCATCGTATCTGTCCAAGTCACTTTACTCCTCTTATGCTTTTGCCCTTTGACCATTTGACCGTCAGTTTGAAAAATTCGTAACTATTTCATACTAAATCAGAAAAATGCAAATAAGATACCAAAATGTTCAGAAAAACATCACTTATATGTCAGTGTCATTTGCATTCATGAAAAAAGTGTTGGAAAGTGCACATCTGAGTTTTAGCTATTTTGATACCACCATGAATAGCAAAATAAAAAAATTCAAAATAATCCAAAAAAATATAGTGGCAAAGAACAATAAATGTTCTAAGTGCTTGCCAAGTTTCGTCAGGGAATGACATTCGTGGAAGTCGTGGCAAAAAAAAATAAAGTGTTTTTGCCACGACTTCCATGAATGTTGTTCCCTTATGAAACTTGGCAAGCACTTACAACATTTGTCGTTCTTTGCCACCATATTTTTTTGATTTTTTTATTTTGCTATTCATGGTGTTATCAAAATAGCTAAAACTCAGATGTGCACTTTCTGACACTTCTTTCATGAATGCAAATGACACTGACATATAGGTGATATTTTTCTGAACATTTTGGTATCTTAATTGCATTTTTCTGATTTAGTATGAATTAGTTATGAATTTTTCAAACTGACGGTCAAACGGTCAAAGGGCAAAAGCATAAGAGGAGCAAAGTGACTTGGACAGAACTGGTGACTTTTGGAAATTAGGGGTAAAACAGACAAGTGGGACACAACTAGGGGTATAAATCTAATTATCCCTAGTTGATTTGGATCACGTGATCATTTAGACGACTAGAGGGATGTCTATCTAAGTGGGAGTTCTTTAGTAATATGATTAATTGAACTTTAATTTATCATGAAATTAGTCCTGATAGTTTTCGCGTATCTATGTTGTTGTAGATCAATGGCCCGTGCTAGTGTTCCCCTGAATTCTAAGGCATTCCTAGAGAAAGCTAAGTTGAAAGATGATGGTAGCAACTACACGGACTGGGTCCGTAACTTGAGGATTATCCTCATTGCTGCACAGAAGAATTATGTCCTTGAAGTAGCGCTAGCTGACAAGCC
>LR738714.1:590479051-590517443 GCA_902687465.1 Secale cereale
CCCCCCCCCCCGCTAATGTTGACGCTTTGAACGTTTGGCAGACGCGGTCTGATAACTACTCGATAGTTCAGTGTGCCATGCTTTACGGCTTAGAATCAGGACTTCAAAGACGTTTTGAACATCATGGAGCAATGAGATGTTCCAAGAGTTGAAGTTAATATTTCAAGCAAATGCCCGAATTGAGAGATATGAAGTCTCCAATAAGTTCTATAGCTGCAAGATGGAGGAGAACAGTTCCATCAGAGAACACTTAGTCAGAATGTCTGGGTACTACAATCACATGACTCAACTTGGATGCAAAGTTGATGAACACTGAGTGCTTCTACTGCAAAAGGATTGGACACTCGAAGCGGAACTGCCCCAAGTATTTGGCGGATAAGAAGGATGGAAAAGTGAACAAAGGTATATTTGATATACATGTAATTGATGTGTACCTTACTAATGCTCGTAATAGCACCTGAGTATTTGATACTGGTTCGGTTGCTAATATTTGTAACTCAAAACAAGGGCTATGGATTAAACAAAGATTAGCTAAGGACGAGGTGACGATGCCCGTGGGAAATGGTTCCAAAGTCGATGTGATCATCGTTGCCACGCTACCTCTACATCTACATTCGGGATTAGTTTTAGACCTAAATAATTGTTATTCAGTGCCAGCGTTGAGCATGAACATTATATCTAGATCTTTTTTGTTGCGAGACGGTTATTCATTTAAATAAGAGAATAATGGTTGTTCTATTTATATGAGTAATATATTTTATGGTCATGCACCCTTGATGAATGGTCTATTTTTGTTGGATCTCGATCGTAGTGATACACATATTCATAATATTGAAGCCAAAAGATGCAAAGTTGATAATGATAGTGCAACTTATTTGTGGCACTACCGTTTAGGTCATATTGGTGTAAAGCGCATGAAGAAACTCCATGCTGATGGACTTTTGGAATCACTTGATTATGAATCACTTGGTGCTTGCGAACCATGCCTCATGGGAAAGATGACTAAAACTCTGTTCTCCGAAAGAATGGAGCGAGCAACTGACTTATTGGAAATCATACATACTGATGTATGATGTCCAATGAGTGTTGAGGCTCGCGGCGGGTATCGTTATTTTCTGACCTTCACAGATGATTTGAGCAGATATGGTATATCTACTTGATGAAACACAAGTCTGAAACATTTGAAAAGTTCAAAGAATTTCAGAGTGAAGTAGAGAATCATCGTAGCAAGAAAATAAAGTTTCTACGATCTGATCGCGGAGGCGAATATTTGAGTTACGAGTTTGGTCTTCATTTGAAACAATGTGGAATAGTTTCACAACTCACGCCACCCAGAACACCACAGTGTAATGGTGTGTCCGAACATCGTAACCGTACTTTATTAGATATGGTACTATCTATGATGTCTCTTACCGATTTACCACTATTGTTTTGGGGTTATGCTTTAGAGACTACTACATTCACGTTAAATAGGGCACCATCTAAATTTTTTGAGACGACGCCTTATGAACTATGTTTTGGCAAGAAACACAAGTTGTCGTTTCTTAAAGTTTGGGGCTGCATTACTTATGTGAAAAAGCTTCAACCTGGTAAGCTCGAACCCAAGTCGGAGAAATGTGTCTTCATAGGATACCCAAAGGAAACTGTTGGGTACACCTTCTATCACAGATCCGAGAGCAAGATATTCGTTGCTAAGAATGGATCCTTTCTAGAGAAGGAGTTTCTCTCGAAAGAAGTGAGTGGGAGGAAAGTAGAACTTGATGAGGTAATTGTACCTTCTCCCGAATTGGAAAGTAGTACATCACATAAATTAGTTCCTATGATTCCTACACCAATTAGTGAGGAAGCTAATGATGATGATCATGAAACTTCAGATCAAGTTACTACTAAACCTCATAGGTAAACCAGAGTATGCTTCGCACCAGAGTGGTACGGTAACCCTGTTCTGGAAGTCATGTTACTAGACCATGATGACGAGCCCAGATTCCGCAAAATGGCTTGAGGCCATGAAATCTTAGATGGGATCCATGTATGAGAACAAAGTGTGGACTTTGGTTGACTTGCCCGATGATCGGCAAGCCATTGAAAATAAATGGATCTTTAAGAGGAAGACCGACGCCGATGGTAATGTTACTGTCTACAAAGCGTGACTTGTTGTGAAAGGTTTTCGACAAGTTCAAGGAGTTGACTACGATGAGACTTTCTCACCTGTAGCGTTGCTTAAGTCTGTCCGAATCATGTTAGCAATTGACGCGTTTTATGATTATGAAATCTGGCAAATGGATGTCAAAACTGCATTCCTTAATGGATATCTCAAAGAAGAGTTGTATATGATGCAACCAGAAGGTTTTGTCGATCCTAAAGGTGCTAAATAAGTGTGCAAACTCCAGCGATCCATCTATGGACTGGTGCAAGCATCTCGGAGTTGGAATATACACTTTGATGAGGTGATCAAAGCTTATGGTTTTATATAGACTTTTGGAGAAGCATGTATTTACAAGAAAGTGAGTGGGAGCTCTGTAGCATTTCTGATATTATATGTGGATGACATATTGTTGATTGGAAATGATGTAGAATTTCTGGATGGCATAAAAGGATACTTGAATAAGACTTTTTCAATGAAAGACCTCGGTGAAGGTACTTATATATTAGGCATCAAGATCTATAGAGATCAAGATGCTTAATTGGACTTTCACAAAGCACATACCTTGATAAAGTTCTGAAGAAGTTCAAAATGGATCAGTTAAAGAAAGGGTTCTTGCATGTGTTACAAGGTGTGAAGTTGAGTAAGACTCAATGCTCAACCACTGCAGAGGATAGAGAGAAAATGAAAGTCATTCCCTATGCTTCAGCCATAGGCTCTATCATGTATGCAATGCTGTGTACCAGACCTGATTTTTGCCTTGCCATAAGTCTAGCTGGGAGGTACCAAACTACTCAAGGAGTGGATCACTGGACATCGGTCAAGAACATCCTGAAGTACCTGAAAAAGACGAAGGATATGTTTCTCATTTATGGAGGTGACAAAGAGCTCATCGTAAACGGTTATGTCGATTCAAGCTTTGACACTGATCCGGATGACTCTAAGTCATAAACCGGATATGTATTTTTGTTGAATGGTGGAGCTGTCGGTTGGTGCAGTTCCAAGCAGAGCGTCGTGGCGGGTGCAAGGCCGACGGTGCATGTCCACGATGAATTCGCGGGCTGCCTCGGCCGAATGACTCCCTGCCCTGGAAGGGAGGGCGGCCGCGCCGCCTCGGCCACCTCGACCGCGGGTGCCTCGCCCTCCGCGCCTGCGCCCAACGCCCTTCTTGGGGCCACTCAAGCCAGCGTCAGCTGCCCACGAGGAGCGCCTGCGCCCCCGGGGCGGCACCCTGGGTGACGCGGCGGTTCCACGAGCCCAGCCTCTTCCCCTCGCCATTGTTGCAAAAGCTTACATGGACTATGGAGCAAGAGGGGGAGATGGAGAAGGAAATATGCCCTAGAGGCAATAATAAAGTTGTTATTTATATTTACTTATATATCATGATAAATGTCTTTTATTCATGCTCGAATTTTATTAACCGGAGACTTGGTACATGTGTGAATACATGGACAAAACAGAGTGTCCCTAGTATGCCTCTACCAGACTAGCTCGTTAATCAAAGATGGTTATGTTTCCTAACCATAGACATTGTTGTCATTTGATCAACAAGATCACATCATTAGGAGAATGATGTGATGGACAAGACCCATCCGTTAGCTTAGCACTATGATCGTTTAGTTTTATTGCTATGGCCTTCTTCATGACGTATACATGTTCCTCTGACTATGAGATTATGCAACTCCCAAATACCGGAGGAACACCTTGTGTGCTATCAAACATCGCAACGTAAATGGGTGATTATAAATATGCTCTACAGGTGTGTCCGAAGGTGTCTGTGGTGTTGGCATAGATCAAGAATAGAATTTGTCACTCCGAGTGTCGGAGAGGTATCTCTGGGCCCTCTCGGTAATGCACATCACTATAAGCCTTGAAAGAAAATGACTAATGAGTTAGTCACAATACGATGTATTACGGAACGAGTAAAGAGACTTGCCGATAACGATATTGAACTAGGTATGATGATACCGACGATCGAATCTCACGCAAGTAACATACCGATGACAAAGGGAACAACGTATGTTGTTATGCAGTTTGACCGATAAAGATCTTTGTAGAATATGTAGGAACCAATATGAGCATCTAGGTTCCGCTATTGGTTATTGACTAGAGATGAGTCTCGGTCATGTCTACATAGTTCTAGAACCCGTAGGGTCCGTACGCTTAACGTTCGATGACGATCGGTATCACGAGTTTATGTGTACCTAAGGTTGTTCGGAGTCCCGGATGAGATCACGGACATGACGAGGAGTGTCGAAATGGTCGATACATAAATATTGATATATTGGACCATGTTGTTCGAACACTGGAAGTGTTCCAGAGAGTTTCGGATAAAACCGGAGTGTCGGAGGGTTACCGGAACCCCTCGGGAGGTTAATGGGCCACCATGGGCCCTAGAGGAGAGAGGGCCAACCAAGGAGGTGGCGCGTGCCCCCTAGTCCGAATTGGACAAGGGGTGGGGGCGGCGCCCCCCTCCTTCCTTCTCTCCCCTTCCTCCTTCCTTCTCCTCCTTGTTGGACTAGGAAAGGGGGGAAACCTACTCCTACTAGGAGTAGGATTCCTCCCCCTTGGCGCGCCCCATGTAGGCTGGCCTCCTCCTCCCTCCCTCCTTTATATACGTGGGGAGGGGGCACCCCATAGACACACAAGTTGATTTCTTAGCCGTGTGCGGTGCCCCCCTCCATAGTTACACACCTTGGTCATATCGTTGAAGTGCTTAGGCAAAGCCCTGCGCCGGTAACTTCACCATCACCGTCACCACGCCATCGCGCTGATGAAACTCTCCCTCAGCCTCAACTGGATCAAGAGTACAAGGGACGTCACCGAGTTGAACATGTGCAGATCGCGGAGGTGTCCTACGTTCGGTACTTGATCGGTTGGATCGTGAAGACGTTCGACTACATCAACCGCATTACTAAACGCTTCCGCTTGCGGTCTACGAGGGTACGTGGACACACTCTCCCCGCTCGTTGATGTGCTTCTCCTAGATAGATCTCGTGTGATCGTAGGTAACCTTTTTGAAATACTACATTCCCCAACAGGAAGAATATGGGTGGAGATGTCATTGCCCCATCTTCTTTATAGCACTCAGAGGGGATGTTCGCGTCTCTTCGCCTTCTATTGGTGCTGGGGGATGGGATGCGAGCAAGGAAGAGAAATAAGGCCTCGCGCCGCACGCGGGGCAAGCTTTATGTCAGTCCAGGAAGTTGCTGAGGCATCGTGGGAGAAGTTGCCGAGGTGTCGCCCATTCCGTCATGCGCTACACGTCGTGCCTGGCCCGCAGGCGGTTAGGGCTGATACGTCTCCAACGTATCTATAATTTTTTATTGTTCCATGCTATTATATATGATGTTTTGGATGTTTAATGGGATTTATCATACACTTTTATATTATTTTTGGGACTAACATATTAACCCAAAGGCCTAGTGGAGATTGCTGTTTTTTGCCTATTTCAGCGTTTCACAGAAAAGGAATATCAAACGGAGTCCAAACGGAATGAAACCTTCGCGAGAGTTATTTTTGGAACAATATCAACATAGAAGACTTGGAGTACACGCGAGGGAACAAAGGAGGCGGCCACGAGGGTCCAGGGCGCGCCCCCACCCTCGTGGGCCACCTCTGGCTCCGCTGGTGCCCTCCTTCCTCCTATATATAACCATGTACCCTGAAAACATCGAGGAAACAAAGAAAACCCTAATTCCACCGCCGCAACCTTCTGTTCTCGTCAGATCCCATCTTTGGGCCTATTCCGGAGCTCCGCCGGAGGGGGGATCTTCCATGGAGTGCTTCTACATCAACACCATGGCCTCACCATGAGTTGTGAGTAGTTTACCACAGACCTTCGGGTCCATAGTTATTAGCTAGATGGCTTCTTCTCTCTTTTTCGATCTTAATGCCAAGTTCTCCTTGGTCTTCGAGGAGATCTATTGGATGTAATCTTTTTGCGGTGTGTTTGTCGAGATCCGATGAATTGTGGGTTTATGATCAATATTATCTACGAGAAATATTTGGTTCTTTTCTGAATTCTTTTATGTATGATTATAATATCCTTGCAAGTCTCTTTAAATTACTGGTTTGGTTTGGCCTACCAGATCTATAGTTCTTGCAATGGGAGAAGTGCTTGGCTTTGGGTTCAATCTTGCGGTGTCCTTTCCCAGTGATAGCAGGGGCAGCAAGGCACGTATTGTATTGTTGCCATCAAGGATAAAAAGATGGGATTTATATCATATTGCTTGAGTTTATCCCTCTACATCATGTCATCTTGCTTAAAGCATTATTCTGTTCTTATGAACTTAATACTCTAGATGCATGCTGGATAGCGGTCGATGTGTGGAGTAATAGTAGTAGATGTAGAATCGTTTCGGTCTACTTGTCACGGACGTGATGCCTATATATAATTATCATGCCTATATATTCTCATAATTATTTGTTTTTCTATCAATTGCTCGACAGTAATTTGTTCACCCACCGTAGAATTCTTCTATCATGAGAGAAGCCACTAGTGAATCCTATGCCCCCCGGGTCTATTCTCAATATATTAATCTACCATCTACTTTACTTTGTTGTTTTTACTTTCTATTCTTATATCCAAAAATACCAAAAATATCAAACTATCCTATCTATCAAATCTCACTTTCGTAAATAACCGTAAAGGCATTGGCAACCCCTTATCACGTTGGCCGCAAAGTTCTTATTTGTTTGTGCAGGTGCACCGGACTCGCGCGTGGTCTCCTACTGGATTGATAACTTGGTTCTCAAAACTGAGGGAAATACTTACGCTACTGTGCTGCATCACCCTTTCCTCTTTGAGGGAATACAACTCAAGCTCGAGAAGTAGCAAGAAGAATTTCTGGCACCGTTGTCGGGGAGGCTTACGCAAAAGTCATATACCAAGTACCTATCACAAACCCTTATCCTTCGCATTACATTTTTTGCCTCTCGTTTTCCTCTCCCCCACTTCACCCTTGTCGTTTTATTTGCCCTTCTTTTTGCCGTGTGTTTACCGTTCGCTTGCTTCTTGTTTGCTTGTGTGTTGGATTGCTTGCTTGTCACTATGGCTCAGAAAAATACCAAATTATGTGACTTCTCCAATACCAACAATATGATTTTATTAGCACTCCGATTGCTCCTATTACCGATGTTGAATCTTGTGAGATCAATGCTGCTCTGTTGAATCTTGTCATGAAAGACCAATTTTCCGGCCTTCCTAGTGAAGATGCCGCTACCCATCTAAACAACTTTGTTGATTTGTGTGATATGCAAAAGTAGAGGGATACAGATACTGATATTGTTAAATTGAAGCTATTTCCGTTTTCACTTAGAGATTGTGCTAAAACTTGGTTTTCCTCTTTGCCTAGAAGTTTGATTATCAATAGGAATAAAGAAGTTCCTAAGAATTATAAATGCTTGATTGAAGAATTTCCTTCCAAAGATGGCAATACCTAGATCTATCCTTGTATCGTGCCAAGCTAGGGGCGTTAAACGATAGCGCTTGTTGGGTGGCAGCCCAATTTTATTTTCTTTGTTTTTTCTTCTGTTTAGGAATAAATATTGCATCTAGCTTCTATTTAGATGTGGTTTGTGCAAGTAGAACCTTTGGGAAGACTTGTGTGAAGTTTATATGATCTTGCTGTGAAAAACAGAATCGTTAGCACTCGCTAGAATGGTCACCAGATTTTACAGGAGTGTGCTATTTTGTTGATTCTTTTTGCAGATGATTAATAGATAAATTCCTCACGTTTACCAATTTATTTCAAGTTTTTTGGATTTACAGAAGTATTTGAAAGTTTCAGATTACTACAGACTATTCTGTTTTTGACAGATTCTGTTTTTCGTGTGTTGTTTGCTTATTTTGATGAATCTATGAGTAGTATTGAGGAGTATGAATCATAGATAAGTTGGAATACAATAGGTTTAACACCAATATAAACAAAGAATGAGTTCATTACAGTACCTTTAAGTGGTGGTTTGTTTTTTTATACTAACGGAGCTCACGAGATTTTTGGCTAAGTTTTGTGTTGTGAAGTTTTCAAGTTTTAAGTATGGCTTTGATGGACTATGGAACAAGGAGTGGCAAAAGCCTAAGCTTGGGGATTCCCAAGGCACCCCAAGGTAAAATTCGAGGACAACCAAAATCCTAAGCTTGGGGATGCCCTAGGAAGGCATTCCCTCTTTCGTCTTCATCTATCGGTAACTATTCTCGGGACTATATTTTTATTCACCACATGATATGTGTTGGGGAACGTTACATGGAAAACAAAAAAAATTTCTCTACGTTAACCAAGATCAATCTAGGAGATGCAACTACGAGGGGAGAGTAGGATCCACATACCCTTGTAGATCGCTAAGCGGAAGCGTTAGGAACGCGGTTGATGGAGTCGTACTCGCCGCGATTCAGATCGCCGAAGATCCAAGCACCGAAGCAACGGTGCCTCCGCGTTCTTCACACGTACGGCTCGGGGACGTCTCCTCCTTCTTGATCCAGCAAGGGGTGGAGGAGAGGTTGATGGAGAGACCGGCAGCACGACGGCGTGGTGGTGATGGTGGAGGAGAATTCCAGCAGGGCTTCGCCTAAGCACCGCGGGAGAAGAAGATGTTATGGGAGAGGGAGGGCAGCACCGAGGCACAAACGTGTGTTGGCTGCCCTCCCTCTACCTCTCTATATATAGGGGGAAGGGGGAGAGGGGGGCACCCTAGGGTTTCCCCTAGGGGGGCCGGCGGCCAGGGCAGAGGGGGGGCGGCGGCCAAGGGCTGCGCCTGGCCCTAGGGTTTCCCCCCCTAGGTGCCTTGCCCCCCACTCCAAGGGGTGCGGCTGCCCTAGGGGGTCCAGCCCCCTTAGCCGCATGAGGAGAGGGCCCAGGGGGGGGGCGCACAGCCCTATGAGGGCTGTGGTGTCCCCCTTTGTGGCCCATTAGGCCCAGAAACACTTCCGGGACCCCCGAAACCCTTTTCGGTAATCCGCCGATTTCCCGATGCTCCCCGGAACACTTCCGGACTCCGAAACCTTTCATCCTATATATCAATCTTCGTCTCCGGACCATTCCGGAGACCCTCGTCACGTCCGGGATCTCATCCGGGACTCCGAACAACATTCGGTAACCATGCACTGTTCTCACTAACAACCCTAGCGTCACCGAACCTTAAGTGTGTAGACCCTGCGGGTTCGGAAACCATGTAGACATGACCGAGACACTCCCAGGTCAATAATCAATAGCGGGATCTGGATACCCATATTGGTTCCCACATGTTTCTCGATGATCTCATCGGATGAACCACGATGTCAAGGATTCAGGCAATCCCGTATACAGTTCCCTTTGTCTCGTCGGTATGTTACTTGCCCGAGATTCGATCGTCGGTATCTCTATACCTAGTTCAATCTCGTTACCGGCAAGTCTCTTTACTCGTTACCGTAATACATAATCCCGTGACCAGCTACTTAGTCACTTTGAGCTCATTGAGATGACGTATTACCGAGTGGGCCCGGAGATACCTCTCCGTCACACGGAGTGACAAATCCCAGTCTCGATCCATGTCAACTCAACAGACACCCTCGGAGATACCTGTAGAGTACCTTTATAGTCACCCAGTTACGTTGTGACGTTTGGCACACACAAAGCACTTCTACGGTGTCAGTGAGTTACATGATCTCATGGTCATAGGAACTTATACTTGACATGCAGAAAACTATAGCGATAACTGACACGATCAAAAGCTATGTTTAACGTTTGGATCTCGTCCATCACATCATTCTCCTAATGATGTGATCCCGTTATCAAATGACAACTCATGTCTATGACCTGGAAACCGCGGTCATCTTTGATCAACGAGCTAGTCCTGTAGAGGCTCACTAGGGACACAAAGTCTGTCTATTCATCCACACATGTATTTGAGTTTCCAATCAATACAATTATAGCATGGATAATAAACGATTATCATGAACAAGGAAATATAATAATAACTCTTTTATTATTGCCTCTAGGGCATATTTCCAACAGTCTCCCACTTGCACTAGAGTCAATAATCTAGCATTACAAGGTAATGAATCTAACACCCATAGAGTCTTGGTGTTGATCGTGCTTAGCCCGTGGAAGAGGCTTAGTCAACGGATCTGCAACATTCAAATCCGTGTGTACTTTGCAAATGTTTATGTCCTCCTCCTTGACTGAATCGCGGATGGAATTGAAGCGTCGCTTTATGTGTCTGGTCCTCTTGTGAAACCTTGGTTCCTTGGCTAGAGCAATGGCACCAGTGTTGTCACAGAACAGAGTCATTGGGTTCAGTGCACTAGGCACAACTCCAAGATCTGTCATGAACTCGTTCATCCAGACACCTTCCTTTGCCGCCTCCGAGGCAGCTATATACTCCGCTTCACATGTAGAATCAGCTACCACGCTCTGCTTGGAACTGCACCAGCTTACCGCTCCCCCGTTGAGAATATATACGTATCCGGTTTGAGACTTAGAGTCATCCGGATCAGTGTCAAAGCTTGCATCGACGTAACCCTTTACGACGAGCTCTTGATCACCTCCATAAACGAGAAACATCTCCTTAGTCCTTTTCAGGTACTTTAGGATATTCTTGACCGCTGTCCAGTGATCCATACCAGGATTACTTTGAAACCTTCCGGCCATACTTATGGCAAGGCTGACATCTGGTCTTGTGCACAGCATTGCATACATGATAGAGCCTATGGCTGAAGCATAGGGGACGACACTCATCTTTTCTCTATCTTCCGCAGTCACTGGGCATTGAGTCTTACTCAACTTTGTACCTTGCAATACCGGCAAGAACCCCTTGTTGGATTGATCCATTTTGAACTTCTTCAAAACTTTATCAAGGTATGTGCTTTGTGAAAGTCCTATCAAGCGTCTTGATCTATCTCTATAGATCTTGATGCCCAATATGAAAGCAGCTTCACCGAGATCCTTCATCGAAAAACTCTTGTTCAAATACCCCTTCACGCTATCCAAAAATTCTATATTGTTTCCAATCAGCAATATGTCATCCACATATAATATTAGAAACGCTATAGAGCTCCCACTCACTTTCTTGTAAATACAAGCTTCATTGTAAACTTGTATAAACCCCAAACGCTTTGATCACCTCATCAAAGCGAAGATTCCAACTCCGAGATGCTTGCACCAGCCCATAAATGGAACGCTGGAGCCTGCATACTTTGTCAGCATTCTCTGGATTGACAAAACCTTCTGGTTGCATCATATACAACTCTTCCTTAAGAAAACCGTTAAGGAACGCTGTTTTGACATCCATCTGCCAAATTTCATAATCGAAATATGCAGCTATTGCTAACATGATTCGGACGGATTTAAGCATCGCTACGGGTGAGAAAGTCTCATCGTAGTCAATCCCTTGAACTTGTGAAAAACCCTTTGCCACAAGTCGAGCTTTATACACGGTGACATTACCGTCAGCGTCCGTCTTCCTCTTAAAAATCCATTTATTCTGAATGGCCTTCCGCCCTTCAGGTAATACTTCCAAAGTCCATACTTTGTTTTCATACATGGATCCCATCTCGGATTTCATGGCCTCTAACCATTTGTCGGAATCCGGGCCCACCATCGCTTCTCCATAGCTCGTAGGTTCACCGTTGTCTAACAACATGACCTCCAAGACAGGGTTACCATACCACTCAGGTGCAGTCCGTACCCTTGTCGACCTACGAGGTTCGGTAGTAACATGATCAGAAGCTCCTTGATCATCATCATTGGCTTCCTCTTCAACCTCTGCAGGCTCCACAAAAACATCTTTCTGCGCTGCGCTACTCTCTGGTTGAAGCAGAGGTTCAATAACCTCATCAAGTTCTACCTTCCTCCCACTCAATTCTTTCGAGAGAAACTCTTTCTCGAGAAAGGACCCGTTCTTAGCGACAAACACTTTGCCCTCGGATCTGAGATAGAAGGTGTACCCAACAGTTTCTTTTGGGTATCCTATGAAGACACATTTGTCCGCTTTGGGTTCGAGCTTTTCTGGCTGAAGCCTTTTGACATAAGCATCGCAACCCCAAACCTTGAGAAAAGACAACTTAGGTTTCTTACCAAACCACAGTTCATACGGTGTTGTCTCAACGGACTTAGATGGAGCCCTATTTAAAGTGAATGCAGCTGTCTCTAACGCATATCCCCAAAACGATAGTGGCAAATTGGCAAGAGACATCATAGAACGTACCATATCTAATAGGGTTCGATTACGACGTTCGGACACACCGTTACGCTGTGGTGTTCCAGGTGGCGTCAACTGTGAAACAATTCCACATTTTCTTAAGTGATCACCAAACTCATAACTCAGATATTCTCCCCCTCGATCAGATCGTAGGAACTTGATCTTCTTGTTACGATGATTTTCAACTTCACTCTGAAATTGCTTGAACTTTTCAAAAGTTTCAGACTTATGCTTCATCAAGTAAATATACCCATATCTACTTAAGTCGTCAGTGAAGGTGAGAAAATAACGATATCCACCGCGCGCCGTTACACTCATCGGACCGCACACATCAGTATGTATGATTTCCAATAAGTCACTTGCCCGTTCCATTGTCCCTGAAAACGGGGTCCTTGTCATCTTGCCCATGAGGCACGACTCGCACGTGTCAAGTGATTCAAAATCAAGAGACTCCAAAAGTCCATCAGCATGGAGCTTCCTCATGCGTTTTACGCCGATATGACCCAGACGGCAGTGCCACAAGAAAGTGGTATTATCATTATCTACTCTACATCTTTTGGCATCAATGTTATGAACATGTGTATCATCACTATCGAGATTCAATAAGAATAAACCCCTAACTTCGGGTGCATGACCATAAAAGATATTACTCATATAAATAGAACAACCATTATTCTCTGACTTAAATGAGTAACCTTCTCGCAATAAACAAGATCCAGATATAATGTTCATGCTTAACACAGGCACTAAATAACAATTATTCAGGTTCATAACTAATCCCGATGGTAATCGAAGAGCGAGCGTGCCGACGGCGATCACATCAACCTTGGAACCATTTCCCACGCGCATCGTCACTTCGTCCTTCGCCAGCCTCCGTTTATTCCGCAGTTCCTGTTTAGAGTTGCAAATGTGAGCAACCGAACCGGTATCAAATACCCAGGCACTACAACGAGAGTTGGTAAGGTACACATCAATAACATGTATATCACATATACCTTTGTTGTTGTTGGCCCCCTTCTTGTCCGCCAGATACTTGGGGCAGTTCCGCTTCCAGTGGCCGTTCCCCTTGCAATAGAAACACTCAGTCTCTGGCTTGGGCCCAGCCTTGGGTTTCTTCACTGGATTAGCAACTGCTTTGCCACCCTTCTTAGAGTTACCCTTCTTGCCCTTGCCATTCTTCTTGAAACTGGTGGTTTTATTGACCATCAACACTTGATACTCATTCTGGATGTCTGCCTCAGCGACTTTCAGCATTGAAAACAGCTCGGCGATGGTTTTATTCATCCCTTGCATGTTGTACTGCTGCACGAAGCTCTTGTAGCTTGGCGGGAGTGACTGGAGAATTCTGTCAATGATAGCCTCATCCGGGAACACAAGTCCCAGATCAGCTATGCGGGTATAGTACCCAGACATCTTCAGTAAGTGTTCACTGACAGACGAATTCTCCTCCATCTTGCAAGCAAAGAATTTATCGGTGGTCTCATACCTCTCGATCTTAGCATTCTTTTCAAAGATGAACTTCAACTCCTGGTACATCTCATATGCACCATGACGTTCAAAACGCCTTTGAAGTCCTCCTTCCAAGCCGTACAACATGGCACACTGCACTATCGAATAGTCATCCGAACGCGACTGCCAGGCGTTCAAAACGTCTGCAGTGGCTGTAGGAGCGGGGGGTTCACCTAGCGGTGCATTTAGGACATAAACCTTTTGGGCAGCTGTGAGGATGATCCTCAGATTGCGGAGCCAGTCCACAAAGTTGCTCCCATCATCTTTCAGTTTAGCTTTCTCTAGGAACGCATTAAAATTCAGGGGAGCTACTGCGCGAGCCATCTACAACAAAATTTGCAAAGACATTTTAGACTATTGTTCATGATAAGTGAGTTATTACCTAATCAAATTATTTATAACTCCCACTCAAATTGACATCCCTCCGGTCATTCGAGCGTGACATGATCCAAATCCACCAACCCAAGTCCGATCATCACGTGAGATGAGGTGGTGTCAATGGTGAACATCAACATGTTGATCATATCTACTATATGACTCATGCTCGACCTTTCGGTCCTCCGTGTTCCGAGGCCATGTCTGTACATGCTAGGCTCGTCAAGTCTAACCCGAGTGTTCTGCATGTGCAAAACTGGCTTGCACCCGTTGTATGCGAACGTAGAGTCTATCACACCCGATCATCACGTGGTGCTTCGAAACGACGAACCTTCGCAACGGCGCACACTCGGGGGAACACAATTTTATCTTGAAATTTTAGTGAAGGATCATCTTATAATGCTACCGTCGTCCTAAGCAAAATAAGATGCATAAAAGGATTAACATCACATGCAAATCATAAGTGACATGATATGGCCATCAACTCGTGCTTTTGATCTCCATCTCCAAAGCACCGGCATGATCTCCATCGTCACCGGCGCCACACCATGATCCCCATCATCATGATCTCCATCATCGTGTCGCCATCAGGGTTGTCAGCGCCCACCATGCTCTTACTACTATTGCTACCGTTTAGCGATAAAGTAAAGCATTACAAAGCGCTTAATGATTGACACGCAGGTCATACAAAAATTAAAGACAACCCTATGGCTCCTGCCGGTTGCCGTATGCATCGACATGCAAGTCGATGTTAACTATTACAACATGATCATCTCATACATCAAATATATCTCATCATGTCATTGGCCATATCATATCACATACATACCCTGCAAAAACAAGTTAGACGTCCTCTAATTTGTTGTTGCATGTTTTACGTGGCTGCTATGGGTATCTAGCAAGAACGCTTCTTACCTACGCAAAACCACAACGGTGATATTCAAGTTGCTATTTAACCTTCTACAAGGACCGCCTTGTTCTATTCCGATTCAACTAAGATAGGAGAGACAGACACCCGCCAGCCATCTTATGCAACAAAAGTCACATGTCTGTCGATGGAACCGGTCTCATGTACGTGGACATGTAAAGTTGGTCCGGGCCGCTTCATCCCATAATACCGCTGAATCAAGAAAGACTAAGGAGGGTAGCAATTTAAACATCAACGCCACAAACCCTTTTGTGTTCTACTCGAGAAAGCATCTACGCAAGATCCTAGCTCTGATACCACTGTTGGGGAACGTTACATGGAAAACAAAAAAAAATTCTCTACGTTCACCAAGATCAATCTAGGAGATGCAACTACGAGGGGAGAGTAGGATCCACATACCCTTGTAGATCGCTAAGCGGAAGCGTTAGGAACGCGGTTGATGGAGTCGTACTCGCCGCGATTCAGATCGCCGAAGATCCAAGCACCGAAGCAACGGTGCCTCCGCGTTCTTCACACGTACGGCTCGGGGACGTCTCCTCCTTCTTGATCCAGCAAGGGGTGGAGGAGAGGTTGATGGAGAGACCGGCAGCACGACGGCGTGGTGGTGATGGTGGAGGAGAATTCCAGCAGGGCTTCGCCTAAGCACCGCGGGAGAAGAAGATGTTATGGGAGAGGGAGGGCAGCACCGAGGCACAAACGTGTGTTGGCTGCCCTCACTCTACCTCTCTATATATAGGGGGAAGGGGGAGAGGGGGGCGCCCTAGGGTTTCCCCTAGGGGGGCCGGCGGCCAGGGCAGAGGGGGGGCGGCGGCCAAGGGCTGCGCCTGGCCCTAGGGTTTCCCCCCCTAGGTGCCTTGCCCCCCACTCCAAGGGGTGCGGCTGCCCTAGGGGGTCCAGCCCCCTTAGCCGCATGAGGAGAGGGCCCAGGGGGGGCGCACAGCCCTATGAGGGCTGTGGTGTCCCCCTTTGTGGCCCATTAGGCCCAGAAACACTTCCGGGACCCCCGAAACCCTTTTCGGTAATCCGCCGATTTCCCGATGCTCCCCGGAACACTTCCGGACTCCGAAACCTTTCACCCTATATATCAATCTTCGTCTCCGGACCATTCCGGAGACCCTCGTCACGTCCGGGATCTCATCCGGGACTCCGAACAACATTCGGTAACCATGCACTGTTCTCACTAACAACCCTAGCGTCACCGAACCTTAAGTGTGTAGACCCTGCGGGTTCGGAAACCATGTAGACATGACCGAGACACTCCCAGGTCAATAATCAATAGCGGGATCTGGATACCCATATTGGTTCCCACATGTTTCTCGATGATCTCATCGGATGAACCACGATGTCAAGGATTCAGGCAATCCCGTATACAGTTCCCTTTGTCTCGTCGGTATGTTACTTGCCCGAGATTCGATCGTCGGTATCTCTATACCTAGTTCAATCTCGTTACCGGCAAGTCTCTTTACTCGTTACCGTAATACATAATCCCGTGACCAACTACTTAGTCACTTTGAGCTCATTGAGATGACGTATTACCGAGTGGGCCCGGAGATACCTCTCCGTCACACGGAGTGACAAATCCCAGTCTCGATCCATGTCAACTCAACAGACACCCTCGGAGATACCTGTAGAGTACCTTTATAGTCACCCAGTTACGTTGTGACGTTTGGCACACACAAAGCACTTCTACGGTGTCAGTGAGTTACATGATCTCATGGTCATAGGAACTTATACTTGACATGCAGAAAACTATAGCGATAACTGACACGATCAAAAGCTATGTTTAACGTTTGGGTCTCGTCCATCACATCATTCTCCTAATGATGTGATCCCGTTATCAAAAGACAACTCATGTCTATGACCTGGAAACCGCGGTCATCTTTGATCAACGAGCTAGTCCTGTAGAGGCTCACTAGGGACACAAAGTCTGTCTATTCATCCACACATGTATTTGAGTTTCCAATCAATACAATTATAGCATGGATAATAAACGATTATCATGAACAAGGAAATATAATAATAACTCTTTTATTATTGCCTCTAGGGCATATTTCCAACAATATGTGTTTTGCTTGGAGCATCATGTATGATTTGAGTCTTTGCTTGTTAGTTTGCCACAATCATCCTTGCTGGACACACCTTTTTGAGAGAGAGAATGATGATCTAGACTTTGTTAGAATACTCTATGTGCTTCACTTATATCCTTTGAGCTAGATAGTTTTGCTCTAGTGCTTCACTTATATCTTTTAGAGCACGATGGTGATTTTATTTTGTAGAAATTGTTGATCTCTCATGCTTCACTTATATCCTTTTGAGAGTCTTTTAGAACAGCATGGTAATGTGCTTTTGTTATAAAACTAGTCCTAATACGATAGGCATCCAAGATGAATATAGTAAAAACTTTCATATAAAGTGCATTGAATATGATGAGAAGTTTGATACTTGATGATTGTTTTGAGATATGGGGATGGTGATATTAGAGTCATGCTAGTGGAGTAATTATGAATTTGAGAAATACTTGTGTTAAAGTTTGTGATTCCCGTAGCATGCACATATGGTGAACCGCTATGTGACGAAGTTAGAGCATGAGGTATTTATTGAGTGCCAACCTTTGTGTGGAGGTCGGGGGCGCGCGATGGTTAACTCCTACCAACCTCCCCCTAGGAGCATGCTTTGATTGCTTTGTTTTGATGACTCGTAAATTTTTGCAATAAGTATATGAGTTCTTTATGACTAATGTTGAGTCCATGGATTATACGCACTCTCACCCTTCCACCTTGCTAGCATCTCTTGTACCGCGCAACTCTCGCAGGTACCATACACCCACCATATACCTTCCTCAAAACAGCCACCATACCTACCTATCATGGCATTTCCATAGCCATTCTGAGATATATTGCCATGCAACTTTCCACCGTTCCGTTCATATGACACGCTTCATATTGTCATATTGCCATGCATGATCATGTAGTTGACATCGTATTTGTGGCAAAGCTACCATTCACATTTCATTCATACATGTCACTCTTGATTCATTGCACATCCCGGTACACCACCGGAGGCATTCATATAGAGTCATATTTTGTTCTAGCTTCGAGTTGTAATTTTCGAGTTGTAAGTCAATAAAAGTGTGATGATCTTCATTATTAGAGCATTGTCCCATGTGAGGAAAGGCCAAATAAAAAATAGAAGAGTTGGCCCCCAAAAAAATTATAGAGAGGGGCAAAATAAAAAAATGAGAGAAAAGAGAGAAGGGACAATGCTACTATCCATTTCCACACTTGTGCTTCAAAGTAGCACCATGATCTTCATGATAGAGAGTTTCTTGTTTTGTCACTTTCATATACTAGTGGGAATTTTCATTATAGAACTTGGCTTGTATATTCCAACGTTGGGCTTCCTCAAATGCCCTAGGTCTTCATGAGCAAGCAAGTTGGATGCACACCCACTTAGTTTCTTTTGATGAGCTTTCATGCACTTATAGCTCTAGTGCATCCGTCGCATGGCAATCCCTACTCACTCACACTGATATCTATTGATGGGCATCTCCATAGCCCGTTGACATGCCAAGTCGATGTGAGACTATCTTCCTCCTTTTTGTCTTCTCCACAACCACCACTCTATTCCACCTATAGTGCTATATCCATGGCTCACGCTCATGTATTGCGTGAAAGTTGAAAGGTTTGAAAAAATTTGAGTATGAAGCAATTGGTTGGCTGAAACCGGGGTTGTGCATGATATGAATATTTTGTGTGATGAAGAGGGAGCATAGCCAGACTATATGATTTTGTAGGGATAACTTTCTTTGGCCATGTTATTTTGAGAAGACATGATTGCTTTGTTAGTATGCTTGAAGTATTATAATTTATTATGTCAATATAGACTTTTGTCTTGAATCTTTCGGATCTGAACATTCATGCCACAATAAAGAGAATTACATTGAAAATTATGTTGGTTAGCATTCCACATCAAAGATTCTGTTTTTATCATTTACCTACTCGAGGATGAGCAGGAATTAAGCTTGGGGATGCTTGATACATCTCCAACATATCTATAATTTTTTATTGTTCCATGCTATTATATATATGATGTTTTGGATGTTTAATGGGATTTATCATACAATTTTATATTATTTTTGGGACTAACCTATTAACCCAAAGGCCCAGTGTAGATTGCTGTTTTTTTTTGCCTATTTCAGGGTTAAGCAGAAAAGGAATATCAAACGGAGTCCAAACGGAATGAAACCTTCGTGAGAGTTATTTATTGAACAATATCAACATAGAAGAATTGGAGTACACGCGAGGGAACAAAGGAGGCGGCCACAAGGGTCCAGGGCGCGCCCCCTCCTACAGGGCGCGCCCCCACCCTCGTGGGCCACCTTTGGCTCCCCCGATGCCCTCCTTCCTCGTATATATACCCATGTACCCTGAAAACATCGAGGCAACAGAGAAAACCCTAATTCCACCGCCGCAACCTTTTGTTCCCGTGGGATCCCATCTTGGGGCTTGTTCTGGACCTCCGCCAGAGAGGGGATCTTCCATGGAGTGCTTCTACATCAACACCATTGCCTCACCATGAGTTGTGAGTAGTTTACCACAGACCTTCTGGTCCATAGTTATTAGCTAGATGGCATCTTCTCTATTTTTAGATCTCAATACCAAGTTTTCCTCGGTCTTCAAGGAGATCTATTCGATGTAATCTTTTTGCGGTGTGTTTGTCGAGATCCGATGAATTGTGAGTTTATGATCAAGATTATCTACAAGAAATATTTGGTTCTTTTCTGAATTCTTTTATGTATGATTATAATATCCTTGCAAGTCTCTTCGAATTATTGGTTTGGTTTGGCCTACTAGATCTATAGTTCTTGCAATGGGATAAGTGCTTGGCTTTGGGTTCAATCTTGCGGCGTCCTTTCCCAGTGACAGCAGGGGCAGCAAGGCACGTATTGTATTGTTGCCATAAAGGATAAAAAGAGGGGGTTTATATCATATTGCTTGAGTTTATCCCTCTTCATCATGTCATCTTTCTTAAAGCATTACTCTATTCTTATGAACTTAATACTCTAGATGCATGCTAGATAGCGGTCGATGTGTGGAGTAATAGTAGTAGATGCACAATCGTTTCGGTCTACTTGTCACGGACGTGATGCCTATATATAATGATCATGCCTAGATATTCTCATAATTATTCGCTTTTCTATCAATTGCCCGATAGTAATTTGTTCACCCACCATAGAATTCTGTTATCATGAGAGAAGCCACTAGTGAAACCTATGGCCCCCGGGTCTATTCTCAACATATTAATCTACCATCTACTTTACTTTGATGTTTTTACTTCATGTTCTTATATCCAAAAATACAAAGAATATCAAACTATCCTATCTATCAGATCTCACTTTTGTAAGTGACCGTAAAGGGATTGACAACCCCTTATCGCGTTGGCCGCGAAGTTCTTATTTGTTTGTGCAGGTGCGTGGGACTCGCACGTGGTCTCCTACTAGATTGATACCTTGGTTCTCAAAACTGAGGGAAATACTTACGCTATTGTGTTGCATCACCCTTTCCTCTTCGAGGGAATACAACGCAAGCTCGAGAAGTAGCAAGGGCCTAGTGAGTGGAGACATGCGCGCCATGGGCCCAGAGGCTACTGTCAGGCCCGGGGGAACCGGGGTACCTAGGCATGTCTGCCTATGGCCCAGGATGCGACGCATGACCCGAGACACAATAAGTGGCCCACCAGCAGGCGTTGTTGGCAAGACCCTTTGCCAGAGCCAGGCCCCGCGATACCCCCCCCCCTCAGGAAGCGGGTGTTGTCAGCAGGCTAGACGGCTTCACCAAGAGCCTCGTGAGGCAGCCTCCCGAGGTGCCCCCTGAGGTGCCTCAGTCAGGCATCGCCAGGCTCGATCGCGCGACCTCGTGCCCCATCACGTGGTGACGCGCGCGGCGATGAACAGCGCCAGAGGCCATGCCAGCAGGCGTAGATGAGCATGATTGCCTCTTTTGTGGTAAGGGAGCAAGGTCAGCACGTCGGTTCCCGAAGAAATCCCCAAAAGTTGCCCAATCGGTGAAAGAAGACAAAGATGGCGGGCGCGCAGGGCAGAGGTCATTTCTGAGCCCACCGGCACGTCATGGACGGAGGGTTTGCAGGCGAAGACCACATTTTTCAAGATAGGATGTGCCCTTGTCCCCTTCAAAATTTCCATTGTGTGGCAACCCTTCCAACAAATGTTTTGGGGGAAGAGGACCAAGGCTTATATAAAAGGAAGGCAGGGTGCTACTGTAGATAAGACCAATCCATTGACCACCAAAACCCTAGAGCTTGTAATCGCCTCCTCTAACCAAGCAATCCAAAGCCAAGCAGGAGAACAGTCTTACACCGCAAGGTGGCCCAAACCTGTGTAACTATTTTGCCGTCGACCTACTCGTGATCGTACGCTCTCGCCGTAGCTCGCCGTGATAGTTTCTAGGAAGGGTTAGGCTGTAAAACAAGCGCACCCTAGTGTTTGAACCTTTGGGTCCCGGGAGCTCGATTTCCGACAGCAAGTTTCTTGGCAGTGGAGACAATGCCTTCGACCCATGAGAACCCAAGGATTTGGTGTGACCACGGCGTTTGCTGATGGAACCGGAGAGCACGGAGCCAACAAACTGTGATCTGTAGTGGAAAGGGGGACATCAATAGTGGCCATCATTCTTCGTTGTGCTATGTCATCACGGTCTTCATCACTGGTGACATGATTTGCGCAAGGATCAGGACCATTGGTAACCGGCAGCGGCGTCCGCGACACCAACTCTTCAGAGTCATCCTCATTGTCACTCAAAGTAGAATAGTGAAACTTTTTGCAAAATAGAATAGCGACATTTTTTTGAGAAGCACCTGTAATTTTATTCATACTCATAACAAATACAGCTACACTGATGTGGTTCTAAAATCCAAGAAAACACAAAGTAACTCCATCGCTAAGAGTTACAATGAAATCTCTTGGAAACACCTTCTTTATGGTATCAATCTCTGCTAGAAAAAAATCTTCAAAGACTTCGGTAAAAATGCTCCAATTGGATGGGAGCAACGATGTTGTCGCTCTTTCACCCGCACGAACATTACCAATAATAGTTTTTGAATGTGCCTTCAGTCGCCGTTCCAAAGATGGGAAGCCTTGATCGATGAACATGCTTGGGCCGAGAGGATCCCCTAGAAGTGCACATCGTCGGTTCAAAATATCTTCACCATGAAGTTGATGAAAGATTTGAACTCCACAAAGAATCAAATAAACAATTTTTTTGATACACCAACATATACTCATCCGATTCGAATAATCGGATCTGCAAGAACAAAAAAACTTTGTAATTTCATTACATCGTCAAAATACCGAGAGTAAATTTATTCTTACAAAAAACCATGATCACTGGACGATGATGAAAAATGTAAAACTCCTAAAGATGCAAGGTCTTCCCACCTCTCAGCGCCGAGATGGCAACCAGAGGCACAAAAATTGCCTGGCACTCGGGGTGACGACGGCTGCCCTAGATGAAACCCTCATAATAGTGACACTTAATCCCAATATAGTAGCTCGAGGAGAGCATCAACATGTTTTTTAGAAACACCTATAACTTTATTCATAGTCATAATAATTATAGGTACACTGATTTTGACCTAAGATCTAAGAAAATACAAAGTAACTCCTATGACTAGGAATTACAATGAAATCTCTTGAAACACCTTTGCGGTATCTAACTCTGCTCGAAGAAATACTCCAAAGAATGCAGTAAAGAGGCTGCAATTGGACTGGAGAAACGATGTTGTCACACTTTCACCTGCACGAACATACCACTAATGATTTTTTAAAGCACCTTGAGTTTCCCATCCAAAAAGATGGTAATCCTTGATCTATGAACATACTTGGGCCGGGGATGATTGGTACGTCTCCGTCGTATCTATAATTTTTTGTTGTACCATGCCAATATTATACAGCTTTCATATACTTTTAGCAACTTTTTATACTATTTTTGGGACTAACATATTGATCCAGTGCCCAGTGCCAGTTCCTGTCTGTTGCATGTTTTTTGTTTCGCAGAATATCCATATCAAATGGAGTCCAAACGGGATAAAAACGGGCAGATATTTTTTTGGAATATATGTCAATTTTGGGAAGTGGAATCAACGTGAGACGATGCCCGAGTGGCCCACGAGGGTGAGGGGCGCCCCCCAGGGGGTCAGGCGCGCCCTGGGCCCTCGTGGCCACTCCATAAGGCAGTTGGTGCCCTTCTTTCGCCGCAAGAAAGCTAATATCCGAATAAAAATCGTGTCCAAAATTCAGCCCAATCAGAGTTATGCATCTCCGGGAATATAAGAAACGGTGAAAGGCCGGAATCTGGGAACGCGGAAACAGAGAGAGACAGAGAGACAGATCCAATATCGGAGGGGCTCTCGCCCCTCCCATGCCATGGAGGCCATGGACCAGAGGGGAAACCCTTCTCCCATCTAGGGAGAAGGTCAAGGAAGAAGAAGAAGAAGGGGGCTCTCCCCCCTCGCTTCCGGTGGCGCTGGAGTACCACTGGGGCCATCATCGTGCGACGGCGATCTACACCAACACCTCCGTCATCTTCACCAACATCCTCATCACCTTCCCCCATCTATCTACAGCGGTCCACTCTCCCGCAGCCCGATGTACCCTCTACTTGAACGTGCTTTATGCTTCATATTATTATCCAATGATGTGTTGCCATCCTATGATGTCTGAGTAGATTTTCGTTGTCCTATCGGTAATTGGTGAATTGCTACGATTGGTTTAAATTGCTTGTGGTTATGTTGTTGTCCTTTGGTGCCCATCATATGAGCGCGCGCGTGGATCACACCATAGGTTTAGTTGTATGTTGATAGGACTACCTATTGGAGGGCAAGAGTGACAGAAGCTTCAACCTAGCGTAGAAATTGATACATACAGGATTGAAGGGGGACCAATAATCTTAATGCTATGGTTGGGTTTTACCTTAATGAACGTTAGTAGTTGCGGATGCTTGCTAATAGTTCCAATCATAAGTGCATAGAATTCCAAGTCAGGGATGACATGCTAGCAGTGGCCTCTCCCACATAAAACTTGTTATCGGTCTAGTAACGTAGTCAAATGCTTAGGGACAATTCCGCAACTCTTATCACCACTTTTCCACACTCGCTATACTAACTTTATTGTTCTTTACCTAAATAGCCCCTAGTTTTATTTACGTGCTCTTTATATTCTTGGAAACCTATCCCGTTACACCTACGAAGTACTTCTAGTTTTATACCTATTCTAGGTAAAGCGAACATCAAGCGTGCGTAGAGTTGTATCTGTGGTCGATAGAACTTGAGGGAATATTTGTTCTACCTTTAGCTCCTCGTTGGGTTTGACACTCTTAATTACCGAAAGAGGCTACAACTGATCCCCTACACTTGTGGGTTATCAAGACTTTTTTCTGGCGCCGTTGCCGGGGAGCAATAGCGTGGGGTGAATATTCTCGTGTGTGCTTGTTTGCTTTATCACTAAGTAGATTTTATTTGCTATTCTAAGTTTTCCTCTATCTTTAGTTATGGATATGGAACACGAAATACCAAAAAAATTAGGTGTACTTGCTACTCATGGAGATGGGGAACCTCCTAAAACCCTCAATGCTCATTATGTGAAAGATATTATGTACTACTTTGATAATCCTGAGAAAACCCCATTCAACTATATAATGGGAGTAACGTTGGATCAATGTGAATACTTTAGGGATTATCGCTTGACTCAAAAAGGGAAACTATTATGGGATCAAATTCATATGTTGCATTGGTATGCTCGGAAACTATGCTTGAGATATGATTATACTTGTTGCTCTAGGATGAAGGCTCCACACCTTCCCTTTTCATGCAAATTTAATGATAATGAAACCTTAGCTTCTTATGCTAATGGTATATATGATTATTATGTTGTGGAACAAATAGAAGAATTCATTGCTTTTAAGGGTGCTTATTAAATTGAATCTATGTTTAAAAGGTATGAAGCTTTTGAAGATGATGTTTATAGGCCTGTAAATTTTGCTATATTGAAATATTGCTATGAGAATTATGAATATAATGCCAATATTGATGCTTTTATTGAGAAGGTCTTCGCTGTCCAAGAAGAGACTAATATTTTGCGGGAGTCTATGGAAGAAGAAATTAATGACATTGTGAGCTCATTGGATGAAAAAGATGAGGAGGAGAGCGAAGAACAAAAGGAGGAAGAGCGGATTGATCACCCGTTCCCACCTTCTAATGAGAGTAACTCTTTATCCCATACATTGTTTAATTTCCGTTCATGCTTACCGGAGGATGAATGCTATGATGATTGTTATGATCCCGTTGATTCTTTTGAAATATCCCTTTTTGATGATGCTTGCTATGCTTGTGGCCAAGATGCCAATATGAATTATTATGGAGATGAACTTGCTATAGTTCCTTATGTTAAACATGAGATAGTTGCTATTGCACCCACACATGATAGTCCTACTATCTTTTTGAATTCTCCAAACTACACTATATTGGAGAAGTTTGCACTTCTTAAGGATTATATTGATGGGTTGCGTTTTTCCATTACACATGATGATTTTGATGAGTATAATATGCATGTGCTTGCTGCTCCTACTTGCAATTATTATGAGAGGAGAACTATATCTCGGCCTCTCTACGTTTCCAACACGATACAATTGCAAGAAACTGCTTATACTATGCATTGGCCTTTACTTTGATGTGCATGAATTGTTCTTGTATGACATGCCTATGCATAGGAAGAGAGTTAGACTTCGTTTTTTCATGACACATATCACTTTGTGCTCACTACTAAATGCCAAATCATTGCTAATTAAAATTGGCTTTGATATACCTTGGGATCCTGGTGGATCCATTACTTGAGCACTATATGCCTAGCTTAATGGCTTTAAAGAAAGCGCTGCCAGGGAGACAACCCGGAAGTTTTAGAGAGTCATTTATTTCTGTTGTGTGCTTTTATAATGTTTTAAAACAAAAAATAAATATAGAGGGGAACCTAAAACTTTTCAAAAAGAAAAGTGAAAGTAAGAAGGACGAGCACCGTTGAAATGGGGGAGCTCCTTGAACTTTGTTCATGCCCATGGAAACTTTGCAAATCGTAATTACAGAAACTTTTCAACAAAAATAATTATCCCCTTGTACAATTCCATTGTATTATAAAAATAATGTGCCAAGAGTTTCCTTTAGGATGATTAAACTGCTTGTTGGTTTGGCGGTGCAAAAACAGAAACTTTGGTTGTAGTGCACGATTTTACATTTTTTACTGGAACGTCGAAAGGATCTGAAACTTTCTGCAAAGTCTTGCTATACAAATTGTTGATTTTTACTAATTTTTCGAGAATTTGTAGAGTTAGAGAAGCATGGTTAATGTTCAGATTACTACAGATTGTCCTGTTTTCACAAATTGCTATTATAGATTCATTATTTGCATATGTTTGAATTCTTGTTTAAGCCTCCTTGACTTGGGAACATATAATTGTGATGGCATACAGTAGGTAATGTTTGTTTATAATTATACAATAATGTTAGAGAAGTACATGATGGGATTTCATTGATCCTATGCACTAACCCCGCCACTAAAAGTTCGGTTAAGTTTTGTGTGGATGAAGTGTTCGAAGATCGAGGAGGTCTTGATGTGAGAAGAAGGAGGAGAGGCAAGAGCTCAAGCTTGGGGATGCCCAAGGCACACCAAGTAAATATTCAAGGAGACTCAAGCGTCTAAGCTTGGGGATGCCCCGGAAGGCATCCCATCTTTCTTCAACAAGTATCGGTATGTTTTCGGATTTGTTTCATTCACATGATATGCGTGAACTTTTGGAGCATCGTGTGCTTTTTCTTTTTCTTTTAATAAATGCACCATGCTGGTATGAGATAGTCCTTGGTTAATTTATAGAATGCTCTTTGGACTTCACTTATATCTTTTGAGTATGGCTTTATAGAATGCTTCATGTGCTTCACTTATATCATTTGAAGTTTGGATTGCCTGTTTCTCCTCACATAGAAAACCGCCATTTGTAGAATGTTCTTTTGCTTCACTTATAATTGTTAGAGTGTGGGCATATCTTTTGTAGAAAGAATTAAACTCTTTTGCTTCACTTGTATCTATTTAGAGAGTTGACAGGAGTTGGTCATTCACATGGTTAGTCATAAAATCCTACATAAAACTTGTAGATCGCTGAATATGATATGTTTGATTCCTTGCAATAGTTTTGTGATACAGAGATGCTAATATGTGGGAGGTACTAGTGAATGATTGTGGTTTAGTAAAAATATTGGTGTTAAGGTTTGTGATTCCCGAAGCATGCACGCATGGTCTCCTAACTATGTAACCAAATTGGCGCGCATTGTATTTTGATTGTTTATCTTTGCGTGAAGGTCGGGGGTGCACGATGGTTAACTCCTACCAACCTCCCTAGGAGCATGCGTCGTAGTATTTTGGTTCGAGGGCTAATAAATTTTTCGCAATAAGTATGTGAGTTCTTTATGAATAATGTTGAGTCCATGGATTATATGCACTCTCACCCTTCCACCTTGCTAGCCACTCTAGTACCGCGCAAACTTTCGCCGGTGCATCAAACCACCTTATATCCTTCCTCAAAACAGCCACCATACCTACCTATTATGGCATTTCCATAGCCATTCCGAGATATATTGCCATGTGACTCCCCCGTTCCGTTTATTATGACACGCACCATCATTGTCATATTGCCTTGCATGATCGTAAGATAGCTAGCATGATGTTTTCATGGCTTGTCCATTTTTTGATGTCATTGCTATGCTAGATCATTGCACATCCCGGTACATCGCCGGAGGCATTCATATAGAGTCATATTTTTGTTCTAGTATCGAGTGGTAAGTAAATAAAAGTGTGATGATCATCATTATTAGAACATTGTCCCATGTGAGGTTATAAAAAAAAGAGGCCAATGAAGTCCAAATAAAAGAAGAGGCCAAAGAATCTCACCAAAAAAGAGAGGCCAAAGAGCCCACAAAAGAGGAAAATAAAAGAAATGAGAGAAAAAGAGAGAAGGGACAATGTTACTATCTTTTTTCCACACTTGTGCTTCATCATAGCACCATGTTCTTCATGATAGAGAGTCTCCTATGTTGTCACTTCCATATACTAGTGGGAATTTTAATTATAGAACTTGACTTGTATATTCCAACGATGGGCTTCCTCAAATTCCCTAGGTCTTCATGAGCAAGCAAGTTGATGCACACCCACTAGTTTTCTTTTGAGCTTTCATACACTTATAGCTCTACTGCATCCGTTACATGGCAATCCCTACTCACTCACATTGATATATATTGATGGGCATCTCCATAGCCCATTGATACGCCCAGTCGATGTGAGACTTTCTCCCTACTTTTGTCTACTACCACCTTCTATTCCACCCATAGTGCTATGTCCATGGCTCACGCTCATGTATTGCGTGAAGAGTTGAAAAAGTTCGAAAAAGTAAAGTATGAAAACAATTGCTTGGCTGGCACCGGGATGGGCATGAGGGGTACCTTCTGTTAAGAAAGGGAGCATAAAAGACTATATGATTTTGTAGGGATAAAGTTCTTTAGCATTGATATTTTGAAAGACTTGATTGTTTGTTGGGATGCACGAGTATTAAATTCTTTTATGTCAAATGATAGACTATTGCTTTGAATCACTCGTGTTTTAATATTCATGCCATGATTAGATTACATTATCAAGATTATGCTAGGTAGCATTCCACATCAAAAATTATCTTTTTTTATCATTTACCTACTCGAGGACGAGCAAGAATTAAGCTTGGGGATGCTGATACGTCTCCATCGTATCTATAATTTTTTATTGTTCCATGCCAATATTATACAACTTTAATATACTTTTGTCAACTTTTTATACTATTTTTGGGACTAACATATTGATCCAGTGCCCAGTTCCAGTTTGTGTTTGTTGCATGTTTTTTGTTTCGCAGAATATCCATATCAAACGGAGTCCAAACAGGATAAAAAAGGACAGATTTTTTTGGGAATATATGTGAATTTTGGGAAGTGGGATCAACGTGAGACGATGCCCGAGTGGCCCACGAGGGTGAGGGGCGTGCCCTGGGCCCTCGTGGCCACTCCATAAGGCGGTTGGTGCCTTTCTTTCGCCGCAAGAAAGCTAATATCCGGATAAAAATCGTGTCAAAAATTCAGCCCAATCAGAGTTACAGATCTCCGGGAATATAAGAAACGGTGAAAGGCTAGAATCTGGGAGCGTGGAAACAGAGAGAGACAGAGAAACAGATCCAATCTCGGAGGGGCTCTCGCCCCTCCCATGCCATGGAGGCCATGGACCAAAGGGTAAACCCTTCTCCCATCTAGGGAGAAGGTTAAGGAAGAAGAAGAAGGAGGAGGGGGGCTCTCCCCCCTCGCTTCCGGTGGCGCCGGAGTGCCACCGGGGCCATCATCGTGTGACGGTGATCTACACCAACACCTCTGTCATCTTCTCCAACATCCTTGTCACAGCCTAATTTTTGGCCCTTTCTTTTTCTTTTGTTTTTCTGAGATGTTTGCCTGAGTTTTCTTTTTCCGTGGCTATGTGGTCTGGAAACTGAAGAAGATGACCTCTTCTTTCTTTCCAGAGTGGCTTGTCATCCTCATATATATCCCTAGACCCTGCCATTTCCATCTTGGACCAACCTCAATATTCTTTTTCTAGGGAATATTCCTTTTTCTATTAAAGGAATAACCCTATCTGCCCTAGGTTGTGAAGCAACCTATATTCCCATCACTCCAAAAATTCCCAAATAAATTCTCATAATTTTTTTGGGTCATATCTTCGTCAAATATGGCAAAACTTTTCATTGCCATGTTCAAAAATATTTCACCAATATTCCTTTTTCTATTCTGCCCTAAATGGCACTTTGTGAAGCAAGTGCTATTTATATTTTTTGACTCCAACCTCCTTGGACACCTTTTCATGTCCATATCATTGCCACATGCCAAAATGCAACCTCATTTGCCTAGTAATTATTTAATTATGATTTTCCAAAGTTTCTATCCAGAAAGAAGCTTTGTGAAGGAGATGCAAGCTAGGCATACCCAAATGAGTTTCCATTTTTCATGATCCCTCATATCATCATATCATAGCCCTCCACCAAAGTATAGCTCATGTAATGCCTCCATGTGAGCTCATCTTCAATACTTTGATTTTGTCCAAAATTTCAGTTTGTGAAGCAAGTATATTTTATCTTGCTCCATTGTGGCTGCCAATTTTTCTAGGCCTTCTATTATCCATATAACCCACCTCCACCCATTTTTGGCATTTTTCATCAAGCCATTATCCCTATAGAAGTTTTGCAAGTTTTTGGTCAGTGGGGATGTTTGTGAAGGAAGTACCATTTTGGCTTTTCCAATTGGTATGAAATTTCTACAGCATCTCTATATGACCAAATTACCAAGCCTTGCAAACATTAAGCTCAAGTGACCTCACCAAGTGAGTGCAACATCCAAATCTTGTTTCTGGACCAAATATGCAGTTGTGAAGCAACTATATTTATTTTTGGTCCAAATCTCCTTAAACATACGAGGACTGTAATCCTTCCTAAGATAAACTCCCCAGACAACTCCTTTGGCTCCAAATCCTCTCCTGTTAATCAACAGTGCTCTATCAAGTTTACTGCAGTAAACCTCAGAGCTGGTTTACCATTTAACCCAAGCAGTATTCACCGAGCTACCACCGCAGTTGCAACCTCCCCTGGATGAACTATCAGCTAGACAACGTTTTGGGTGCTGTTGAGCATAGTATGCCCCGGTTCACATGGTGACCACGACAATGGCGTGCCTGTGCGCGCGCTCTGTGTGCAGTGGCCGCGCCCAGAACGTCGTTTGCTTCGGGCCCCTCCTCTGCTCAGCGCCTCAGCGAGCACGGGCCTGTCCCTCGTGCTCCCCGCGTCGTCGCCGTCCTCCCAGACCCTTCTCCCCCTCCAGAAGCCTCCTCGTCGGTGCTCGTCGCCGCGCGCCCACGGGAGCACTGTGGCCGACCGGCTCTGCTCGCGCCGCGGCCGCTTCTCCCTGCGCCCCCTTGGCCTCTATGCCCCGTGAGAACCTCCACAGCTCCCCCTTCGTCTTCTACCTCCGAGCTCGCGAGCGTGGGCACGCGTCCGGGGCGCCGGACACGCGTCCGCGGCGACGCCAGCTCACCCCCTCCTCGCTCTGCCTATTTAAGGCCACCCCTCCCTCGTCCAAGCACACCAGCGACCTCACCGCGCTCCTCTAGGCCCTCCCCACCATCCGCCCGAGCCTCTGGAGCTCTCCTGCCCCGCCATTGCCGCCATGGCCGCTGCCTCGGCCATTTCAAATTCGTGGCCACCGGAGCTCCTCTCTCCCTCCAGACCTCACTAGAGCCCACGCTTGATACCCCCTATCCTCCCCAGTACTCTGTAGCCCCTTCCCCATGACTGGAACGACGTGCCCGACGTCGACCAGAGCCGTCGCCCGCCCTTGCCCTCTGTTGCTGTAGGCCGCGGCAACCCTGCCCTCTTCGGCGTGGGTGCAGCGCTGGAATGGACGCAGCGTTCCACCCTGAGTCCGCCGGTACCATCGCCTCGGCAAGAGGTGGCCGGAGTCGGCCGGGCTCGTCGCCGGAGTCCGCCATCTCTGCTCTCTGCCCCCGCGCGGCGTCGCCCCTCTGCTGCTCCCCGACGCCTGCCACTGCTCCAGGCGGGAGAAGCACCTCACCCCGCACCCACCGGTGGTGTCACCGTCGCCAGAGGTGGCCGGAGCCGCCGGGAGGTATTGCCGGCCGAGCCCAGCCTCGCCGCTCCTCTGTTTTTTTGTCGGGCGCGAGGAAGAAGCCAGGCAGGAGGAGAGAGAGGAAGAAATGGATAAGGCGGACCCCACCTGTAAGCCTCTAAGCTGCTCGGCCCCGCCTTGCCACGCTGGATAAGTGGATGCGTATTCATAATAATACGTCTTCCCAACTGGAAGCGTAGTTTCGTTCTGTTTCAGTTCAAAATACATTTCCCCCATTCACAGAAAGCGTATTTCTAACTTTGCGCTTCTACCTTATCCACTCAGGGACTTGTTTGTGATGATATTTTTGCAGAAAAGTCCCTGAACTTCAACCCTTGATATCTTTTTAACCACAACTCCAAATGAGGTGAATCCAAAGCCCATCTCTTCGTATTGTCGAGCCCGTTCTGTTGGTATCATTTTCACTATGGGTTGACATATTGGAAATGACCATTTTGCCCTTGCCGTAAACAGCCCCTCCGGGAGAGAACTGTTTCCGGCGATTCTTTCCGCGAGTTTCCCGCACTTCTTCCCGGTGCCTTCTTCATCCCCAGGCAAGCCAAAATAACCACTTGCATGATAGCCATGCACTAGCCATGGTTTTCAACTTGAATCTTTAATAAAAGTTTGATGTTATATGTCTGCTTGGTTGCTACTGCTGTCGTTGTTTCGGTTATGACTCGTGGTTTCATGTTCATTGTCCTGCTATGATCTGATACTTGTTGTTATCTTGTACTACTTGTTATTATCATGTTCACATGTTATGCTTGGTAGTATAAGTACCTGCAAGCAGTAGTCTCGGTGCATGCTTGTTATCTGTCAAGTACTATGATATGCATGTCCCGTTGCAACTAGTTAGTTTACATGATTATTTGTCAGTGTTCTTGCTATGTTCTTGCATGCTATTTATTGATGATGCTAGTAGTCAAGTATGCTATGAGTAGCGTTATACTTGTGATATTCATGCTCGTCAGTATGCCATGCTCATTTGGTTTAATATTTCATTGTGGTTATGCTCGATGATTATGTGCACCTCCATGCTTATGTTGATATCATGTTCATGCCTTATAATTGCATCATGTTATTTTATTATGACTCAGCTTAATGCATTCAAGTTTAACCGGATAATAATGAACTTGAACAACTGTTGGCTGAGTCATGGTGCCATCATATCGAGTTGACCAGTGCGGCCACACTTGCCTCTATGGGAAGGCCCTAACTGGGTCTATTGTCGCGCCTCTCGCCGGTACCTCCAAACGAGGGAAGGTTATGTGCACGCGCTACCCTAATCAGGTAGACGGACGTAACCTTGTGTGCCCGTTGTTGTTGTTATGGATCCGGGTCCCCGTTTGGGACCATTTATGTTTAGCCACGACGGTGGTCGTGGTGTCTTTGGTAGACACGAGGCAACCCAGGACTAGCCCAGTAGGGCATGAGTCGGAGTGGCCGGGAGAGTGTCATGACAGTAGATCGGTTTTGTCAGAACGTCGTTGGTCCATCCGAATGGGAGAACGAGGCCATGGGTTCTGTGGTGTGGGTACAGTTTGCTACCTCTACAGAGTGTGTGTGTCTAAATCTATCGATAGTCGCGCCCACGGATAAGGGCCCAGTTCGTGTCGGTCACACCGTGAGTCAACAGTAATAATAATAACTTGATTAAGAACAACCCCGGTTCAAAAATGAAATAAGTTGTTTGTGATCGTTGGAATAATCACCGTGGTATCGAGGATACCGAGTTGTTGGATATTTGTGATGCTGTACGAGAATCAATGGTAAAGATCAAGCTCCTTGTGGTCATTTAATGATTACTACGGTATTGTCTATACCAAGCTTGATTTGATCCTGAGATGATCGTGTGATGTCCGTGTTGGTAAGTTTGTGTATGTGATAACCCGAGCAGAGTAAGTTGGTGCATGTTAGTATCATCCTGTTGCATGTGGTATTATCATGTTCATGATATGCCTGTGCTAAGTTGTATCATGTTCAATTGTGCCTGCTATGTTGTTCTGTTAGTATCATGTTCATGAATTAAATTAACATGCTAATACCATGTTGTTGTTTGTCTTGATTGCTTTTGGTTTATTGTGAGCTTGCAAGTACATTCAATGTACTAACCTGGCGTGTCATGATAGTTTGCAGGTCGTGCCTGGATTGCTTACTTGTTTGGTGATGTTCCTGTGTTCGCGAGCTAGGATAAACGTTCCAGCCAGAGTCCCTGCGGATTGGAGTCCATCATCGCCGTTCGTGGTTCCGCTGCCAGTAGAGGTTCCGCTGCCTCGAGTTGTTATGCTGCTTGCATAGAGCAACCGTGGCAAGCATAGTGTCGTCGTGCCGGTGTTATTCATTGTAATATCGGAGACCAAGTATCCATACTCATGTAATAATAGAAGGCTGGTTTGTTCTATGCTAAGCAGTTCCGTATTCCAGAAGACATCTCCTCGATCTCTGGGCTGGAATACGGGGCGTTCCGGTTTCTCTGAGCCGGGGTGCCACAGGCTTGGTATCAGAGCAGTTCTGGCTATAGGACGCCCTAGACCGCGCGAATGTTAGAATGCGGTAGTATAGAGTTTGGTTGGTTTGTTGCGTTTGATTGATGCATTTGTTTGTCGCATAGCATGCATATAGATTATTATTTGGTCGTTAGCAGATTATCTTGTGAGTGTAGGTGGTATAAGTTTCAATCCTCTACCTGCACCATCCCTCTTTGCATACCTGTTTTTCGGTGTTTGGCGTCACCTCTGTCCCAGCAGAGTGATGCCCTGGTACGAGTGTTCCAGACACCATTCGGAGGAGTTATGCTCAGGTATCGCTTCGATATCTTTCCGCCAACCACTCATATTATTTTGATGATAGACTTGTTTCTATCATCATCCATGCCCTCCATCTCGTCCCCTTGGCAACCCTTGCTGATCTTTGTTATCAGAAAAGGGCAATGCCAATAAACCCAGTCTTCCACTGTTATCTTGCCATCATTTCATATTTTTTTGGACGGGTACGACTCCGTTCGTACACTTGATGATGAGGTGGTCATGACTTTTGTGTCTCGCTACTTGATCGTCAAGACCGTCCTCACCTGTGCATCCATCCAGATCCAGCCACTGTTCAGCCAGTGCTTGGTGTAGCTTCGGTTACGCCAACTCATTCCACACATGGATATAATTTTCGTGCACACCGCCACAGCATATTAGACCGTAATACTGGAGTTTCCGCGTGATTTGTGTGCTTAGGTGTGCATGCATATTTTGGTGTGAGTAGCAGTAATATGTGATGATTGCTTGATTAATTATGTTAGTAGTATGCTTGTGTGCTTTTATTTTAGTCGTTTCTTTTCTTTCTTTCTTTGGGCCTTCGGTGTGGCATAATTTTTTTCCCTATTAAAGTTGCTCATCAGCCGACATCGGACCCGAAGAATCAGCAAGGAATTCAAATATTTGGAAGCTCAGATAAATAAAATGGAATTCTCAGCTGACTGAAGTAAAATGGAGAATGCCTGACCTGGATGCTACTAATCAAATTTGCATCAGCGTGCACTCCTCACAACAATATGAAATTCTCAGCCGACAACATTCAGATTTGGGGGATATCTGATCTGAGTGTCAAGTCTTGTAGGATCGAAGAAGTAGGTCTAGAGGGGGGGGTGATTAGACTACTTGACAAGATAAAATTTCTGTCTTTTATCAAGGACAGATTTTGGCAGTTTTGCAAATAAGATCAAGTCAAGTAACATACTACACATGCAATTCTAGAGTATGGGCAGCGGAAAGTAAATTGCATATATAGTAAATGGAAGTGGAGAAGATCAAACGCAGTTTGGTGACACGGAGATTTTTGTCGTGGTTCCGATAGGTGGTGCTATCGTACATCCACGTTGATGGAGACTTCAACCCACGGAGGGTAACGGCTGCGCGAGTCCACGGAGGGCTCCACCCACGAAGGGTCCACGAAGAAGCAACCTTGTCTATTCCATCACGGCCTACGCCCACGGAGGACTAGCCTTACTCGGGGTAGATCTTCACGAAGTAGGCGATCTCCTTGCCCTTACAAACTTCTTGGTTCAACTCCACATCATGACGGAGGCTCCCAAGCGACACCTAACCAATCTAGGAGGCACCACCCCCAAAAGGTAATAGACGGTGTTGATGGTGATGAACTCCTTGCTCTTGTGCTTCAAGTGATAAACTCCCCAACACTCAACTCTCCTCACTGATATGGCTGTGGTGGAAGAAAGATTTGAGTGGAAAGCAACTTGGGAAGGCTAGAGATCAAGTTTCATATGGTAGGAATGGAATGGCTTGATCTCAACACAAGGGTAGGTGGTTCACTTCTCAGAAAGTGTGTGATAGAAGTGGTGGTACTTTCTGATGGCTCTCCTCACGAATGAGGAGGGGGTGGAGGGGTATATATAGCCTCCACACAAAATCCAACCGTTACACACACATTTGACCAATCTCGGTCAGACCGAAGTGAAAACTCGGTTAGACCGAAAGTTCAAATATAGTGAACGTTGGGATTTTCGGTGGGACCGAAAATACCATCTCGGTGGGACCGAAGGTGTATCTGATATGAACGTTGGAGATTTCGGTGAGACCGAGAAATAAAACTCGGTTGGACCGATTTGAGAAAAGTGCAGGAACATGCCAAAATCGGTGAGACCGATAATGCAATCTCGGTGAGACCGATTTGACCCAAGACAGAACCTGGCCATTTCGGTAAGACCGAAAATGCAAACTCGGATATTCCGATATGATGTGAAGTGGTTACAGAAGGTTGGCAGTTCAGTTTCGGTGTGACCGATCTCAAACTCGGTAAGACCGATTTTCTAGGGTTTTGGAATATGGCTGAAGTGGTTCATCTCGGTGGGACTGAGTTGGAGAAATCGGTGTGACCGAGATTACTTATGGGTGTGTGTTAAGTAGTGAATAGTGCTGATAGTTGAGGGAGTTAGATCACCAAGCACTTGAGCAACAAGAACATTAACACAACCTCATCCCCTTTTAATAGTATTGGCTTTCCTATGGACTCAATGTGATCTTTGATCACTAAACCAAAAATGGAGTCTTGAGCTTTTGCCAATGCTTGTCTTAGCACTTGAGGGGTCCACTTCTTCAATCATCTTGCCATACCAATGTGATTGGGTTTCCTGAAACACACTTGATAAAAGTATTAGTCCAACCACAAAGTATGTTGTCATTAATTACCAAAACCACCCAGGGAGCAAATGTGCTTTCAATCTCCCCCTTTTTGGTAATTGATGGCAACACACTGAAATTATACTAAACAAAACATCAAAGCTTATTGAAAGAAAGACAGAATTATCACGAAAGCTTTGACAAGCATGTAGTACACAGGCTCCCCCTACAAGTGTGCAAGATTTTCATATATTATGGTTTTGGACTACCACAAGCACACAAGAGAGATAAGCAAGATGTGCTACATGCAGCTTGGCTATATGCATCAGAGCAGAAGAGAAGGGAAGTGAGTGATAATGCATATGTACATGGTGATTTCTTGCAAACAAGCATTTACAAGCAAGTTACCATCATGCACATTCTGCAAGATGCATATACTTACCTTGAGGTTCCTTGGCACTTGTACCTGAAGGGATAAACTTGAGAAAACAAGGTTAGATAACACAAGAGTATTCCTTCAACCCACTGCAAGAACATCAAGAGTACCAAGCCAGGGAGGACATGTATAAAGAGTGTCTCATATTGAGCACAGGCTTGAATCAGCAAACATGTCTCCGAAGCTAAGAGATTTTCAATGAACTCTGAGAGATTTTGCTTTTCATAGGATATCAATTGTGAAGATTCCTCTAAGTCTTCTCCCCTTAAGCTAAAAGATTCCATAAGATACCAATTGTGAGTAAGATACCAATTGTAAGAACAAGGGGTGTGAAGGAAAAAGCAAAATCAAAAGAAAGATGCCAATTGTAATGTCCAATGTAAAATACGACAAAGCTTTGATGTGATTCTCTCCCCCTTAAGATAAGATTGCTTTTCTTCTTCCCTTAAGTCTTCTCTTCTCCCCTACTCCCCCTTAGTCCTTTCCCCCTAAGTTCTCTCCCCCTTTGACATCAAGTGCCGAAAAGGACAGTAAACTAGGTAGGACAGGAAAGATGGAAAGAAAGAAAGATAGAAAGAAGTGGGATCCTTAAGAATCACAACGGGACAAACAAGAACATTTAGAGAAACAATTTGAGTCCAAATTTGAGTCCTCTCCTCTTTAAAATTTAAGAAATCGAGTCTGAATTTGAGGCCTCTCCCCCTTAAAAGTAGAGAAAGAATTCAGATCACTTTGCGAGGAGTATTTCAAAAGATTTTCAAGGAATTTGTAAAAGATTTTCAAGGAATTGATCAGAGCCATAAAAGGATTTCCAGAAGGATATTCACAAAGAAATATAAGAAAAGAAATAAAAGAAATTCTAGATGAAGTTTTTTTTTTTTTTTTTTTTTTTTTTT
>LR738714.1:590522591-590535690 GCA_902687465.1 Secale cereale
TAGAAGTGGTGGTACTTTCTGATGGCTCTCCTCACGAATGAGGAGGGGGTGGAGGGGTATATATAGCCTCCACACAAAATCCAACCGTTACACACACATTTGACCAATCTCGGTCAGACCGAAGTGAAAACTCGGTTAGACCGAAAGTTCAAATATAGTGAACGTTGGGATTTTCGGTGGGACCGAAAATACCATCTCGGTGGGACCGAAGGTGTATCTGATATGAACGTTGGAGATTTCGGTGAGACCGAGAAATAAAACTCGGTTGGACCGATTTGAGAAAAGTGCAGGAACATGCCAAAATCGGTGAGACCGATAATGCAATCTCGGTGAGACCGATTTGACCCAAGACAGAACCTGGCCATTTCGGTAAGACCGAAAATGCAAACTCGGATATTCCGATATGATGTGAAGTGGTTACAGAAGGTTGGCAGTTCAGTTTCGGTGTGACCGATCTCAAACTCGGTAAGACCGATTTTCTAGGGTTTTGGAATATGGCTGAAGTGGTTCATCTCGGTGGGACTGAGTTGGAGAAATCGGTGTGACCGAGATTACTTATGGGTGTGTGTTAAGTAGTGAATAGTGCTGATAGTTGAGGGAGTTAGATCACCAAGCACTTGAGCAACAAGAACATTAACACAACCTCATCCCCTTTTAATAGTATTGGCTTTCCTATGGACTCAATGTGATCTTTGATCACTAAACCAAAAATGGAGTCTTGAGCTTTTGCCAATGCTTGTCTTAGCACTTGAGGGGTCCACTTCTTCAATCATCTTGCCATACCAATGTGATTGGGTTTCCTGAAACACACTTGATAAAAGTATTAGTCCAACCACAAAGTATGTTGTCATTAATTACCAAAACCACCCAGGGAGCAAATGTGCTTTCAAGTCTCCCTCACCGTGCACTCCTCATAGCAGAAATGATCAAATCATCAAGAAGTTAAATTGTGTGCAAGGTTGACATAATATTAACAAAGATATGGCTCAGATACAAGTTTAATTCCTTTCGTTGAGGATAATTTTGGAACCCGATGTACCTGGAAGCAAGCAAAAATATGGCATGTACTCAGAAAGGAAGATAGTCCTGCAAAACCCCATTTCATACAGGAAATCAAAAACAAAAATATTAAGATGATATATATGTGGTAATCGGTCCGCATGTCTCAGTGAGAAGCTTTTGCGGTAATCAATTTAGTCTTCCCTTGCAAGCTACCAGGGAAGCTTCAACTGCAAGATTCCTCCATACGATATATGGATGACTTCACGTGTCAGGTACTCTATCTTCTTCAGCAAGCAACCACAAAAAGCTTACGACATAAGGTACCAAGTTTCCCCTAGCAATTCTTTAAGGGGGGGGAAGCTTCTGAAGCACGGTATGCAGTCTTCCTCAGCAAGATGCTCTCGATGGTTTCCAGTACAAGCCATCCAATCTCCCTCAGTACGGCATTTGTGCAAGATATTAATTGACAGCATATAGCAGTGCATCTCGAGAACCAGATACGCAACAATTGGACAGCAACAAGAATCAGTGAGAGAACAAGTCTGCCTCGGGAATTAGATTCTCAAATATATGTGAAGGAAGCCAGATATATACCTCAGTGTGACAAAGGACTATCAAGTTTGACGACAACACTGAGCTCTGTACAAGTACCAGTGAACCTGGAAAATGATCCTGATGAGCCCTCGTCCCCTTTTCTCCAATGACGGCACCACGCCTATGATCTAAGATATTTTTAGCTATCTGGGGTGGATGCCGATTTTTATTTCTCTCTTCAACGATTGTCACGAGTTTTGAGCTACTTTTCAGCCGTCTCGTACAGTTGTTGAGTTTATTTTTGTGACAGTAGCCCTATAGCTGCTTTTTGGCTATCTTAAGGAGCTGTCACCTTCTTCTTATCAACCTGGTCTCATGTTCTCCGTTGCTTTGTGATACGTCTCAAACGTATCTACTTTTCCAAACACTTTTGATATTGTTTTGACCTCATTCTTGCATGATTTGAACTAAACTGACCCGGACTGACGCTGTTTTCAGCAGAGCTGCCTGTGTGGTTTTATTGTGTGCAGGAAAACGGATTTTTAAGTATCTCAGAAAAATCCACGAAAAATCACAGAAAATCCACGCACCCGAAGGAACCAGGAGCCAGAAGTGGGGCCAGAGGGGGGCCAGGGGGTGCCCAGGCGCCCTGTGGGCGCCCCCCCCCTGGGCCGCGCCTGGGGGTCGCCTGGGTGGGGCCCACACCCCCTGGTGCCCTACTTTGCCTCGTATTTTTACTCGCGACACGGAAACCCCAGATCAGAAGTTCTTTTCACAGTTTTCCGTCGCGGAGCCGCCGCCACCCTCTGTTCTTCCTCGGGAGGGCTAATCTGGAGGCTGAATTGGCCTCCGGAGAGGGAAGATCGTCGCCATCGTCATCATCATCACCACTCCATCATCCCTCCATGACTTCTCCCTCCATGTGTGAGTAATTCCCCTGCTGTAGGCGAAGGGGATGGTAGGGATTGGATGAGTTAGATCATGTAATAGTTTGTCAGATCGTTGGGGGCATGTTGCCTATCATCTACTATGGTTTTTATCATCTTTGCTTCAACTTGTTATTCTTAATGCTTGACACTTAGGGCACGAGTGCCATGATTTCAGATCTGAACCATATGTGTTTGCATGAATATATTTGTGTTCGTGATCCTATCTATGAGTTGTTTGCACCTGTTACGGTTCGGAACCGGCGATCCCAAAAGTGACAGCTTGGGACACCAAAGGGGATGGTCCGTAGTTTGAGGATTACATGTATCCATTGAGTTCATTGCTTTGTTCCGGTGCTCTTTGACAGGAGCACCTTAATATCCATAAGTTCCTTTTGGCCCCGTTCGTAGCGGGATGGTAGGACAAAAGATGTTGTGCAAGTTCTTATTGCAAGCACGTACAACTACCTACGGGATACATGTCTAATGTTTGATATTTGCCTAGATGATCATTACTTTTCCGTGTGCCGTGCCCCAAGTTAGAATCTATCTCATCCATGCAGCGCCCAACCATCCATCTCCCTAGCCTACAGTGTTTTAAACCCTGCTTGTCACCAGTTGCTACTTTTGCCATTTACCTTCACTATTTACCTTTTGCTGTTTACTTTTACTATCACTATTATCACTATCATATCACTCTTACCACTTATCTTTTGTTGCAAGTAGGTATATTTCAGGTGCGGTTGAATTGACAACTCAACTGTCAAAGCTTATAAATACTCTTTGGCTCCCCGTGTGTCGAATCAATAAATTGGGTTATTCTTACCCGCGAAGACTATCTCGATCCCTTACGGTTGAGGGTTATCAAGTACCGTTTTCTGGCGCCATTGCCGGGGAGCATAGCAATATTTACAAGTCTACTTGAGGTATCCTACCTGCTGCACTTCATCCACTATGGGTAAGAAAGGAGACCCCAAGGTTCTGATCTTACTATCTACTACAAGAAGAGGTACTGCTCTGAGCACTAGTGCTACACTTGATTCACCTTCTGTTATGAGTAAGTTTGCCTCACCACAACCACATGATGCTCCTACTGAATCTGTTACTATGTCTGATACTCTTGATGATGCCTCTACTACTTTTGATGATATTAGTTCGCTTGGTTATGCTCTTGAGAAACAAATTGCTGCTGTTGCTAAAAAGTCTGGAATTGAACTTCCTGTTACTCGCTACCCTATTGGTGAAACTTATGATTATCCTGATTTGAGTAAACTCAAAGAGAGGCTTCTTGATGATGATTACTATATGCTTGATGAATATTTATGCAGGGAACTGACAGAGTTTTCTGGCTCTGACCCTGAAGTTATTAAGAAACTAGTTAAAAAACACTCTTTGAAGAACAAAACCGTTCCTGATCCTGAATTTGCTACATCTCCTATATGTATTGATTATCCTGATTATGATTTCTCTGTTGATCTTTCACTTATACCTATGGTTGAAGCTGACCCCTTTTATGGCAGAGAAAATGATGATGCTATTGCACACCTGACTAAACTCGGTGAGTTAGGTGGCCTGTTTACCACAGATGAGAAGATACGATACTTTTATATCACCAAGCTTCTTCCTTTCTCCTTGAAGGAAAGTGCTAAAGCATGGTATGATTCGCTTCCATGCGGTTCCATTAAGAGTCCTCAAGACTTAGCTCACTCTTTTGTTGATAAGTACTTTCCTGCTCACATGCAACATGCTGCTTTACAAAGAATTTATAACTTTAAACAGTTGCAGGATGAGTCCCTCCCTAAAGCTTGGGGGAGGTACTGCGGTCTGATTCGGGCTAGACTAGGACATGAAATTCCTAAGAATGAATTAATCGATATATTCTATGCTGGTCTAACGGATGAATCCAGGTCCTATTTGGACAGTTGTGCTGGTTGTGTTTTCAGGAAAAGAACACCGGACGATGCGGAAGATTTGATGGGCAGGATTGCCAAAAACCATGAAGATTGGTCCGTCCCTGAACCACCTCCACCACCAAAGAAGAGGGGCATATTTGTTCTAAGCCCCGAAGATATGCGAGAAGCAAAGAAGTCTATTAAAGAGAAAGGTATTAAAGCTGAAGACGTGAAGAATCTACCCCCTATTGAGAAGCTGTGTGAGCCTACTACTCACCCTCCTATGGTAGAGGTACACTCTCTTTTAGATTTCAACGCAAGTGACATCCCTCATGGTAAGCCTCCTGATCAATGTTTAGATGAGTTTGATAATTTTATTATGAAACAAAATCATTTTAATGAGAGGATAGAAAGTCAATTGCATGATAATTCCCTTGCTATCAAAAGACTGCTTGATGTTTTAGATAGAACAGTTAATGATGTTCAATGTCTTGTGAAGCATTTTCAAATGGTTCAAACTCAGCTTGACCAAATTTCTAAAGTGCAAAGAGATTTGCTTGCTAACAATGCCAACCAAGATAATTTGCAGGCTTTCGGGATTAAGACCCGAGGAGGAACTAGCACTCAAGATCCTCTCTATCCAGAGGGACATCCGAAGAGAATCGAGCAGGATTCTCAAATGCAGGAAGAAGAAATTGTTGGCTCTCCAAAGAAAAAGAAGAAACATAAGGAGACTAACAATTCTAATGATCCTATTGCAGATGAAGAGCCAACTATTGATCCTAACAGTGTATCTATCTCCGATGCCGAGACTGAAGACGGTGCTGAACCTGAAGGTAATAATAATGAGAAGAATGATCCGCCTGAAGTTCGAGAAGAAGAAGCACCTGACAAACGTAAGAGGTACACTAAAGAAGACTTCATCGCAAGAAAACATGGGAAGGAAAGAGAGCCATGGGTACAGAAACCCATGCCCTTTCCAGGTAAGTCCATCAAATCTAAAGAAGAAGCGCATTATAATAAGTTTTGTGAGTGGATTAAACCTCCTTTTCTTCAAATCCCTTTGACTTATGCTATTAAGTTACTTCCTTATTCAAAATATATGAAAGATATTGTCACTAATAAAAGAAAAGTTCCTAATGATGCAATATCTACTATGCTTGCTAACTACTCTTTCAGTGGCAAGATTCCTGAGAAGCTCGGTGATCAGGGTATACCCACCATTCCTTGCTCCATAATGAATAATTATGTCAAAACTGCTTTATGTGATCTTGGAGCAGGAGTGAGTGTTATGCCTCTCTCTCTTTACGAGAGGCTTTGTTTAGAGAAACTAATTCCTACAGATATCTCCCTTCAGATGGCTGATAAGTCAACCGTTGTTCTGATAGGTATTTTTGAGGATGTTCCCGTAGAGGTTGCTAATTGTTTAATTCTTACTGATTTTGTTGTGCTTGACATGCCCGAGGATGGGAGCATGTCCATTATTTTTGGTAGACCTTTCCTTAACACCGCAGGTGCTATTATTGATTGCAATAAAGGGAAGGTTACCTTCCATGTGAATGATAAAGAACACACGGTATATTTTCCGAAAAAGATCGACAGGAGGCATGCCCTCAACTCTATAGAGAATATCGAGACCGTGAAGATTGGAGAATGGGACTGTCCACTACATGTGCCTCACAAATATAAAACTATCATGGTGGGGACAATGTCCATCAAATTAAAGGTTTAGTAGCTACTTCGTAGGAGGTGAGACTTTTTGCTCTATATATCGCCTGTTTGTTGGTAAGACTTGATCAACCTTACTAGTAAACATGTTTTATATAGATAAAAAGTTAATCTTGTTATGTTTTCATTTGTTTTTAGTTTTTGTCATGCTTGCTGTACCAAGTATTTATGTTTTGAAGCTTCACAATACTACTAACTGCTTCAAGTTTTCAGAGAGTTTCGCAGCTTTTTGGACTTCGAAAAATTTTCAACAGTGAAGTTTTCAGAAAAATTCCAGAAAAATAAAAATAAAAATTTCCACGTCGGGAGAGACCTAGAGGGGCCTGGGGCCAGCCAGGGGGACCCACCAGTGGCCCAGGCGGCCAGCTGGCGCGGCCAAGCCCCTAGCCGCGCCCATAGGGCGCCTGGGGCCCACAGGGCCCCCCTCCAGGTATGTCTTCTTCCTCTCTCTCTCTTTTTCTCCAAAAACCCGAGTTCTGCACTTGTTCTTGTGTTCTTGCTGTTCTTGGAGGCGATTCTTCGATCTCTCTCTATAGCCCATCATTTGAGCTAAAATTTTGAGCAAATAGTCCCTGAAATGAGTTTGTTAGGAAGGGCAAAAGGGTGGCTTGAGAAGAGGAGGCCCGCACACTCCGATCGAGTTACTAGAGCCGCAGCTTCACCATCGACTGCTAGGGTGAGCTATAATGAAGATCATGTGCCCCTGGAGTTGTTGGAAGATACAAGTCCAGCACGTGCGATGACATTTCCATGTGATGAATTCATGGAAGCTGCGGGAATCAAGGATGAGTTTTATAATCTTTGTGCTAATGCAGGTTTGACACGACTCGTCACGAGCCGTGTTACCCAGTATCAAAAACTCACCTCCAGTTTCATTAACAGTTCTAGATATAATCCTGATTCAGGTGCTATTGAGTTTAAAATTTACAATGATCTTATCACCATGACTTTGGGAAATTTTTGTGAAATAATAGGTGTGCCGAACGATGGGAGGACGGCTAGGATGGCCACTCAGCCCTCCGAGCTGAAAACCGTCATCAACTCTCTCTGCAGCATGGGTACGAGGGATATTCATCGGTCGAAGATCTCCAGCATCTTATTTCCTCACCTCAGGTATTTTGCATATTATATTGCTAGAGGGGTGTTAGCTCGTGACAACACGAGCAGCATTTCTGCTCCGGATATTGCTATCCTGGCAGCACCCCTCTCAGGGAGGTCTGATTATAATCTGGGTGCCTTAATTGCTCGACGCCTTGCTATGAACGGTAACAAGGGGGACTTATATGGTGGCGTTTATGACACACTTATCTTAGAACATCTTGGAGGCACCCCACACCCTGATGATAATCCTTTTACTTATTTAAGCTTTGATCTTGCTGCTATGAAAAGGCATAAGTTTGTCACCATGGGTTCTGAGCTTGATAATCTTGTTTATATCTTGCGTTTCAGAATTACCGCGGAACGCGAGATCCATCTACCTGCACCTCTTTTGTTTGTTTTTTCTCGCAGGAACGGATGGTCCTTTGATGTTGTCCAGTTCGATGAGTTCATGGTCCAGCATCAGTTTCATAACCCCATGGAGGGGGTTGTGCCCGACGAGGAGAAGCACGGTGAGTTGCCACATTTTTAGGAAGAGACCGCCACCGAGTTTGGTGAAGGTTCTTCTTCTGTTTGGCGCTCGGAACCTTCCTCGTGGGAGACTCCGAGGAGTTGGTGTACGCGCCAGCATCATTCTACGACCCTTGGACTCACCACCATACCCTCGGAGCAGGAGGCTCCTGGGGGCAGTAGCTGCTACCAACTTAGGCCAAAAGCCTAAGCTTGGGGGAGTACGTGCCCTTCTCACTTTTCCATTGTATTATCCGTTTTATTCACTTTGATCTTTTCGAAGTTTTTGCCCGTTCTTCTATATTTCTCTCTTTGCAAAAACAACAAAAAGATTTTCTCTTTCTTTTGCTTTTATTCAACCTTTGAAAAATCCAAAAAGATTTCCTTTCTCTCTTTAGTTTGCTTTGTTTTCAGAGTTCAGCTCGAGTCCGTGATGGCATTTAATTATATTTCCTACGTTCGATCGTGCAAGTGACGAGCAGTAATGACGAAGATCGACTGAAGGGAAGCAACAAGGAAGACCGGTATGAACTCTTTTTGTTTCTATTTTTGTACATATGCCCGTACTTATGATCTAGAGACCAGCTTGTAGCGACATAGTGCTATGTTTACAATGCTCTTTCAGTTGTTCATGCTTTCCTTGTGGCTAGTCTCGAATAACTAGAGTATATAATGTGTTATTGAAATGATCTACATGCATTGCACTGTTCATAGTCTGGTATACTAAGGTGGTATTGCCCTTTAGAGAATTTTTGGATTGACTTGGCACATGCTTACACATGTTTAAGACTAAAAAGTCAACTCTGCCTTGATGATCTTTGAGTTTCAGAATAGTTATATCACTTTCATGCCCGATTCAATGTTGCTTTGTCGCTCTGCATGATTATGACCGTTATTGCTCTCTAGGTGGTCGCTTCCCAGTCTTTTGCTAAACTTCCACCTGTACTAAGCGGACTGACTGCTTGTGCATCCAAAATCCTTAAAACCAGTTATGCCATATGAGTCCACTATACCTTCCTATACATGGTATTTACCTGCCATTCCTAACGAAGACTTTCGTGTACCATCTCGAAATTAATCAAAAGCATTTCTCTTTTTGTGCCTATGTTTTAGCTCATGAGGAAGTAGTAGTTAATTCATGATCTTTTTAAGTTGGACAAGTTTCACCCCTGGATTACATGTCTAATGTGCAAACCCTTAATACGAGAAGGAACTAGCATCGAGTGCGCCCGGCTCAAAAAGATAATATAACAAACAAATCCTCCTTCACGCTTTGTTCATGAGAAATCAGAAAACTTTGGCAGTGATAAACAAAGGAGATTAAGAGGATGTGATCGTCCTCATGCGGGAGCCGTTCCTCGAGACTTGTCCACTCAAAAAGTGATTGAGTTATCTACTAGCATTCGTTGACGAAATATGCACCTCTCAAAAACGTTTTTACCTCTGTTTCTAAAAACCAAGAGCTCTGGTACATGTTTAGTTTTTATTTCCGATCACGGGTTTTCAACTTTGCCAACAAAAGCCATGGTTCGAGAGTCTTCACCTTCTTTCTTCAAAGCACTAACTAGGAGAGCATAATTGTTATTCTGAGTGTAATGTGCATTGTCCCAAAGTATTACATTGTCTTCTGCATACTTGTGATATGATTTATTCTGAAATTCTTAGTTCTAGTCTCTTTTAAAACTCTGGAGGAGTTTCTGCATTTATGTTTTGCTTCACTAATGGAAACTAGTGAGATACCACCCTAGTATGCTCAAGCTATGTGCAATGTAATCTTGTTTTGATTTTCAGTAGTATATTATTTACTTTTAAGTATTTGTGACTAATTACTTGAAAGAAGGATTGCTCCTTGCATTGTCCTCATAGTACTGTTTTAATACTTGCTAGACTCTTTTCGTAGTACATGCTTATATACATCTAATGAAGCAAAAGAGTTTGTCAAAGTTTTCTTTGTCGCGTCCAGTTCGTTGAACTGAATTGCTTGAGGACAAGCAATATGCTAAGCTTGGGGGAGTTGATACGTCTCAAACGTATCTACTTTTCCAAACACTTTTGATATTGTTTTGACCTCATTCTTGCATGATTTGAACTAAACTAACCCGGACTGACGCTGTTTTCAGCAGAGCTGCCTGTATGGTTTTATTGTGTGCAGGAAAACGGATTTTTAAGTATCTCAGAAAAATCCACGAAAAATCACAGAAAATCCACGCACCCGAAGGAACCAGGAGCCAGAAGTGGGGCCAGGGGTGCCCAGGCGCCCTGTGGGCGCCCCCCCCCTTGGGCCGCGCCGAGGGGTCGCCTGGGTGGGGCCCACACCCCCTGGTGCCCTACTTTGCCTCGTATTTTTACTCGCGACACGGAAACCCCAGATCAGAAGTTCTTTTCGCAGTTTTCCGTTGCGGAGCCGCCGCCACCCTCTGTTCTTCCTCGGGAGGGCTAATCTGGAGGCTGAATTGGCCTCCGGAGAGGGGAGATCGTCACCATCGTCATCATCATCACCACTCCATCATACCTCCATGACTTCTCCCTCCATGTGTGAGTAATTCCCCTGCTGTAGGCGAAGGGGGTGGTAGGGATTGGATGAGTTAGATCATGTAATAGTTTGTCAGATCGTTGGGGGCATGTTGCCTATCATCTACTATGGGGTTTATCATCTTTGCTTCAACTTGTTATTCTTAATGCTTGAAACTTAGGGCCCGAGTGCCATGATTTCAGATCTGAACCATATGTGTTTGCATGAATATATTTGTGTTCGTGATCCTATCTATGAGTTGTTTGCACCTGTTACGGTTCGGAACCGGCGATCCCAAAAGTGACAGCTTGGGACACCAAAGGGGATGGTCCGTAGTTTGAGGATTACATGTATCCATTGAGTTCATTGCTTTGTTTCGGTGCTCTTTGACAGGAGCACCTTAATATCCATAAGTTCCTTTTGGCCCCGTTCGTAGCGGGATGGTAGGACAAAAGATGTTGTGCAAGTTCTTATTGCAAGCACGTACAACTACCTACGGGATACATGCCTGATGGGCCTCGAACCCCTCGTTGGTTACCCCAAGTGGAAGGTGTAAGATGCAGTAAGTAGAAGTGTTTTCCCCTAGCAAGGATGCCAAGGATCGAATCCCCAGAGACTCCTAGGTTCAACAAGTAGGTGTCAATTGCTAACGGCACAATTAGCAATCAACGTGGACCTGCACACAGATACAAATAACTTTGCTCCCAACGAGTACAGAGAGGTTGTCAATCTCTCCGGCCTTGTAGTTCACAAAGGGTTAAAAGCAATATGATAGTAGTGATAGATAGTTTTTGCAATAGTAAGTAAATAGCGAAAAGTAAATAGTGGATGTGATCAATGATGGTAATATGGACCGGAGTCTCATGATGTTCACTAGTGATGTCTCTCTCCCAAAAGACGATAAAACAGCTATGTGAGGTAAACAAATTACAGCTGGGCAATTGACAGGACCCACGAGCGCATACAAATGCTGATTACATTGCAAGAAAGGTTGAGGTTGAAAGCATGGGCGGTACGCCAAAGTAAGTAGACCGAAATCCATCAATATCTACTACTAATCATCCACCTTGAGATATCTATCCAGAACATCTCGCTGGTATTAAGTTGCGAGTCCCACCCATAGTGTAAACTCAATGCAACAGACAACTGCATTAAAAGAACTTTGCGTAAAGTAAACAATCCTTGCACCCGCGGGCACAAGCACCGTTGTTTGCCCCCTTGTGGCAACAGCACATCCCCTAGACTCATGTTTCTGTCACTCAAGCTAGTCATCGAGGGGCATGAACCCACAATCGAGCATAACGTTCCCTCTTGGAGTCACTACCTATTACTCGGCCAAAGCAATAAATAACAACGGAGAACATGCAAGAATTACTTATGAACTAAAATATAAAAGAGGTGAATCAAATATATTACTCAAGATCAATCTGAACATAATCTCATAATCCATCGGATCCCAGCAAACTCAACATAGCAACCGCATAAGGATTACATAGGTTCCTCGATCATGTAGGGCAGCTCACGAGGACTAATTAGTGAAGCACAAGAACGGGAGGAGAACATCACATAGCTACTGGTCATGGACTCATGGTCCAAGGGAGACTACTCACGAGTCATCCGGGAGGCGTCCATGGTGGTGGAGAAGCTCCCGGTGGTGATCCTCCCCTCCAACAGGGTGCCGGGAAGAGTTCTCCTGGTGCTCCCGATCTTGGAAGCGACGGCGGCGGCGGAACAGAGATGGGATCGCGAAAAGAAGTCCTGTTCTGAGGGTGACGGAGGACCCTTTAAATATATGCCAAAGTAGGGCACCGGGGGAGCCTCGGGGGGCCCAGGCGCCCCCCCGGCGCGGCCTAGGGGGGGCGCGCCCACAGGACGCCTGGAGCCCTTGTGGCCCCCCCAGGCTGCCCTTCGGAGGCAGTGTTGTTTCCGGATCGCTGATTTTTTATATAATTTTTCTGGATTTTTCTGGGCAGTTCTCGAAACGTGAAAACCTGAAGTACAAAAACAGCCGAAAACAGAAACTGGCACTGGGGTGCACTGGATTAGTAAGTTAGTCCAAATATGATCAAAAGTGTATGGAAGTGTTTGAATATCATAGCAATATCACCCAAAAGTGGCATGGAGCAAGCAGAAATTATAGATACGTTTTGGACGTATCAACATCCCCAAGCTTAATTCCTGCTCGTCCTCGAGTAGGTAAATGACAACAAGAATAATTTCTGTGGTGACATGCTATTAACCATATAGGACTTTCTCATAGTCATATGACAAAATCTTACTGAGACAATGATTCTATAGTAATTAAGTTGTCTCAAGAGAAAATCACAAATGACTGAAAGTTTAACAATATGAAACTGAAACATCAAAAAGATTTGCAATGAACATGACGTGCAAATATGATAAAGTGATATCTAGCTTGCCCCCTTTAGTGATGCAAAACATAAATGCAAGGGCACCTTCAAGGTTTAAGTGATGACTAGATACAATCATTTCAGAATAAATGATATCACAATCATGCAAAAGACAATGCTACTTTGGGACAATGCACATTACACTCAGAATGACAATCATGCTCTCAGTAGTTGGTGCTTCAACATAAAGGTAAAAGAAAGGTTAAGTGCTAGAGCTTTTTATTTTGAAAACATGGAAGCAATTGTGTCAACGGTAGTAGTACTTCATATGTGTCATGCATAAAACATCTTATAAGTTGCAAGCCTCATGCATCGAATACCAATAGTGCTCGCTCCTTGTCCTAATTAGCTCGGATCCCCATGGGTTATCATTGCATTGCATATGTTTTAACCAAGTGTCACAAAGGGGTACCTCTATGCCACCTGTACAAAGGTCCAAGGAGATAGATCGCATTTGATTTCTCGTTTTTGATAAATCTCAACTTG
>LR738714.1:590535700-590588893 GCA_902687465.1 Secale cereale
AGCCTCATGCATCGAATACCAATAGTGCTCGCTCCTTGTCCTAATTAGCTCGGATCCCCATGGGTTATCATTGCATTGCATATGTTTTAACCAAGTGTCACAAAGGGGTACCTCTATGCCACCTGTACAAAGGTCCAAGGAGATAGATCGCATTTGATTTCTCGTTTTTGATAGATCTCAACTTGAGGACATCCATACCGGGACAACATAGAAAATAGATGATGGACTCCTCTTTAATGCATAAGCAAATTCTCATGAGAGATTGAGGATTAAGGTCCAAGCTAAAACTTCCACCATGATGCATGGCTTTGGTTGGCGGCCCAATGTTCTTCTCTAACAATATGCATATTAATTCAACCCACGGTAAATCACCCTTACTTCAGACAAGACGAACATGCATAGCAATTCACATGATATTCAACAAAAGTGTGACAGTTGATGGCGTCCCCAGAAACATGGTTACCGCTCAGCAAGCAACTCATAAGAAATAAGATACATAGGCAACATATTCTTTACCACAATAGTTTTTAGGCTACTTTCCCATGAGCTATGTATTGCATGGTTAGTTTGCTTAGTGCAGGTGGAGGTTAGCAAAAGACTGGGCGCGACCAACTAAGAGAGCAATGACGGTCATAATCATGCAGAGCAACAAAGCAATATTGAATCAGGCATGGTAGTTATATCGCTACTTAGAAACAAAAGATCATGAAGGCTTGACAGACTTTCTCTACAGTCTTGAATATGCGTGAGCATACGCCAATTCAATCAAAATAAATTCTCGAAGGAAGATATTACTAAACCATACCACATCATAGGCAAACAAACCAAGTTGGTACTCCAATAACACATTGGGAACCCCCCAGCTATTTGAGATTAACCAAAGAAAACCTGAACTACTAAGCACCATCATGAAAGTAGCATCTTTATCATAGACACATTAACCCGTGCAACGGAAGCAAACTCTCTTAATAAGGTGAGCATGGTAATTAAAGAGATTTCAAGCAACCAACTAAATAAAAGCTCTTGAAAAGATAAGCATGAATACGAAGAGCAGAGTATGATAGTAGCTATTAAAAGACAAAGAACACACACAGCATAGATAGACATGAAAATTCTATGTAATGTTCTAGGTAGAAGTGGAGCGTGTTTCTCTCCCACATAAAGGAATGCTGAGTTCCGACTCGTTATGAAAAACTAAAAAGGAAACTAAAAGCAAGACGCTCCAAGCATAGCACATAACATATGAAGTGATAAAAATATAGCGGAACGAAAGACGAACTGATAATGTTGATGGAGAAGGGGATGCACGGGGGCATCCCCAAGCTTAGACGCTTGAGTCTCCTTGAATATTTCTTGGGGGTGCACGGGGGCATCCCCAAGCTTGAGCGCTTGACACTCCTGAATCTTTTTATCATCTTCCCTCGCACACTTGAAAACTCCCTTCATACACAACTCATCATAATCTGATTAGCGAGGTTAGTACCCTTAATAAAATAATTATACCTTGCTGGAAATAAGGATATTCTTGAAGTTCTACTGTTTCTCAAGATTTCCAAAAGGTTTTTGCAAAGAAAAAGCAAGTTCTCAATTTGCATGAAGGTAAGGCAAAACAGGACAGAATCTGTGAAAAACAGAACAGCAGGCAGTAATTGACCTGTTCGGGATACTTCTGCAACTCAAATAAAAAAACTCAGAACTGACGCACGAAAGACAATTATATAGAAAATGCTGTCGAAAAAATTCAGACCAAAAAGATAATCTGGTGATTTTATACGAATTTTTCTATCCAAGGACAGAATCTGTTTCTGGACAGCACCTCACAACTTTTGAACTTTCTAGCAATCGGAGGCTATACTTGGCACAAATATGAAAAGCAAAGATACAATGATGATGCTACAGCAGTAAACAACATAAAGACACAACAAAAGAAAATTTTTTATTCATGTGGGCTGCCTCCCAAAAGCGCTTTCTTTTATGCCTTTAAGCTAGGCATAATGCATAGATCAAGTTTTATCAAGAGTAAAAGAATAACTAGCCCGTACAACGGACTCAAAAGGTAACTTGTCCTTCTTACGAGGGAAGTGTTCCATCCCTTTCTTGAGAGGAAACTGAAATTTTATATTACCCTCTTTCATGTCAATGACAGCACCAATGGTGCGCAAAAAGGGACGTCCCAAAATAATTGGACATGAAGGATCACATTCAGTATCCATAATAGTGAAATCAACGGGCACATAATTATCGTTGACAACAATAAGAACATCGTCAATTCTCCCCAAAGGTTTCTTTATGGAAGAATCGACGAGACGAACACCAAAAGAACAAGAATCATAAGGTTTCAATTTAAGCATATCATATATTCTTTTGGGCATAACAGAGGTACTAGCACCAACATCACATAATGCATAACAAGAGAAGTCATTCAAATAAATTTTTATCATAGGATCCCAACCATCTTCTAGCTTTCTCGGTATGGAGGCTTCTACTCTAAGTTTCTCCTCCCTAGCTTTGATGAGAGCATTAGTGATATGCTCTGTGAAGGCAAGGTTAAGCATGCTAGTGCGGGGATCTCTAGACATCTTGTGAAGGAAATCAATAACTTCTGTAAGAGTGCAATTATCAAAATCAAGGTCACGAGCATCAAGTAAAGTAGTAGTGGTGTCCTTAAGGTTCACTTGGTTGGTAGTTTCTATAGTCATAGCATCACCATTAATAAGTCCATTGGGACCAGGAGTACATTGGGTGCTAAGAGTGTGAACATCCTCAATAACTTGTATAGTAGCAACAGTGTGGTGGGTAGGAAGGCTCTTAATTCTTTCCTCTTCCTCCCTTTCTCTAGCCCATCTTTCTTTAAGCTTAGCCATCATCCTAATATTTTCATTAATTTGTACTTGAGTAGCATTAATAGGGATGACTTCCCTCTCCTTGAGAGGAGAAGTTTCAATTTTTAGCAATTTTACCTCATTGGCTAAGTGGTCTACCTTAAAAGAAAGATCATCTAGTTTATGTAGTTTCTCTTCTACATTCTTATTAAAGGCTTTTTGGGTAGTGATGAAATCTCTAAGCATTGTCTCTAGTTCAGTATTGTAGTTCTTGGTACTAGGATAGGCATTGTTGTTCCCATAAGAGTTAGAGGGGAACGGTCTAGAATTGTTACCAAAGTTACTCCTATAAGCATTGTTGTTGAAATTATTTCTAGAGATAAAGTTAACGTCTACTTGTTCTTGAGCAATCAAAGAATTTAAAGGAAGATCACGAGGATCAATAGTAGATTGCTTCGAAAGTAGAGACATGATCAAGTCAACTTTTTCATTGAGGGAGGAAATCTCCTCGACAGAGTTTACCTTCCTACCTGTTGGAGCGCGTTCGGTGTGCCATTGGGAATAGTTGGTCATCATCTCATCGAGAAGCTTTGTGGCAGCACCAAGTGTAGTTGACATAAAAGTTCCTCTCGCGGCCGAATCTAACAAGTTCCGCGAGGTAAAGTTCAAGCCTGCATAAAAAGTTTGGATAACCATCCAAGTAGTCAAACCGTGAGTAGGGCAGTTTTTGATAAGAGATCTCATACGTTCCCAAGCTTGGGCAACGTGTTCATTATCCATTTGTTTAAAATTCATGATGTTACTTCTAAGTTGGATAATTTTAGCAGGTGGATAGTATTTTCCGATAAAAGCATCTTTGCACTTGTCCCATGAATCTATGCTATTCCTAGGCAAAGGCTGAAACCAAATTTTTGCTCCTCCTCTCAAGGAGAAAGGAAAAGGCTTAAGCTTAACAATATTACCATCTATTTCTTGGTACTTTTGCATATCACAAAGTTCTACAAAGTTGTTCAAGTGTAAAGCAACATCATCTCCAGCACCGGAGAATTGATCTTTCATAACTAAGTTCAGTAAAGCAGGTTTAATTTCATATGAAGGTGCTGAAGTGGCAGGTGTAGTGATAGGTGTGCTGATAAAGTCATCGTTGTTGTGACTAGTGAAGTCACACAACTTGGTGTTCTCGGTGGAACCCATAGTAGCAAGCAAGCAAGATAACTATTTTTTGTGATTTTCGATAAAAGGAACTAAAGCAAAAATAATGATAGGTAAACTAACAAGACTAAAAAGCAAAGGTAAAAGATAGCATGCAACTCCCCTATCCTGAAGAGTGGAGTCCCCGGCAACGGCGCCAGAAAATACTCCTTTATGGGCCTCGAACCCCTCGTTGGTTACCCCAAGTGGAAGGTGTAAGATGCAGTAAGTAGAAGTGTTTTCCCCTAGCAAGGATGCCAAGGATCGAGTCCCCAGAGACTCCTAGGTTCAACAAGTAGGTGTCAATTGCTAACGGCGCAATTAGCAATCAACGTGGACCTGCACACAGATACAAATAACTTTGCTCCCAACGAGTACATAGAGGTTGTCAATCTCTCCGGCCTTGTAGTTCACAAAGGGTTAAAAGCAATATGATAGTAGTGATAGATAGTTTTTGCAATAGTAAGTAAATAGCGAAAAGTAAATAGTGGATGTGATCAATGATGGTAATATGGACCGGAGTCTCATGATGTTCACTAGTGATGTCTCTCTCCCAAAAGACGATAAAACAGCTATGTGAGGTAAACAAATTACAGCTGGGCAATTGACAGGACCCACGAGCGCATACAAATGCTGATTACATTGCAAGAAAGGTTGAGGTTCAAAGCATGGGCGGTATGCCAAAGTAAGTAGACCGAAATCCATCAATATCTACTACTAATCATCCACCTTGAGATATCTATCCAGAACATCTCGCTGGTATTAAGTTGCGAGTCCCACCCATAGTGTAAACTCAATGCAACAGACAACTGCATTAAAAGAACTTTGCGTAAAGTAAACAATCCTTGCACCCGCGGGCACAAGCACCGTTGTTTTCCCCCTTGTGGCAACAACACATCCCCTAGACTCATGTTTCTGTCACTCAAGCTAGTCATCGAGGGGCATGAACCCACAATCGAGCATAACGTTCCCTCTTGGAGTCACTACCTATTACTCGGCCAAAGCAATAAATAACAATGGAGAACATGCAAGAATTACTTATGAACTAAAATATAAAAGAGGTGAATCAAATATATTACTCAAGATCAATCTGAACATAATCTCATAATCCATCGGATCCCAGCAAACTCAACATAGCAACAGCATAAGGATTACATAGGTGCCTCGATCATGTAGGGCAGCTCACGAGGACTAATTAGTGAAGCACAAGAACGGGAGGAGAACATCACATAGCTACTGGTCATGGACTCATGTGTGACGCCCGAGACCGACGTCCCAGAAGATCCCAGAAGATTCCAGAAGGTTCCAGATGTTCCGGGTTGCCCGTGTGGTTCTTTTGTGCTTGTGTTATTTATTTTTTTGCATCGCATCATGTCATCATGCCATCATGTCATATTAATCTTTGCATCTCAACCTAAATAAATCGTGTGGACCTTCGGTCCATTTAAATCGAGGGAAGGTGACTTCTCTTTATAACATATAAAAGCCTCTCAATATTAGGGAGCTATATATTTAAATATTCCAATTGGTTGGGATCACCGCAACACACTTGCAAATATTCCCCATGCTTCTTTAATTCAAGTTTCACCTTCTAAACCCTTCCCTGTAATTCTTTTCCGTTGTTCGAGGTTCTTCCAAAAAAAAACCTCCTTCTATTTTATTTAAATCCCTGACATTTTTGTGAGTCCAGGGATTTTTACCCCTTGCCCTAAGTCCTTTCCTAACTCCTCTTCTCTTCTATTCCTCTTTTGTTTTTTTTTCTGTTTTATATGGAAAAACAACAGCAATTTTAAAATAATATGAGAGCAGCCCAGCCTGCCTTCCCAGGCCTCTAGGCCCACTCCGGCCCGGGTCTCTCCTCCCACTTGGGCCTCCTCTCCTGGCCCAACAGCGCCAGCCCAACCGAACCCTAATACTCCCAGCCTCGCTCCTCCCAACTCCCTCAGCCGCCGCCGCACTCACTCTCGTCGACCGAACCGCATCCCCCTCGTCCTCCTGTTTTTTCCCATCGAGCCTCGATCTCCTCCTCTGCCCGATTTCCCCTCTCACCCGAGCCTCCCTCAGCTCCTTCGATCTCCCTCCCTGTCGCCAGGTTCGCCTCCAGGACCTGGCTCCTGCGACCGGGCCCCTCGCCTCCTTCCCCGTCGATCTCCACGGCCAGACCGAGCCGCAGCGCCGTCGTCCCTCCTGCTGCACGCCCCGCCGCCGCCGGCCAGGGCCGGCCCCGCCTGGATCCTCCGTCCCCGAGTCCCGCGCGCGCCGGCCAGGGGCCCTCCTCCCCGATGCGCCCCGCCTCGGCAGGTGCCCGCAGCGCCGCGAGCTGCGCCCGTCCCCGACGCTAGGGCCGGCCGGACCCGTCCTCCAGCAGCGCCTGCTGCCTCCTCTTCGACCTTCATCCGCGGCCCCTCCTCCATCTCCAGCGCCCTGCGCCCGTGCACTCCTCCTCGTCCGCGCCGGATCGCGCCTGGAGCGAGCTCTGTTGTTTTGCTGCTGCCCTTGCCTCCGTAGATGACCCCTGCTGTTGTAGTTTTGTTTTTTTTGTTTTGTTGCTGGTGTTGACCTTGACAGAGAACGGAAACGTCTACCGCCAAAGACCGACGACTTGAACATCTACGGAAAATGAGCTCGTGAACGGCTACGGAACAAGTACCACTACATCCGTGTACGACTACGTGAACGAGTACCACGACGCCGTCGAACGCCAAGTACCTCTACATGACCGACAAGTACCACGACGACCCGAACGACTACCGTCGCGTGTATCACTACCGTCGCCCGGAAAAGACGGATGCGCCAAGTACAGCTACGAACGAGTTCGTCTACCGTCGCCGTGTACCACTACCGTCGCCCCGTGAACGACTACCGAGGCGCCAAGTACCTCTACGGAACGACTTCTTCAACTTCGGAAACGTGAACGCCTACTTCCTCTCCGAACGTGAACGACTCCTTCCTCGACGCTCTCGAACCACCCCGTGAACGTTTGTTCCGAAGGTATAACCCCGTCGTGACCCGTGTGATGCTTGTTGTGTTGTATGAATGTCTCCCTTGTGTGCTTCGTGCCCGTTCCACCTTTGTCATGTTCCTCGGTTGCCTCGTCGCCGACCCGTGGGAACCCGGCAACGGGATCACCCCATCATCTCGTTTGACTCGCTTCATCACCTTTTGCACCGGTCTCTTAACGAGATACCGGAACCGATATGTTGCCATGCTTCATTTTTCGGATCGTTGCCGTGGCACCCTTTTCTTCCACCACGGTGACAATACTTCATATCTCCTTTAAGTCAACCTTTTAATAAACTTGCATAAACTTGATCATGTCATCCGCATCATGATAACAACATAAGAATGTTTAATTGTTGTTGCTTTATAATTATTAAACATGCTCATGAGGATTTTCCGGATATGTTGTTGTTATTCTCCGGCCCCATTTAAATTGCCTAGTTAGTATAGTTTTATTAAGCTTCACCTCTTGCCATGTTAAAAACAATTAATCTTGTCTTGTAAATTATGAGAGTCATCTAAATAATTAAATGTGGTGTTTCGTCAATATGCAACTCGTTGCATATTGATCTCCACTTAACTTGTAGTGTTGTTTGTGCACTTTGCCATGCCATGCATAATTAAACCGGACATGCATCATAATTGTTTGTGCATCGTATGCCATGTTTATGATTGTGTGTTCACTGTGTTGTTTGTTCTCTTTCCGGTTTGCTTCTCTTGTTAGCTTCGGTTTCGTTCCGGAGTTGTGAGGATTCTCTCGACTGTGTTGCTCCTTCTGCTTCATGGATCCGTTCTTCTCCCTTGTGGATTCCCAGGCAAGATGATCATACCCTTGGATACCTTTACTACCATTGCCATGCTTAGTTGTCTCGATGCTATCGTTACATGTCGCGATACCCATCTTTTATGTCAGCCTCTCCTTGTTGCCATGAAACCTCTAACATTTGAAACCTTCCTAGCAAAACCACTGTTTGGCTATGTTACCGCTTGCTCAGCCTCGCTTGCTCAGTCCTTCTTATAGCGTTGTTAGCTGCAGGTGAAGATGAAGTTTGTTCCAGGAGGGAACTTGTTGTGGGTTATATCACAATATCTATAATTATTATTAACACACCTTATATACTGGGCATGGGTGGAAGGCTTGGCCTTTTGCTCGGTGTTTTGTTCCACTCATGCCACCTTAGGCGCCGATAAACCGGCATTATGTTCCTTGATTTTGCGTTCCTAACACGATGGGTGTAATGGGGACCCCTTGACAGTTCGACTTTGAATAAAACTCCTCCAGCAAGGCCCAACATTGGTTTTAATTTGCCTCATAATAACAACTTAATTAATTAATTAAATTTGCATAGGGAGTTAGCGCTACCCGAGGATTCTTAATTCTACATAACAGGGGGGGCCAGTGCTGATGGTGTTGGTCCCAAACTAGAGCCACTTGCGGATACCACCCAGTTCGCTGGGATCTTCGGTATCTGTACGTACTGCTCATCCGGACGTGGCCTGAGATGAGATACGCGCGGCTACTATCAGGGTGTCGGCACGCCGGGAGGTCTTGCTGGACTTGTTTTACCATTGTCGAAATGACTTGTGCTACAGGGATGCCGAGCCTGATCGGATTTTCCCTAAGATAAGGGGTGATGATATTATATTTATCACTTCAGCTAATCGTGAGAGCTTGTGATGGGCTAAGTTGGAACACCCCTGCAGGGTTATGAACTTTCGAAAGCCGTGCCCGCGGTTATGTGGCAGATTGGAATTTGTTAATGTCCGGTTGTAGAAAACTTGACAGAGGATTCGAAGTAAAACACACAACTGTGTGAGTAACCGTGACTGTCTCTTTTCACTTTGAGAAGAGAACACGGTGGGGTTATGTTTGACCGTATGTAGTTAGGATCTTTAGCGATCACCTCTTTTGCGACCGCTTGCGTAGCTTCTCATCTTATTCTGGTACTCGTAAGTTAGCCACCATATTGCTTAGCCGCTGCTGCAACCTCACCACTTTACCTCTTCCTACCCATAAAGCTTTGCTAGTCTTGATACCCATGGTTATGGGATTGCTGAGTCCTCGTGGCTCACAGTTACTACAACACCAGATGCAGGTTCAGCCGAGCTTGAAGCAGGAGCTGGCTCAAGTGCTTCATTTGGAGCTCGATGAAGAGAGTTGCCGTTTGTTTGTGTCGTTTCGATGTTCAGTAGTGGTTTCTACTAGGATTCGATCCTGACCTGTGGCTTTATGTTGTTTTGGTATCTTTCTTTTGGATCTTACCCTTAGATGGGCTATGATGTTTTGAATGATGATTGCTTATGTAATGTATTGTGTGAAGTGGCGAGTGTAAGCCAACTATCTCCTTTTGTATTTTAATCCCTCTTTTACATGAGTTGTGCAAAGATACCAAACTTGAGATCATTCTAGGATGGACTTATGCCTTTAAGTCGTGCCTCGACACGTAGGAGGTATAATTCCATCCTGGGCATTACAAGTTGGTATTCAGAGCCTTCTCCGACCTAGAAGCCCCCACTGATTGATCGAATCGTTGACGGTTGAGTCTAGGCACACACTGAAAACATTTTGAGTCCTATATTTATATCGGAGAGTAGGATTTCTTTGCTTCTCATCCCCTTTCTCTCTGGTGAGGACTCCTGACAATTACTCTTTTCTCTTCTACTTTCAAAAATTGCACCAAATTTTTTTTAGGATCCCGCGAGTATTCCGGGATTGTTTCGATGTTCTTGTGACAAGGATATTGTTCTCGATGCCTCCTGTTCCCGAGGAGTTGAGCTTCGGGGTATTGTTGTCACAAGCATATCGCGACAGTACTAAATACTTAAGACGGCCGACATCGAAAATCTCTCCTATACGGCCAGTGGCAAGATAACCCCGACATCACCCAGTACTGGGGAGGTAGTTCGAGAGTATTGCCATAGCTTGTTATAGTGGATGCTTTTCGAAGGTCCGAGGTAAACAGTTTCCGAGAAAGACTGGTTATGTGTTGAAGGATGGATACACCTGGATGTAGGTTTAGAGTTGATTGCGCGGTGCTTCCCGTGTATCCCCAACACCTGATTGCATAACTGGAAACTTTCAGAAATCTATAGGTGGGTTCATCTAGTAGTTCTAGGCATTCTTCCAACGGATGCTCGATATGAAGTTTGGGGTTCTACATTGAGTGAAGTGGTTTTATGGAGTTGTTCTGATCGGGAGTTGCATCTTAAAGGGTCCTTGGCTATGCTGATCCGGGGATTGCAAAACCCTTTTGTAACATGTTCCATGAGCTTTCAGCACGAAGATGTCGAACGAAACTTCTATCTTGTATTTGTTCTATCTGATCCTTGTTCTTTTTTTTATTTATCTTTTTGTTCTCAAGTGGCTTCTCGTCGAGTTGATGTACCTACGGAATTCATTCGTTCAAGTCTCTGTTCGAATGATATTGTGAAGATCACGCTGCACATCTATCATTTGTTTTGTTTTGTTTCTGGTATTCGAGTTGCTTCGATGTCAAATGTTGATTCCATACCTTTCCTAATCGGTGTTCTCATATTTCTATGAGAGTGCTAGTCCTTCTTGATCATCGAGATGGTCATGTTAATTCTTTTCCAACCGGTGCCCATTTTGTTCATCCCAAGTTATCTTTGCTTTTCCCCACCCTCCCTCCCTTTTCTTTATGGAGCTGGAATTCTCAGATGAAGTATCCATTTTTATCATGTGATGTTTCTTCATTCTTTTCCTTCAATGTTCTTATCCGGTGCTTATCGTGAAGATGCTCAAGAGCTTCAAGTTCATCATTCTTAATTCCAATATTCTGCCGGTGGTTGTAATTCAAGATTTTGGTGTTGATCTTATCCTTTTCCTCTTTTCACAATGCTTTCTTATTCCGGTGCACCAATTAATCATTCTCCTCCTGCTATTCATATCCGGAGTGCTGAAGATTCATAATTCCATTCTTAATCCATTTTGAGGTTGCTATCTTATTCAAGCCTTTTTTAATTCAACCGGTGCAATATCTCTTAAGCAATCTTTTTCAACGGTGATTTCTTTGAGTGGGCCTTAACCCACAGGTCTTTTCCCAGGATCTTACCTGACTCTTCTAATTATTCCGGAGATATACTTAAATTCTTTTCAAAGTGTGACGTAAGAATGATTTCCATCAGTCACATGTCTTCTCCAAGATCGCTTTCAATTCTTTTTCATCTTTGTTTCAACCTTTTTTTTAATTCTTCAATCCGGAGTGCTCAACAATTCTTATGGCTTTTCTCGTCTTCATTCTCAACATTTGGAGACCGGAGAAGAGTTTCTCTTAAATTTTGACCCGTTCTCTTGAATATTCGTGGTTCTAGCTTCATGCCATCCTCATTATTGTTTTGATTGTGAGGAATTCTTTTCATACCCATCCGACACTTTTCATGAATTCTTTTCTTTGTGATCCTCCGAAGGCCATCATTTCAGAATATTTCTTCGTTCTCAGTTTTCAACTTCGTCCTCCAAATATTCTTCATTGATGCCTCTTCGTTCGTCTCCATATTCATGGTGGTTCTTTCAAGTTTACTCTTCCGTTGTTATCGTTTTAATTCTTTGTTCTTTTCACAATCCTACCGGTGGTTCGTTGAAGATTTATCCAAGGTTGTGCTAGATCTCCCTTTAATTCTTTCCAACGAGAATAAGTAGTATGCTAAATCCTTTGGTTGTCATCAATTTAAATTGGTGAAGGAGATGCATGACACAATTCTTATTCTTATTCCTTCAAGGGGATTTAATTCCTTCCTTCGGAGCTTGTCATCATATCATATCCTTGGTTCTAAGTTGTTCATCTTGTTTTCCGGAGCTTCAAGTCATTTCAATTATCATTTCAAGCTCCATCTAATTCATCGCAGGCCTTGAATCTTATTCTCTTCATCTTTCACTTCTCATGCTTTCAATACCGGAGTTTTCATTGTGGTTCATCATGTTTTAATTCATCCTTGAAGTCTTCATCAAGATTCTTGTTCGAGCTCAAGCATTCTTCATCATGCTTCCAATTGCAATTCTTGCTCCTTATCTTTTCAGATGGTGTTATGTCATTCTTGACAATTCCTTCATGTTTCATGATTCAAAAGTTGTCAGGAATGAGATATTTAAACCCGTCATTTTCCTTGTTCAGGAGATCATTTCAACCCTTCAATTTATTCATTGGAGTTATCTTGGGCTATATTTCACCAAAAGCTTTCCCTAAGGATTGTTGCTATATTGGTGCTTATAAATGACCCAAGTTCTTCATTTTTTTCATTCCGGTGAGATAAGTTTATCGTCTCCTTGTTGATCTCAATCAAATCAATTGTTTATTAGTGGCTGGTTGTCACCTCTTAATTTTGAGATGTTTTCCATAAGCCCACTTCAAGCTTATTCTTTCGTTGTTGAATTTCCAACAACTCCGTTCAACCCTTCTTCGTAAGGATGCTCTTTCAATTCATTTGCCGGAGAAGTTGTCATTTTTTTTCTTCTCCATTCATTTATTTCGTTGAACTATATTCTATTCTTTCGTTCCGGAGGCCTTGTGATGTTGCTCTCTCCAAACCATCATCTCGTTTTTATCAAGACTCATGTTCTTTTCCCTTGCTTATCATTTAACCGGAGTGTTGTATTCTTCATTCAGCTTCGTCTTTTATCAAGTTTTGCCTATCTTTTAACCGGAATGCTGTCCAAATTTTGTCATTCTTATTCCTTGGATATACCATTGTGGTTCATATTCTTTTGATTCGTAGGCTCTTGTTTCTTGTCTTTCAACCTACAAGGTTCTCATAGTGTTCCTTGTTCCTCCTTTTACCGGAGTGCTCTTAACTTCGTTCATCTCCGTTGTACTCTTCTTTCAAGATTGTTTAACCTCTCAAGGTTCTTTGGTTTCACTCGTCTGTCAAAGAAGCAACTTTGTTTTACCTCTTCCTCTTCCGTTTTTACCCGGTGATATCTCTAGGATCTCGGGTCGAGATCCTCTGTTAGTGTGGGAGAGTTGTGACGCCCGAGACCGACGTCCCAGAAGATCCCAGAAGATTCCAGAAGGTTCCAGATGTTCCGGGTTGCCCGTGTGGTTCTTTTGTGCTTGTGTTATTTATTTTTTTGCATCGCATCATGTCATCATGCCATCATGTCATATTAATCTTTGCATCTCAACCTAAATAAATCGTGTGGACCTTCGGTCCATTTAAATCGAGGGAAGGTGACTTCTCTTTATAACATATAAAAGCCTCTCAATATTAGGGAGCTATATATTTAAATATTCCAATTGGTTGGGATCACCACAACACACTTGCAAATATTCCCCATGCTTCTTTAATTCAAGTTTCACCTTCTAAACCCTTCCCTGTAATTCTTTTCCGTTGTTCGAGGTTCTTCCAATAAAAAAACCTCCTTCTATTTTATTTAAATCCCTGACATTTTTGTGAGTCCAGGGATTTTTACCCCTTGCCCTAAGTCCTTTCCTAACTCCTCTTCTCTTCTATTCCTCTTTTGTTTTTTTTCTGTTTTATATGGAAAAACAACAGCAATTTTAAAATAATATGAGAGCAGCCCAGCCTGCCTTCCCAGGCCTCTAGGCCCACTCCGGCCCGGGTCTCTCCTCCCTCTTGGGCCTCCTCTCCTGGCCCAACAGCGCCAGCCCAACCGAACCCTAATACTCCCAGCCTCGCTCCTCCCAACTCCCTCAGCCGCCGCCGCACTCACTCTCGTCGACCGAACCGCATCCCCCTCGTCCTCCCGTTTTTTCCCATCGAGCTTCGATCTCCTCCTCTGCCCGATTTCCCCTCTCGCCCGAGCCTCCCTCAGCTCCTTCGATCTCCCTCCCTGTCGCCAGGTTCGCCTCCAGGACCTGGCTCCTGCGACCGGGCCCCTCGCCTCCTTCCCCGTCGATCTCCACGGCCAGACCGAGCCGCAGCGCCGTCGTCCCTCCTGCTGCGCGCCCCGCCGCCGCCGGCCAGGGCCGGCCCCGCCTGGATCTTCCGTCCCCGAGTCCCGCGCGCGCCGGCCAGGGGCCCTCCTCCCCGATGCGCCCCGCCTCGGCAGGTGCCCGCAGCGCCGCGAGCTGCGCCCGTCCCCGACGCCAGGGCCGGCCGGACCCGTCCTCCAGCAGCGCCTGCTGCCTCCTCTTCGACCTTCATCCGCGGCCCCTCCTCCATCTCCAGCGCCCTGCGCCCGTGCACTCCTCCTCGTCCGCGCCGGATCGCGCCTGGAGCGAGCTCTGTTGTTTTGCTGCTGCCCTTGCCTCCGTGGATGACCCCTGCTGTTGTAGTTTTGTTTTTTTTTTGTTTTGTTGCTGGTGTTGACCTTGACAGAGAACGGAAACGTCTACCGCCAAAGACCGACGACTTGAACATCTACGGAAAACGAGCTCGTGAACGGCTACGGAACAAGTACCACTACATCCGTGTACGACTACGTGAACGAGTACCACGACGCCGTCGAACGCCAAGTACCTCTACATGACCGACAAGTACCACGACGACCCGAACGACTACCGTCGCGTGTACCACTACCGTCGCCCGGAAAAGACGGATGCGCCAAGTACAGCTACGAACGAGTTCGTCTACCGTCGCCGTATACCACTACCGTCGCCCCGTGAACGACTACCGAGGCGCCAAGTACCTCTACGGAACGACTTCTTCCACTTCGGAAACGTGAACGCCTACTTCCTCTCCGAACGTGAACGACTCCTTCCTCGACGCTCTCGAACCGCCCCGTGAACGTTTGTTCCGAAGGTATAACCCCGTCGTGACCCGTGTGATGCTTGTTGTGTTGTATGAATGTCTCCCTTGTGTGCTTCGTGCCCGTTCCACCTTTGTCATGTTCCTCGGTTGCCTCGTCGCCGACCCGTGGGAACCCGGCAACGGGATCACCCCATCATCTCGTTTGACTCGCTTCGTCACCTTTTGCACCGGTCTCTTAACGAGATACCGGAACCGATATGTTGCCATGCTTCATTTTTCGGATCGTTGCCGTGGCACCCTTTTCTTCCACCACGGTGACAATACTTCATATCTCCTTTAAGTCAACCTTTTAATAAACTTGCATAAACTTGATCATGTCATCCGCATCATGATAACAACATAAGAATGTTTAATTGTTGTTGCTTTATAATTATTAAACATGCTCATGAGGATTTTCCGGATATGTTGTTGTTATTCTCCGGCCCCATTTAAATTGCCTAGTTAGTATAGTTTTATTAAGCTTCACCTCTTGCCATGTTAAAAACAATTAATCTTGTCTTGTAAATTATGAGAGTCATCTAAATAATTAAATGTGGTGTTTCGTCAATATGCAACTCGTTGCATATTGATCTCCACTTAACTTGTAGTGTTGTTTGTGCACTTTGCCATGCCATGCATAATTAAACCGGACATGCATCATAATTGTTTGTGCATCGTATGCCATGTTTATGATTGTGTGTTCACTGTGTTGTTTGTTCTCTTTCCGGTTTGCTTCTCTTGTTAGCTTCGGTTTCGTTCCGGAGTTGTGAGGATTCTCTCGACTGTGTTGCTCCTTCTGCTTCATGGATCCGTTCTTCTCCCTTGTGGATTCCCAGGCAAGATGATCATACCCTTGGATACCTTTACTACCATTGCCATGCTTAGTTGTCTCGATGCTATCGTTACATGTCGCGATACCCATCTTTTATGTCAGCCTCTCCTTGTTGCCATGAAACCTCTAACATTTGAAACCTTCCTAGCAAAACCACTGTTTGGCTATGTTACCGCTTGCTCAGCCTCGCTTGCTCAGTCCTTCTTATAGCGTTGTTAGCTGCAGGTGAAGATGAAGTTTGTTCCAGGAGGGAACTTGTTGTGGGTTATATCACAATATCTATTATTATTATTAACACACCTTATATACTGGGCATGGGTGGAAGGCTTGGCCTTTTGCTCGGTGTTTTGTTCCACTCATGCCACCTTAGGCGCCGATAAACCGGCATTATGTTCCTTGATTTTGCGTTCCTAACACGATGGGTGTAATGGGAACCCCTTGACAGTTCGACTTTGAATAAAACTCCTCCAGCAAGGCCCAACATTGGTTTTAATTTGCCTCATAATAACAACTTAATTAATTAATTAAATTTGCATAGGGAGTTGGCGCTACCCGAGGATTCTTAATTCTACATAACAGGGGGGGGGCAGTGCTGATGGTGTTGGTCCCAAACTAGAGCCACTTGCGGATACCACCCAGTTCGCTGGGATCTTCGGTATCTGTACGTACTGCTCATCCGGACGTGGCCTGAGACGAGATACGCGCGGCTACTATCAGGGTGTCGGCACGCCGGGAGGTCTTGCTGGACTTGTTTTACCATTGTCGAAATGACTTGTGCTACAGGGATGCCGAGCCTGATCGGATTTTCCCTAAGATAAGGGGTGATGATATTATATTTATCACTTCAGCTAATCGTGAGAGCTTGTGATGGGCTAAGTTGGAACACCCCTGCAGGGTTATGAACTTTCGAAAGCCGTGCCCGCGGTTATGTGGCAGATTGGAATTTGTTAATGTCCGGTTGTAGAAAACTTGACAGAGGATTCGAAGTAAAACACATAACTGTGTGAGTAACCGTGACTGTCTCTTTTCACTTTGAGAAGAGAACACGGTGGGGTTATGTTTGACCGTATGTAGTTAGGATCTTTAGCGATCACCTCTTTTGCGACCGCTTGCGTAGCTTCTCATCTTATTCTGGTACTCGTAAGTTAGCCACCATATTGCTTAGCCGCTGCTGCAACCTCACCACTTTACCTCTTCCTACCCATAAAGCTTTGCTAGTCTTGATACCCATGGTTATGGGATTGCTGAGTCCTCGTGGCTCACAATTACTACAACACCAGATGCAGGTTCAGCCGAGCTTGAAGCAGGAGCTGGCTCAAGTGCTTCATTTGGAGCTCGATGAAGAGAGTTGCCGTTTGTTTGTGTCGTTTCGATGTTCAGTAGTGGTTTCTACTAGGATTCGATCCTGACCTGTGGCTTTATGTTGTTTTGGTATCTTTCTTTTGGATCTTACCCTTAGATGGGCTGTGATGTTTTGAATGATGATTGCTTATGTAATGTATTGTGTGAAGTGGCGAGTGTAAGCCAACTATCTCCTTTTGTATTTTAATCCCTCTTTTACATGAGTTGTGCAAAGATACCAAACTTGAGATCATTCTAGGATGGACTTATGCCTTTAAGTCGTGCCTCGACATGTAGGAGGTATAATTCCATCCTGGGCATTACATCATGGTCCAAGGGAGACCACTCACGAGTCATCCGGGAGGCGTCCATGGTGGTGGAGAAGCTCCCGGTGGTGATCCTCCCCTCCGGCAGGGTGCCGGGAAGAGTTCTCCTGGTGCTCCCGATCTTGGAAGCGGCGGCGGCGGCGGAACAGAGATGGAATCGCGAAAAGAAGTCCTGTTCTGAGGGTTACGGAGGACCCTTTAAATATATGCCAAAGTAGGGCACCGGGGGAGCCTCGAGGGGCCCAGGCGCCCCCCCCCCCGACGCGGCCCAGGGGGGGGCGCGCCCACAGGGCGCCTGGAGCCCCTGTGGCCCCCCCAGGCTGCCCTTCGGAGGCAGTGTTGTTTCCGGATCGCTGATTTTTTATATAATTTTTCTGGATTTTTCTGGGCAGTTCTCGAAACGTGAAAACCTGAAATACAAAAACAGCCGAAAACAGAAACTGGCACTGGGGTGCACTGGATTAGTAAGTTAGTCCAAATATGATCAAACGTGTATGGAAGTGTATGAATATCATAGCAATATCACCCAAAAGTGGCATGGAGCAAGCAGAAATTATAGATACGTTTTGGACGTATCAATGCCTAATGTTTGATATTTGCCTAGATGATCATTACTTTTCCGTGTGCCGTGCCCCAAGTTAGAATCTATCTCATCCATGCAGCGCCCAACCATCCATCTCCCTAGCCTACAATGTTTTAAACCCTGCTTGTCACCAGTTGCTACTTTTGCCATTTACCTTCACTATTTACCTTTTGTTGTTTACTTTTACTATCACTATTATCACTATCATATCACTGTTACCACTTATCTTTTGTTGCAAGTAAGTATATTTCAGGTGCGGTTGAATTGACAACTCAACTGTCAAAGCTTATAAATACTCTTTGGCTCCCCGTGTGTCGAATCAATAAATTAGGTTATTCTTACCCGCGAAGACTATCTCGATCCCTTACGGTTGAGGGTTATCAAGTACCGTTTTCTGGCGCCGTTGCCGGGGAGCATAGCAATATTTACAAGTCTACTTGAGGTATCCTACCTGCTGCACTTCATAGACTATGGGTAAGAAAGGAGACCCCAAGGTTCCGATCTTACTATCTACTACAAGAAGAGGTACTGCTCTGAGCACTAGTGCTACACTTGATTCACCTTCTGTTATGAGTAAGTTTGCCTCACCGCCACCACATGATGCTCCTACTGAATCTGTTACTATGTCCGATACTTTTGATGATGTCTCTACTACTTTTGATGATATTAGTTCGCTTGGTTATGCTCTTGAGAAACAAATTGCTGCTGCTGCTAAAAAGTCTGGAATTGAACTTCCTGTTACTCGCTACCCTATTGGTGAAACTTATGATTATCCTGATTTGAGTAAACTCAAAGAGAGGCTTCTTGATGATGATTACTATATGCTTGATGAATATTTATGCAGGGAACTGACAGAGTTTTCTGGCTCTGACCCTGAAGTTATTAAGAAACTACTTGAAAAACACTCTTTGAAGAACAAAACCGTTCCTGATCCTGAATTTGCTACATCTCCTATATGTATTGATGATCCTGATTATGATTTCTCTGTTGATCTTTCACTTATACCTATGGTTGAAGCTGACCCCTTTTATGGTAGAGAAAATGATGATGCTATTGCACACCTGACTAAACTCGGTGAGTTAGGTGGCCTGTTTACCACAGATGAGAAGATACGATACTTTTATATCACCAAGCTTCTTCCTTTCTCCTTGAAGGAAGGTGCTAAAGCATGGTATGATTCGCTTCCATGCGGTTCCATTAAGAGTCCTCAAGACTTAGCTCACTCTTTTGTTGATAATTACTTTCCTGCTCACATGCAACATGCTGCTTTACAAAGAGTTTATAACTTTAAACAGTTGCAGGATGAGTCCCTCCCTAAAGCTTGGGGGAGGTACTGCGGTCTGATTCGGGCTAGACTAGGACATGAAATTCCTAAGAATGAATTAATCGATATATTCTATGCTGGTCTAACGGATGAATCCAGGTCCTATTTGGATAGTTGTGCTGGTTGTGTTTTCAGGAAAAGAACACCGGACGATGCGGAAGATTTGATGGGCAGGATTGCCAAAAACCATGAAGATTGGACCGTCCCTGAACCACCTCCACCACCAAAGAAGAGGGGCATATTTGTTCTAAGCCCCGAAGATATGCGAGAAGCAAAGAAGTCTATTAAAGAGAAAGGTATTAAAGCTGAAGACGTGAAGTCTACCCCCTATTGAGAAGCTGTGTGAGCCTACTACTCACCCTCCTATGGTAGAGGTACACTCTCTTTTAGATTTCAACGCAAGTGACATCCCTCATGGAACAATCAAAAAAGGAAAAAGGATACCCGAGTTGGAAACAGTTTCCTTAAAGTCAGTATATTCATACTTGTTCCCTGAGCAATCAAATCTCGAGGACGAGATTTCTTTAAGCGGGAAAGAGTTGTCACAGCCTGATTTTTGGCCCTTTCATTTTCTTTTGTTTTTCTGAGATTTTTGCGTGAGTTTTCTTTTTCCGTGGCTATGTGGTCTGGAAACTGAAGAAGATGACCTCTTCTTTCTTTCCAGAGTGTCTTGTCATCCTCATATATATCCCTAGACCCTGCCATTTCCATCTTGGACCAACCTCAATATTCATTTTCTAGGGAATATTCCTTTTTCTATTAAAGGAATAACCCTGTCTGCCCTGGGTTGTGAAGCAACCTATATTCCCATCACTCCAAAAATTCCCAAATAAATTCTCATAAATTGTTTGGGTCATATCTTCATCAAATATGGCAAAACTTTTCATTGCCATGTTCAAAAATATTTCACCAATATTCTTTTTCTATTCTGCCCTAAATGGCACTTTGTGAAGCAAGTGCTATTTATATTTGCCCAATTGACTCCAAACTCCTTGGACACCTTTTCCTGTCCATATCATTGCCACATGCAAAAATTCAACCTCATTTTCCTAGTAATTATTTAATTATGATTTTCCAAAGTTTCTATCCAGAAAGAAGCTTTGTGAAGGAGATGCAAGCTAGGCATATCCAAATGAGTTTCCATTTTGCATGATCCCTCATATCATCATATCATAGCCCTCCACCAAAGTATAGCTCATTTAATGCCTCCATGTGAGCTCATCTTCAATTCTTTGATTCTATCCAAAATTTCATTATGTGAAGAAAGTATATTTTATCTTGCTCCATTGTGGCTGCCAATTTTTCTAGGCCTTCTATTATCCATATAACCCACCTCCACCCATTTTGGGCATTGTTCATCAAGCCATTATCCCTCTAAACATTTTTCAAGTTTCTGTTCAGTGGGGATGTTTGTGAAGGAAGTACCATTTTGGCTTTTCCAATTGGTATGAAATTTCTACAGCATCTCTATATGACCAAATGACCAAGCCTTGCAAAAATTCAGCTCAAGTAGCCTCATCAAGTGAGTGCAACATCCAAATCTTGTTTCTGGACCAAATATGCAGTTGTGAAGCAACTATATTTATTTTTGGTCCAAATCTCCTCAAACATACCAGGACTGTAGTCCTTTCTAAGCTAAACTCCCCAGACAACTCCTTTGGCTCCAAATCCTTTCCTGTTAATCAGCAGTGCTCTTTCTAGTTTACTGCAGTGAACCTCAGAGCTGGTTTACCATTTAACCCGAGCAGTATTCACCGAGCTGCCACCGTAGTTGCAACCTACCCTGGATGAACTATCGTCTAGACAACGTTTTGGGTGCTGTTGAGCATAGTATGCCCCGTTTCACATGGTGACCACGACAAATGGCGTGCCTATGCGCACGCTCTATGTGCAGTGGTCGCGCCCAGAACGTCGTTTGCTTCGGGCCCCTCCTCTGCTCAGCGCCTCAGCGAGCACGGGCCTGTCCCTCGTGCTCCCCGCATCGTCGCCGTCCTCCCAGACCTTCTCCCCCTCCAGAAGCCTCCTCGTCGGCGCTTGTCGCCGCGCGTCCACGGGAGCACTGTGGCCGACCGGCTCTGCTCGCGCCGCGGCCGCTTCTCCCTGCGCCCCCTTCGCCTCTCTGCCCCGTGAGAACCTCCACTGCTCCCCTTGCGTCTTCTACCCACGAGCTCGCGAGCGTGGGCACGCGTCCGCGGCGCCGGACACGCGTCCGCGGCGACGCCAGCTCACCCCCTCCTCGCTCTGCCTATTTAAGGCCACCCCTCCCTCTTCCAAGCTGACCAGCGACCTCACCGCGCTCCTCAAGTCCCTCCCGACCATCCGCCCGAGCCTCTGGAGCTCTCCTGCCCCGCCATTGCCGCCATGGCCGCCGCCTCGGCCGTTTCAAATTCGTAGCCACCGGAGCTCCTCTCTCCCTCCACACCTCACTAGAGCCCCCGCCAGACACCCCATATCCTGTAGCCCCTTCCCCATGACTGGAACGACGTGCCCGACGTCGACCAGAGCCGCCGCCCGCCCTTGCCCTCTGTTGCTGTAGGCCGCGGCAACCCTGCCCTCTTCGGCATGGGTGCAGCGCCAGAATGGACACAGCGCGCCACCCTGAGTCCGCCGGTACCATCGCCTCGGCAAGAGGTGGCCGGAGTCGGTCCGGCTCGTCGCCGGAGTCCGCCATCTCTGCTCTCTGCCCCCGCGTGGTGTCGCCCCTCCGCTCCTCCCCGACGCCTGCCGCTGCTCCAGGCGGGAGCAACACCTCACCCCGCTCCCACCGATGGTGTCACCGTCACCGGAGGTGGCCGGAGCCGCCGGGAGCTGTCGCCGGCCGAGCCCAGCCTCGCCTCTCCTCTGTTTTCTGTCGGGCGCGAGGAAGAAGCCAGGCAGGAGGAGAGAGGGGAAGAAATTGATAAGGCGGACCCCACCTGTAAGCCTCTAAGCCGCCCGGCCCCGTCTTGCCACGCTGGATAAGTGGAGGCGTATTCATTGGTATACGTCTTCCCAGCCGGAAAGCGTAGTTTCGTTCTGTTTCAGTTCTTTATACGTTTCCCCTTCACAAAAAGCGTATTTCTAACTTTGCGCTTCTGCCTCATCCACTCAGGGACTTGTTTGTGATGATATTTTTGCAGAAAAGTCCCTGAACTTCAACCCTTCATGTCTTTTTAACCACAACTCCAAATGAGGTGAATCCAAAGCCCATCTCTTCGTATTGTCGAGCCCGTTCTGTTGGTAACATTTTCACTATGGGTTGACATATTGGAAATGACCATTTTGCCCTTGCCGTAAACAGCCCCTCCGGGAGAGAACTATTTCTGGTGATTCTTTCCGCGAGCTTCCCGCACTTCTTCTCGATGCCTTCTTCATCCCCAGGCAAGCCACAATAGCCACTTGCATTATAGCCATGCACTAGCCATGGTTTTCAACTGGAATCTTTAATAAAAGTTCGATGTTTTATGTTTGCTTGTTTGTTACTGCTGTCGTTGTTTTGGTTATGACTCGTGGTTTCATGTTCACTGTCCTACTATGATCTGATACTTGTTGTTATCTTGTTGTCAGGCCCACGATGCGATTCTATCCCGATCACGTGACACTTACGTGATTGGGGCACAACCGCATTTCGGGCGCTTAGCAAGATGGATATCATTACATCGTACCATTACATACATACATGGGGGATACAACAATACATACAAGTCACATGAATACAACAACATCAATACAAGTATCCGACTACGGATACAAACAATAAAAGCACAAAGACATCCATCTGCTATCCCAGGCTGCCGACCCGGAACCTAACCCAAGACTGAAGAAGAAGAAGAAGAACTCCAACAAAAGAACATCGCTCTCACGTCAAGACATCGGAAACCTGCACCTGCAACTGTTGTTGTAGTATCTGTGAGCCACGAGGACTCAACAATCCCATAACCATGGGTAACAAGACTATCAAAGCTTAATAGGTAGGAAGAGGTAAAGTGGTGAGGTTTCAGTATCGGCTAAGCAATATATAGGGTGGCTAACTTACGAGTACCAGAATAAGATGAGCATCTACGCAAAACGGTCGCAACTAGTAGTGATCGCTAAAGATCCTGAACTACATACGAGTCAAACATAACCCCACCGTGTTCTCTTCTCAAATTGAAAAGAGACAGTCACGGTTACTCACACAGTTGTGTGTTTTACTTCGGATCATCTGTCAAGTTTTCTACAACCGGACATTAACAAATTCCGATCTTCCACATAACCGCGGGCACGGCTTTCGAAAGATCATAACCCTGCAGGGGTGTCCCAACTTAGCCCATCACAAGCTCTCACGATTAGCTGAAGTGATAAATATAATATCATCACCCCTTATCTTAGGGAAATCCGATCAGGCTCGGCATCCCGGTGCACAAGACATTTCGACAATGGTAAAACAAGTCCAGCAAGACCTCCCGGTGTGTCGACACCCTGATAGTAACCGCGCGTATCTCGTCTCACGCCATGACCGGATGGGCGATCCTACGAGTAAAACCAATCCTCGAGTTTCCCCGTGGTGGCCCCGCAGTCTCCCCGTTTGGGACCAACACCATCAGCACTTGCCCCCCTGCTATGTAGAAAGAATCCTCACGTAGCGCTAAATCCCTATGCAATTTAATTAATTAATTAAGTTGTTATTATGAGCAAATTAAAACCAATGTTGGGCCTTGCTAGAGGAGTTTTATTCAAAGACGAACTGTCAAGGGGTCCCCATATACCTACCGTGTAAGGAACGCAAAATCAAGGAACATAATGCCGGTTTATCGGCGCCTAAGGTGGCATGAGTGGAACAAAACACCGAGCAAAAGGCCAAGCCTTCCACCCATGCCCAGTATATAGGTGTGTTAATAATAGTTATAGATATTGTGATATTCCAACAACAAGTTCCCTCCTGGAATGATCTTCATCTTCACCTGCAACTAACAACGCTATAAGAGGAGCTGAGCAAGCGGGTAACATAGCCAAACAATGGTTTTGCTAGGAAGGTGTCAAGGTTAGAGGTTTCATGGCAACAAGGAGAGGCTGACAATAATGATGGGTAGCGCGACATATAACGATAGCATCGAGACACTAAGAATGGCAATGATAGTAAAGGTATCCAAGGGTATGGTCATCTTGCCTGAGATCCCGCAAGGAAGAAGAACAGATCCAAGAAGAAGACGAAGAAGAAGCCTTGAAGAAGAACCACGGGTAGACGAACGAATCTTCACGAACGCAACGGAACAAGCACTAACGAGAAGAAGCAAGCAATACGGTAAACAAACCACTCAAGAACATAACAATATGCTCAATCAAGTATGATGCAAAACAAGTCTACTTATGATGCACAGAAAGTCTACACAGGAAGCAAAACATGGCAAGGTAGGAAGCACAGAAAACAACACAAGTCTATATATATATGATGAATACATGGCAAGGTATGATGCATGACAAGTCTATACAGGAAGCACAACAAGTATATATAGGAAGCATAACATGGCAAGGTAGGAAGCACAGAAAACAACACAAGTCTATATGATGCAATACATGGCAGGGTATGATGCATGACAATTATATACAGGAAGAAATACATGGCAAGGTATGATGCATGACAAATCTATACAGGAAGCACAGAAAGTCTATACAGGAAGCATAACATGGCAATGTAGGAAGCACAGCATGACAAGGTAGGAAGCACAACATGGCAACGGTGCAAGATGCACCCAAACATCAACTAAACTCACACCAAACATGAAAACAAGATGACATTATGAATCTACATGCAAAATCACACAAGTTTCATATAAGGAACACCCCAAACGGAGCAACGGGCTAAAAGATACACATGAAACAAGATATAACAACAAGCTGAAATTAACAGCCACATAGCAACTTTGGAGCATGATAAATATAAGCTACATCACTCAAAGATGGTGATAAGAAGCATGAACATGAAGTAGACATATCCTACAGCAAACAACTCCATTGGAGCATCTCCATAGGAGGCATGGATCAATAGCAACAAGCTACACCATTTTGATCATGACACTAAAAACCTGACAGCAATATTTTATAGCAACTTGGGAGCAAGAAATAAATATGCTACAGCCACTCAAATGAGCAAGTGAAGGCATGAATGTATAGACAACAACATATACAACAAGGAAAGATCAATAGCCACCCCAAAACTATAATTGATTTGCCTAGAACAACAAGCAAACATAGCATCCGGATATTACAGATTGCAGACTTAGTGAAATTTCACTAAGTGTTAAAATAGCAATAACAACATGGCATGTTTGCAAGCATGTTTAAGTCAACACAAGGCATATCATGGAAATTTAAATGCACCACATCAAAGAGCACATCATGGAGATTCTAAAACATCTAGGCATGTGACATGGGGACAAACACAACAATAGCAAAGGGCAATTGAAATCAGCATCTCATAACAAGTTTCAGGACATAACAGCCAAATGCACTTTTGCAAAGGAGATAAACATGGCAATATGAATTCTATCATGCAAGCTAAAGCAACCAACATGTAGAGCAACTCATGATGAACATTTGGACATATCATTTGCTTCATTTGGATAAACATGCACCAAGTTATCACATCACGAACATGGCAACAAAATAACAAGTAGCAGCAGTTTATAACAAGTAGCACCCTTGCAACAGATATTTAAGCATCTAGATGAATTCAAACAAGCATGGCACAATGGAACAAAGTGTATAGCATATCACCACGGTCATTTTGACAAATCATACACTCAATTTGGATAAGCACACAAAAAGATATCATCATGCAAAGACATCAACATTATACTGACAGAAATAATGACTTAGCAGATAAAGACACGGGAAAAAAACAAACGGGCGCTAGATTAGCTATAGCACGCACGGGCGGGATTTAGAGGGTCTCACCAGATGGGCCGAGCCCATCAGGAGAAGAGGGATGGCAGGCTGTGGAGTTGGGCTGGCTGGACCGCAGCGCTGGGAGGCCCACGTGGCGGCTGCCTCGACCGCTCTCCTCCGGACGCACAGGAAGGTGGCAGAGCTTCGAGCATGGCGGCGGCGGTGGCCAACGGCGACGACGGCCGGTGTAGGAGGGGTGGACGCCGAGAGGGGATCGGGGATGCCCGGATCCGGCGGTGCTCGGCGCGGGATCGGGTCGCCGGCGGGAGGAAGCTGGAGGGGCTCGGCCGGCGCGGGCTCCGGCGAGCTGCGCGTCGGGGTGGCGAGCTCGCGGCGGGGGCGAGGCCAACGGCGGCGAGCGGAGGGGTCGCCGACGGGAGGAAGCTGAGGCGGCGGCGGCGGACATCCAGGGCCGCGGCGATGCTCTAGAGGACGGGGCGACGAGCGGTGACGCGCGGGCTCCCTCGGGCCCGGCGCGACCCAGGGCGGGCCCGATCTGGGCCGGGACGGCGGTGATGTGGGCGCAGGACAGGTGGCGCGCTGAGATTGGTGGGGAGGAGGCTGGAGGGCGACGTGGCGGCACGCCATTGGCTGCGGCGGAAGCACTGCGTGGCGGCGGTGGAAGCACGGCACGGCGAGGGTGGAAGCATGGAGCGGCGACGGTGGAAGCACTGGGCGGCGGCGGTGGAAGCGCTGCGCGGAATTTGAGGAGGGAGGTAGGGGAAGGCGAAAAATGGACTATGGGGAGTCCATTTATAGCAGGAGGGCTAGGGTTTGGAGTTTGGAGGGATTTTAGAGCCCTCCGATCGCGATCCGACGGATCCGATCGCGAGGTGAGGTAGGATGGGCCTAGGGGAGGTTAGTGGGCTGTGCAGAGGGCCTTGGGCTTAGGGAAGAGAAGAGAGAGGAAGGCCCGCGGAGGTTTTCGGAGACCGAAAACATCCGACGAAAATAACCGGCGACTAGTGTCGCTATATATATCCGTTGGGCTATCAAACGTGCTCCGAATGCGATGAAATTTGGCAGGCGGCCTGTCCACACTATAATAAGACCACATGACAAGTTTCATCCCATTCCGAGAACATTTTTCGGCCACTCATAAAATAAATATTCGGAGACACCGCGGGCGCGTGTGAGTTTGTCTGGCTCAGAACGGACAACGGAAAGGACGAGGAGACTCGGACGGATGCAAGTTTTGAAAACATGCTGATGCAACACACATGATGACATGGCAGGATGCAACACGCAAGCAGATGACATGCCACTGACAACGTAGAACTGGCTGACACCTGGCGCACCGGTCTCAGGGTGTCACAACACTCCCCTACTAATAAGAGATCTCGTCCCGAGATCTTAGGAACGAGACGGGAGGGAAAAGGAAGAACACAAGTTCTTCGAGGACAAAAGAGTGAAAGAAAAGAACCTTGAGAGGATGAACAACTTCGAAAGAAAGAATATAATGGAGATGAACGAGAAAGAGAAGCTCCATTAGAAAAGAGGAACAAGGAACACACGAGAACCAAAAGGTTGAAGGATAAGAACGAATTGGAAACCACTCCGGTTAAAAGAGATAGAAAAGAAATCTTCACAAAGGAATTCGGGCAGCACTCCTGCTGAAACTGAAAGAAATAGCACACCGGTTGACAAGAATGGAATAGGACGAGAACTTGAGAAGATGGAACAATACTCGACGAGAGTAACAACACAGAGCCTCCGGAAAAAATTGAAATAATGGAATTGAAGGAACGGAGAAGAAGATGCCCACTTCCATCACGAAAGAATTGAAAGTGAATCATCAAGAGAAGACTTGAACGGAGTTGTTGAGAAATTCAACAACAAAAGAATAAACTTGTTGTGGACTTATTAAAAACATCTCAAGACTTGAGGTGAATTATGCCGCAACCAAAAGATGGAATAATTAAGATGAAGGAAGAAACGCAAAACTCCACTTCAAAAGAATAGGAGAATTATTTGCACTCGAGAGACAAGAGGATAATGCTTGAGCTTGAACCAAAAGAATTAGACGAATATTTGAAGAATGAATTAAATGATGAAGAACCACCATGAAGAACTTCGGTAACGAAAGGTTGATGAAGGATGAAAAAGAATAAGAATAAGCCTTGCGATGATTAGACGGGGTTCCGACGAGATAGCCGAGAAACTTGAACTCCGGAAAAATAAAACCTGGAAGGACTTAGAACTAGAATTTATTCATCACGAATAAACTCCGAAGGAAGGAATTAAACAACTTGATGAAAAGAATAAGAATTATGTTAGGCTTATCCTCCACCAATAAATTGATGAAAAGCAATGGACTTGCACACTACTTATTCTTGATGAAATTGAATAAAAAGGGATATATCGCGAACTTGCGAAAATCTTCATGAAACACCAGTAAGATGGGAATGAACGAATTAATTGATATGAAAACGCCGAAAAAGAATTCTTGAGCGAACCACCGTAAAGAATTGAAGTCGAGTGAAGAAAAGAAACGAACCATCGTGAAGAGTTAAAATCGAGTGAAGAACGAGAATGACCACCGTAAGGAATTAAAATCGAATGAAGAAAGAGAAGATAACCACCGTAAAGAATTGAAATTGAGTGGACACCAGAGAATGAATCATCAGGAAGAATAAACACTTGGGGAAATTTAGAACGACGAGAATGAAGAGATTGTTAACGATTAGAGAATATTTTGACGAAGCACCGGAAGAATGTGAGACGAACGAAGAGGCATCAAGAAGAATATTTGGAGGACGAAGTTGAAAACTGAGAACGAAAAAATCTTCTGAGATGATGGCCTTCGGAGGAACACAAAGAAATAATTCATGAAATACTCCGGAATAATGAAAATAAGAAAGGTTGAAGCAACGATGAAAAGAATTAAAAGCGATCTTGGAGAAGGCACATGACTGATGGAATCCATACTTATGTCACACTTGAAAAAGAATTTCGGAACACTTCGGGAAAATAAAAGAGTCAGGTAAGATCCTGGGAAAAGACCTGTGGGTTATGAGCCCACCGAAGAGAAAACACCGTTGGAAAGGATTGAAAAGGAGATGATGCACCGGAACGAATGAAAAACTCGAATGAGGTGTCAACCTCGAATTAATCGGAAGATAGGCGAATATCCTGAGATTTCTTCGGAACTCCGTAATAATTAAATGGCGAGAGAAGAACGAGCAATTGGAAACAATTGAGCCGAGGGAAAAGAATATGATGAACACCGAAAACTTGAGTTGAATCCACCGGAAAAGAAGAAGAGGTGAAGAATATCGACCGAGAGGAGAATTCATCGGAGAAGAAAAGAGATGAAGGATGACGTACAAGACAAGAATTCACCGGTTGAAATAACTAAGTAAAGAATGCAAGGGATTCACACGAGTAAGATGGATACCCGATAAAAGACTCCGGCTCCGAGAAGAAAAAGGGTGGGTGGGTGGGAAAAAGAAGGAACACATCGGACGAAGAAAACACCATCGGTTAACAGAACTGAGGTTGAACTTGCAAAGAAGAAGAGGGTCGAAAACACTTGAAGAGAGATGCACCAGATGAAAGAACTAACAACGCAACGAACGAAAACTAGCCACGTGATCCTAAAAAAAATTGAAGGGGAAGAGGAGTAATTTAAAACACCTACGTCAAGATTCCTCACCAGAGCGACGAAGGGGCAGGGGAGTAAAAAGAATTCCTACTCTCCGATATAACTAGACTCCGAAAAAGATTTCTTCTAGACTCAACAACGGCCAGACTACGATCAATCAAGGGGGCTCCTATGGTCGGTCGAGGCTCTGATACCAACTTGTCAGGCCCACGATGCGATTCTATCCCGATCACGTGACACTTACGTGATTGGGGCACAACCGCATTTCGGGCGCTTAGCAAGATGGATATCATTACATCGTACCATTACATACATACATGGGGGATACAACAATACATACAAGTCACATGAATACAACAACATCAATACAAGTATCCGACTACAGATACAAACAATAAAAGCACAAAGACATCCATCTGCTATCCTAGGCTGCCGACCCGGAACCTAACCCAAGACTGAAGAAGAAGAAGAAGAACTCCAACAAAAGAACATCGCTCTCACGTCAAGACATCGGAAACCTGCACCTGCAACTGTTGTTGTAGTATCTGTGAGCCACGAGGACTCAGCAATCCCATAACCATGGGTAACAAGACTATCAAAGCTTAATAGGTAGGAAGAGGTAAAGTGGTGAGGTTGCAGCAACGGCTAAGCAATATATAGGGTGGCCAACTTACGATTACCAGAATAAGATGAGCATCTACGGAAAACGGTCGCAACTAGTAGTGACCGCTAAAGATCCTGAACTACATATGAGTCAAACATAACCCCACCGTGTTTTCTTCTCAAAATGAAAAGAGACAGTCACGGTTACTCACGCAGTTGTGTGTTTTACTTCGGATCATCTATCAAGTTTTCTACAACCGGACATTAACAAATTCCAATCTGCCACATAACCGCGGGCACGGCTTTCGAAAGATCATAACCCTGCAGGGGTGTCCCAACTTAGCCCATCACAAGCTCCCACGATTAGCTGAAGTGATAAATATAATATCATCACCCCTTATCTTAGGGAAATCCGATCAGGCTCGGCATCCCGGTGCACAAGACATTTCGACAATGGTAAAACAAGTCCAGCAAGACCTCCCGGTGTGTCGACACCCTGATAGTAGCCGCGCGTATCTCGTCTCAGGCCACGACCGGATGGGCGATCCTACGAGTAAAACCAATCCTCGAGTTTCCCCGTGGTGGCCCCGCAGTCTGCCCCTTTGGGACCAACACCATCAGCACTGGCCCCCCTGCTATGTAGAAAGAATCCTCGGGTAGCGCTAACTCCCTATGCAATTTAATTAATTAATTAAGTTGTTATTATGAGCAAATTAAAACCAATGTTGGGCCTTGCTGGAGGAGTTTTATTCAAAGACGAACTGTCAAGGGGTCCCCATATACCCACCGTGTAAGGAACGCAAAATCAAGGAACATAATGCCGGTTTATCGGCGCCTAAGGTGGCATGAGTGGAACAAAACACCGAGCAAAGGGCCAAGCCTTCCACCCATGCCCAGTATATAGGTGTGTTAATAATAATTATAGATATTGTGATATTCCAACAACAAGTTCCCTCCTGGAACGATCTTCATCTTCACCTGCAACTAACAACGCTATAAGAGGGGCTGAGCAAGCGGGTAACATAGCCAAACAATGGTTTTGCTAGGAAGGTGTCAAGGTTAGAGGTTTCATGGCAACAAGGAGAGGCTGACAATAATGATGGGTAGCGCGACATATAACGATTGCATCGAGACACTAAGCAATGGCAATGATAGTAAAGGTATCCAAGGGTATGGTCATCTTGCCTGAGATCCCGCAAGGAAGAAGAACGGATCCAAGAAGAAGACGAAGAAGAAGCCTTGAAGAAGAACCACGGGTAGACGAACGAATCCTCACGAACGCAACGGAACAAGCACTAACGAGAAGAAGCAAGCAATACGGTAAACAAACCACTCAAGAACATAACAATATGCTCAATCAAGTATGATGCAAAACAAGTCTACTTATGATGCACAGAAAGTCTACATAGGAAGCAAAACATGGCAAGGTAGGAAGCATAGAAAACAACACAAGTCTATATATATATGATGCAATACATGGCAAGGTATGATGCATGGCAAGTCTATACAGGAAGCACAGCAAGTATATATAGGAAGCATAACATGGCAAGGTAGGAAGCACAGAAAACAACACAAGTCTATATGATGCAATACATGGCAGGGTATGATGCATGACAATTATATACATGAAGCAATACATGGCAAGGTATGATGCATGACAAATCTATACAGGAAGCACATAAAGTCTATACAGGAAGCATAACATGGCAATGTAGGAAGCACAACATGACAAGGTAGGAAGCACAACATGGCAACGGTGCAAGATGCACCCAAACATCAACTAAACTCACACCAAACATGAAAACAAGATGACATTATGAATCTACATGCAAAATCACACAAGTTTCATATAAGGAACACCCCAAACATAGCAACGGGCTAAAAGATACACATGAAACAAGATATAACAACAAGCTGAAATTAACAGCCACATAGCAACTTTGGAGCATGATAAATATAAGCTACAACACTCAAACATGGTGATAATAAGCATGAACATGAAGTAGACATATCCTACAACAAACAACTCCATTGGAGCATCTCCATAGGAGGCACGGATCAATAGCAACAAGCTACAACATTTTGATCATGACACTAAAAACCTGATAGCAATATTTTATAGCAACTTGGGAGCAAGAAATAAATATGCTACAACCACTCAAATGAGCAAGTGAAGGCATGAATGGATAGACAACAACATATACAACAAGGAAAGATCAATAGCCACCCCAAAACTATCATGGATTTGCCTAGAACAACAAGCAAACATAGCATCCGGATATTACATATTCCAGACTTAGTGAAATTTCACTAAGTGTTAAAACAACAATAACAACATGGCATGTTTGCAAGCATGTTTAAGTAAACACAAGGCATATCATGGAAAGTTAAATGCACCACATCAAAGAGCACATCATGGAGATTCTAAAACATCTAGGCATGTGACATGGGGACAAACACAACAATAGCAAAGGGCAATTGAAATCAGCATCTCATAACAAGTTTCAGGACATAATAGCCAAATGCACTTTTGCAAAGGAGATAAACATGGCAATATGAATTCTATCATGCAAGCTAAAGCAACCAACATGTAGAGCAACTCATGATGAACATTTGGACATATCATTTGCTTCATTTGGATAAACATGCACCAAGTTATCACATCACGAACATGGCAACAAAATAACAAGTAACAGCAGTTTATAACAAGTAGCACCCTTGCAACAGATATTTAAGCATCTAGATGAATTCAAACAAGCATGGCACAATGGAACAAAGTGTAGAGCATATCACCACAGTCATTTTGACATATCATACACTCAATTTGGATAAGCACACAAAAAGATATCATCATGCAAAGACAACAACATTATACTGACATAAATAAAGACTTAGCAGATAAAGACACGGGGAAAAAACAAACGGGCGCTAGATTAGCTATAGCACGCACGGGCGGGATTTAGAGGGTCTCACCAGATGGGCCGAGCCCATCAAGAGAAGAGGGATGGCAGGCTCTGGAGTTGGGCCGGCTGGACCGCAGCGCTGGGAGGCCCACGCGGCGGCTGCCTCGACCGCTCTCCTCCGGACGCACAGGAAGGAGGCAGAGCTTCGAGCATGGCGGCGGCGGTAGCCGACGGCGACGACGGCCGGTGCAGGAGGGGTGGACGCCGAGAGGGGATCGGGGATGCCCGGATCCGGCGGCGCTCGGCGCGGGATCGGGTCGCCGGCCGGAGGAAGCTGGAGGGGCTCGACCGGCGCGGGCTCCGGCGAGCTGCGCGTCGGGGCGGCGGGGGCGAGGCCAACGGTGGCGAGCGGAGGGCTCGCCGACGGGAGGAAGCTGAGGCGGCGGCGGCGGCGGACATCCAGGGCCGCGGCGATGCTCCAGAGGACGGGGCGACGAGCGGTGACGCGCGGGCTCCCTCGGGCCCGGCGCGACCCGGGGTGGGCCCGATATGGGCCAGGACGGCGGTGATGTGGGCGCAGGACAGGTGGCGCGCTGAGATTGGTGGGGAGGAGGCTGGAGGGCGACGTGGCTGCACGCCATTGGCTGCGGCGGAAGCACTGCGCGGTGATGGCTTCTCGCCCCTCATTGGTTACCCCAAGTGGAAGGTTTGAGATGCAGTGTAGCGGAAGTTTTCCCTAGGCAAAGATACCAAGGATCGATTTCCCCTGAGACTCCCAGTTTCAACAAGAAGGTGTCAACTGCTAACGGCGCCAGATATTAGCAATCAACGTGGACCTGCACACAGATACAAATAACTTTGCTCCCAACGAGTACAGAGAGGTTGTCAATCCCTCCGGCCTTGTCGTTTACAAAGGATCAAACGTAAGTGATAATAGTGATAGGTTTTGCTGCAATAGTAAATAATAAGTAAAAGCGGAAAGTAAATAGCGGATGTGATCAATGATGGTAATATGGACCAGGGTCCCATGATGTTCACTAGTGATGTCTCTCTCCCAAAAGACGATAAAACAACTATGTGAGGTAAACGAATTACAGCTGGGCAATTGACAGAATTATGTGCGCAAACCAATGCTAACTATGTTGCAAGAAAGGTAGAGGTTCAAAGCATGGGCGGTACGCCAAGGCAAGTAGACCGAAATCCATCTGCATCTACTACTAATCATCCACCTTGAGATATCTATCCAGAACATCTCGCTGGTATTAAGTTGCGAGTCCCACCCATAGTGTAAACTCAAAGCAACAGACAGCTGCATTAAAAGAACTTTGCGTAAAGTAAACAATCCTTGCACCCGCGGGCACAAGCACCGTTATTTTTCCCCTTGTGGCAACATCACATCCCCTAGACTCATGTTTCTGTCACTCAAGCTAGTCATCGAGGGGCATGAACCCACAATTAAGCATAACGTTCCCTCTTGGAGTCACTACCTACTACTTGGCCAAAGCAATAAATAACAACGGAGAGCATGCAAGAATTACTTACGAACATAAATATAAAAGAGGTAGATCAAATATATTACTCAAACACAATCTGAACATAATCTCACAATCCATCGGATCCCAGCAAACTCATCATAGCAACAGCATAAGGATTACATATATGCCTCGATCATGTAGGGCAGCTCACGAGGACTAATTAGTGAAGCACAAGAACGGGAGGAGAACATCACATAGCTACTGGTCATGGACCCATGGTCTAAGGGAGACTACTCACAACTCATCCGGGAGGCGTCCATGGTGGTGGAGAGGCTCCCGGTGGTGATCCTCCCCTCCGGCAGGGTGCCGGGAAGAGTTCTCCTGGTGCTCCCGATCTTGGAAGCGCGGCGGCGGCGGAACAGAGATGAGATCGCGAAAAAGGGTTCCCGTCTCGAGGGTTTCGAGACACGATATAAATATATGCCAAAGGGGGGCATCAGCGGAGGCCTGGGGGGCCCAGGCGCCCCCCCGGCGCGGCCAGGAGGGGGGCCGCGCCACCAGGGCGCCTGGAGCCCTGGTGGCCCCCCTCTGGCCCTACTTCGGCTGCCGGGAAGCTTCTGGAACGCTGATTTTTTATATAATTTTTCCGGGATTTTTCTGGCAGTTCTCTTAATGGGAAAACCTGAAATACAAAAACAGCAGAAAACAGAAACTGGCACTGGGGTGCACTGAGTTAATAGGTTAGTCCAAATATGATCAAAAGTGTATGGAAGTGTATAAATATCATAGCAATATCACCCAAAAGAGGCATGGAGCAAGCAGAAATTATAGATACGTTTTGGACGTATCAACATCCCCAAGCTTAATTCCTGCTCGTCCTCGAGTAGGTAAATGATAACAAGAATAATTTCTATGGTGACATGCTATTAACCATATAGGACTTTTCATAGTCATATGACAAAAGCTTACTGAGACAATGAATCTGTAGTAATTAAGTTGCCTCATGAGAAAATCACAAAGAACTGAAAGTTTTACAATATGATACTGAAACATCAAATAGATTTGTAATGAGCATGGTGTGCAAATATGATAAAGTGATATCTCGCTTGCCCCCTTTAGTGAAGCAAAACATAAATGCAGGGGCACCTCCAACGTTTAAGTGATGACTAGATACAATGATTTCAGAATAAACGATATCACAATCATGCAAAAGACAATGCTACTTTGGGACAATGCACATTACACTCAGAATGACAATCATGCTCTCAGTAGTTGGTGCTTTAAAAGAAGGTGGAGACTCTCGAACCGCGGATTTTGTTGGCAAGGTTGAAAACCCGTAGTCGAAACAAAGACAAAACATGTACCAGAGCTCTTGGTTTTAAAAAACAGAGGTAATAATTATTATTTTTAGATCATGCATGTTTCGTCAACGAATGCTAACAGATAGCTCAATCACTTCTTGAGATGGACAAGTTTCGAGGAACGGCTCCCGAATGAGGACGATCACATCCTCTTAATCTCCTTTGTTTATCACTGCCAAAGTTTTCTGATTTCTCATGAACAAAGCGTGAAGGAGGGTTTGTTTGTTATATTAATTTTGAGCCGGGCGCACTCAATGCGAGTTCCTTCTCGTGTTATGGGTTTGCACATTAGACATGCAATCCCGGGGTGAAGCTTGTCCAACTTAAAAAGATCATGAATTAACTACTACTTCCTCATGAACTTAAAACAGAGGCACAAAATAGGAATGCATTTTTTTTCTTTTGAATAATTTCGAGATGGTACATGAAAGTCTTTGTTAGGAATGGCAGGTAAATACCATGTAGGAAGGTATGGTGGACTCATATGGCATAACTGGTTTAAAGGAATTGGGATGCACAAGCAGTCAGTCCGCTTAGTACAGGTGGAGGTTAGCAAAAGACTGGGAGCAACCAACTAAGAGAGCAATGACGGTCATAATCATGCAGAGCGACAAAGCAACATTGAATCAGGCATGATAGTTATATCGCTACTCAGAAACAAAAGATCATCAAGGCTTGACAGACTTTCTTTACAGTCTTATATATGCGTGAGCATACGCCAAGTCAATCGAAATAAATTCTTGAAGGAAGATATTACTAAACCATACCACATCATAGGCAAACAAATCATGTTGGTACTCCAATAACACATTGGGAATCCCCAAGCTATTTGAGGCTAACCATAAGAAAACATGAACTACTAAGCACCATTATGCACGTAGCATTTTTATCATAGACATATCAACCAATGCAACAGAAGCAAACTCTCTTAATAAGATAAGCATGATAACTAAAGAGAGTTCAAGCAACCAACTAAACAAAAGCTCTTTAAAAAGATAAGCATGAAAACTAAAAGCTGAACATGATAGTAGCTATTGAAAGACTAAGAACACACACAGCAAAGATGGACATGAACATCCTATGTTATGTTCTAGGTAGAAGTGGAGCGTGTTTCTCTCCCACACAAAGAAAGCTAAGTTCCGACTCGTTATGAAAAGCTAAGGAAAACTAAAAAGGAAAACTAAAAGCAAGACGCTCCAAGCATAGCACATAAGACATGAAGTGATAAAAATATAGTGGAACGAAAGACGAACTGATAATGTTGATGCAGAAGGAGATGCACGGGGGCATCCCCAAGCTTAGACGCTTGAGTCTTCTTGAATATTTCTTGGGGGTGCATGGGGGCATCCCCAAGCTTGAGCGTTTGACACTCCTGAATCTTTTTTATCATCTTCCCTCGCACACTTGAAAACTCCCTTCATACATAACTCATCATAATCTGATTAGCGAGGTTAGTACCAATAATAAAATAATTGTTCCTTGCTGGAAATAAGGATATTCTTGAAGTTCTACTGTTTCTCAAGATTGCCAAAAGGTTTTTGCAAAGAAAAAGCAAGCTCAAGGTTTGCAAAATGAAGGAAAGGCAAAACAGGACATAATTTGTGAAAAACAGAACAGCAGGTAGTAAATGATTTTTTTCGGGGCACTTCTGCAACTCTAATAAAAAAACTCAGAACAGACGCACGGAAGACAATTATATAGAGCACAATGTCGAAAAAATTCAGACCAAAAAGACGAACTGGTGATTTTATACGAATTTTTCTATCAAGGACAGAATCTGTTTCCTGGACAGCACGTCACAACTTTTGAACTTTCTTGCAATCAGAGGCTACACTTGGCACAAAATTGAAAAGTAAAGATACAATGATGATGCTAGTGTAGTAACAACATCAAGACACAACAAAAGCAAAATAAATTTTTTATTCATGTGGGCTGCCTCCCAAAAGTGCTTTCTTTTATGCCTTTAAGGTAGGCATAATGCAAAGAGGAATCAATGACCATCATAATAATCGGAGCTATAAATTGCTTCAAATGGTTCCTCAACAAGTTCACTCTTGTTCCTTCTAGGAAAGGGGTACACACCTTTTGCCTTCCCGCGTAAGCGGATTTGTCCCTTACCTATATCAATGAAGCCTTTAACTGCTCGGAGGAAGTCCCTTCCAAGCACTATATTTCCTTGGTTTGGCTCCATGATGAAGAAATCAACCATTGTAATCCCTTTAAGGAATTTAACTGGCACGTCTTTTATTCTTCCCTGGATTTCAGAAATATCTCCATTAGTGTGTTCATGATAAGATGGTAATCTATCCATGTTAAATTTTAAAGAATCATGAACAATTTTTGGCATAGTAGAAACCATAGATCCAATATCACAATAAGCAAGGAAGTCTTGATTAGAGATGCTAATCCTAACAAAAGGCTCCCAATCATTGTCTATTTCCAAAATGTCTTTCTTATTGGGTTTGGGTTTCTCTACCTTCATCAAGTCTAGAGCATCCATTCTCTTCTCAATAGTAGCAAGTCTATCTATGACAGTATCAAAACTATGATCATAAACAAAGTAACTAGATAGACCATGTATAATTTCGAGAGCTCTAGCTTCATCACACTCTAGGAAATCTCCTTCAGCTATAATATCAAGAGAGTGTTCACACCATTTAAAAAGACCATGGTAAAAATTTCTAAGCACAATTTTTATAGGTATCCAAGGCATAATTCTCCTATGTGCATCAGAAATTCTGTCCCATGCCTTCTTCATATTTTCTCCATCCCTTTGATGGAAATCTAGGACTTCTGATTCCCTCAAAGCACCAAATCCTAAAATGCTTGACTAAACAGAAAGGACTACTAATAGAAAAGCAAATAATTTTTTTGTGATTTTTGATAAAAGATACTAAAGCAAAAACTGAAAGGTAAACTAACAAGACTAAAAAGCAAAGGTAAAAGATAGCGTGCAACTCCCCTATCCTGAAGAGTGGAGTCCCCGGCAACGGCGCCAGAAAACTTTGCTTGATGGCTTCTCGCCCCTCGTTGGTTACCCCAAGTGGAAGGTTTGAGATGCAGTGTAGCGGAAGTTTTCCCTTGGCAAAGATACCAAGGATCGATTTCCCCTGAGACTCCCAGTTTCAACAAGAAGGTGTCAACTGCTAACGGCGCCAGATATTAGCAATCAACGTGGACCTGCACACAGATACAAATAACTTTGCTCCCAACGAGTACAGAGAGGTTGTCAATCCCTCCGGCCTTGTCGTTTACAAAGGATCAAACGCAAGTGATAATAGTGATAGGTTTTGCTGCAATAGTAAATAATAAGTAAAAGCGGAAAGTAAATAGCGGATGCGATCAATGATGGTAATATGGACCGGGGTCCCATGATGTTCACTAGTGATGTCTCTCTCCCAAAAGACGATAAAACAATTATGTGAGGTAAACGAATTACAGCTGGGCAATTGACAGAATTATGTGCGCAAACCAATGCTAACTATGTTGCAAGAAAGGTAGAGGTTCAAAGCATGGGCGGTACGCCAAGGCAAGTAGACCGAAATCCATCTGCATCTACTACTAATCATCCACCTTGAGATATCTATCCAGAACATCTCGCTGGTATTAAGTTGCGAGTCCCACCCATAGTGTAAACTCAAAGCAACAGACAGCTGCATTAAAAGAACTTTGCGTAAAGTAAACAATCCTTGCACCCACGGGCACAAGCACCGTTGTTTTTCCCCTTGTGGCAACATCACATCCCCTAGACTCATGTTTCTGTCACTCAAGCTAGTCATCGAGGGGCATGAACCCACAATCAAGCATAACGTTCCCTCTTGGAGTCACTACCTACTACTTGGCCAAAGCAATAAATAACAACGGAGAACATGCAAGAATTACTTACGAACATAAATATAAAAGAGGTAGATAAAATATATTACTCAAACACAATCTGAACATAATCTCACAATCCATCGGATCCCAGCAAACTCATCATAGCAACAGCATAAGGATTACATATATGCCTCGATCATGTAGGGCAGCTCACGAGGACTAATTAGTGAAGCACAAGAACGGGAGGAGAACATCACATAGCTACTGGTCATGGACCCATGGTCCAAGGGAGACTACTCACAACTCATCTGGGAGGCGTCCATGGTGGTGGAGAGGCTCCCGGTGGTGATCCTCCCCTCCGGCAGGGTGCCGGGAAGAGTTCTCCTGGTGCTCCCGATCTTGGAAGCGCGGCGGCGGCGGAACAGAGATGAGATCGCGAAAAAGGGTTCCCATCTCGAGGGTTTCGAGACACGATATAAATATATGCCAAAGGGGGGCATCAGCGGAGGCCTGGGGGGCCCAGGCGCCCCCCCGGCGCGGCCAGGAGGGGGGCCGCGCCACCAGGGCGCCTGGAGCCCTGGTGGCCCCCCTCCGGCCCTACTTCGGCTGCCGGGAAGCTTCTGGAACGCTGATTTTTTATATAATTTTTCCGGGATTTTTCTGGCAGTTCTCTTAATGGGAAAACCTGAAATACAAAAACAGTAGAAAACAGAAACTGGCACTGGGGTGCACTGAGTTAATAGGTTAGTCCAAATATGATCAAAAGTGTATGGAAGTGTATAAATATCATAGCAATATCACCCAAAAGAGGCATGGAGCAAGCAGAAATTGTAGATACGTTTTGGACGTATCAACATCCCCAAGCTTAATTCCTGCTCGTCCTTGAGTAGGTAAATGATAACAAGAATAATTTCTGTGGTGACATGCTATTAACCATATAGGACTTTTCATAGTCATATGACAAAAGCTTACTGAGACAATGAATCTGTAGTAATTAAGTTGCCTCATGAGAAAATCACAAAGAACTGAAAGTTTTACAATATGATACTGAAACATCAAATAGATTTGTAATGAGCATGGTGTGCAAATATGATAAAGTGATATCTCGCTTGCCCCCTTTAATGAAGCAAAACATAAATGCAGGGGCACCTCCAACGTTTAAGTGATGACTAGATACAATGATTTCAGAATAAACGATATCACAATCATGCAAAAGACAATGCTACTTTGGGACAATGCACATTACACTCAGAATGACAATCATGCTCTCAGTAGTTGGTGCTTTAAAAGAAGGTGGAGACTCTCGAACCGCGGATTTTGTTGGCAAGGTTGAAAACCCGTAGTCGAAACAAAGACAAAACATGTACCAGAGCTCTTGGTTTTAAAAAACAGAGGTAATAATTATTATTTTTAGATCATGCATGTTTCGTCAACGAATGCTAGCAGATAGCTCAATCACTTCTTGAGATGGACAAGTTTCGAGGAACGGCCCCCGAATGAGGACGATCACATCCTCTTAATCTCCTTTGTTTATCACTGCCAAAGTTTTCTGATTTCTCATGAACAAAGCATGAAGGAGGGTTTGTTTGTTATATTAATTTTGAGCCGGGCGCACTCAATGCCAGTTCCTTCTCGTGTTATGGGTTTGCACATTAGACATGCAATCCCGGGGTGAAGCTTGTCCAACTTAAAAAGATCATGAATTAACTACTACTTCCTCATGAACTTAAAACAGAGGCACAAAATAGGAATGCATTTTTTTCTTTAGAATAATTTCGAGATGGTACATGAAAGTCTTCGTTAGGAATGGCAGGTAAATACCATGTAGGAAGGTATGGTGGACTCATATGGCATAACTGGTTTAAAGGAATTTGGATGCACAAGTAGTCAGTCCGCTTAGTACAGGTGGAGGTTAGCAAAAGACTGGGAGCGACCAACTAAGAGAGCAATGACGGTCATAATCATGCAGAGCGACAAAGCAACATTGAATCAGGCATGATAGTTATATCGCTACTCAGAAACAAAAGATCATCAAGGCTTGATAGACTTTCTTTACAGTCTTAAATATGCGTGAGCATACGCCAAGTCAATCAAAATAAATTCTTGAAGGAAGATATTACTAAACCATACCACATCATAGGCAAACAAATCATGTTGGTACTCCAATAACACATTGGGAATCCCCCAGCTATTTGAGACTAACCATAAGAAAACATGAACTACTAAGCACCATTATGCACGTAGCATTTTTATCATAGACATATCAACCAATGCAACAGAAGCAAACTCTATTAATAAGATAAGCATGATAACTAAAGAGAGTTCAAGCAACCAACTAAACAAAAGCTCTTTAAAAAGATAAGCATGAAAACTAAAAGCTGAACATGATAGTAGCTATTGAAAGACAAAGAACACACACAACAAAGATAGACATGAAAATTCTATGTTATGTTCTAGGTAGAAGTGGAGCGTGTTTCTCTCCCACACAAAGAAAGCTGAGTTCCGACTCGTTATGAAAAGCTAAGGAAAACTAAAAATGAAAACTAAAAGCAAGACGCTCCAAGCATAGCACATAACACATGAAGTGATAAAAATATAGTGGAACGAAAGACGAACTGATAATGTTGATGGAGAAGGAGATGCACGGGGGCATCCCCAAGCTTAGACGCTTGAGTCTCCTTGAATATTTCTTGGGGGTGCATGGGGCATCCCCAAGCTTGAGCGTTTGATACTCCTGAATCTTTTTATCATCTTCCCTCGCACACTTGAAAACTCCCTTCATACATAACTCATCATAATCTGATTAGCGAGGTTAGTACCCATAATAAAATAATTGTTCCTTGCTAGAAATAAGGATATTCTTGAAGGTCTACTATTTCTCAAGATTGCCAAAAGGTTTTTGCAAAGAAAAAGCAAGCTCAAGGTTTGCAAAATGAAGGAAAGGCAAAACAGGACATAATATGTGAAAAACAGAACAACAGGTAGTAAATGATTTTTTTCGGGGCAGTTATGCAACTCTAATAAAAAAACTCAGAACAGATGCACGAAAGACAATTATATAGAGCACGCTGTCGAAAAAATTCAGACCAAAAAGATGATCTGGTGATTTTATACGAATTTTTCTATCCAAGGACAGAATCTGTTTCCTGGACAGCACGTCACAACTTTTGAACTTTCTTGCAATCAGAGGCTACACTTGGCACAAAATTGAAAAGTAAAGATACAATGATGATGCTACTATAGTAACAACATCAAGGCACAACAAAAGCAAAATAAAATTTTTATTCATGTGGGCTGCCTCCCAAAAGCGCTTTCTTTTATGCCTTTAAGCTAGGCATAATGCAAAGAGGAATCAATGACCATCATAATAATCGGAGCTATAAATTGCTTCAAATGGTTCCTCAACAAGTTCACTCTTGTTCCTTCTAGGAAAGGGGTACACACCGTTTGCCTTCCCGCGTAAGCGGATTTGTCCCTTACCTATATCGATGAAGCCTTTAACTGCTCGGAGGAAGTCCCTTCCAAGCACTATATTTCCTTGGTTTGGCTCCATGATGAAGAAATCAACCATTGTAATCCCTTTAAGGAATTTAACTGGCACGTCTTTTATTCTTCCCTGGATTTCAGAAATATCTCCATTAGTGTGTTCATGATAAGATGGTAATCTATCCATGTTAAATTTTAAAGAATCATGAACAATTTTTGGCATAGTAGAAACCATAGATCCAATATCACAATAAGCAAGGAAGTCTTGATTAGAGATGCTAATTGTCGGTGTACTAAGGTAGGGGTACCTCAGTACCCCAACTTGTGCACGGGCAGTTGCAGCTTCCCGCGGCAGGGTTTACCGCGTGCTCGCCGGAGACCTTCCTGCTCCATATCAAACCATTTAAAAACAAAGTATACAAGACAGAAGATCAAGACCCCGGCAAGCGGAGCTTGCCGGGAAGGCCGTTCCAGGCTCAAGGTTACATCGCTCACGCAAGGCCCTGGCAAGAGGAGCTTGCCAGGATGACTAGAAGATTACATCATGGAAGACACGCCTCGGCGCTATACGCGTCCCGGCGAGGGCCCGGGGAGCGACAAGCTTCAGAGCCCAGCAAGCTCCCGGGCCCGGCGAGGTCAAGACCCCGGCAAGGTGCTTGCCGGGAGAGTTACGCTGTGTGCCCGCGCTCCAGCTCATTGGCCCACGCGTCGCCCTGGGGCCATTCCAGGGACGCGTGGCGGATGGCTGTGCAGCCTGGGGGACACGGTGGCACTCCACGGTGGTGAAGCCATCGCCGTGGCAGACGGAGACGCAAGGGAGGGAGCTTTTGGGGTCGACGGCGACGGGCATTAAATGCCCTTGTCCCCCACTGTCAAAGTAGGTGGCGACCACTGTTCGCGCACTGTAGCCCCACTATTCCCGCACTGTTACAACTACCACCTCTTTTACGTTTTTACCCCTTTCTCCTACGTTGACACCTGTCGGTGACCCCTTGCTCCATAAAAGGAGGCCCATGCACAACGTGGAGGGGGTTCGGAACCTAGATCGCTCATACGCTCGGTGTAGCTGCTTCTTCAAGCTCCCGAGCTCTCCAACTCAATACACAACTAAGCAGGAGTAGGGTTTTACGCGTCCACCGCGGCCCGAACCTGGGTAAAACTGCCCGCGTGCTCGCTACGATCTGCTCTTCGTGCTCCCTCCGCCCTCGTACCGCACAGACAAGGGGCTCCGGTCCCATAGGTGTTCGTGGCGGACAGTTTCCCCCGACATCTTTGGCGCGCCAGGTAGGGGGCGTCGAGGTTGTGCGAATCTGATCCGGCGTCCACGCGGGCGCATTCTTCACCAACCTCTCCAGTTTCGTCAGCAACTTCATCAGCAACAGCACCATGGCCCCGAAGAAGAAGGCTTCGGAGGTCGGAGGCCCGTCCGCGTCTCATCCGCCGCCACCAGAGCCAACGGTGGGCGGGGGAGACGCCGTCGGAAGGGTGGTCGCCGGCGAGGACACTCGCGGCGCCACCAAATCCAAGGACAGGACGGACGACCGAGCCTCGGTCTCCGTGGACGCGCCGCGTCCATCTCAGCACACGACAACCCAGCAGCGCCATGTCACAGGAGGTGGCATCCGCTTGTTGGGCCAAGGACAAACCGGAGGTTCGCGGGATGCCCCGGACCACCGTCCGGGCACAAGCAAAGCGAAGGCGCCGGGGCGGGACCCTGCTCCTTCTAACGCTGTTAGGAGTCCGAGCATATCCCGCTCCTCGCACCGCTCGCCCCCGTTCCCCTCCACTCCAGCGGAAGCGCTCGCAAGGGCGCAACTGCTCCTCGACTTCCCTCCAGCGGCAGACAAGGCCGAAGACTGGAGGGCCACCATCCAGAGCCTGATCGCCTTCGCCAACAACGATTCTCCACAGCAGCCGGTGGCCTCGCGGCCGCGGCAAGCTGAGAAGACGAAGGCCGACGGCGACAAGACCACCGGGGGTGCGACAAGCGTGCACTCCCCGCCGCGGAAGCAGAAGACGCCGCCCCGCCGGAACAACGCCGACGACGGCTCCACGGCATCGTCGGATCCACGGGCCCGTCGGGACCAGCGCCAGGTCCTCGACGACCGGCGACAAGAAGACGCTCGAACAACAATCGAGCGCCGCCGAGAAGCTCGGCGACAATCGGACCAGAGGTCTGGGGACGCTGTCGACGCGCGCGCGCCCGGTGAACCAGGCGACTTGCCGTACGCGGCAGGCTGCCCTGCGTTCACCCGCGAGCTGCGGCGCGTCCAGTGGCCCAGCATGAAGAATTTCAAGCCCGACGTACCGGAGAAGTACGACGGCAAGACGCACCCCTCGAAGTTCCTCAGCGTTTACACCATCGCGGTGCAGGCTGCCAGGGGGCGTGACGAGAAGATCTTGGCAAACTACTTCCCGCTCGTGCTTAAGCCGAACGTCCGTTCGTGGCTTATGCACTTGCCGGAAGGTTCCATCTCTTCTTGGGCCGACCTTTGCCACCAGTTTGTTGGCGCCTTCACCGGCGGCCACAAACCCCACGGCCAGGAGAGCGATCTCCACATTTTGGCCCAGAAGGAAGGAGAGTCCCTGCGCAAGTACATCCAACACTTCAGCCGTGTACAGCACAACATACCCGACGTCCACCCTGCCGCGGTTATTAGCGCGTTCCACCAGAACGTGCGTAACCGCCGCATGCGTGAAGAAATGGCGATGACCAAGATTCGGGATGTCAGCGAGCTTTACGCTCTGGCTGATAAGTGCGCACGCGCAGAAGAGGGGAGGAGACTCCCCGGGGAGGATGCTGGCGCAGGAGGAAGCGACAGCGACGACGCCGCCCCGGCAAAGAAGGGCCGGCGGCGGAACAACAGAAGGAAAAACAAGAAGGAGGTGCTTACCGTCGAGAAGTCCGGCAAGGAGGCTCCCGCCAAGCAAACACAGGCTGGCGGCTCCGGCAAGGAGCCTGCCCCTGTAGCGGCAGCCGACAAGCAGGACGGCTCCGACAAGCAGTACTGCAAGATCCACCGCACCAAGGGCCACGACCTCTCCAACTGCAAGCGCGTCGAGTATCTCGTCGAACAGCAGAAGGCTGAGTACGAGAGGCGCGACAAGGAGAAGGCCCAAGGTGGCGGCGGAGAGCCAAGCAAGAAGCGACCATTCAATGGCCGGGGTGGACGCCGCGGCAAGGCCAAGCAGCGGCAAGGTGACCGACCTCCCCGGGGCCGCGACAAGGATGAAGAAGACGACGACGAAGACATGGAGGACGAGGATAACAGCGAGCAGGAGTTCCAAAAGGCCACGGAGGTCCTGTGCGTCGACGGTGGCGCCTCTCTACACACCTCCCACCGCCAGCTAAAGCAGTGGGTGCGTGAGGTGAATGCAGCAGAGCCGCCCGTGGAGTCGCGCAGGCTCCTCAAATGGTCCAGCACGCCCATCATTTTTGATCTTGAGGATCACCCTGACCGCACCACTGCGGTCGGGTGCTTGCCGATGCTGGTCTCACCCACCATCCGCAACCTCAAGGTCACCAAAATGTTGGTTGACGGCGGGGCCGGGCTGAACTTGATCTCCTCTGCTGTGATCAAGAAACTCCAAATCCCAGATGGCGAGCTCGAAGAGACCGGTTCTTTCCAAGGAATCAACCCGGGAAGGAGCAAGCCCAAGGGGAAGATCACTCTGCCGGTGACCTTTGGCGGGGAGCTCAACTTCAGAACTGAGCGCATCACTTTCGACGTCGCCGATATTCCATTGCCATACAATGGAATACTTGGCCGTCCTGCCCTCGCCAAGTTCATGGCAGCTTCCCATTATGCCTACAATGTACTCAAGATGCCGGGGCCGATAAGCGTCATCACTGTCCACGGCGACAAGAAAGATGCGCTTGTTTGCGCCGACAAGATCTACCGGGATGCAGCAGTTGCGGCAGAGAAGGATACACTTGCCGCTGAAGCTCCCGGGGGGAAGAAGACGAAGACCAAGTCCGACAAGTGCTCTGGGGCCCACTCCGGCAACCGCACCTCCTCGGAGTGCTGCGCTGCCGTCGAGGACGTCCCATCGAGCTCCACCGGCAAGTGTAAGAAGGGCATGGCCGCTCCTCCGGCAACCAAGAAGGTGTCCGCCAAGGAGGACGGCACTGGTGGTACCTTCACCATCAGTGCTACGCTTGACAGCAAATAGGAAAGCGCGCTCGTTGCCTTCCTGCGGGCGAATGTCGATGTGTTTGCCTGGCAACCATCTGACATCCCCGGTGTTCCCAGGAAGGTAATTGAGCACAAGCTTGCTGTCTGTCCTCATGCGCGGCCCATCAAGCAGAAGGTGAGGAAGCAAGCCGTGGAGCGTCAAGAATTTATCAATGAAGAAATCAAGAAGCTAGAGGCAGCAGGCCTAGTTAGAGGTGTGATCCATCCGACGTGGTTAGCAAACCCAGTCGTCGTGCGCAAGGCCAACGGGAAGTGGAGACTGTGTATAGACTTCACCGATGTGAATAAAGCATGTCCCAAGGATCCATTCCCTTTGCCGCGCATTGACCAGATCGTTGACTCCACTGCCGGATGTGAGCTACTCTGTTTTCTTGATGCATATTCAGGCTACCACCAGATCTTTATGGCCAAAGAGGATGAAGAGAAGACCGCATTTATCACTCCATGTGGCACTTATTGCTTCATACGCATGCCATTTGGACTGAAGAATGCAGGATCGACGTTTGCAAGGGTAGTGTACACTGCTTTCGAGCCACAGATCCATAGAAATGTAGAGGCTTACATGGATGACATCGTGGTGAAGAGTAAGAGCAAAGAAACCCTGATCCAAGATTTGGAAGAGACATTTCAGAACCTGCGCAGAATACAGCTCAAGTTGAACCCCGAGAAGTGCGTCTTTGGAGTTCCCTCCGGCAAGCTTCTCGGATTCTTTGTGTCACAGAGGGGTATTGAAGCCAACCCCGACAAGATCAAAGCCATTGAGCAGATCGAGGCCCCGAAGCGCGTCAAGGATGTCAGAAGGCTTGCAGGTTGTGTGGCTGCCCTCAGTAGGTTCATTTTGAAGTCTGCAGAACGCGCCCTACCTTTCTTCAAAATCTTGAAGAAGGCAGGTCCCATGAAGTGGACTCCGGAAGCGGAGGCAGCGCTGCAAGATTTGAAACGGTACCTATCCTCCACTCCAATACTTGTCGCACCTAGACCACAGGAAAAGTTGTTGCTATACCTAGCGGCAACCAACCAGGTGGTTAGTGCTGCGTTAGTAGCGGAGAGGGAGTCCGACGAGGAGGCTACACCACCGGCAAGCGAATCCAGCGACAAGCAGGGGGCTGCTCCGACAAGCTCTGGCCCCGACAAGGACAACTCTGCGCAGGAACAAGAAGAGGTGCGGAAGAAAATGGTGCAGCGCCCAGTGTATTTTGTGAGTTCCCTTCTCCAAGGGGCTAGATCAAGATACTCTGGTGTGCAAAAGTTGCTTTTCGGCCTCCTCATGGCCTCGAGAAAGCTGCGCCACTACTTCCAAGCACATGAAATAACAGTGGTCACTCGCTTTCCGCTGAAGAGGATATTGCACAACCCAGAAGCAACAGGCAGGATCGTTGAGTGGGCACTGGAGCTGTCGAGCTTTGGACTCAAGTTTGAAAGTACTTCAACCATACAGAGCCGAGCTTTGGCAGAATTCATAGCTGAGTGGACCCCAACGCCCGATGAAGAAGTCCAAGAAACAAGTACACCCGTACAAGAGGCGACAAGTGAATGGGTAATGTATTTCGATGGTGCCTTCTCGCTGCAAGGCGCCGGTGCTGGCGTGGTACTCATCGCGCCCACCGGAGAGCACCTCAAATATGTTATCCAGATGCACTTTCCCAGGGAGCAAGCGACAAACAACACCGCTGAATATGAAGGCTTGCTTGCCGGCCTCAGGATTGCGGCCGAACTTGGGATCAGAAAGCTGATTGTGCGGGGAGATTCTCAGTTGGTGGTCCGGCAAGTCAACAAGAATTATCAGAGCCCTTTGATGGAAGCTTATGTAGATGAAGTGAGGAAGCTTGAAGAACACTTTGAAGGTCTGCAGATGGTGCACGTCCCGAGAGCTCAGAATGAAATAGCAGATGGCCTTTCAAAGTGTGCTTCGATGAAGTTACCTGTGGAACCAGGGACCTTCTTGCTCAAGCTGACTCAGCCATCCGTTACACCATCAATTGGGCAGTCCAAGAAGAGAAAGTTGGTCTCCGGCGACTACTTGCCGGCGGATCTTCCTGAAACCGCCGCCAAGGTCCCCAAGATCGACAACCACAACGCTGAGGAACAGTTTGCTCCTGCAGATCCTCGGGTCTGTACAGTTGAAGCAAGCGTTCCCGACAAGCCTCGCCCCGGCGAGCTTGCCGGGGGACCTTCAGCTCCGGCGGAGCCAGAGGTTCTCGCCGTAGAAGCTGAGGTTCCCGCAGCGGCCCTCATGCCTTTAGTCCTTGTCGTTGAGCCCCAAGCTCCGGCATGGGCACAGCAGATCGTCCGTTTTCTACAAACTGGAGAACTTCCCGACGACCCAGAAGAAATAGAGAAGATAACCAGGCAGTCAAGTATGTACCAGTTCGTGGATAACGAGCTGTACAGAAGAAGGCTCAATGGTGTCAGACTGATTGTATCTCCAGGGAAGATGGACAGAAGCTGTTGGCAGAAATACACGGAGGCATATGCGGCCACCACATTGGCGCAAGGGCGCTTGCCGGGAAAGCTTTCCGGCAAGGGTTCTTTTGGCAAGAAGCCCTCCAAGATGCAACTGCACTAGTAACCAAGTGTGAAGCGTGCCAGTTCCATGCAAAGCAGATTCATCAACCAGCTCAAGCTCTCCAAACAATCCCTTTGTCCTGGCCCTTCTCGGTCTGGGGACTCGATATCCTCGACCCCTTCCCCCGAGCCGTCGGGGGCTTTGAGTACTTGTACGTTGCAATCGACAAGTTCACAAAGTGGCCAGAAGTGGAACCAGTGAGAAAGGTGACAGCACAGTCGGGAGTCAGGTTCTTCAGGTCGATTGTTTGCCGTTTCGGGATCCCTAACAGGATCATCACCGACAACGGTACACAATTCACTAGTCGCACCTTCATGCAGTACGTCCAAGACCTTGGCGCCAAGGTCTGTTTCGCTTCTGTTGCTCACCCGAGGAGCAACGGTCAAGCGGAGAGGGCCAATGCTGAAGTGCTGCGCGGACTCAAGACAAGGACCTTTGACAGGCTGCGCAAGTGCGGAAGAAATTGGATAGAGGAGCTACCGGCGGCTCTTTGGTCAATCAGAACGACACCAAGTCGAGCCACCGGACAGACACCCTTTGCTCTAGTCTATGGAGCAGAGGCAGTTCTCCCCACGGAACTCGTATACGGATCTCCTCGAGTGCTCGCTTATGATGAGCTCGAGCAAGAGCAACTGCGACAAGATGATGCGTTGCTCCTCGAGGAGGGACGTCTCCAGGCTGCTGTACGAGCTGCTCGATACCAGCAAGCCTTGCGTCGCTACCATAGCCGCAAGGTCAAGGCCAGGAGTCTCGAGGAAGGCGACCTTGTTCTTCGGCGTGTTCAGTCCGCCAAGAATTCCAACAAGTTGACGCCGAAGTGGGAAGGCCCTTATCGGGTGAGACAAGTCACGAGGCCCGGCGCTGTCCGCCTCGAGACCGAAGAAGGCTTACCGGTGAGCAACTCCTGGAACATAGAGCATCTTCGCAAGTTTCACCCATAAGGCGCGGTTGCCGTGATCCGCTCCGGCAACCACCTTTTGTACAAGCCTTGCCGCTGTTGCATGTAACCCTTTGTACAAAGCCGGGCGCAGACCTCGTGCATCAGTAAAGATTTTGTGTTTTGCGCTATTTGCCTTTTGCATGCTTTTCTTTGCTATTTGCATGTGTTATTTGGCATCTTGTGCAACATACGCATCCGGTAAGCATTAGCACGCCGAAAGGCCATGTCTTGTTTCCCTCTTCTTTTCCTTTGCCTCTTAAGCAGAAGGAACGTTCCCCACGCACAAGTTTGCCGGGGGGGAAGGAGATGGAGGAGGAACCAAGTGCTGTTCAAGAAAGAAAAGCCTTACCGAGAAGGAAGCAATACATGAAAGCTAAGTTATTAGAATTTGGCCAGTTCAAATTTTTAATTTTTAGTTGTCTTCCTTGAACAATCACACTTTGTATGGAAAACCTGTGCGCGGAGGAACCTACCCGTAGCTAGCCGCACCCTTATCTTGTTTCCGAGTACGCTCAACGATCTAAGTGAGCTGCGATAAGTGTCGCGCCCTTACTTCGTTTTCGAGTTCGCTCAGCAAGCTAAGTGCGTTGCGACTAGCTGCGGCAAGGTTGCTTGCCGGTGAGACCTTGGCCAGCAGGCTGCTCAGAGTCCAGCACTCAGCACTCGCGGCAAAGGCCCCTTGCCGGCAAGCTCCCCGGGAGCGTAGGGTGAAAAGCATACAATGTAAATGACCAAGACAAGGAAGATAACATTGCACTGATTGATCAAAATGAGATAAATATCTTACAAAGGATAACTTGTCGCAATGATTAATGAGTTCACAAACATCCTATGCAGCAACAAAAAGAGATAAAGATAATGGAGGCCTAATCTACGCGGTCGCCCTCAATCCTGGAGATCTTGTTCACCTTGGCGATGATGTGGGCGACCTGCTCCTTCAGCGCCTCCATGTTCGTGTCGGCCGGCAGGCTGCGGAGGACGTTGGTCAGATTTATACCAGGGTTGCGGTATACAATCTTCGTCAGCACACGCTCCAAGGTTCCCGTGCAGAGCAGGCGCGACTCCTCGGCCAGCTGCGCGGGAATCTTCTTCCGAAGATTCGCAAGAGCCGGCGCGATTCCCCTGAAGAAGAGGCTGAGCTTGGCGCTGTGGGGGAGGTTCGGATCCGGGGAGTAGATGAGATGCTCGACTTTCAGCGCCAGCAGCTCCTGGTCGATGTTGGACGCAGAAGATACCAAGTCTTCGGTCCATACCTCAACGGTACGGCGGAAGTTCTCGGCCGCTTTGTTGGCGCTGTCCACCAAGGTTTGCTCCTTGCGGAGCTCCTCCTTCAACTTGGTCTCCCGATCCCGGACGGCGTCAAGCGAGTTCTTCAGTGTAGAAACCTTCAGCTCCAGATCCTCGATGGAGTCCTTGGCGGCCTTCAACTCGTCGCCCCTCTCAGAAAGACGCACCTGGAGTTCTGAGTTAGTGTGGGCGTCCTTCTCGCGCTCTACATTGAGCGCGGCGACCTTCTCCACGCTCGCCTTCAGCGACTCCTCCAGCTGCGCGACCTTGGCGGCAAGCTCCTCCTTGGCGGTCTCCGCGGTAGCCGCGGCAGCTCTCGCCTCCTTCAGCTCCCCGCCAAGGGCCTGCTCCCGAGCGGCAAGGTCCTCCTCGTGGGAGTCGAGGTTGACCTTCCGCTGGGCGAGCTCTCCTTCTCGCCGGGACAGCTCCACCCCGGCGAGCCGCTGCTGCTCTTCGGCCTCGGCCTTCTCCAGCAACCACTCTTGATACTCCCTGGCGAGTCGCTCGCGCTCCTCCGCCACCTCGCGGAGGGCCGCCTGGTTGGCGGCGCTGAGCTCCGCCGCGCGCTTCTCCATCTCCGCGGCGGCCTTGGCGGCGAGGGCCTCCCGAGAAGCCAGCTTCGCCTGCCTGGCCCGGTAAAGGGCCAGGAGCTGGTGAAGCAGCTTCTCCTCCTCGGGCCCTTCACTCCCGCCGGGCGCCTCGACAATCTTCAAGCCCGCGGAGGCGAGGACCTCCCCATCAAATGCCTCGCCCTCCGCGGGAGCTCGCGACGAAGAACCCCACGGCACCTAAATGAAGACACCGTTGGGGGCTTCGAGATAATAGTCGGCCTGCTCCGTTCCGGCGGAGGGGTCGGCGGCCGGCGCAGCACTTGGTGCTCCCGCCGCCTCCGGGCCGGCGGTGCGGTCGCCGTCCCCCCCCCCC
>LR738714.1:590588985-590659532 GCA_902687465.1 Secale cereale
GGTCGCCGTCCCCCTCCCCGGCCGCTGCATCTGCAGCCGGAGCGGTCTCCTGCGCGGCCGGCTCGGCGGCTCCCGCCGTGTCCTCGGCGACAGGGGCGTCGCCGCCGCCGCCCTGCGCGCCCTCCTCCTCGAGATTGATGACCTCCGTCTCCATCTGCTCGGGGGGAGGAGGATCTAGAAGAAGAAGAAGCAAAAGAAGCTCAAGCAAATATCCAAAAAGAAACAGTGCCAAGAAGACAAAGTTACGAGACCTACCTTGGCGGACGTCGTCAGCGGCGGGCTCCCTCGCCGGGGAGCTCTGCCTTGGCGGAGTGGCCATCCTCGCCGGGCTGCTCGCCCTTGGCGGGGTACTCGCCCTTGGCGGAGTACCCGCCCTTGGCGGAGCGCTCTCCCTTGCCGGGGAGTTCGGCCTTGGCGGGGACGGCGGGGCCTGCGGCTCCTCGGGAGCGGCCTCCGGACGCCCCTGCGGCTGTGGCTCCACCTCTGCACAAGTCAAGATAAAAGCATCAAGATGTTAGAGCAAGACCAAAATCTCCAAGCGCACCCGACGAGCGGAAAGCTGGAACCCAGACTTACGCTGGGGGATGCGCTGGGGGCTGCTCCTCGGAGCAGCGCTCGGGTCCGGCAGGCTTGGCTCCGGCACGTCCCCAGTTGCCGCGGTGGGCGAGTCATCCGCGACCTCGACCACGGGCACCTTGGCTTTCTTCGCCGCGCGCTGAGCCAAGGTCCTGAAATCGAAGCAAGAAACAAGATCAGCATCTACAATAACCAAGAGGAAATTTGAGAAGATGAAGGATATCGAGTTCTTACTCCTGTTCCTCCTCATCGTCGTCGCTCAAGGCGGAGAAGTCGAACTCCACCTGGGGCGCGTCTGCGCGAGGAGCGGGAGGCGAAGACTCCCTCGGGCACTTGGCGATCCCCGGGGCTGGGGGCTGCGAAGACCCAGCCCCCGTGGTAGCCGGGGCCCGAGGGGCGGGCGGAACCGTCGCTCCGCTCTGCGAAGACTCCTGTCTGCTCGGCGCCGGCCTGCGAGGCGCCTCTGCCGTGGCCTGCGCGCGGGCCGCCTCCGCTGTGGCTGGTGCGCCGGTCGCCCCCGGCGCGGCTTGACTTCCCCGGGGAGCTCGCGCTGCCCGGCGAGCTTGTTGTTGCCGGGGGGCCTGCGCCCTCTCCCCCGTCGCCGTCTTGCGGATGCGCTTAAGTGGAGACCGCCTAGGGCTTGCCCGGGGCGGGGAGGTCTCCGACGAGGAGAGGTCGTCGGCGTAGAGCTCCGTGGACCCGCCGGAGTCCTCGGCGGCCTCGGCGTCCTCCTCCTCCTCCTCCTCCCCGGCTGGCTTGCTGGACCCAGCGCCCTGCGCTGCGGCCTCTTTTCCTCTGGCGCCTCCACTTCCTCCGACGCCTCCGCTCCCTGCGGCGCCCCTGTTCCCTCCGGCGGCGTGTCCTCTCGCCGCGGCCTCGGCCACGATCCCGGGGATCCCGGAGTGCCTCAAAGAGGGGACCCCGGCGAGCGCGTCGGGAGGGAGCTGCAGTAGTCTGCGGATCTCCGCCTCCTCCGCTTGGCAGGACGCGTCCGCAGCCTCTGCCTCAGCGGGTGTATAGCCAAATTCTCCTGCCGCTGCGGCTGCAGCGGCCTCTTCAGCCCGAGAAGCTATGTATGCAAGCTCTTGGTCGGTGGTGTCCCGTGTGTGCTCCTTGATATCGTCCTTGTTCTTCGCCACCTCCGTGAGGTTGTCGAAGAAGCTGAGGATGTCTATTGACTTGGGAGGAATCCATGTGCGGTCCACACCGTGCGAATCACACGCGGGCATCATGGCGCGAAGAGGATCACAGGCTGTGCTGTTGCAAAGGGGCACCACTCCCCGGGGGGATCTGAACCACTCTGGGTGGGCCGGGTCATGTTTAAAAAGTTCCCGGACCATCCCCTTCAGCTCCAGCATCGTGAAGTTGAAGTTCAGCCCGGGGCGCAGCCTCATTATATCCGCCGCGTTGCCGTACTCCCATGCCGGCCTTTTCCTGTCTTGGAGAGGGGCGATGCGGCGGCGGAGGAAGTCTGCGCCTACTTCTGCGACAGACAGCCTGGCGGTCCGGAGACGCAGAATCCTGATGAGGGCGACGTTGAGCTTGCCGTCGTTCGAATCCAGCTCGCTCCAGTCTCTGCCGCGCACGATGGGCGTTGTGCGCGGCGCGGTGAAGGATTGCGGCTGGTCCTCGACAATCCAGCACCATTCCGCACGCCACTCCTCCCACTTGCCGCGGAGCTCCCCCGGCAAGTAAGACTCCTTCTTGTTCAGACGAAAAACCCAAGAAATTCCTCCGGAGAGGGGGGCGCCGGCCTCTGCTCTAGGGGTGAAGAAGTGCCTAAACAGCGCTACGTTTGGGTGTATTCCTATATAGTTTTCGCACATATGTGCGAAAACCGCCATTCTGAGGATGGCGTTGGGGGTGAAGTCAAGAAGGTGGAGGCCATAGGTGTGCATTATGTCACAGAAGAAATCAGAAAAAGGAGGGCAAAGACCGCAGTGGAAGAAGGCTGCGAAGAAATAGTACCCGCCGGGATAGTTGTCCTTGGCGGCGGCCGGATAAGCTCGAGTGCGGGGGTGCGCCTTGGTTTCCTTGGCCCAGAACAAGCAATACTTGTTCCAGAGCTCCCGCGCGCTGAGCTTCGGCGGGAAGACGAGGTTCCGCTTCCGATACGCGGCGAGTTTCGCCGCTTGCTCCGACTTCTCCTTCTTGGCCTTCTCCGCCTTCGCCTTCTCGGTCTTCGGGGCCATGGCGGAGGCGGCGGGGGAAAGGGGAACGAAGAGCCCGGCGACGCCGGAGATGCAGACGGCGGCGGCGGAGGTGTGGAGGCGGAGCGCAAAGGGGATCTCTGGAGGAAGAAGAGGATGCAATGAAAGCGTAAGGAGGGGAACCGCTCCTGCTTCCTCTGCTTTTATGGGGAAGTGGGGGGCGTTTCGCCCTTTCCATTGAAGGAACATGGGCACGTCCCATCCCACGATGCCGCAATTGACGCGTGCCGTTACGGGGGGACGCGGCGGATGCGGAAGTGGATTCGGCGCGTCGTGGGCCGCGTGTGCCCGTGCACTGTTTTGGGCCTGGCCCAACAGCGCTCGGCACTGTGTGTGGCCCAGGCCCGGGGGCTCCTGTCGGTGTACTAAGGTAGGGGTACCTCAGTACCCCAACTTGTGCACGGGCAGTTGCAGCTTCCCGCGGCAGGGTTTACCGCGTGCTCGCCGGAGACCTTCCTGCTCCATATCAAACCATTCAAAAACAAAGTATACAAGACAGAAGATCAAGACCCCGGCAAGCGGAGCTTGCCGGGAAGGCCGTTCCAGGCTCAAGGTTACATCGCTCACGCAAGGCCCTGGCAAGAGGAGCTTGCCAGGATGACTAGAAGATTACATCATGGAAGACACGCCTCGGCGCTATACGTGTCCCGGCGAGGGCCCGGGGAGCGACAAGCTTCAGAGCCCAGCAAGCTCCCAGGCCCGGCGAGGTCAAGACCCCGGCAAGGTGCTTGCCGGGAGAGTTGCGCTGTGTGCCCGCGCTCCAGCTCATCGGCCCACGCGTCGCCCTGGGGCCATTCCAGGGACGCGTGGCGGATGGCTGTGCAGCCTGGGGGACACGGTGGCACTCCACGGTGGTGAAGCCATCGCCGTGGCAGACGGAGACGCAAGGGCGGGAGCTTTTGGGGTCGACGGCGACGGGCATTAAATGCCCTTGTCCCCCACTGTCAAAGTAGGTGGCGACCACTGTTCGCGCACTGTAGCTCCACTATTCCCGCACTGTTACAACTACCACCTCTTTTACGTTTTTACCCCTTTCTCCTACGTTGACACCTGTCGGTGACCCCTTGCTCTATAAAAGGAGGCCCATGCACAACGTGGAGGGGGTTCAGAACCTAGATCGCTCATACGCTCGGTGTAGCTGCTTCTTCAAGCTCCCGAGCTCTCCAACTCAATACACAACTAAGCAGGAGTAGGGTTTTACGCGTCCACCGCGGCCCGAACCTGGGTAAAACTGCCCGCGTGCTCGCTACGATCTGCTCTTCGTGCTCCCTCCGCCCTCGTACCGCACAGACAAGGGGCTCCGGTCCCATAGGTGTTCGTGGCGGACAGTTTCCCCCGACACTAATCCTAACAAAAGGCTCCCAATCATTGTCTATTTGCAATATGTCTTTCTTATTGGGTTTGGGTTTCTCTACCTTCATCAAGTCTAGAGCATCCATTCTCTTCTCAATAGTAGCAAGTCTATCTATGACAGTATCAAAACTATGATCATAAACAAAGTAACTAGATAGACCATGTATAATTTCGAGAGCTCTAGCTTCATCACACTCTAGGAAATCTCCTTCAGCTATAATATCAAGAGAGTGTTCACACCATTTAAAAAGACCATGGTAAAAATTTCTAAGCACAATTTTTATAGGTATCCAAGGCATAATTCTCCTATGTGCATCAGAAATTCTGTCCCATGCCTTCTTCATATTTTCTCCATCCCTTTGATGGAAATCTAGGACTTCTGATTCCCTCAAAGCACCAAATCCTAAAATGCTTGACTAAACAGAAAGGACTACTAACAGAAAAGCAAATAATTTTTTTGTGATTTTTGATAAAAGATACTAAAGCAAAAACTGAAAGGTAAACTAACAAGACTAAAAAGAAAAGGTAAAAGATAGCGTGCAACTCCCCTATCCTGAAGAGTGGAGTCCCCGGCAACGGCGCCAGAAAACTTTGCTTGATGGCTTCTCGCCCCTCGTTGGTTACCCCAAGTGGAAGGTTTGAGATGCAGTGTAGCGGAAGTTTTCCCTTGGCAAAGATACCAAGGATCGATTTCCCCTGAGACTCCCAGTTTCAACAAGAAGGTGTCAACTGCTAACGGCGCCAGATATTAGCAATCAACGTGGACCTGCACACAGATACAAATAACTTTGCTCCCAACGAGTACAGAGAGGTTGTCAATCCCTCCGGCCTTGTCGTTTACAAAGGATCAAACGCAAGTGATAATAGTGATAGGTTTTGCTGCAATAGTAAATAATAAGTAAAAGCGGAAAGTAAATAGCGGATGCGATCAATGATGGTAATATGGACCGGGGTCCCATGATGTTCACTAGTGATGTCTCTCTCCCAAAAGACGATAAAACAGCTATGTGAGGTAAACGAATTATAGCTGGGCAATTGACAGAATTATGTACGCAAACCAATGCTAACTATGTTGCAAGAAAGGTAGAGGTTCAAAGCATGGGCGGTACGCCAAGGCAAGTAGACCGAAATCCATCTGAATCTACTACTAATCATCCACCTTGAGATATCTATCCAGAACATCTCGCTGGTATTAAGTTGCGAGTCATAGTGTAAACTCAAAGCAACAGACAACTGCATTAAAAGAACTTTGCGTAAAGTAAACAATCCTTGCACCCGCGGGCACAAGCACCGTTGTTTTCCCCCTTGTGGCAACATCACATCCCCTAGACTCATGTTTCTGTCACTCAAGCTAGTCATCGAGGGGCATGAACCCACAATCAAGCATAACGTTCCCTCTTGGAGTCACTACCTACTACTTGGCCAAAGCAATAAATAACAACGGAGAACATGCAAGAATTACTTACGAACATAAATATAAAAGAGGTAGATCAAATATATTACTCAAACACAATCTGAACATAATCTCACAATCCATCGGATCCCAGCAAACTCATCATAGCAACAGCATAAGGATTACATATATGCCTCGATCATGTAGGGTAGCTCACGAGGACTAATTAGTGAAGCACAAGAACGGGAGGAGAACATCACATAGCTACTGGTCATGGACCCATGGTCCAAGGGAGACTACTCACAACTCATCCGGGAGGCGTCCATGGTGGTGGAGAGGCTCCCGGTGGTGATCCTCCCCTCCGGCAGGGTGCCGGGAAGAGTTCTCCTGGTGCTCCCGATCTTGGAAGCGCGGCGGCGGCGGAACAGAGATGAGATCACGAAAAAGGGTTCCCGTCTCGAGGGTTTCGGGACACGATATAAATATATGCCAAAGGGGGGCATCAGCGGAGGCCTGGGGGGCCCAGGCGCCCCCCCGGCGCGGCCAGGAAGGGGGCCGCGCCACCAGGGCGCCTGGAGCCCTGGTGGCCCCCCTCCGGCCCTACTTCGGCTGCCGGGAAGTTTCTGGAACGCTGATTTTTTATATAATTTTTCCGGGATTTTTCTGGCAGTTCTCTTAATGGGAAAACCTGAAATACAAAAACAGCAGAAAACAGAAACTGGCACTGGGGTGCACTGAGTTAATAGGTTAGTCCAAATATGATCAAAAGTGTATGGAAGTGTATAAATATCATAGCAATATCACCCAAAAGAGGCATGGAGCAAGCAGAAATTATATATACGTTTTGGACGTATCAACATCCCCAAGCTTAATTCCTGCTCGTCCTCGAGTAGGTAAATGATAACAAGAATAATTTCTGTGGTGACATGCTATTAACCATATAGGACTTTTCATAGTCATATGACAAAAGCTTACCGAGACAATGAACTGTAGTAATTAAGTTGCCTCATGAGAAAATCACAAAGAACTGAAAGTTTTACAATATGATACTGAAACATCAAATAGATTTGTAATGAGCATGGTGTGCAAATATGATAAAGTGATATCTCGCTTGCCCCCTTTAGTGAAGCAAAACATAAATGCAGGGGCACCTCCAAGGTTTAAGTGATGACTAGATACAATGATTTCAGAATAAACGATATCACAATCATGCAAAAGACAATGCTACTTTGGGACAATGCACATTACACTTAGAATGACAATCATGCTCTCAGTAGTTGGTGCTTTAAAAGAAGGTGGAGACTCTCGAACCGCGGATTTTGTTGGCAAGGTTGAAAACCCGTAGTCGGAAACAAAGACAAAACATGTACCAGAGCTCTTGGTTTTAAAAAACAGAGGTAATAATTATTATTTTTTAGATCATGCATGTTTCGTCAACGAATGCTAGCAGATAGCTCAATCACTTCTTGAGATGGACAAGTTTTGAGGAACGGCTCCCGAATGAGGACGATCACATCCTCTTAATCTCCTTTGTTTATCACTGCCAAAGTTTTCTGATTTCTCATGAACAAAGCATGAAGGAGGGTTTGTTTGTTATATTAATTTTGAGCCGGGCGCACTCAATGCCAGTTCCTTCTCGTGTTATGGGTTTGCACATTATACATGCAATCCCGGGGTGAAGCTTGTCCAACTTAAAAAGATCATGAATTAACTACTACTTCCTCATGAACTTAAAACAGAGGCACAAAATAGGAATGCATTTTTTTCTTTTGAATAATTTCGAGATGGTACATGAAAGTCTTCGTTAGGAATGGCAGGTAAATACCATGTAGGAAGGTATGGTGGACTCATATGGCATAACTGGTTTAAAGGAATTTGGATGCACAAGCAGTCAGTCCGCTTAGTACAGGTGGAGGTTAGCAAAAGACTGGGAGCGACCAACTAAGAGAGCAATGACGGTCATAATCATGCAGAGCGACAAAGAAACATTGAATCAGGCATGATAGTTATATCGCTACTCAGAAACAAAAGATCATCAAGGCTTGACAGACTTTCTTTACAGTCTTAAATATGCGTGAGCATACGCCAAGTCAATTAAAATAAATTCTTGAAGGAAGATATTACTAAACCATACCACATCATAGGCAAACAAATCATGTTGGTACTCCAATAACACATTGGGAATCCCCCAGCTATTTGAGACTAACCATAAGAAAACATGAACTACTAAGCACCATTATGCACGTAGCATTTTTATCATAGACATATCAACCAATGCAACAGAAGCAAACTCTCTTAATAAGATAAGCATGATAACTAAAGAGAGTTCAAGCAACCAACTAAACAAAAGCTCTTTAAAAAGATAAGCATGAAAACTAAAAGCTGAACATGATAGTAGCTATTGAAAGACAAAGAACACACATAGCAAAGATAGACATGAAAATTCTATGTTATGTTCTAGGTAGAAGTGGAGCGTGTTTCTCTCCCACACAAAGAAAGCTGAGTTCCGACTCGTTATGAAAAGCTAAGGAAAACTAAAAAGGAAAACTAAAAGCAAGACGCTCCAAGCATAGCACATAACACATGAAGTGATAAAAATATAGTGGAACGAAAGACGAACTGATAATGTTGATGGAGAAGGAGATGCACGGGGGCATCCCCAAGCTTAGACGCTTGAGTCTCCTTGAATATTTCTTGGGGGTGCATGGGGGCATCCCCAAGCTTGAGCGTTTGACACTCTTGAATCTTTTTATCCCTCGCACACTTGAAAACTCCCTTCATACATAACTCATCATAATCTGATTAGCGAGGTTAGTACCCATAATAAAATAATTGTTCCTTGCTGGAAATAAGGATATTCTTGAAGGTCTACTGTTTCTCAAGATTGCCAAAAGGTTTTTGCAAAGAAAAAGCAAGCTCAAGGTTTGCAAAATGAAGGAAAGGCAAAACAGGACAGAATCTGTGAAAAACAGAACAGCAGGTAGTAAATGATTTTTTTCGGGGCAGTTCTGCAACTCTAATAAAAAACTCAGAACAGACGCACGAAAGACAATTATATAGAGCACGCTGTCAAAAAAATTCAGACCAAAAAGATGAACTGGTGATTTTATACGAATTTTTCTATCCAAGGACAGAATCTGTTTCCTGGACAGCACGTCACAACTTTTGAACTTTCTTGCAATCAGAGGCTACACTTGGCACAAAATTGAAAAGTAAAGATACAATGATGATGCTACTGTAGTAACAACATCAAGACACAACAAAAGCAAAATGAAATTTTTATTCATGTGGGCTGCCTCCCAAAAGCGCTTTCTTTTATGCCTTTAAGCTAGGCATAATGCAAAGAGGAATCAATGACCATCATAATAATCGGAGCTATAAATTGCTTCAAATGGTCCCTCAACAAGTTCACTCTTGTTCCTTCTAGGAAAGGGGTACACACCTTTTGCCTTCCCGCGTAAGCGGATTTGTCCCTTACCTATATCGATGAAGCCTTTAACTGCTCGGAGGAAGTCCCTTCCAAGCACTATATTTCCTTGGTTTGGCTCCATGATGAAGAAATCAACCATTGTAATCCCTTTAAGGAATTTAACTGGCACGTCTTTTATTCTTCCCTGGATTTCAGAAATATCTCCATTAGTGTGTTCATGATAAGATGGTAATCTATCCATGTTAAATTTTAAAGAATCATGAACAATTTTTGGCATAGTAGAAACCATAGATCCAATATCACAATAAGCAAGGAAGTCTTGATTAGAGATGCTAATCCTAACAAAAGGCTCCCAATCATTGTCTATTTCCAATATGTCTTTCTTATTGGGTTTGGGTTTCTCTACCTTCATCAAGTCTAGAGCATCCATTCTCTTCTCAATAGTAGCAAGTCTATATATGACAGTATCAAAACTATGATCATAAACAAAGTAACTAGATAGACCATGTATAATTTCGAGAGCTCTAGCTTCATCACACTCTAGGAAATCTCCTTCAGCTATAATATCAAGAGAGTGTTCACACCATTTAAAAAGACCATGGTAAAAATTTCTAAGCACAATTTTTATAGGTATCCAAGGCATAATTCTCCTATGTGCATCAGAAATTCTGTCCCATGCCTTCTTCATATTTTCTCCATCCCTTTGATGGAAATCTAGGACTTCTGATTCCCTCAAAGCACCAAATCCTAAAATGCTTGACTAAACAGAAAGGACTACTAACAGAAAAGCAAATAATTTTTTTGTGATTTTTGATAAAAGATACTAAAGCAAAAACTGAAAGGTAAACTAACAAGACTAAAAAGCAAAGGTAAAAGATAGCGTGCAACTCCCCTATCCTGAAGAGTGGAGTCCCCGGCAACGGCGCCAGAAAACTTTGCTTGATGGCTTCTCGCCCCTCGTTGGTTACCCCAAGTGGAAGGTTTGAGATGCAGTGTAGCGGAAGTTTTCCCTTGGCAAAGATACCAAGGATCGATTTCCCCTGAGACTCCCAGTTTCAACAAGAAGGTGTCAACTGCTAACGGCGCCAGATATTAGCAATCAACGTGGACCTGCACACAGATACAAATAACTTTGCTCCCAACGAGTACAGAGAGGTTGTCAATCCCTCCGGCCTTGTCGTTTACAAACGATCAAACGCAAGTGATAATAGTGATAGGTTTTGCTGCAATATTAAATAATAAGTAAAAGGGAAAGTAAATAGCGGATGTGATCAATGATGGTAATATGGACCGGGGTCCCATGATGTTCACTAGTGATGTCTCTCTCCCAAAAGATGATAAAACAGCTATGTGAGGTAAACGAATTACAGCTAGGCAATTGACAGAATTATGTGCGCAAACCAATGCTAACTATGTTGCAAGAAAGGTAGAGGTTCAAAGCATGGGCGGTACGCCAAGGCAAGTAGACCGAAATCCATCTGCATCTACTACTAATCATCCACCTTGAGATATCTATCCAGAACATCTCGCTGGTATTAAGTTGCGAGTCCCACCCATAGTGTAAACTCAAAGCAACAGACAACTGCATTAAAAGAACTTTGCGTAAAGTAAACAATCCTTGCACCCGCGGGCACAAGCACCGTTTTTTTTCCCCTTGTGGCAACATCACATCCCCTAGACTCATGTTTCTGTCACTCAAGCTAGTCATCGAGGGGCATGAACCCACAATCAAGCATAACGTTCCCTCTTGGAGTCACTACATACTACTTGGCCAAAGCAATAAATAACAACGGAGAACATGCAAGAATTACTTACGAACATAAATATAAAAGAGGTAAATCAAATATATTACTCAAACACAATCTGAACATAATCTCACAATCCATCGGATCCCAGCAAACTCATCATAGCAACAACATAAGGATTACATATATGCCTCGATCATGTAGGGCAGCTCACGAGGACTAATTAGTGAAGCACAAGAACGGGAGGAGAACATCACATAGCTACTGGTCATGGACCCATGGTCCAAGGGAGACTACTCACAACTCATCCGGGAGGCGTCCATGGTGGTGGAGAGGCTCCCGGTGGTGATCCTCCCCTCCGGCAGGGTGCCGGGAAGAGTTCTCCTGGTGCTACCGATCTTGGAAGCGCGGCGGCGGCGGAACAGAGATGTGATCGCGAAAAAGGGTTCCCGTCTCGAGGGTTTCGGGACACGATATAAATATATGCCAAAGGGGGGCATCAGCGGAGGCCTGGGGGGCCCAGGCGCCCCCCCGGCGCGGCCAGGAAGGGGGCCGCGCCACCAGGGCCCCTAGAGCCCTGGTGGCCCCCCTCCGGCCCTACTTCGGCTGCCGGGAAGCTTCTGGAACGCTGATTTTTTATATAATTTTTCCGGGATTTTTCTGGCAGTTCTCGTAATGGGAAAACCTGAAATACAAAAACAACAGAAAACAGAAACTGGCATTGGGGTGCACTGAGTTAATAGGTTAGTCCAAATATGATCAAAAGTGTATGGAAGTGTATAAATATCATAGCAATATCACCCAAAAGAGGCATGGAGCAAGCAGAAATTATAGATACGTTTTGGACGTATCACGCGGTGGCGGTGGAAGCACGGCGCGGCGAGGGTGGAAGCACTGGGCGGCGGCGATGGAAGCACTGCGCGGAATTTGAGGAGGGAGGTAGGGGAAGGCCAAAAATGGACTAGGGGGAGTCCATTTATAGCAGGAGGGCTAGGCTTTGGAGTTTGGAGGGATTTTAGAGCCCTCCGATCGCGATCCGATGGATCCGATCGCGAGGTGAGGTAGGATGGGCCTAGGGGAGGTTAGTGGGATGTGCAGAGGGCCTTGGGCTTAGGGAAGAGAAGAGAGAGGAAGGCCCGCGGAGGTTTTCGGAGACCGAAAACATCCGACGAAAATAACCGGCGACTAGTGCCGCTATATATATCCGTTGGGCTATCAAACGTGCTCCGAATGCGATGAAATTTGGCAGGCGGCCTGTCCACACTATAATAAGACCACATGACAAGTTTCATCCCATTCCGAGAACATTTTTCGGCCACTCATAAAATAAATATTCGGAGACACCGCGGGCGCGTGTGAGTGTGTCTGGCTCAGAACGGACAACGGAAAGGACGAGGAGACTCGGACAGATGCAAGTTTTGAAAACATGCTGATGCAACACACATGATGACATGGCAGGATGCAACACGCAAGCAGATGACATGGCACTGACAACGAATAACTGGCTGACACCTGGCGCACCGGTCTCGGGGTGTCACACTTGTACTACTTGTTACTATCATGTTCACATGTTATTCTTGGTAGTATAAGTACCTGCTAGTTGTAGTCTCGGTGCATGCTTGTTATCTGTCAAGTACTATGATAAGCATGTCCCGTTGCAACTAGTTAGTTTACATGATTATTTGTCAGTGTTCTTGCTATGTTCTTGCATGCTATTTATTGATGATGCTAGTAGTCAAGTATGCTAAGAGTAGCGTTATACTTGTGATATTCATGCTCGTCAGTATGCCATGCTCATTTGGTTTAATATTTCATTGTGGTTATGCTCGATGATTATGTGCACCTCCATGCTTATGTTGATATCATGTTCATGCCTTATAATTGCATCATGTTATTTTATTATGACTCGGCTTATTGCATTCAAGTTTAACCGGATAATAATGAACTTGAACAACTATTGGCTGAGTCATGGTGCCACCATATCAAGCTGACAAGTGCAGCCACACTTGCCTTTATGGGAAGGCCCTAACTGGGTCTATTGTCGTGCCTCTCGCCGGTAGCTCCAAACGAGGGAAGGTTATGTGCACGCTCTACCCTGATCAGGTAGACGGACATAACCTTGTGTGCCCGCTGTTGTTGTTATGGATCCGGGTCCCGGTTTGGGACCATTTATGTTTAGCCACGACAGTGGCCGTGGTGTCTTTGTGTCAGGCCCAAGATGCGATTCTATCCCGATCACGTGACACTTACGTGATTGGGGCACAACCGCATTTCGGGCGCTTAGCAAGATGGATATCATTACAACGTACCATTACATACATACATGGGGGATATAACAATACATACAAGTCACAAGAATACAACAACATCAATACAAAGTATCCGACTACGGATATAAACATGAAAAGCACAAAGACATCCATCTGCTATCCCAGGCTGCCGACCCAGAACCTAACCCAAGACTGAAGAAGAAGAACTCCAACAAAAGAACAACGCTCTCACGTCAAGACAGCGGAAACCTGCACCTGCAACTGTTGTTGTAGTATCTGTGAGCCACGAGGACTCAGCAATCCCATAACCATGGGTAACAAGACTATCAAAGCTTAATAGGTAGGAAGAGGTAAAGTGGTGAGGTTGCAGCAGCGGCTAAGCAAAAGTATGCTGGCTAACTTACGAGTACAAGAATAAGATGAGCTTCTACGCAAACGGTCGCAACTAGTAATGATCGCTAAAGATCCTGAACTACATACGAATCAAACATAACCCCACCGTGTCCTCTTCTCGAAGTGAAAAGAGACAGTCACGGTTACTCACACAGTTGTGTGTTTTACTTCGGATCCTCTGTCAAGTTTTTCTACAACCGGACATTAACAAATTCCAATCTGCCACATAACCGCGGGCACGGCTTTCGAAAGATCATAACCCTGCAGGGGTGTCCCAACTTAGCCCATCACAAGCTCTCACGATTAGCCGAAGTGATAAATATAATATCATCACCCCTTATCTTAGGGAAAACCGATCAGGCTCGGCATCCCGGCGCACAAGACATTTCGACAATGGCAAAACAAGTCCAGCAAGACCTCCCGGTGTGTCGACACCCTGATAGTAGCCGCGTGTATCTCGTCTCAGGCCACAACCAGATGGGCGATGCTACAGGTAAAACCAAACCTCGAGTTTCCCCGTGGTGGCCCCGCAGGCTCCCCGTTTGGGACCAACACCATCAGCACTGGCCCCCCTGCTATGTAGAAAGAAACCTCGGGTAGCGCTAACTCCCTATGCAATTTAATTAATTAATTAATTTGTTATTATGAGCAAATTAAAACCAATGTTGGGCCTTGCTGGAGGAGTTTTATTCAAAGACGAATTGTCAAGGGGTCCCCATATACCCATCGTGTAAGGAACGCAAAATCAAGGAACATAATGCCGGTTTATCGGCGCCTAAGATGGCATGAGTGGAACAAAACACCGAGCAAAAGGCCAAGCCTTCCACCCATGCCCAGTATATAGGTGTGTTATTATATATATATAACATATTGTGATATTCCAGCAACAAGTTCCCTCCTGGAACGATCTTCATCTTCACCTGCAACTAACAACGCTATAAGAGGGGCTGAGCAAGCGGGAAACATAGCCAAACAATGGTTTTGCTAGGAAGGTTTCAAAGGTTAGAGGTTTCATGGCAACAAGGAGAGGCTGACAATAATGATGGGTAGCGCGACATGTAACGATAGCATCGAGACAACTAAGCAAAGGCAATGATAGTAAAGGTATCCAAGGGTATGGTCATCTTGCCTGAGATCCCGCAAGGAAGAAGAACGGATCCATGAATAAGATGGAGAGGAAGCCTTGAAGAAGAACCACGGGTAGACGAACGAATCCTCACGAACGCAACGGAACAAGCACTAACGAGAAGAAGCAAGCAACACGGTAAACAAACCACTCAAGAACATAACAATATGCACTACCAAGTATGATGCAAAACAAGTCTACTTATGATGCACGGAAAGTCTACACAGGAAGCAAAACATGGTAAGGTAGGAAGCACAGTAAAACAACACAAGTTTATATGATGCAATACATGGCAAGGTATGATGCATGACAAATCTATACAGGAAGCACAGCAAGTCTATACAGGAAGCATAACATGGCAATGTAGGAAGCATAGAAAACAACACAAGTCTATATGATGCAATACATGGCAAGATATGATGCATGACAAATCTATACAAGAAGCACAACAAGTATATACAGGAAGCAAAACATGGCAAGGTAGGAAACATAACTTGACAAGGTAGGAAGCACAACATGGCAAGGTGCAAGATGCACCCAAACATCAACCAAACTCACTCCAAACATGAAAACAAGATGATATTATGATTCTACATGCAAAATCACACAAGTTTCATATAAGGAACACCCCAAACGGAGCAACGGGCTAAAAGATACACATGAAACAAGATATAACAACAAGCTGAAATTAACAGCCACATAGCAACTTTGGAGCATGATAAATATAAGTTACAGCACTCAAACATGGTGATAAGAAGCATGAACATGAAGTAGACATATCCTACAGCAAACAACTCCATTGGAGCATCTCCATAGGAGGCATGGATCAATAGCAACAAGCTACAACATTTTGATCATGACACTAAAAACCTGACAGCAATATTTTATAGCAACTTGAGAGCAAGAAGTAAATAAGCTACAGCAACTCAAATGAGAAAGTAAGGGCATGAATGGATAGACAACAACATATAAAACAAGGAATGATCAATGGCCACCCCAAAACTAACATGGATTTACCTAGGGCATCAAGCAAACATAGCATCAGGATATTACATATTCCAGACTTAGTGAAATTTCACTAAGTGTTAAAACAGCAATAACAACATGGCATGTTTTCAAGCATGTTTAAGTCAACACAAGGCATATCATGGAAAGATAAATGCACCACCTCAAAGACCACATCATGGAGAATCTAAAACATCTAGGCATGTGACAAGGGGACAAACACATCAATATCAACGAGCTCCTCAACTAGGCATCTCGTAACAAGTTTCAGAACATAACAGCCAAATGCACTTTTGCAACATAAATAAACATGGCAATATGAACTCAAACAAGCATGCTATAACAACCAACATGTAGAGCATCTCATGATGAACATTTTGACATATCATTTGCATCATTTGGATAAACATGCACCAAGTTATCACATCACGAACATGGCAACAAAATAACAAGTAGCAGCAGTTTATAACAAGTAGCACTCTTCTCATGAAGATTAAGACATCTAGATGAAGTCAAACAAGCATGGCACAATGGAACAAAGTGTAGAGCATATCACCATGATCATTTTGACATAACATTCACTCGAAACGGATAAGCACACAAAAAGTTATCATCATGCAAAGATGCAACATTAAACTGACAGCAAAAGGACTTAGCAGAAAATACACTCAAGAAAAAAAACACAGCGGGCGACAGGAAACTAAAAGACGCCCGAGGCGGGGAACTGGGCTGCTCACCCATGGGCTCGGCCCGTGAAGAGGAGAGGAGGCAGGGCAGGCCGGCCTGGGAGCGGCTGGGCCCGGCTGGGAGCAGGCCGAGGGAGCCGGACCTGAGGCGGCCCGAGGAGGGAAGCGGCCGGGCCGGGCGATGGAGGAGGCCCACTGGCAGCGCTAGGCCCCGAGGTGCGGCGGCCCACGAGCGGGAGAGCGAGGCGAGCTGGCGCTCGTCCTGCTCGAGCGGGGACGAAATGGCGGCGGCGCGCCGGCGCAGCCCAGCCGATGGTCGCCGACAGGAGCTGGGCGGGGCGGATCCGGGCCCCTGGCCACCGGATCTGGCCGGAGCGAGGCGAGCGGGCAAGGGCGGAGCGGGGAGTCGCGGGGACGGCGAGGGGCGGTGGAGCAGCTCGAACGGGGCACTCCGGCGGTCGACGACCGGCAGGGCGGCTCGCCGGAGAGGCGGAGCTCAGGCCCCCTCCCGATCCAGATTGGATCGAGGGGAGCAAGCAGAGAGCGAGGCGCTGGGTGCCCGCGGGCGGCGGCGGACGGGATCCGGGCCCGGGCGGGCCGGATCTGGGCTTCCGCGGGCCCGCACGGTGGGGAAAGAAGGTGGCGGCTGCGGCGGAAGCATTGCGCGGCGGGGTGGAAGCACGGCGCGGCGAGGGTGGAAGCACGACGCGACGAGGGTGGAAGCACGGCGCGGCAAGGGTGGAAGCACGGCGCGGCGAGAATGGAAGCACGGCGCGGCGAGAATGGAAGCACGGCGCGGCGACGGCGGAAGCACTGCGCGGAAATTGAGGAGGGAGGTAGGGGATGGCCAAAAATGGACTAGGGGGAGTCCATTTATAGTAGGAGGGCTAGGGTTTGGAGTTGGAGGGATTCTAGAGCCCTCCGATCGCGATCCGACGGATCCGATCGCGAGGTGAGGTAGGATGGGCCTAGGTGGGCTGTGAAAAGGGTGTGGGTTGAGATGAGAGGAGAAGGAGAGAGACCCGCGGGGGTTTTCGGAGACCGAAAACGTCTGACGAAATAACCGGCGACTAGTGCCGCTATATATATATCCGTTGGGCTATCAAATGAGCTCCGAATGCGATGAAATTTGGCAGGCGGCCTGTCTACACTATAATAAGACCACATGACAAGTTTCACCCCATTCCGAGAACATTTTTCGGCCACTCATAAAATAAATATTCGGAGGCACCGCGGGCGCGTGCAAGTGTGTCTGGGTCAGAACGGACAACGGAAAGGACGAGGAGACTCGGACGGATGCAAGTTTTGAAAACATGTTGATGCAACACACATGATGACATGGCAGGATGCAACACGCAAGCAGATGACATGGCACTGACAACGAATAACTGGCTGACACCTGGCGCACCGGTCTCGGGGTGTCACACTTTGGTAGACACGGGGCAACCCAGGACTAGCCCAGTAGGGTGTGAGTCGGAGTGGCCAGGAGAGTGTTATGACAGTAGATCGGTTTTGTCAGAACGCCGTTGGTCCACCCGAATGGGAGAGCGAGGCCATGGGTTCTGTGGTGTGGGTACAGTGTGCTACCTCTGTAGAGTGTGTGTGTCTAAATCTATCGATAGCCGCGCCCGCGGATAAGGGCCCAGTTCGTGTCGGTCACACCGTGAGTCACTAGTAATAATAATAACTTGATTAATAACAACCCCGGTTCGAAAATGAAATAAGTTGTTTGTGATCGCCGGAATAATCACCGTGGTATCGAGGATACCGAGTTGTTGGATATTTGTGATGTTGTACGAGAATCAATGGTAAAGATCAAGCTCCTTGTGGTCATTTAATGATTACTACGGTATTGTTTATACCTAGCTTGATTTGATCCTGAGATGATCGTGTGATGTCCGTGTTGGTAAGTTTGTGTATGTGATAACCCGAGCAGAGTAAGTTGGTGCATGTTAGTATCATCCTGTTGCATGTAGTATTATCATGTTCATGTTATGCATGTGCTAAGTTGTATCATGTTCAATTGTGTCTGTTATGTTGTTCTGTTAGTATCATGTTCATGAATTAAATTAACATGCTAATGCCATGCTGTTGTTTGTCTTGATTGATTTTGGTTTATTGTGAGCTTGCAAGTACATTCAATGTACTGACCAGGCGTGTCATGCCAGTTTGCAGGTCGTGCCTGGATTGCTTACTTGTTTGGTGTTGTTCCTGTGTTCGCGAGCTAGGATAAACGTTCCAGCCAGAGTCCCTGCGGATTGGAGTCCATCATCGCCGTTCGTGGTTCCGCTGCCAGTAGAGGTTCCGCTGCCTCGAGTTGTTATGCTGCTTGCATAGAGCAACCATGGCAGACGTAGTGTCGCCGTGCCGGTGTTATTCATTGTAATATCGGAGACCTTGTATCCATACTCATGTAATAATAGAAGGCTGGTTTGTTCTATGCTAAGCAGTTCCGTATTCCAGAAGACATCTCCTCGATCTCTGGGCTGGAATACGGGGCGTTCCTGTTTCTCTGAGCCGGGGTGCCACAATCCTCATCACCTTCCCCCATCTATCTACAGCGGTCCACTCTCCCGCAACCCGCTGTACCCTCTACTTGAACATGGTGCTTTATGCTTCGTATTATTATCCAATGATGTGTTGCCATCCTATGATGTCTGAGTAGATTTTTGTTGTCCTATCTGTAATTGGTGAATTGCTATCATTGGTTTAAATTGCTTGTGGTTATGTTGTTGTCCTTTGGTGCCCATCATATGAGCGCGTGTGTGGATCACACCATAGGGTTAGTTGTATGTTGATAGGACTACGTATTGGAGGGCAAGAGTGACAGAAGCTTCAACCTAGCGTAGAAATTGATACATACGGGATTGAAGGGGGACCGATATATCTTAATGATATGGTTGCGTTTTACCTTAATGAACGTTAGTAGTTGTGGATGCTTGCTAATAGTTCCAATCATAAGTGCATAGAATTGCAAGTCAGGGATGACATGCTAGCAGTGGCCTCTCCCACTTAAAACTTGCTATCGGTCGGGTAACGTAGTCAATTGCTTAGGGACAATTTCGCAACTCTTATCACCACTTTTCCACACTCGCTATACTAACTTTATTTCTTCTTTACCTAAAAAGCCCCTAGTTTTTATATACGTGTTCTTTATATTCTTACAAACCTATCCCATTACACCTACAAATTACTTCTAGTTTTATACTTGTTCTAGGTAAAGCGAACATCAAGCGTGCGTAGAGTTGTATAGGTGGTCGATAGAACTTGAGGGAATATTTGTTCTACCTTTAGCTCCTCGTTGGGTTCGACACTCTTACTTATCGAAAGAGCCTACAAACTGACCCCCTACACTTGTGGGTTATCAATGATCCCCTAGAAGTGTCGGGACCCCGATCCTAAGTCACACCAGTCTAGCATGTAACACACCATATCACTTTGCGGCCTCACGCACGGTATCCCCACGGGTGCCGCCTTACCTGGCCCGGGACCGTTTGCGCATTTTGGCTCACGTATATGATAGTGTCACTAGCATCCATATGACAGATAACCTGGGCCGACATGACTAGTTATAATCCCAAGGTGGCACTAACTTATAGGGACATGCATACATGACCCAACAATGAACATGTCGGTCATCAACGTATGAACCCAAGTCGTAGCAAGCTACATGGACTTAAAGGAACAACGTGTGACATTTCCCAGAGGGACACACACAGGAACGAAGAAGGACACATGCCGGCCAGCCTAAGTGTTCCGAAGTAATAGCAAGCTACCAAGGCTCAGTGGAAGCACTAGGAGACATTTCCCCATAAGAGAGGCTACCAAGAGGAAACAACTAGGTTGTCGGATCCCACACATACCAAGCATTTCAATAACATACACACAATATGCTCGATATGTGCAAATACAACATGGAATCACAACAAGACTCTAAGAAACAAAGTATTTATTCATTAGGCTCCGAGGAGCCAGATATTAAAAACATGGGTCTCATGACCCAACATTTAGAGAATACAAGCAACAAGCGGAAGCACAACATGTCTGAGTACAAACATCTACAAATGAAAAAGGCTGAAGAGCCTGACTATCTACAACACTCGTCCAGGATCGTAGCTGAGGTAACAAGCTACTTGTCAAAGTCCAAGCGGAACTACTAGTGAGACTGAAGTCTCCTCTGCAAAACATAAATTAAGCAAACATGAGTACAAAGGTACTCAGCAAGACTTACATCAGATCCTATCATACATGCACTTGTATCAAGAAGGCAAAGTGGGGTTTAGTTGCAGCAAGCCAGCTTTGACTCAGTGGCTATTCTGTTCTACGACTGCCGGTAACTCTTTTGAGGTGGCGCACACGAGTGCACTAAGCACCACACAATACACCACTATGGATTCACCCATGTCTCCCTACGAGAAGGCCGTCCATAGCACTCACACTTGTCTTGAGTATTTTAGAGTATCCACTTCAAGTTGTCTATGTACCACGTAAGCATCCAAGAAGTCCATAACCGTGGACCCGGCTATTTGAATAGATCATGCTAACCCTGCAGGGGTGTACTTCTTCACACACGCTCTCGCCACTTACCGCCATGTACACCTCGTGTATTTCGGCAACCTTCAAGCGGAAGGCTAGCGAGGGTGTCGGCCATGACCTGACTAACCACACAAGACTCTAGTCCAGGTTTATCGCCTATTCGGGTTCCATCCGTAAGGAGATCCGGCCGGGGTGTCGCTCACGGCCCCAAATGATGTGCGCAGGGTTCCCAAGCCCACCTCGCCGGATGGATCTATGCTTGGTACACCGTGCCATGGTGCCTAGTCTGTCCCAAGCCCACCTGGCCGAGTGCCACTTGGTAGACTACTAGCACTACCTACAAACACCAGAAACTAGTTGCAACTCCTGGACAGAGACCAAGTCGGTTAATAAGTCGAGAGGGGCACTTAAGCATTCCAATGCGTGGTAGTAGCTGGTCATTGGACAAAATACACAGAACTCAGTTCTTAGGGACGGTTCTAGTAAGACAACCCACCATGTACTCCTACATGGCCTCTCACCGCTACCTTTACCAAAACGTGTTCACACACTTGACTCACAGCATCAGAACATATCACTACACTCCAATTCATTCCCAATGAATCAGACCTGACACACTCTAAGCAATAGCAGGCATGGCATGGTAAGATCACAACATGGCTTCAATAAACTCCTACACATGCTAGTGGGTTTCAACTATTTACTGTGGCAATGACAGGTCATGCAGAGGAATGGGTTCAATTACCGCAGCATAAAGTAGGAGTTGAATCGTTGTTGTCCTAATGCAATAACAGAGAGCAGGAGCGAGAGAGGGGTTGTATCGGAATGAACAAGGGGGGTTTGCTTGCCTGGTATAACAACGTGCAGAGCACTGCTCCTCTGACAGGTACTCTGGAACGGTCTTCGGAGCTGGACCTATCGAGAAGAATGGTGCCGACAATCAAACACAAGCATATGCAACAATATGATGCATGAACATGGCATGAAGATGTGATGTTATTTGAGCTAATGCAACTAGCATTCTATTTGAAAGAAGTCCATTTGAACCGAGGGTTCAAATGCAACTCCAAATTTAACATTTATAAATGCCATTTATGTGTTTTCACCTATACAACAAGTATAAGTTGGTTTATCATGCATGAAAATGGTACAGATGGATAGATTGAATTTTTCTGATAAATTTTCATATATGAATTATTTCATTCTGAGCTACGGTTGAATTTCTGTGATTTTTTGAAGTTTAAACAATTTTCTGGATTTTCCTGAGTTAAAACAATTCCAGAAAATTGTTTATTGCATCAGCACTACGTCATGCTTGCGTCGGCAAGTCAGCATCGCTGACTCAATTCAAACCTGACGTGTGGGGTCCACACGTCAGTGACACGGGGCTAAACAAAGGGTTAAACTAAACTAACTGAAAGGGTTAGTGGCGCTAGGGCCCACTGTCAGTGTCACAGTTCTAACTAACAAAGTTAATTAGCACTAACACTAATCCTAACAACAAATTAGCCGGGCAGGGCCCACATGTCAGTGAGAGAGAGGGGAAGGTCAAACTGGGCAGTGGGGTCAACCCACGCCGGTCAACGGGTCAGCGGTCACCGGCGTTTAGCCGCCGGCGAGTCCAAACGCGGCGGTGAGCTACAGGATTTGCCTACATGGCGTCTTTTGGCGCGCGGAGCACAGCTACGGGATGCGGACGCTCGTCCGCATCCAACCGTGGTGGTGGCGCGGCCGGGGAGTGGCCGGAGTGGTGCCGGCGATGAGCTCGGCGGCGGCCGAAGCTCGGTCGAGCTCGGGCTCGTGGTTGTAGTGGCCTAGGCGGGGCGGCGCTAGCATCTATAGCTCCTACGCGATGCGGGGAACATGTTGGGCACGTCGGAGTGACCAAATGGTCACCGGAGCTGCATCAGCGACGAGCTCAGGCGGCGGTGGTTCTCGGTCGTCGACAAAACGGTAGCTGCGGCGTGCGAGAGAGGGAGCGGAGAGGGGGAGCAGGGGCAGGAGCTCACGGCGATTCTGACGGTGGTCTCAGTGAGCTCGGGGGAGGCAGGACGACGACGTGCAGGCTGTGGGGATCCACGGCGGCCGGCGGTGAAGAAGACGATGGTGGCGTCGATGGAGGCCGTTCGGGGGTGCGTGGCTCGACGAGAAGGTAGCCGGCGACGTGGCGGAGGTTCTGAGCACAGGGAGAGGGCGAGGGGGATGCGGTGGCTACGGCAACGGCGAACGGCGGCGACGGCAGCGCTCGGGTCCGACCGGAAAAGCGAGGGAGAGGGAGAGGAGAGGACTGGGGAGAGTGAGAGAGAGTCCGGGGGTGCGTGGCGTCGTCCAGACGCAGTGGTGGAGGAACAGGCAGGCAGGGAGGGAGGAGGTGGCGCGGCGCGGCGGTGTACGCGTCGGGCACACGCCCCTGGCCTCCTGGCGAGAGGTTGGGGGTGACTGGCGACGCAGTCACCTAGGCCGGCTGCTGGGCCAAAACAGAAGGGCCACCAGGTTAGCACAGGTAAAGGTTTTCCCTTTTATTTTTATTTTCTATTTCTGACGTTTGTTTTGATTTAAACTAAACCATTTAAAAACTTCTGACAATTTTGTAGGGACTAGAAAGAGTATTCCAAAGCCCCTCACAAAATCCAGAATTATTGGACATATATTAATAATATAATAAATATATATCCAATGCAAGTAATTATTGCATTAAATCCAAATGCACAAAGTAAATATTTATGAGCTCCTAAAAATATTGGTTTGGATTTTACTTCTGACCAATATTTTCATAGAGAAACATGAACAGTTTCTTGGACCCTTTTGGAGCAATTTTTATCTGGGTCATTTTCAAAAAGATTTTGAGGCTTTCACATATCCTCAATTCAAATTCATTTGAAACTTTAAACATGATGCAAACACCAAAACTAGCCTAGTGCATACCAGAACTAGGGTTGTGACAAGAAGTGCAGGACGTTGAATCACTATATCTTCACCAGGGTGTCGATGAAAGATTTCACCTCCACAGAGAATCAGACCAACCAAAAAATCTTGCCACAACAACATAAACTTATCAAATCCGAATGAATGGATCTATGAATACAGAAAACTCTCTAACCTCATAGAACCGTGCTACTTCTCGAGCTTGTGTTGTATTCCCTCGAAGAGGAAATGGTGATGCGGCACATTAGCGTAAGTATTTCCCTCAGTTTTTGACAACCAAGGTATCAATCCAGTAGGAGACCACGCGCGAGTCCCTCGCACCTGCACAAACAAATAAGAACTTCGCAGCCAACGCGATAAGGGGTTGTCAATCCCTTTATGGTCACTTACTAAAGTGAGATCTGATAGAGATGAGAGTTTGATATTTTTGGTATTTTTGGATATAAGAACAGAAAGTAAAAACGGAAAAGTAAAGTAGATTGTAGATTGATATGTTGAGAATAGACCCGGGGGCCATAGGTTTCTCTAGTGGCTTCTCTCATGATAGCATAATTCTACGGTGGGTGCACGAATTACTGTCGAGCAATTGATGGAAAAGTGAATAATTATGAGAATATCTAGGCATGATCATTATATATAGGCATCACGTCCGAGACAAGTAGACCGAAACGATTCTGCATCTACTACTATTACTCCAAACATCGACCTCTATCCAGCATGCATCTAGAGTATTAAGTTCATAAGAACAGAGTAATGCCTTAAGCAAGATGACATGATGTAGATGGATAAACTCAAATAACATGATATAAACCCCATCTTTTTTTATCCTCGATGGCAACAATACAATACGTGCCTTGTTGCCCCTACTGTCACTGGGAAAGGACACCCCAATATTGAACCCAAAGCCAATCAATTCTCCCATTGCAAGAACTATAGATCTAGTAGGCCAAACCAAACCAATAATTCGAAGAGACTTGCAAGGGTATTATAATCATACATAAAAGAGTTCAGAAAAGAACCAAATATTTCTCATAGATAATCTTGATCATAAACCCACAATTCATCGGATCTCGACAAACACACCGCAAAAAGAGACTACATCGAATAGATCTCCTCAAAGACCGGGGAGAATTTGGTATTGAGATCCAAAGAGAGAGAAGAAGCCATCTAGGTACTAACTATGGACCCGAAGGTCTGTGGTAAACTACTCACAACTCATGGTGAGGCGATGATGATGATGTAGAAGCACTCCTGTAATGCCCAGGATGGGACTATACCTCCTACGTGTCGAGGAACGACTTAAAGGTATAAGCCCATTCTGGAATGATCTCAAGTTTGGTATCTTTGCACGACTCATGTAAAAATAGGGATGAAATTGCAAAATGATAGTTGGCTTACACTCGCCACGTCATACAATACATTACATAAGCAAATCATCATCCAAAACATCACAACTCGACTACGGGCGAAGATCCAAAAGAAAGATACCAGAAAACATAAAGGCAGAGGTCCGAATCGTCCCTAGTAGAAACCACTACTGATCGTCGAACAACGTCACAAACATACGGCCACTCTCTTCATCGAACTCCCACTGAAGTTCTGATCGAACTCATGCGTCGTACTCAGCTGTACCTGCATCTGGTGTTGTAGTATCTGTGGGCCACGAGGATTCAGTGATCCCATAACCATGGGTATCAAGACTAGCAAAGCTTTATGGGTAGGAAGAGGTAAAGTGGTGAGGTTGCAGCAGCGGCTAAGCATAATATGGTGGCTAACTTACGAATACAAGAATAAGATGAGCATCTACGCAAACGGTCGCAAACTAGTAGTGATCGCTAAAGATCATGAACTACCTACGAGTCAAACATAACCCAACCGTGTTCTCATCTCAATGTGAAAAGAGACAGTCACGGTTACTCACACAGTTGTGTGTTTTACTTCGGATCCTCTGTCAAGTTTTCTACAACCGAACATTAACAAATTCCAATCTGCCACATAACAGCGGGCACGGCTTTCGAAAGATCATAACCCTGCAGGGGTGTCCCAACTTAGCCCATCACAAGCTCTCACGATCAGCTGAAGTGATAAATATAATATTATCACCCCTTATCATAGGGAAATCCAATCAGGCTCGGCATCCCGGTGCACAAGACATTTCGACAATGGTAAAACAAGTCCAGCAAGACCTCCCGGCGTGCCGACACCCTGATAGTAGCCGCGCGTATCTCGTCTCAGGCCACGACCGGATGGGACAAGCTACGAGTAAAACCAGCCCTCGGGTTTCCCCAAGGTGGCCCCATAGTTTGCCCGTTTGGGACCAACACCATCAGCACTGGGCCCCCTGCTATGTAGAAAAGAATCCCGAAGGTGCAACCCCCTATGTAAATTTAATTAATTAATTAAGTTGTTATTATGAGGCAAATTAAAACCAATGTTGGGCCTTGCTGGAGGAGTTTTATTCAAAGACGAACTGTCAAGGGGTCCCCATATACCCAATTGTGTAAGGAACGCAAAATCAAGGAACATAATGCCGGTTTATCGGCGCCTAAGGTGGCATGAGTGGAACAAAACACCGAGCAAAAGGCCAAGCCTTCCACCCATGCCCAGTATATAGGTGTGTTAATAATAATAATAATAGATATTGTGATATTCCAACAACAAGTTCCCTCCTGGAACGATCTTCATCTTCACTTGCAACTAACAACACTATAAGAGGGGCTGAGCAAGCGGGTAACATAGCCAAACAATGGTTTTGCTAGGAAGGTTTCAAAGGTTAGAGGTTTCATGGCAACAAGGAGGGGCTAACAATAATGATGGGTAGCGCGACATATAACGATAGCATCGAGACAACTAAGCAATGGCAATGATAGTAAAGGTATCCAAGGTTACGGTCATCTTGCCTGGGATTCCGCAAGGAAGAAGAACGGATCCATGAAGAAGACGAAGAAGAAGCCTTGAAGAAGAACCACGGGTAGACGAACGAATCCTCACGAATGCAACGGAACAAGCACTAACGGGAAGAAGCAAGCAACATGGTAAACACACATCACAAGAACATGACAATATGCTCAAACAAGTATGATGTATCACAAGTCTACATATGATGCACAACAAGTCTATATAGGAAGCAAAACATGGCAAGGTAGGAAGCACAGAAAAACAACACGAGTCTATATGATGCAATACATGGCAAGGTATGATGCAAGACAAGTCTGTACAGGAAGTAATACATGGCAAGGTAGGAAGCACAGAAAAACAACACAAGTCTATATGATGCAATACATGGCAAGGTATGATGCAAGACATGGCAAGAGGTGAAGCAAGTGTAAACTGAAGGAAATATGCCCTAGAGGCAATAATAAAGTTGTTATTTATATTTCCTTATATCATGATAAATGTTTATTATTCATGCTAGAATTGTATTAACCGGAAACTTAGTACATGTGTGAATACATAGACAAAACAGTATGTCCCTAGTATGCCTCTACTAGACTAGCTCATTGATCAAAGATGGTTATGTTTCCTAGCCATAGACATGAGTTGTCATTTGATCAACGGGATCACATCATTAGGAGAATGATGTGATGGACAAGACCCATCCGTTAGCATAGCACTATGATCGTTTAGTTTTACTGCTATTGCTTTCTTCATGACTTATACATGTTCCTATGACTATGAGATTATGCAACTCCCGAATACCGTAGGAACACCTTGTGTGCTATCAAACGTCACAACGTAACTGGGTGATCATAAAGATGCTCTACAGGTGTCTCCGAAAGTATTCGTGGTGTTGGCATAGATCAAGATTAGGATTTGTCACTTCGAGTGTCGGAGAGGTATCTCTGGGCCCTCTCGGTAACACACATCACAATAAGCCTTGCAAGCAAAAGACTAATGAGTTAGTCACGAGATGATGTGTTACGGAACGAGTAAAGAGACTTGCCGGTAACGAGATTGAACTAGGTATAGAGATACCGACGATCGAATCTCGGGCAAGTAACATACCGATGACAAAAGGAACAACGTATGTTGTTATGCGGTTTTGACCGATAAAAGATCTTCGTAGAATATGTAGGAGCCAATATGAACATCCAGGTTCCGCTATTGGTTATTGACCGGAGATGAGTCTCGGTCATGTCTACATAGTTCTCGAACTCGTAGGGTCCGCACGCTTAACGTTTGATGACGATCGGTATTATGAGTTTATGAGTTTTGATGTACCGAAGGTAGTTCGGAGTCCCGGATGAGATCACGGACATGACGAGGAGTCTCGGAATGTCCGAGACATAAATATTGATATATTGGACGACTATATTCGGACACCGGAAGTGTTCCGGAAAAGTTTCGGATTTAACTGGATTGCCGGAGGGGGTTACCGGAACCCCCTACGAGGGGGGATGGTCCATAGTGGGCCTTGAGGAAAGGAGAGAGGAAGCCCATAGAGGCTGGTCGGCACCCCACCTAGGGATCCTAGTGAAGGAAATATGCCCTAGAGGCAATAATAAAGTTATTATTTATTTCCTTATATCATGATAAATGTTTATTATTCATGCTAGAATTGTATTAACCGGAAACTTAATACATGTGTGAATACATAGACAAAACAGAGTGTCCCTAGTATGCCTCTACTAGACTAGCTCATTGATCAAAGATGGTTATGTTTCCTAGCCATAGACATGAGTTGTCATTTGATCAATGGGATCACATCATTAGGAGAATGATCTGATGGACAAGACCCATCCGTTAGCTTAGCACTATGATCGTTTAAGTTTTACTGCTATTGCTTTCTTCATGACTTATACATGTTCCTATGACTATGAGATTATGCAACTCCCGAATACCGGAGGAACACTTTGTGTGCTACCAAACGTCACAACGTAACTGGGTGATTATAAAGGTACTCTGCAGGTGTCTCCGAAGGTACTTGTTGGGTTGGCGTATTTCGAGATTAGGATTTGTCACTCCGATTGTCGGAGAGGTATCTCTGGGCCCACTCGGTAATGCACATCACTATAAGCCTTGCAAGCATTGCAGCTAATGAGTTAGTTGCGGGATGATGTATTACGGAACGAGTAAAGAGACTTGTTGGTAACGAGATTGAACTAGGTATTGAGATACCGACGATCGAATCTCGGGCATGTAACATACCGATGACAAAGGGAACAACGTATGTTGTTATGCGGTTTGACCGATAAAGATCTTCGTAGAATATGTAGGAACCAATATGAGCATCCAGGTTCCGCTATTGGTTATTGACCGGAGATGAGTCTCGGTCATGTCTACATAGTTCTCGAACCCGTAGGGTCCGCACGCTTAACGTTTGATGACGATCGGTATTATGAGTTTATGAGTTTTGATGTACCGAAGGTAGTTCGGAGTCCCGGATGAGATCACGGACATGACGAGGAGTCTCGGAATGTCCGAGACATAAAGATTGATATATTGGACGACTATATTCGGACACCGGAAGTGTTCCGGAAAAGTTTCGGATTTAACTGGATTGCCGGAGGGGGTTACCGGAACCCCCCACGAGGGGGGATGGTCCATAGTGGGCCTTGAAGGAAAAGAGAGAGGCAGCCCATAGAGGCTGGCCGGCGCCCCACCAGGGGATCCTAGTTGGACTAGGATTGGGGGGCACCACCTCTCCCTCTTTTCCTTTCCCTCTCTTCCTTCTTGGTGGACTCCTACTAGGAATAGGATTGCAATCCTATTCCTAGTAGGATTGCCCTAGCCGCACCATAGGAGGCCGGCCAGCCCTCCTCCCTTGCTCCTTTATATACGGGGGCAGGGGGGCACCCAGAGACACACAAGTTGAATTGTTCTAGCCGTGTGCGGTGCCCCCCTCCATAGAAACACACCTCGGTCATACCGTCGCAGTGCTTAGGCGAAGCCCTGCGCCGGTAGATACATCATATCCGTCACCACGCCGTCGTGCTGACGAAACTCTCCCTTGAAGCTCAGCTGGACCAAGAGCTCGTGGGACGTCATCAAGCTGAACGTGTGCTGAACGCGGAGGTGCCGTACGTTCGGTACTTGATCGGTTGGATCGCGAAGAAGTTCGACTACATCAACCGCGTCACTTGACGCTTCCGCTTCCGGTCTACGAGGGTACGCAGACACACTCTTCCCTCTCGTTGCTATGCATCTGGTAGATAGATCTTGCGTGATCGTAGGAAAATTTTAAAATACTACGTTCCCCAACAGTGGTATCAGAGCCAGGTCTATGCGTAGATGATATGCACGAGTAGAACACAATGAGTTGTGGGCGATACTAGTCATACTGCTTACCAGCATGTCATACTTTGCTTCGACGGTATTGTGAGATGAAGCGGCCCGGACCGACATTACGCGTACGCTTACGCGAGACTGGTTTCACCGTTACGAGCACTCGTTGCTTAAAGGTGACTGGCGGGTGTCTGTCTCTCTCACTTTAGCTGAATCAAGTGTGGCTACGCCCGGTCCTTGTGAAGGTTAAAACAGCACATACTTGACGAAACATCGTTGTGGTTTTGTATGCGTAGGTAAGAACGATTCTTGCTAAAGCCCGTAGCAGCCACGTAAAACTTGCAACAAACAAAGTAGAGGACGTCTAACTTGTTTTTGCAGGGCATGTTGTGATGTGATATGGTCAAGACATGATGAGTTATACGGTTTTGTATGAGATGATCATGTTTTGTAAAGTTATCGGCAACTGGCAGGAGCCATATGGTTGTCGCTTTATTGTATGAAATGCAATCGCCATGTAATTTCTTTACTTTATCACTAAACGGTAGCGATAGTCGTAGAAGCAATAGTTGGCGAGACGACAACGATGCTACGATGGAGATCAAGGTGTCGCGCCGGTGACGAAGGTGATCATGACGGTGCTTTGGAGATGGAGATCAAAAGCACAAGATGATGATGGCCATATCATGTCACATATTTTGATTGCATGTGATGTTTATCTTATTATGCTTCTTATTTTGCTTAGAACGACGGTAGCATTATAAGATGATCCGTTACTAAATTTCAAGGTATAAGTGTTCTCCCTGAGTATGCACCGTTGCGAAAGTTCGTCGTGCCGAGACACCACGTGATGATCGGGTGTGATAAGCTCTACGTTCAAATACAACGGGTGTAAGCCAGTTTTGCACACGCAGAATACTCGGGTTAAACTTGACGAGCCTAGCATATGCAGATATGGCCTCGGAATACTGGAGACCGAAAGGTCGAGCGTGAATCATATAGTAGATATGATCAACATAAGATGTTCACCATTGAAACTACTCCATCTCACGTGATGATCGGACATGGTTTAGTTGATTTGGATCACGTGATCATTTAGATGACCGGAGGGATGTCTATCTAAGTGGGAGTTCTTAAGTAATATGATTAATTGAACTTTAATTTATCATGAACTTAGTCCTGGTAGTATTAGCATATCTATGTTGTAGATCAATAGCTCGCGATGTTGCTCCACGTTTATTTTTTATATGTTCCTAGAGAAAACCAAGTTGAAAGATGTTAGTAGCAATGATGCGGAATTGTTCCGTGATCTAAGGATTATCCTCATTGCTGCACAGAAGAATTATGTCCTTGATGCACCGCTAGGTGGCAGACCTATTGCAGGAGCAGATGTAGACGTTATGAACGTTTTGACAAAAGCTCGATATGATGACTACTTGATAGTTTAGTGCACCATACTTTACGGCTTATAACCGGGACTTCAAAAACGTTTTAAAACGCCACGAAGCATATGAGATGTTCCAAGAGTTGAAATTAGTATTTCATACTCATGCCCGTGTCGAGAGGTATAAGACCTCTGACAGTATTTGCCTACAAGATGGAGGAGAATAGCTCAACCAGTGAGCATGTGCTCAGATTGTCTGGGGTAGTACAATTGCTTGAATCAAGTGGGAGTTAATCTTCCAGATAAGATAGTAATTGACGAAGTTCTCTAGACACTATCACCAAGTTAGTAGAACTTCATGATGAACTATAATATGCAAGGGATGACGAAAGTAATTCCCGAGCTCTTCACGATGCTGAAATTGGCGAAGGTAGAAATCAAGAAAGAGCATCAAGTGTTGATGGTTAACTAGACCACTTGTTTCAAGTAAAGGGCAAAGGGATAGAAGGGGAACTTCAAGAAGAATGACAAGCAAGTTGTCACTCCCGTGAAGAAACCCAAAGCTAAACTCAAGCCTGAAACTAAGTGCTTCTACTGCAAAGGAAATGGTCACTAGAAGTGGAACTGCCCTAGATATTTGGCGGATAAGAAGGATGGCAAAGTGAACAAAGGTATATTTGATATACAGATTATTGATGTGTATTTTACTAGTGTTCATAGCAACCCCTCGGTATTTGATATTGGTTCAGTTGCTAAAGAGTAGTAACTCAAAATGGGAGTTGCATAATGAACAGAAACTAGTTAAAGGATGAAGTGACGATGTGTATTGGAAGTAGTTCCAAGATTGATATGATCATCATCGCACACTCCCTATACTTTCGGGATTAGTATTGAACCTAAATAAGTGTTATTTGGTGTTTGTGTTGAGCATGAATATGATTTGATCATGTTTATTGCAATACGGTTATTCATGTAAGTTAGAGAATAATTGTTGTTCTGTTTACATGAATAAAACCTTCTATGGTCATACACCCAATGAAAATGGTTTGTTGGATCTCGATCGTGTGATACACATATTCATAATATTGAAGCCAAAAGATGCAAGGTTAAATAATGATAGTGCAACTTATTTGTGGCACTGCCGTTTAGGTCATATTGGTGTAAAGCGCATGAAGAAACTCCATAGTGATGGACTTTTTGAATCACTTGATTATGAATTACTTGGTGCTTGCGAACCATGCCTCATGGGCAAGATGACTAAAACTCCGTTCTCCGGAACCGTGGAGCGAGCAACAGAGTTGTTGGAAATCATACATACTGATGTATGCGGACCAATGAGTGTTGAAGCTCGCGGCAGGTATCGTTATTTTCTGACCTTCACTGATGATTTGAGCAGATATGGGTATATCTACTTAATGAAGCACAAGTCTGAAACATTTGAAAAGTTCAAAGAATTTCAGAGTGAAGTGGAGAATCATCGTAACAAGAAAATAAGAGTTTCTACGATAATATCGTAGAGGTAAAATATTTGAGTTAGCGAGTTTGGCCTTCAATAAAAACAATGTGAAATAGTTTCACTACTCACGCCACCTGGAACACCACAGTGTAATGGTGTGTCCGAACGTCATAACCGTACTTTATTAGATATGGTGCGATCGATGATGTCTCTTACCGATCTACCACTATCGCTTTTGGGGTTATGCATTAGAGACAGCTACATTCACGTTAAATAGGGCACCATCTAAATCCGTGGAGATGACACCGTATGAACTGTGGTTTGACGAGAAACCTAAGCTGTCATTTCTTTAAGTTTGGGACTGCGATGCTTATGTGAAAAAGTTTCAACATGATAAGCTCGAACCCAATTCGGAGAAGTAAATCTTCATAGGATACCCAAAAAGAAACTGTTGGGTACACCTTCTATCACAGATCCTAAGGCAAGGTCTTTGTTGCTAAGAGTGGATCCTTTCTAGAGAAGGAGTTTCTCTCGAAAGAAGTGAGTGGGAGGAAAGTAGAACTTGATGAGGTAATTGTACCTTCTCCCGAATTGGAAGGTAGTACATCACAGAAACTCGTTCCAGTGATTCCTACACCATTTAGTGAGGAAGCTAATGATGATGATCATGAAACTTCAGATCAAGTTTCTGCTGAACTTCGTAGATCAACCAGAGTTCGTTCCGCACCAGAGTGGTACGGCAACCCAGTTCTGGAAGTCATGTTACTAGACCATGATGAACCTACGAACTATGAGGAAGCGATGATGAGCCCAGATTCCGCAAAATGGCTTGAGACCATGAAATCTGAGATGGGATCCATGTATTAGAACAAAGTATGGACTTTGGTTGACTTGCCCGATGACCGGCAAGCCATCGAAAATAAATGGACCTTCAAGAGGAAGACCGACACAAACGGTAATGTTACTGTTTACAAAGCTCGACTTGTTGCGAAAGGGTTTCGACAAGTTCAAGAAATTGACTACGATGAGACTTTCTCACCCGTAGCGATGCTTAAGTCTGTCCGAATCATGTTAGTAATTGCCGCATTTTAAGAAATCTGGCAAATGGATAACAAAACTGCATTCTTTAATGGATTTATTAAAGAAGACTTGTATATGATGCAACCAGAAGGTTTTGTCAATCCTAAAGGTGCTAACAAAATGTGCAAGCTCCAGCGATCCATCTATGGACTGGTGCAAGCATCTCGGAGTTGGAATATACGCTTTGATAAGTTGATCAAAGCATATAGATTTATACAGACTTGCTGTGAAGCCTGTATTTACAAGAAGTGAGTGGGAGTACTACAACCTTTCTGATAAGTATATGTGAATGACATATTGTCGATCGGAAATGATGTAGAATTTTCTGGAAAGCATAAAGGAGTGTTTGAAAGGAGTTTTTTTTTCAAAGAAAGACCTTGGTGAAGCTGCTTACATATTGGGCATCAAGATCTATAGAGATAGATCAAGACGCTTGATAAGACTTTCGATGAGTACATACCTTGATAAGATTTTGAAGTAGTTCAAAATGGATCAGTCAAAGAAGGAGTTCTTGCCTGACTGGTAAGGTGTGAAGTTGAGTAAGACTCAAAGCCAGACCACAGCAGAAAAATATAGAGAGAATGAAAGTCATTCCCTATGCCTCAGCCATAGGTTCTATAAAGTATGCCATGCTGTGTACAAAACACGTTGTACCTTGCCATGAGTTTGACAGGGAGGTACAATAGTGATCCAGGAGTAGATCACTGTACAGCGGTCAAAATTATCCTTAGTAATTGGATGACTAAGGAAATATTTCTCGATTATGGAGGTGATAAAGAGTTTGTCGTAAAGGGTTACGCCGATGCAAGCTTTGACACTAAATCCAGATGACTCTAAGTATCAATCTGGATGCGTATTGAAAGTGGGAGCAATTAGCTAGAGTAGCTCCATGCAGAGCATTGTAGACATAGAAATTTGCGAAATACATACGGATCTGAATGTGACAGACCCGTTGACTAAACTTCTCTCACAAGCAAAACATGATCACACCTTATTACTCTTGGGTATTAATCACATAGAGATGTGAACTAGATTATTGACTCTAGTAAACCCTTTGGGTGTTGGTCACATGGTGATGTGAACTATGGGTGTTATTCACATAACGATGTGAACTATCGGTATTAAATCACATGGCGATGTGAGCTAGATTATTGACTCTAGTGCAAGTGGGAGACTGAAGGAAATATGCCCTAGAGGCAATAATAAAGTTGTTGTTTATATTTCCTTATATCATGATAAATGTTTATTATTCATGCTAGAATTGTATTAACCGGAAACTTAGTACATGTGTGAATACATAGACAAAACAGAGTGTCCCTAGTATGCCTCTACTAGACTAGCTCATTGATCAAAGATGGTTATGTTTCCTAACCATAGACATGAGTTGTCATTTGATCAACGGGATCACATCATTAGGATAATGATGTGATGGACAAGACCCATCCGTTAGCATAGCACTATGATCGTTTAGTTTTACTGCTATTGCTTTCTTCATGACTTATACATGTTCCTATGACTATGAGATTATGCAACTCCCGAATACCGTAGGAACACCTTGTGTGCTATCAAACGTCACAACGTAACTGGGTGATCATAAAGATGCTCTACAGGTGTCTCCGAAAGTATTCGTGGTGTTGGCATAGATCAAGATTAGGATTTGTCACTCCGAGTGTCGGAGAGGTATCTCTGGGCCCTCTCGGTAACACACATCACAATAAGCCTTGCAAGCAAAAGACTAATAAGTTAGTCACGAGATGATGTGTTACGGAACGAGTAAAGAGACTTGCCGGTAACGAGATTGAACTAGGTATGGAGATACCGACGATCGAATCTCGGGCAAGTAACATACCGATGACAAAAGGAACAACGTATGTTGTTATGCGGTTTGACTGATAAAGATCTTCGTAGAATATGTAGGAACCAATATGAGCATCCAGGTTCCGCTATTGGTTATTGACCGGAGATGAGTCTCGGTCATGTCTACATAGTTCTCGAACCCGTAGGGTCCGCACGCTTAACGTTTGATGACGATCGGTATTATGAGTTTATGAGTTTTGATGTACCGAAGGTAGTTCGGAGTCCCGGATGAGATCACGGACATGACGAGGAGTCTCGGAATGTCCGAGACATAAAGATTGATATATTGGACGACTATATTCGGACACCGGAAGTGTTCCGGAAAAGTTTCGGATTTAACTGGATTGCCGGAGGGGGTTACCGGAACCCCCCACGAGGGGGGATGGTCCATAGTGGGCCTTGAAGGAAAAGAGAGAGGCAGCCCATAGAGGCTGGCCGGCGCCCCACCAGGGGATCCTAGTTGGACTAGGATTGGGGGGCACCACCTCTCCCTCTTTTCCTTTCCCTCTCTTCCTTCTTGGTGGACTCCTACTAGGAATAGGATTGCAATCCTATTCCTAGTAGGATTGCCCTAGCCGCACCATAGGAGGCCGGCCAGCCCTCCTCCCTTGCTCCTTTATATACGGGGGCAGGGGGGCACCCAAAGACACACAAGTTGAATTGTTCTAGCCGTGTGCGGTGCCCCCCTCCACAGAAACACACCTCGGTCATACCGTCGCAGTGCTTAGGCGAAGCCCTGCGCCGGTAGATACATCATATCCGTCACCACGCCGTCGTGCTGACGAAACTCTCCCCTGAAGCTCAGCTGGACCAAGAGCTCGTGGGACGTCATCAAGCTGAACGTGTGCTGAACGCGGAGGTGCCGTACGTTCGGTACTTGATCGGTTGGATCGCGAAGAAGTTCGACTACATCTACCGCGTCACTTGACGCTTCCGCTTCCGGTCTACGAGGGTACGTAGACACACTCTTCCCTCTCGTTGCTATGCATCTGGTAGATAGATCTTGCGTGATCGTAGGAAAATTTTAAAATACTACGTTCCCCAACATAAACTAGCTATCTAGGCATTTTAAATGAGGCCGGAAATAACAACAACAAATCCGGAAAACCCCACATGACCAATTTAGCAATTATTAAAGCAACAACAATTAAACATTCAAAGGTTGTTATCATGATGTGGATGACATGATCAAGTTTTATGCAAAAAAAAATTAGTAAACGTTAACATGAAGAGTTATGAAGTATTTGTCACCGTGGTGGAAAGAAAGGGGCCACGGCGGTGAATCCGAAAATGATGCCACGCAACATATTGGTACCGGCAACTCGTTGAGAGACTGGTGCAAAAGATGAAGGGAGGCGTGAGCGTGTCGAACAAGATGAAAGGTGGGGTGATCCCGTTGCCGGGTTCCCACGGGTCGGCGACAAGGCAAACGAGGGCCACAACGGACACGATGCAAACATCCGATTCATCTCATACAACACACATTCACAAGCACTCATCCACGGGGTCGTCTCGGTGGTATACCTTCGAAGCGTTCGTTTCGGGGCGGTTCGAGGTCGTAGAGGAAGTAGTGGTACTCGCGGGTCGTGGTACACGTTTTGTAGCCATTCACATTATCGCGTCGTGGTACTTGCCGCGTTCCGGACCGAAGGGGTACTTGGCGCATCCATGGGTCTCCGAGGTCGACGGTAGAGGATGTAGTCGTTCTCGTTTCATCTCGGAGAGGTACTTGTCGCGTCGTAGTGGTACTTGAGGTCTCGTTCTTGCGATGGTAGTTGTACTCGGTCCTCGTGGTACTTGTCGAGTCGTAGTGGCACTCGAGGGGCATCGACGTCGTGGTACTTGGCGTCCGTGGGTACTTGCTTGTTGATGCAGGGGCCTTCGATGGACTTGGTGGAAACCACAACGTGTGCCGGAGGCAAACGACTCAAACGTTCATGACCGTGCGGAAGAACACGGTGCTCCTATTACGGGGTTCTCGGTGGTGACCAAAGGTGCTCGAGCAGAGAAGATTCGGTCCAGCTCGGGGCCGACCGCGAACTTGGACGGCGACCTGACGAGTTGAAGGAGGCGGCAACCACCTACTGTGGCAGTGCTGGAGAGGCCATGGAGGGGCTTGCAGAGCAGCAGCGGCGACGCGTGGGCGCATAGGCAGAGGAGAGGCGCGTGCGAGGAGGGCCAGCGAGGAGGACGGGAGGAGCGGGCTTGGGGGCGGCCGTCCATGGCGCTCCTGGTCGGCAGCTCGGCGCGAGGAACGCGGGGGCCGCGGGAGCAGCTCGCTCGGGGAGCTCCTCGGGCGCGGGAAGGAGGCGCAGGGGATGGTGGAGAGCGATGCGGCCTGGGCGCGCCGGTCATGGGGACGGCGCGGTGCTGTACTTGGCGCTGGAGGGATGAGGCAGAGGAGGTGATGCAGCGCGGGAGGCGGAGATCGAGCGAGGGGCGGTCGACCTCTGTGTGTGGCGCGAGGGAGAGGAACGAGGGACGAGGGGCTGGCGGCGGCTCGGGAGGGAGATGAGGGAGCGACTGGGATGTCGGCATCCCTAGGGTTAGGAAAGGATGGGCCGCAGGCTGGGCCTTAGGGAGGCCGTGCCTGGGCCGCGGGGAAGCAAGCGCCTGGCTGCTGAGCTGCGGCTGGGCTCTCCTCTACTTCCCAATTGTTGGTTTCCCAAAAAAACAGAAGAAAAACAAGAAGAAAAGAAAAGAAAGGAGGTGTTAGGAATAGAATTAGGGCATGAGGTTATTTTTCTCGGGCTCGCAAAAATGTCCAAGGTCCGCGAAAAATAGGAGAGGCAAGAATGCAAGAGTTACATTCGAACTCATTTGAATTTAATTCAAATAGTTTGAATTAGGGCATGGCTAGAAAGTGTCCAAAATGTTGAGACTTTAGGAGGAGCCTCGATAAACGGGACAAGAATTATAGACAAGGTTTGGAGGCAAGGAATTGGGAAAGAAAAGGCATGGGGAAGATATGCAAGTGTGTGTTGGTGAATTTCCAAACAATTGGAATAATTTAATATAGCTCCCTAATAATATTGAGAGGCTTTTATATGTTATAAAGAGAAGTCACCATAGTGAGTATCCCTCAATTTAAATGGATCGAGGATCCATACGGTTTATTTAGTTGAGATGCAAAGATTAATGACATGATGGCATGATGACATGATGCAATGCAAAATAAAAAGAGCGAGCACAAAATAAAACACACGACGAAACTCGGAATATATGGAAATCTTCTGGGGCGTCGGTCTTCAGGCGTCACAACTCAGTGGTAGATCCCCCCTCCGGCGGAGCTCCGGAACAGGCCCCAAGATGGGATCTCACGAGAACTAGGGTTTTTTCTCCTTCCCTGATGGTTTCGGGGTACGTAGGTATATATAGGAGGAAGGAGGGCACCGGGGCCAGACGTGGGGCCCACGAGGCAGGGGGCGCGCCCTGTAGGGGGGGGCGCCCCCACCCTCGTGGACGCCTCGTCAACCCTATTCCATGGTTCTCAAGTCTCCCGTGCGTATTTTGCTCCAAAAATATCTCTGCCGAAGTTTCATTCCGTTTGGACTCGTTTGATATTCCTTTTCTGTAAAACCCTGAAATAGGAAAAAAAACAGCAATCTAGACTGGGCCTTTGGGTTAATAGGTTAGTCCCAAAAATAATATAAAAGTGTATAACAAAGCTCATTAAACATCCAAAACATCATAAATAATAGCATGCAACAATCAAAAATTATATATACGTTGGAGACGTATCAAGCATCCCTAAGCTTAATTCCTGCTCGTCCTCGAGTAGGTAAATGATAAAAACAGAATTTTTGATGTGGAATGCTAACCAACATAATTTTCAATGTAGTTCTCTTTATTGTGGCATGAATGTTCAGATCTGAAAGATTCAAGACAAAAGTCTATATTGACATTAGGAATAATAATACTTCAAGCATACTAACAAAGCAATCATGTCTTCTCAAAATACTATGGCTAAAGAAAGTCATCCCTACAAAATCATATAGTTTGGCTATGCTCCCTCTTCATCACACAAAATATTCATATCATGCACAACCCCGGTTTTAGCCAAGCACTTGTTTTCATACTCTATTCTTTCAAACCTTCCAACTTTCACGCAATACATGAGCGTGAGCCATGGATATAGCACTATGTGGAATAGAGTGGTGATTGTGGAGAAGACAAAAAGGAGGGCGATAGTCTCACATCGACTAGGCGTATCAACAGGCTATGGAGATGCCCATCAATAGATATCAATGTGAGAGAGTAGGGATTGCCATGCAACGGATGCACTAGAGCTAAAAATGTATGAAATCTCAACAAAAGAAACTAAGTGGGTGTGCATCCAACTTGCTTGCTCACGAAGACCTAGGGCATTTGAGGAAGCCCATCGTTGGAATATACAAGCCAAGTTCTATAATGAAAATTTCCACTAGTATATGAAAGTGATTAAACATTAGACTCTCTGTCATGAAGAACATAGTGCTACTTTGAAGCACAAGTGTGGAAAAAGATAGTAGCAATTGTCCCTTTTTCTTTTCTTTTCTTTTCTTTTTCTTTTTTTGGAGGGGCCTTTTCTTTTGTTTGGCCTTTCCTCACATGGGACAATGCTCTATAATGATGATCATCACACTTCTATTGATTTACAACTCGATACTAGAACAAAGTATGACTCTATATGAATGCCTCCGGCGGTGTACCGGTATGTGCAATGAATCAAGAGTGACATGTATGAAAAATTATGCATGGTGGCTTTGCCACAAATACGATGTCAACTACATGATCATGCATGGCAATATGATAATATGAAGCGTGTCATATGAACGGAACGGTGAAAGTTGCATGGCAATATATCTCGGAATGGCTATGGAAATGCCATGATAGGTAGGTATGGTGGCTGTTTTGAGGAAGATATATGGTGGCTGTTTTGAGGAAGGTATATAGTGGGTGTATGGTACCGGCGAAAGTTGCGCGGTACAAGAGAGGCTAGCAATGGTGGAAGGGTGAGAGTGCGTATAATCCATGGACTCAACATTAGTCATAAGAACTCATATACTTATTGCAAAAATTTACGAGTCATCAAAACAAAGCAATCAACGCATGCTCCTAGGGGGAGGTTGGTAGGAGTTAACCATCGCGCGCCCCCGACCTCCACACAAAGGATGACACTCTACAAATACCTCATGCTCTAACTTCATCACATAGCGGTTCACCATACGTGCATGCTACGAGAATCACTAACTTTAACACAAGTATTTCTCAATTTCATAATAACTCCACTAGCATGACTCTAATATCACTATCCTCATATCTCAAAACAATTATCAAGCATCCAACTTCTCATCATATTCAATGCACTTTATATGGAAGTTTTTACTACATTCATCTTGGATGCCTATCATGTGAAGGCTAGTTTTATAGCCAAAGTACATTACCATGCTGTTCTAATAGACTCTCACAAGGATATAAGTGAAGCATGAGAGATCAACAATTTCTAGGCCATATTTATCTCTCTCAAAAAGGTGTGTCCAGCAAGGATGATTGTGGCAAACTAACAAGCAAAGACTCAAAATGATACATGATGCTCCATGTAAAACACATATCATGTGGTGAATAAAAATATAGTCCCAAGTATAGTTACCGATAGATGAAGACGAAAGAGGGGATGCCTTCTCGGGGCATCCCCAAGCTTAGGCTTTTGGTTGTCCTTAAATTTTACCTTGGGGTGCCTTGGGCATCCCCAATCTTAGGCTCTTGCCACTCTTTGTTCCATAGTCCATCAAAGCAATACTCAATACTTGAAAACTTCACAACACAAAACTTAGACAAAAATCTCGTGAGCTCCGTTAGTATAAGAAAACAAACCACCACTCAAAGGTACTGTAATGAACTCATTCTTTGTTTATATTGGTGTTAAACCTACTGTATTCCAACTCCTCTATGATTCATACTCCCCACTACTACTCATAGATTCATCAAAACAAGCAAACAACACACGAAAAACAGAACAATCTGTAGTAATCTGTAACTTTTGCATACTTCTGTAACTCCAAAAAAATTGAAATAAATTGTCAAACATGAGGAATTTGTCTATTAATCATCTGCAAAAAGAATCAACTAAATAGCACGTTCCAGTAAAATATGGTGACTATTCTAGCGAGCACTAATGATTCTGTTTTTCGCAGCAAGATCATATAAACTTCACACAAGTCTTCCCAAAGATTCTACTTGGCACAAACACTAATTAAAACACAAAACCACATCTAAACAGAAGCTAGATGCAATATTTATTCCTAAACATAAGCAAAAACAAAAACTATAAAATTGGGTTGCCTCCCAAGTCCCAACAAGCTCTATCGTTTAACGCCCCTAGCTAGGCACGTTACAAAGATAGATCTACGTATTCCCATCTTTGGAAGGCAATTCTTTAATTAAGCACGTGTGATTCTTAGGATCTTCTTTATTCCTATTGATAATCAAAATTTTGGGCAAGAAATTCATTCGTGTTAAAAGGTTCTCTTGCAAAAGTAAGAAAATTAGGATGAACACTTATAGATTTAAGATACACAATTCCTTTACTAGATTGTTCCCCCCTGTTTTTAGGAACATACATGAACTTAAAAAATTTAGTGGTAGAAGGATTTGAAATAGTTTTCATAGCAGAAAGAGCAGAACCCACATTAGTAATGATATCCTCAAGTTTATCGATTCTAGTGGAATCTTGATCTAATTTTTCTTTAACTATGGGTTCCTTTTCTTAAAAAAAAATCAGAATAACTCCTACCTTGGATCCATATTGTGTAATTTCATGGTGGATCTTTCTATCCAAATTCTCTACCAACTCTACCGTAGCAACTTTGTTTTCAATGATTTCTAGCCTTTGCATAACATGTTCCAGAGTTACAACAGTCCCATTAACCATAAGAGGTGGTGAGCCAAATAATTTAGTCATGGCTTTATAAGAATCAAAAGTATGGCTACCCAAGAAATTCCCTCCGGTAATGGTATCTAAAATATATCTATTCTACGGAGTTATGCCAACATAAATATTGCGAAGAAGCACAGAAGTGGAAAGCTTCCTAGTAGATCAATTTTGAGCATTGCAAATTCTATACCAGGCATCTTTTAAGTTTTCTTCCTCCCTTTGTTTAAAATTAAGAACCTCACTCTCGGGAGTATTGATAATGATAGGTGTGCTAGACATGATGACAAGCAAGCAATCTAACACACAAGCAAACAAGAAGCAAGCGAACGGTAAACACACGGCAAAAAGAAGGGCAAATTAAATGTCAAGGGTGAAGTGGGGGAGAGGAAAACGAGAGGCAAATAAATGTAATGCGAAGGATAAGGGTTTGTGATAGGTACTTGGTATATGAATTTTGCGTAAGCTTCCCCGGCAACGGCGCCAGAAATTCTTCATGCTACTTCTCGAGCTTGCGTTGTATTCCCTCGAAGAGGAAAGGGTGATGCAGCACAGTAGCGTAAGTATTTCCCTCAGTTTTTGAGAACCAAGGTATCAATCTAGTAGGAGACCATGCGCGAGTCCCTCGCACATGCACAAACAAATAAGAACTTCGTAGCCAACGCGATAAGGGGTTGTCAATCCCTTTACGGCCACTTACGAAAGTGAGATCTGATAGAGATGATAGTTTTATATTTTTGGATATAATAATAGAAAGTAAAAATGGAAAAGTAAAGTAGATTGTAGATTGATATGTTGAGAATAGACCCGGGGGCCATAGGTTTCTCTAGTGTCTTCTCTCATGATAGCATAATTCTACGGTGGGTGAACGAATTACTATCGAGCAATTGATAGAAAAGCGAATAATTATGAGAATATCTAGGCATGATCATTATATATAGGCATCACGTCCGAGACAAGTAGACCGAAACGATTCTGCATCTACTACTATTACTCCACACATCGACCGCTATCCAGCATGCATCTAGAGTATTAAGTTCATAAGAACAGAGTAACGCCTTAAGCAAGAAGACATTATGTAGAGGGATAAACTCAAATAACATGATATAAACCCCATATTTTTATCCTCGATGGTAACAATACAATACGTGCCTTGCTGCCCCTACTGTCACTGCGAAAGGACACCGCAAGATTGAACCCAAAGCCAAGCACTTCTCCCATTGCAAGAACTATAGATCTAGTAGGCCAAACCAAACCAATAATTCGAAGAGACTTGCAAGGATATTATAATCATACATAAATGAGTTCAGAAAAGAACCAAATATTTCTCATAGATAATCTTGATCATAAACCCACAATTCATTGGATCTCGACAAACACACCGCAAAAAGTGATTACATCGAATAGATCTCCTCGAAGACCGAGGAGAACTTGGTATTGAGATCCAAAGAGAGAGAAGAAGCCATCTAGGTACTAACTATGGACCCGAAGGTCTATGGTAAACTACTCACAACTCATGGCGAGGCGACGATGATGATGTAGAAGCACTCCGTGGTAGATCCCCCCTCCGGCGGAGCTCTGGAACAGGCCCCAAGATGGGATCTCACGGGAACAGAAGGTTGCGGTGGTGGAACTAGGGTTTTTTCTCCTTCCCTGATGGTTTCGAGGTACGTAGGTATATATAGGAGGAAGGAGGGCACCGGGGGCCAGACGTGGGCCCACGAGGCAGGGGGCGCACCCTGTAGGGGGTGGGGCGCCCCCACCCCCGTGGACGCCACGTCAGCCCTATTCCGTGGTTCTCAAGTCTCCCGTGCGTATTTTGTTCCAAAAATATCTCTCCCAAAGTTTCATTCCGTTTGGACTCCGTTTGATATTCCTTTTCTGTAAAACCCAGAAATAGGCAAAAAAACAGCAATCTGGACTGGGCCTTTGGGTTAATAGGTTAGTCCAAAAATAATATAAAAGTGTATAACAAAGGCCATTAAACATCCAAAACATCATAAATAATAGCATGGAACAATAAAAAATTATAGATACGTTGGAGACGTATCACACCGCCAAAAGAACGGGAGGAAAATTTATTCTCACAAAACTATGATGATCACTAGGCGTTAGCGAAGAACACAAAGGTCTTGAAGATCCGAGGTCCCCCCACCTCTCCGCGCCAAGATGGCAGCCGAAAGCGGGGGGGGGGGCTAAAATTTCTAGATGGTGGCGGCACGAGAACGGGAGATCCTAAGGGCAACTCCAACACACGACCCCAAACAGATGTCTGTTCAGTCCGCTTTCGTCTGTTTGGGGGTGGCAATGGGGCCGCTTCTAATACGTCTCCAACGTATCTATAATTTTTTTATTGTTCCATGCTATTATATTATCAACCTTGGATGTTCTATATGCATTATTATGCCGTTTTATATCATTTTTTGGGACTAACCTATTAACCTAATGCCAAGTGTCAGTTGTTAGTTTTTTCCCTTGTTTTTGTCTTTACAAAAAATCAATACCAAACAGAGTCCAAATGGAACAAAAATTTTGACGATTTTTCTTGGACCACAAGACACACAGGAAGCTTCGGGAGGAGGCCTGGAGGGCCACGAAGTGGCCACAAGCTCACAGGGCGTGCCCCAAGGTTTGTGGGCCCCATAGGAGTCCTCCAACCCTAATTCTTCTTTAAATACCCAAAAAATTCCCGAAGACCAAAGGGCACACCAAAAATACTTTTCCGCCGCCGCTATTTTTTGTCTTAGTGAGATCTCATTTGGGGACCTTTTCCGGTACTCTGCCAGAGGGGCATTCGATCACGGAGGGCTTCTACATCAACCTTGAAGCCCTTCCGATGATATGTGAGTAGTTTACCACAAACCTACGTGTACATAGCTAGTAGCTAGATACCTTCTTCTCTCTCTTTGATCTTCAATACAATATTCTCCTTGATGTTCTTGGAGATCCATTCGATGCAATCTTCTTTTGCAGTGTGTTTGTTGAGATCGATGAGTTGTGGGTTTATGATTAGACTATCTATGAATATTATGAAGTCTTATTTGAACTCTTTTATGCACGATTTACATAGCATTGTATTTCTCTTTGATCTATTGATTTGGTTTGGCCAACTAGATTGACTTTTCTTGCAATGGGAGAGGTGCTTTGTAATGGGTTCAATCTTGCGGTGCTCAATCCCAGTGACAAAAAGGGAGATGACACGTATTTGTATTGTTGCCAGTAAGGATAAAAAGATGGGGTTTACTCGTATTGATTAGATCTATCCATCTACATCATGTCATCTTGCATAAGGTGTTACTCCGTTCTTGTTAACTTAATACACTAAATGCATGCTGGATAGCGGTCGATATGTGGAGTTATAGTACTAGATGCAGGCATGGGTCTACTTGTCTTGAACGTGAAGCCTATATACATGATCATTGCCTTGGATATCATCATAATTATTCACTTTTCTATCAATTGCTCAACAGTAATTTGTTCACCCACCGTATGCTTTCTTCGAGAGAGAAGCCTCTAGTGAAAACTATGGCCCTGGGGTCTATATTTTATCATATTGTTTTCAGATCTATAAAACCAAAAAGACAAAAATACCTTGTTGGAATTTATCTATCTTTATTTTATTTTTCTCTTTTATTTATTTTTTATATCTATCACTATCAGATCTCATCCTTGCAAGTAACTGTGAAGGGATTGACAATCCATTTATCCCGTTGGGTGCAAGTATTTGTTTGTTTGTGTAGGTGCAACTTGGGGACTTGTGTGTTCCTCCTACTGGATTGATACATTGGTTCTTAACCGAGAGAAATACTTATCTCTACTTTGCTGCATCACCATTTCCTCTTCAAGGGAAAAACAAACGCAAGCTCAAGAAGTAGCAGCGTCCGCCCGGATTTGTGGATGCGCCGGCCGTGCGCCCAACACGAGGCCGCATCTCATCCGCATACATTTTTCGCAACACATTTCTTATTATTTTCATCATCGATTTTTTGATACACTGGAGTACATCACAAATCTTGACTAGAATAGCAAGACCAAAGAAAACAAGAACCACAAAAAGACATTTTAAAAGATATCCAACTTCCATAACTGATCCCGCAAGTTGGATTGGTGCCTTCTCGAGGCCTTCATGGTTGATCCGTGGAGTCCCGTTCTTGCATGTTTCTTTCTTCATCGAGTCTAAAGAAATAGGCATTGCTTCTTCACATCTGCTCTCATCTCTAGCCTCTATTCTAGCAACAAGTGCATGGGCATTTAGCAAATTTTGCTCTATCAATGGATCGACGCATTCTTCTTCCCAATACCAAAAATTGCATCCATCCTACACAATAAATATTTGAGTGTAAGCAAAATGAGCTGAATCCAGGAGCACAATCGAAGCTAAACTAGCACGTACACCATCAATTTTGCATTTGACGAACACCCATCCGGAATGTTCCGGCATTATAGACACGCGGCGTAAGACCTTTCATGGACAGTTGTCCCATTTTATGAGCGACAACGGTGCGCTAACAAGACTTTGGGCCAACACCGAGCCCGGACGACGATCGTTGGTGTATTTGTGGGTGAACCAGCGACGGGTAGATCCAAGCGGCTAGAGGTCGAGTCAATACCAGCATGCGGCCTGGGGGCATTGGCGGGACTATGCGGCCCGGTACCCGGCCAGTCCATGGCACGGCGTGGCCTCCGACAGCTGGGGTGAGCTCAAATCCGGCCGAATTCATTCTAAATCCGGCTGTCGGATGTGCTGAAATCAGGCGGTCAGGGTTGGACAGCTCGAGGCGTCGAGAAAACGAGGGCTGTGACAAGGGAAGGGGGCGGGCTCGCGGCCTTGCTGGACAGCGCACGGCCGAGAAAAATAGCTGCGGCGGTCGCTTAGGGACGAGACAGGAGTGTGTGTGTGTGGGGGGTTGCGGCTGGAGAGGGGGAGGAGGAATAAAAAAAGGGCGAATAGCTGCGACGGGCGGAGTGTGTGTTGGAGACTTGGAGTTGGCCTAAGCAACAAAATGTGGGTTTAAGTGAACTGGACGGGCCTTACATTCTCCCAATCGGGCCCAACAACTTGTACAGGATTAAGTGGTATTGCGGCGAGACCGCGAGAGGTAAAAGACGGACTCTCCTGCAATACCCACTCCACCGCCGCCGCCGCCGCCGACGCGATGCTGCTCTTCCACAAGCAACTCCTCTCGCTCCGTCTCCCCGCCTCACCCGTGATCTTCTCTCTCCGTCGGGCCCTCTTATCCACCTCGGCGGCCACCGACGCCCCGCCGGCCCCCTTCGCCGTCGACGACTACCTCGTCACCACCTGCGGCCTAACGCCGGAGCAAGCCCTCAAGGCCGCCAAGCACGTCTCCCACTGCAAGTCCACCTCCAACGCCGACTCCGTCCTCGCCTACCTCGCCGGCCCCACGCTCCGCCTCTCCAAGGCCGACATCGCCCACGTCGTCGCCCGCGACCCGCGGATCCTCAACTGCAGCGTCGACAACACCCTCAAGGCCCGCGTCGCCACCTTACGCGGCTATGGCCTCTCGGAAGACCACGTGCGGGCCTTCCTCCGCATGGCCTCCGGCGTCTTCCGCTCCATCAGCATCCAGGAGAAGCTCGGGTTCTGGTTGCCCTTCCTCGGGTCGCCGGAGAAATTCATCCGCATCCTCAAGCGCAACTACTACCTCCTCACCTCGGACCTCGAGCGGGTGGTCAAGCCGAACATCGCGGTGCTACTGGAGAGTGGGGTAACTGCCGACGACATTGCCAAGATGTGCGTGCCCAACTCGAGACTGCTCACCAGCAGCCCCAAGACCGTAATGTCCATCCTGGAGCGCGCTGATAAGCTCGGCGTGCCTCGCGGTTCACTTATGTTCAGGCAGGCAGTGACCACGACGACGGCCCTTGGGGCCGAGACAATGGCAGCCAAGCTCAAGCTCTTCGAGGAGATCCTCGGGTGGTCCGAGGCCGAGGTGGCCAAGGTGGTGAGGATGAACCCAACGGTGCTGAGGATCTCTGTGGAGAAGCTTCGCCGTGCTAAGGAGTTTCTGACCAAGGTGGTCGGTGTTGACACTAGGTACATCCTTTCCAGGCCCTCAATCCTGATGTACAGCCTGAAGTGCCGACTGGTTCCTCGGCATTATGTGATGAAGGCGCTCCAGGAGAAAGGTTTGATTCAGAAAGATCAGAGCTTCTACACGATGGTCACGCCTAGTGTGAAGACGTTTCAGCGCAGGCATATAGATGCTCATAGGCATGTTCTTCCAGGCCTTGCTGAAGCCTACGCAGCTGCTTGCAAAGGGAAACTGCCAGCTGAAGTTGCGGTATGAAGGATCCTGCTGTAGGTTCGCATGTTCTGAATCTGCACTAACCATCTAAACGGCAGCAATGTTTCATTCTTATTACCGCATTCGGATACTCCAGATGTGTACTCTGCAACTTGCTCTGCTAGCACCTGAATTCTGAAGAAACTCCGCAATATTTCATCATGGTTTAAGTGTATCATATATCGGTTGCTAGAGTTGTGAGAAAGATTGTTGGCTCGTTGATTTTATCAGTTGAACATGAAAAACTCAATGTTACAGGTTTATATATTCACCTAATCACCATTGCAGTTTTTGCAGTCACTGCACGGGTGAGGGTGGGCTGTCCATCATACATTAATCTCAACATTTTCCATGGTCAGCCTTTTCCTTCTGTGAACCAGGAATTTGTCTCTTAGCATTTTCTTCAGCTAGATCAGTTAGAATTTAATAAATGTAACCATTGTATGAGTACTGCATTACTTGCTACGGTAATTTGAGATGGAACAGATCATCCACTAAGTTCGGTTTGACAACCAATGTGAGTGCTGAATTTGATGCGTTCTGTTCATTATGGTTGCTATGTTTTTGAGTTTTGACTTGTACTAAATCTTTGGGCTTATTTGAAACTCGGCTGCCTGAGAATTGACACTCTGGCTATGTCGATGCTGATGGTGTGAGCTGAAGCTCCTCATATGCCATAGCTGGTATGGTAAGTCGATAAGTTTCGCTGATCTGTTTACACATTTGAGATTGTTGCTTTGGAGTAGTCTGTCTTGGGAGAATCTTCGCAGTAGTCCGCGTCGGCCACCGTGGTGAAGATGCTTGGTGGACGGGGTTGATGGCAAAATGTGTTGATGCTGTTATATAACCACAACACAGGGGACGTTCTTCAGGGCGCTTGTACGGCTGCCTGGTGTTAAGGACGGGGAATCATTTTCTATAGTATCACAGTGTTCCTTGTTTTTACTGATCTACAACTGTAATCACATTTCACCATGAATTCAGATACTCCCATGGCGTACCCTGAAACTCGCTTTGCCAGCATCCTGATTATTGCAATCGTCTCTAGTCAGTGCACTTTTAAGTATTACCTTTCAGGGCATATCCAATGCGGCGCCGCAGAACGGACTCACTATTGGTCCGCGGATGAATGTATGACTTCTTTTCCAGCTAGGAGAACAATTGTGTTCAAAAAAGCTAGGAGAACAATTACTAGACCAATAAGGTTGAGTGAATGCTGCATGACCTGTTGATGTATGTTGAGATGAACTAGATCATTGACTGAAACTAAACAAGGGCGGAATCTGGTACGTTATGTTGATTGTTGCTCTGGTTCGACTAAAATTGTTTGGGCTGGTACTGAGAGCGTTATTTTGCCCCCGGGCTCTAGGGATCCTGGAATTAAAAAAAAATCAGAAAGATGTATTTACAAGTTAAAAATATTTTATCTTTTCTATGCATTCGTAAAATGCTACTCCCTCCGTAAACAAATATAAGAGCGTTTAGATCACTACTTTAGTGATCAAAACGCTCTTATATTAGTTTACAGAGGGAGTATTAAATAATATATGTTGATTTGTGGGCTAAAGAAAATTGTGGCCTAAAAACAACAAAAACTAAGTCCATTTTGGTCCATGTATTTGCTTTTTTATACACCATATATGAAAATATTTTTTGATGAAAATTCATACACATGTGCCAGACATCTGCATGCATATGTAATTTTTTTCAGTTTTTTGGGGGGTCTAAAGTTATTTTTACGCTTTTCCCAAAAGAAGGCTATTTGTATCCTGGGTACCAAAATTATCATTTCTTCGTCTAAACCTTGCTGCTTGAGAATTGTGATGTTCTAACCGAAGAAGTTGGAACATGTTTTCTTGGGGGCAACCGCCCTAAGACACAAAACGCTAAAAAGCCTACGCAGTTGCTTGCCAAGGGAAACTGCCAACTGAAGTTGCGGTATGAAGGATCCTGATGTAGGTTCACATGTTGTGAATCTTCACTAACCAAGCCGAGTAAATGGCAGCAATGTTTCAGTTTTATTACGGCATTCAAATACTCCTGATGTGTACTCTGCAACTCGCTCTGCTAGCACCACAATTCTGAAGAAACTCGTTGTGCTACAGTACTAACTTATGATGCCCAGAGCTTGAGGCTACCATCTATCCAGCTAGGTTTGGATTCTGAAATGAAAGGTAACATGTTACAACTCTTGTAGGGGTTTGCAGGGACAACACAACTTTTGTATGTTTGTTTTGGAGTTGTATGTGCTTTCATCATGGTTTAAATGCATTATATATCGGTTGCTAGAATTGTGGGAAAAATTGTTGCCTCGTTGATTTCATCACTTGAACATGAAAGCCTCAATGTTACAGGTTTATATATTCACCTAATCACAATTGCAGTTTTGTAGTCATTGCATGGGTGAGGGTGCACTGTCCAAGTGTCCATCATACATATGGAGTAAATCTCAACCTTTTCCATGGTCAGCCTTTTCCTTCTCTGAACCAGGAAGTTGTCTCTGAGCATTTTCTTCATCTAGATGAGTTAGAATTTGATAAATGTAATCATTGTTTGAGTGCTGCATCACCTGTTACTGTAAATGGAGATGGAACAGATCATCCACTAAGTTTGGTTTGACAACCAATGCGAGTACTGAATTTGATGCATTATGTTAATGGTTGCTATGTTTTTGAGTTCGACTTGTACTAAATCTTTGGGTTTATTTGAACTCGACTGGCTGAGAATTGACACTCTCAGCATAGTTGGCCAAACGGGCTGTGCTAACTGGGCCGCCTCGGTAGCACACAGGAATGGCACGGCACGGCCCGTGCTAAACGGGCCAGGCCCGGCACGCGGCACGCCATGGGCCATGCCTGGGCCTGGAGGCTGGGCACGCGGGCCGGCACGGCACGACCCGTTTATTATTTTTATTTTTTCCAGATTTTTTATATATAAAACCTAAATTACACTCCAATAGGCCTAAAATACAACCCAATAGGCTAAAAAACAGGTGGCCCATCGTGCTAAATGTGCCATGGGCCGGCCGATTTAATTATCAGGCCGTGCCTGGGCCAAGGAGCACCGCCCGTGGGCCGGCACGACACGGACCGGCTATTAAACGTGCGACGGTGGGCTGGGCCGGCCCGGCCCGTTTGGACAGGTCTGACTCTCAGTAGATGCTTTGGAGGGAAGGATTGCTCAGTAAAGATGTGAGCTCCTGCACTGTGTGCTCGGTTGCCAGGGTTCATGGCAAATTGTGTCGATGCTGTTACATAACTACCACAGGGACAGTCTTCAGGGCGCTTGTAGGGCTCCTTGTTGTGAAGGACACCAAGTCATGTTCTTTGTATTCCAATTTCTGAATTGTTACCGACTCACAATTGTAATCACATTTCACCTCGAATTCAGATGCTGCCTGAGGCTTACCTCGAAACTCGCTTTTCCCAGCATCTGGAGGGCCTCTTTGATTCGCATGATTCTAAAAACATGAGAATAGAAAAATAATATAGGATTGAAATGTCATGCTCATCTCAATCTTACAGGATTTTGGATTGTTTGATTGCACCATAGGAAGAATAAATGATTCTTTTTAATAGGTTTGAGTGGATGCTAGAAATCTTATGGGAAATAGTACAAAAAAATCCTTAAGAAAATTCCTATAGGATTCAACCATATGAATCAAACAACCAACATAGGGAAAAGACCTAAGGATTCTAATCCTACAAAATTTCTATGAAAATCCTATGAATCAAAGGTGCCCCGATTATTGCAATCGTCTCTAGTCGGTGCACTTTTGAGTATACCCTTCTATGTTGCTAAAAAGATGAATGTGCTCAGACTTGCAGGTTTGTTTTTCAATTCTCTCACGGTGTCTACTTCGGTACACCCCCCTACTTGAATTGCATGCTTGACCCAGTTGAGTCTGGCTGGGCAAAAACAGCCAAAAAACCAACATTTGCGTGTTGTTTGGTTGCCCGCATTGCATCAGTGATCATTTTAGGTCCCGCTGTTTGACTGCCCGCATATGTGCTTAAGGGGTGAGCACATGCAAACCACAACTGTTTGGCTGCGTGCATGTATGTGTTCTGCTCACCCCTTTTAAATGTGGTGGCCTTGCCACCACATTAGCAGCACTTTATAGTAGGCAACACAAAAGATAACACTAGCAAGTAAATAGACATAAACACATCACAAAATAGGCATAAGAATAGCACATTAGTAGATAAGTTTAAGTAGCAGGCATCTCATGCCCCCGCACCACCCCAGGGTGCTGAACCCTGGGAAAAATATGGACAATTTACCATCACCTTAATGGCATAACGACAAGTTCAGAGTAACAACACAATAAATTCGAACATACTAACGATCTAGAGGGCGAGACTGATGTTGTCGATTAAGATGTGCCTCTGGCAGCGCACCCTGCACATGATGAAACTGATTATAGAGTGCGCTTTCAGACCAAGGCCGGAGATCCACATCACGAGGAGGTTGTCGGGGACGATCCTATGACGGCAACAGAAGTAGTTTCAGCCCTCTGGTCCCGAAAAGTCTGGTCCTGCACCCAGAACTCGCAGCACTTGTTTTTCGAGAGCCCGACGTCGCGAGGAGGCTTTGGCACCAGCCACTTCTTCATCACCGCCCTGAACTCGGACGGGATAATGAGCATGGCGATATCCTCCTAATATGTCTCCATCATATCTACTTTTCAAACACTTTTGCTCTTGTTTTGAACTCTAATTTACATGATTTGAATGAAACTAACCCGCACTAACATTGTTTTCAGCAAAACTACCATGGTGTTTTTTGTGTGCAGAAATAAAGTTCTTAGAATTAGACAAAACTTTTTGGAGATATTTATTAAATATATAAAAAATATTGGAGCCAAGACCCACTAGAGGGGGCCACCTGTTGCCCACAAGACAACAGGGCGCGACCACGCCACATGCGCGCCCAGTTGCCTTATGGGGCCCACGTGGCTCCGCTGTCCTAATCTCAAGCCTATAAATTTACTTTCCTCGAGAAAAAAATAAGAGAAGAAGTTTCATCGCGTTTTACGAGAGCCGCCGCCACCTCCCGTTCTTCACCGGGAGGCCAGATTTGGAGTCTGTTCGGGGCTCCAGAGAGGGGGATTCGTCGCCATCATCATCACCAATCTCATCATCAATTTCATGATGCTCACCACCGAGAGTGAGAAATTCATTTGTAGGCTTGCTGTACGGTGTTGGGGTTGGTTGACATTTATCATGTAATCGAATTAATTTGTTAGGGCTTGATCCCTAGTATCTACTATGCTTTGAGATCGATGTTACTATGACTTTGCTATGCTTAATGCTTGTCACTAGGGCCCAAGTGCCATGATTTCGGATATAAACCCTCTATGTTTTCATGAATATATTTGAGTTCTTGATCCTATCTGCTAGTTATATGCACTTGTTTATTGTTCTGATCCATAGACCCCATAGTGACAATTGTTTGGGATACTCTCTGGGGATGACTGTAATTCGAGGAGTTCATGTATTCACTATGTGTTAATGCTTTGTTCCGGTTCTCTATTGAAAGGAGTCCTTAATATCATTTAGTTTTCTTATGGACCCTGCTACCACGGGAGGGTAGGGCAAAAGATGTCATGCAAGTTCTTATTATAAGCACGCATGACTATATACAGAATACATGCCAACATTACATTGACGAATTGGAGCTATTGTGTATCGCTATAGGTTGTGCCTGTTATATGATGAATATCATCCAACACAAAGTATCCATCATTTATCCAATGCCTACACTTTTTAATATATTGATCATTGCTAAGTTAATATTGTTGTTGCTGCTCTTACAATCACTACAAAACTGCTACTGCTACTGTTACCGTTGCTATTGCTATCAATTTATCATACTATTGTGCTACTGACCACATTGCAGCAGATATTTAGTTCTCTAGGTGTGGTAAAATTGACAACTCAACTGCTAATACTACTTATATATATTCTTTGGCTACCCTTATGCCGAATCAATATATTTGGGTGAAATACTACCCCGAGAACTGTTGCGATCTCCTATACTTGCGGGTTATCACCTCCTTGTACTTGATCTGGAGGTAGAAGCGTAGCGGCTCTCGCCCCCTCCTCATGGCTGATCCTTGACATGCTTCCATGGCCAGTGATGGCCCTGCCAGGGAGGTTCACCCTCTTGAGCCAACGGGTCGTCGTGATCAGGTCCTTGGCACCAACCACCACCTGCGCTCCTTTAGTGGCTACGTCCCACTCCGTCTTCACAATCTTGTCCCTCAAGGACGACGTATGTTAGTAATAGAGCATTATTAGATCATTGCATCGATTAGTGGCCATTGAAAGTGCAAGACCGCGTCCAGATTCTGCTAATTACTACCCCTTTGTCTAATCTTTTTCCTTGGCGGAGAAAGCTTGGCTCGTACGTCCAATGAAGGGCTGAGAGGTGGAGGAGTGCAGAGGAGGGCGACGCGGATTGGACCTAGATGAGAAAGGCGAGCCCGAGCCGTTGGGCGGAGACGACAAGGAGAAAAGCACGTGAGATGGAGGTGGTTGTGCTTGATGTGAACGGTCACTACATCACTGGGGCTCCACGAATTAATTAATGATTTGATTTTTTATCATCATAACTTATTAGCTGAAAGGGTATGTTATAATCTCCGTTGTTTATTCAGTTATGCGTGATGTACCGAAACGGAGGTGCTAAACCCCGAACCAAAAAGCGATAGTTTGATGCTATTCACTCGCATTTGCCGAGATGCTCCGCCTCCACCACCTCCCCATCTCCACCGCCACCGCCTTAGTCGCATCCCCCGCCCAGTTCGTCGTCGAGGACTACCTCATCGCCACCCACGGCTGTTGGGGATACACATAACAGGTAGGCCCACAAAGGGTCGAAATATCATAAAGCATGGGGTCCACACAACATGTGGGTCTAGATAAATTTCATATAGACATACTATCCACTCGGACAAGCAATGTACTATCCACTCGGACAAGCAGCATACCATCCACTCGGATGATATTCGACCACTCGGTCGTACAACTCACTCGGATATGCGAACATCAACAGTCGACAAGGCACTTGAAGCATCACCTTAGTAATAGGCTGACATTATGGCATCAATGCCCACTTTGTAACATAGGAGATGAGGGGGTGGCGCACTCTATATAAGCCACCCCCACCACTAGACTAGACATGCGCTCATTCTTCTTCTCTCTCTCGTCATTGGTCTCAGGACTTGGCTCAGACATGAGGATCCGTTCCTCCCTCTCACGTATTGTAATCTCCGGATACATACTCAGATAAAACAAAGCCTCTCCGGAGCACGAGATGTAGGGTTGTTATCTCCATCGCGAGAGGCCCGAACTCGCTAAAACCACCGTGTCACCCATATGCATCTCGATAGATCATGCTCCTTTACCCTATACCTTATTATTGTCAGAATCATTCCCATGACAGTTGGCGCCCATCGTGGGGCATGGCATATATCGAGCCATGATGCAGATGGTTATTTCTTCTACCACCAGCGACACATCGATTCCTGCTGGTACCCTCTATTCGGTTTGATCTTCATGTTTCAACACGTTTTATATACTGTTCATTTGCACTATGAGAAAAGCATCGCAAACACAAGGAAAGCGTACATCCATCCAAGCACGTACAAGGAGAGATATCGGCCTTCAGGTTGGCTAGCCTCCCATCCGCATGAGCTGATCACTTGAATCGATGCGAAAGCAGGAAACCGATTGCGCCTCCACGGACGACCACCAGCGCAATCCGCCTCGTTGTTGTCTTCGACCTCGGCACCGCCGACTGCGCCTCCGCGCGCAGCCACCAGCGGCGTCCGCGTCATCATCGTCTCCAACCTCGTCGTTGAGCCGCACACACGTCCGTCGTTGCCGTTCGCCTCGCCATCGACTTCGGCCTCGTGTTCTCGGCTGCTCGCCGACGACCTCCGCGGTGGCGGCACAGGCACGCAATGTTCCTGCCTCCGGTCCAGTCGCCTGCGGCGGTCTCCGTGGTTTAGGCGCACTTCGGTGGCGACTTACGAAACAGCCTCGAACGACGACCCTCAAGCGACGGCCATTCGGGATTGAAGGAATAAGTTCCTGGTAAGTGGATGCATAACACATGCCACCTAATGAAGCGATAACTGCATGAAGGAAAAAAGGAATGGAAGGACAACTCCCACACGTACGCAGGTAACGCGGCTCCACCAGCAATCATTAAGTGCATGCCTAATTAACATCGGTCTCATAACTTTTTGATGAACAGGAGGGCAGGAAAAGAAGGTGTAGTTGCAGTGAAGGCGGATATGAGTAAAGCTTATGACTGCGTGGAGTGGAACTTCTTGAGGGCTATGCTTGTCAAACTTGGCTTTGGATCACGTTGGATTGATTTAGTAATGAATTGTGTCACTATGGTCAGATACCAGATCAAGATTAACGAAGGACTAACGACTCAGTTTTCCCCATCCCGAGGCTTCCAGCAAGGAGATCCAATATCACCATACTTGTTTGTCATTTGCGCGGAGGGGCTATCATCTCTGCTTAATGACGCCGAAGCCGCAGGCAAGGTGAGCGGAGTTAAGATCTACCGGACGGCACCGGTCGTCTCCCATCTACTGTTTGCCGATGACTCTATGCTTCTGCTCAAGGCCAAGCAAGAGGAAGCCCAAGCACTAAGGGACATCTTGGACCTTTACGAAAACTGCTCCAGACAGTGTATTAACTTGGAGAAATCAGCATTTATGTTTAGTCCAAACACGGGGAGTGAGGTAAGAGCTGCTGTGAAAGACGCCCTTTAGATTCAGAGTGAAACTTGGAATGACAAGTACTTGGGGCTGCCGGTGCATGTTGGTAAGTTGAGGAAGAAGGCGTTTGCGTTCATCAAAGGGGCTATGGTGGGCAGAGTATATGGGTGGAAAGAGAAGCTGATAGCTAAACCAGGAAAGGAGGCACTGGTCACCATGGTAGCACAAGCCATTCCAACATTTGCTATGTCGTGCTTTTACCTCACTAAGTCCTTTTGTGAGGAGCTCAATTCTCTCATAGTCAATTACTGGTGGAGCCAGCAAGACAAAGAGAACAGCACCCACTGGATAGGTTGGAAGAAACTCACTTTACCCAAGGCACAGGGGGGTCTTGGCTTCCGTGATATGCATGGGTTTAATCTGGCTATGCTGTCGAGGCAGATATGGAGGCTCATCCAATCACCAGACTCCTTATGTGCCCGTATACTGAAAGCTCGTTACTTCCCGAACGGTTCTTTGCTGTATGCAAACCCTAGAGAGGGCATTTCATATTCATGGAGAAGCTTGCTTCATGGATTAGATCTTTTTCGAGAGGGATATATTTGGAGGATAGGAGATGGGACAGGAGTAAAAATCTGGAACGACCCGTGGTTACCTCGCCCGTGGTCTCGGGGTGTGATTACACCGCGTGGACAGAGCCTGTTGGAGTGGGTCAGCGACATTATTGATCCGGCTACCGGCAACTGGGACGAACAGCTTGTACGGGATACCTTCTGGATAGATGATGCAAACCATATTCTGCAAATTTCGCCGAGGGAGAGTGCTCAGGACTTTATTGCTTGGCACTATGACACGAGGGGCATGCATTCTGTAAAGAGTGAATATAAGCTACAAGTACAGATTGAGAGAACAAGGGAGGATGGAGGTGCAGGCGGGAGTTCAACCAGTCCGGGAAATCTGAATGAGGTCAAGGATGATTCATGAAAAAGGCTTTGGAAGTTGCCGTGTCCCCGCAATATCCAGATGTTCGCTTGGAGATTGAAACACGACTCCCTAGCTCTACATACAAATGTTGCACAAAGAGGAATTCCGATTACTGATACTAAATGTCTCTTCTATGCGCGTGCTGCCGAGGACGGAGCTCACCTGTTCATCAAGTGCAAAGCGGTGAAAGGTGTGTGGCGGGAGCTCGCACTCGAAGGAGAACGTGAGCAGCTGGAGAGGATTGGGTCCGTGCACGCAATGCTTGATCTTTTGTGGGGGTTAGATGAGAAAAAGCATCTCCAAATCCTCACCTTTTGGTGGCTATGGTGGTATAATAGAAACAAGCTGAGATAGGGTAAGCTGCCGCTGACATCTGAAGTGATTGCTCGACAGACGAGGGCCAATGTGCTCGAGTACTGGGAGATCTTCTGACAGCCTACAGGCAAACCTCAGCCGGACAAGTGGAGGCCACCGGCGGGTGCAGGGTACAAAATCAATGTTGATGGATCCTTTGTGCCGGGTGAACTCCATGCAGGCTGGGGCGTCGCGGTGAGAACGAAGGATGTAACTCTGATGTGCGCTCGGGCCGGCAGACAGGAGCATGTCACCAATGCTTTCGTCGCGGAGACTTTTTCCATGTCACACGCGATCACCACGACAGCGGACCTCGGCATCGTTCGCCTCGAGCTGGAAACGGACTCGCAACTTCTGGCTGAAGCTCTGGATCTGCAAAGAGTGGACTCCTCGGCATATGCAGCTGTCATCGAGGACATGAAGTATCAGCTTAAACTTTGATTCTCCAAAGTTACAATCACTGTTTGTAGATGCTCTGCGAACTCCGTAGCCCACGAACTTGCCACTATCGGCCGTAGTTGTGACCCCAACCATTTCATGGAATGGGAGTCAGATGTACCTGCCTAAGTGGGCGTCTATGCATTAGGCGATATGCCTAAGCTCAATTAAGTAATAAAGCTTTGCGGTGCTCCAAAAAAACGTCGGTCTCATAACTCCGTCAAGGATGGATCTACCTCGTTAAGGTAACCACCTCATTAAGCGGCCAATTAGGCATCTGTTACCTAATTACGGTGATTGACGCCCCCGCCTTTCCCGCAAATTAATGGCTTAATTGCTTACCTTTCAGTTTCCACACCGATTAATCTGTGCATGCATGCACGGCTATCCGTGGTCTTTGTTGGGAAACTGGGCCACCTCGGGGGGTGGCGGCGGCTGCGTGCGATGCGCACGGGCCGGCCCCTCCCAGTCCCACACTTTAGGTTAAGTGGATACTTATCCCTTTGTCCCATACCCTTATATAAAGAGACGAGGAGCAATCATTGTAGTCCCTGATCATTGATTAATAAAGCTAGTCTCCTCATATTTCTGTGTCAATCTACTTTCGCTTGTTCGACTACTTCGTCTACGACGCTCGCTCCCGCTCCGCAACCTCGGACCGGACTCGCCGGCGGAGTTGCGGAACACGTTATCAGCACGCTTTGCTCCACCAACTCTCCATCAAGCCTGCATCAATCAGGATTTCGTCGTTCACGCGGAGGTATAAGATCCGATCTCCACTTTTGCAAAAATGGATTCCTCTCGTTACTGCGATTCCATTTTTGCGATTAGTTTAATTTTTGGATATATCTACCTATGGTGTGGATTTCTCTCCCGAGAACTGGCTGACGAATACGTCGCCGACCAACATCGATGTTCTTGGATCACGAGAGACTTGTTGACTACACTATACGGGAGTCGGTACAAATCGTGATCCAGATGATCACGGTACCGCCGCAACGCACCTGCTGTGCCACGCGCCGTCGATGTTCCCGACGAACACGACGATGCGTTTGAGATCCCGACACCGACGACGCCGTGCCCGCTGCACGCTCGTGCCACCGCCCTGGCCACTGGTCCCCGCTGCCCAGGTTCGTGGCCGCCACCGCCATGCGCCCAGATGGCCGTGGCTGCCGCCACCGTTCATGCGCTGGCCCGGCCGCCGCCACCGACGTGAACCGCGGCCGCAGCCGCCGCGAGTCGGCGCGCTGGCCAGCCCGGCCGCGCCGTGCGGGCGTGCGTGCGCTCTGTGGCCGCCGCCGCCGTGCGCTCTGTGGCCGCCACCGCCGTGCGCTTTGTGGCCGCTGCCGCAAGCCGTGGCCGTTGCCGCCGCTCCGTGCGCGCGCTGGCCAGGCCCGGCCGCGCCCTGTGTCCGTTCGGCTGCGCCACCTCCGGCGCGAGTGCGCGCGCTGGCCGCGCCGCGTGTGTGCGCGTGCTGTCCCGGCCTGGCCGCCGTCGCCGCGAGCCGTCCTGGCATGGCCGCCGCCGCCGCCGCGTGCCATGCTGGCCGCTGACTGCTACAGCAGCCACCGCTGCCCTGCCCATCGGGCGCTAGGGAACCCTAGCGCGCCCCGGGTGGGCTGGCCAGGCGCTGGCGGCTGGGCCCGGACGGGCCGCGGCCGTGGGGCACTCGCCCATATAAAAAAAGGGTGGCGCTGGCTGTAGCGCGGGATATTTGCAATTTAGCCCCTGCTGTTCTCTGTTTTTATGCGTAATATATTCCTGCTGTAATATTTCGCGTATAAGCCCCTGGAACTGCCCGTTTTCACTGAAAATGCGTTTTTGGGCTTAAAAATGCCTCGGGAATTCATTTTTTGGGCTATTTTTTACGTACTAGATGCGCTTAACATGCTATCTTTTGTAACATGGTATTATTGTATGATTTTACTGCTATAGATTAATTGTTTAACACTCTTAATCATTTAGTAAGTCATATAATAGCATGTTTTAAATATTGGAACGTCATTTTATTGAATAAGTTTATCAACATCGCATTTATGCAAAAGATTACCTGCTGTAACTCATGATTTTTGCATAAATTGCAGATGGTCGGAATCGTTAACAAGGAGTTTGCTGAGTTGGCCCAGACTGGGCTGAACTACCTGTCATGGGCCTCGGACTACGAGACCTTTCTCCAGGGCAAAAGCCTCCTGAGGGCGATCGGTAAGGGGACCCAGCTGGCCCCCACTGATCCCAAGTTTGAACCTGAGAATGCGCAGGCTCTGCATTTTCTCCGTCATCACCTGTCACCTACTCCGAAAGATGAGTATATGGCTGAGCGGAGTGCTTCTGGCCTTTGGACCGCTCTTCAGCAGCGGTTTGAATGGCTGAAGTACACTGTAAAGCCACGTGTAGAGGCAGAGTGGATCCGTCTGAGGTTTGCGGACTTCAAGATGGTTGGGGAGTACAATTCGGCTCTGCACCGGATCTGTACGACTCTTCGGTTGTGTGGTACTGAGATTACCGACACCCAGAAGATTGAGAAAACCCTATCCACTTTCCACCCTGACACGGTCCAGTCCTCACGGAACTACCACTAGGGCAACTACACGAGGTATTCAGAGTTGATTGACGTCCTCCAGGTGGCAGAGGCACAGGACGATGTTCTGAAAAAGAACTTTGTCGCGCAACCACTATGGGGAAGTTCTCGCCAGGAGGTGAACGCTCTCAAAGTCCGCAAGCCTCAACAGAAGAAGAGGGGCCGCAAGGGCAAGAAGAAGGGCTCTCGACCCTCCGCTCCGGCTAAGCAGCAAAAGCCGGGCAAGGGAGGGCAGAGGCCTCATGACTGTTTCCGCTGTGGCTCGGTGGAGCATTTCTCCCGCCAGTGTCGCGCACCATAGGAGGTCTTGGATGCATACAAGGCTCGGAAGGCACGTGATACGCACCTCGCCTTGGTTCAGGGGGGAGCACCACCGGTGCCCATGGAGGCACCCGTGATGATCCCTACGCCGACCCCTGCGCCCATAGTTGTGACCCCGCATGTGCCCATAGCGGCGGCTTTGGCGGTCTCTAATGACGCCAACGTTGCCATGGAGATTGAGCACATGGTCGCCCCTACGGCACCGCCATTGGACATTGATGCTGTCGCCAAGATGATCTCTAACGACGACGGGATCGCCAGTATGGAGATCTAGGCTGAGATCAATGGCCTCTTTGCCGAGTCTACTTAGCTTCCCTTGTTAGTCCTCAGGATTCCGTGATTTGATACAATATATTCGAATAAATTCGATTTGGTTGTAAGCTCTATGAGAGCACAAACTTATTCTTTATTTTGGCGATTGGATGACATTTATCCCATTCATTTATTCCATTATTTATTCATGATAGTATGTTATGTTCTGAAATGTGTGCATTTATTATTAATGTAGCGTCTTCCTCATTACATTAATTAGATGTCATATCTTAGAACGCGTGTAGCGCCCGAATGGAGGAAACATGCCTTGCCGATAGCGCAACCACACATACCATTTTACGAGAAACTAAGTACTTTGAGTCTATTAAAAAATCTCCGGGAAGTATTATGACAATCGACAGCTGCGGTTCGAACATAGTTGGCTCCGGACGAGCTACTATCATACTTCCTATGGGAACAACTTTGATCATTAATGAAGCGTTGTTGTTCCCGGAGTCGACTCGTACTCTTTTGAGCTTTAGAGACCTCCGCGCCAATGGTCTTCATATTGAGACCGATGACGAGAACGGAAGGAGTGCCTACTCATCACAAAGCGGGATGCAAATGGTAAACATGTTATCGAAAGGCTTCCTTCGTTCGACACAGGGCTATACTACACTAAAATAGTAGCATCGCCCGTGTACACTACCCTCAAGACTGTTTTTAGAAGCTCTGAACTCTTCTGCCTCTGGCACGATAGGTTAAGCCACCCCGGACTTACGATGATGAGAAATATAATTAACAACTCGCATGGTCATAATGTTAATGTGAAGAACTTCCCGAATCCCGATGATCTCGTATGCTCTGCATGCGCCACGGGGAAGTTAGTCATTAGGCCATCGCCCCTCAAGGTGAGGGATGAAATCCCCGCGTTCTTGGAACGTATCCAAGGGGACATATGCGGTCCAATTCAGCCCCTCACGGGGCCATTTTGGTACTTCATGGTGCTCATTGATGCTTCCTCTAAATGGTCCAATGTTTGACTGATGTCAACACAGAACCATGCCTTTTCAAAGTTGATCTCTCAGATCATACAAATGAGGAATAATTTCCCCGATTACTGTATAAAGTCTAATCGAATGGACAACGCCGGAGAATTTACTTCAAAGGCGTTCGATGATTATTGCATGGCAATGGGAATCAAAGTTGAGCACTCAGTACCGCATGTCCATACACAAAATGGAATTGCCGAGGCATTGATTAAACGAATTAAATTCATTGCCCGACTCTCCTTCAAGGTTGTAATTTACCAACTACATGTTGGGGCCACGCAATGTTACACGCGGCCAAACTCATCAACTTTAGACCGTCGACCTACAACATCCACTAACCTGTTCAACTTGCGCAAGGGTCGGCACCGAAAATTTCCCACCTTCGTAGGTTCGGTTGCCAGGTATACGTACCAATACCACCAATCCAGCGGTCGGCGATGGGCCCGCTCCGTAAGTTGGGGATATACGTTGGTTATGAGACTGTGTCCATAATCAGGTATCTGGACCCCATGACAAGTGACTGTCATACAGCCTGTTTTGCTGATTGTATCTTTGACGAGGATTTTTTCCTGACTTTAGGGGGAGAGAATCAACCCCTTGATGCTAAAAGTCGAGAAATCACGTGGCAAGCCACGGGGATCCACGCTCATGACCCGCGCACTGCTGAGACAGAGAGAGAAGTCCAAAAGATAATAGATTTGCAGTCATTAGCAAATCAACTGCCTGACCACTTTAGTGACTTAAAGACTGTGAAAAAATCGCATGTGCACGCGCACAATGCACCGGAAAGGGTTGAAATACCGAAGAAAAATGATGGTATACTCGCTCCCGTCCAAAGGCCTAAAAGGACGAGAGATCCGGCTTCTCAAATCCCAAGTACTCGGGGACGCCCGACGAAAAAGGATAAGAGAGATTTATTACAGCCTGTCGCCAAAGTACCCCAAAGTGAAACGGGGAGCGAGTCGAGACCTGGCACAAGTACGGAAAATTCAGTGCACAAAATTCCGGACTTAAACTTTCCCATAGGGGAAACGCCCAGCGGAGATGTGTGCGCACACATCAGCGCGGGAAATCTAAAGGACCTTGCTCCCATAATGGGAAATTTGATAGAGCAAGTGTTGGCGCCGGATGCGCTCCATTACGAAATGGCCATAAATTATATTTATACGGGGGAGTCCATGAACCGAGCAACGGTGATTGTCGACATTAACTTTGCTACAAAAATTGCCTCAATCATAGATCTTGACCCTGAGCCTAACACGCTCGCCGATTGTAAGAAAAGGTCAGATTGGAAAGATTGACAGCAGGCAATCACTGCCGAATTATTATCTCTCAACAAAAGGAAGGTGTTCGGACCAGTTTGTCGAACTCCTCCCCACATTCGCCCTGTTGGCCATAGGTGGGTTTTTGTTCGAAAGAGAGATGAGAATAATAAGGTAGTACGGTACAAAGCAAGGCTCGTCACTCAAGGGTTCACTCAACGACCAGGTGTCGATTTTGAGGAGACTTATTCCCCGGTCATGGATGGAGTTACCTTTAGATACTTGATCTCGATGGCAGTAAACATGGGCTTGAAAATGAAATTAATGGATGTTGTCACTGCTTACCTGTATGGTAACTTGGATTCGAACATATACATGAAGGTTCCTGAAGGTATCCCTATTCTGAACCATGATAGAGCAAACATGAGTCTATACAGTGTCCAATTTCAAAAGGCACTATATGGACTCCGGCAGTCAAGTAGAATGTGGTATAATCGCCAAAGCGTTTTCCTTCATCAGAAGGGCTACACGAGCAATAAAGATTGCCCATGTGTTTTTATACGGTGATCCCAAGATGGATTATGTATAATCTCGGTGTACGTGGACAATTTAAACACAATCGATACACCTGAGGATATTGAGGAAGCGAGTTCCTACCTGATGTCGGAATTCGAGATGAAGGATTTGGGTAAAACCAAGTTCTGTCTAGGCCTGCAACTTGAACATTCCCCTGATGGGATTCTAGTGCACCAGTCGACCTACACCCAGAAGGTGTTGGAAAGATTTGGATTTGATAAGGCATATCCTTCTAAGACCCTGATGGTCGGAAGATCTTTACAGCCAGACAAGGACCCATTCAGGCCAAAGGAAGAGGGGGAGGAAACTCTGGGACCAGAGGTTCCTTACCTGAGTGCAGTTGGAGCACTTATGTACCTCGCAAACTGCACATGGCCAGACATTGCGTTCGCCGTCAGTTTGCATGCTAGGTACAGTTCTGAACCTACCAAAAGACATTGGAAAGGTCTCAAGGACGTCTTCTGTTACTTGCAAGGGACCAAAGATCTTGGCCTATTTTATAATAGGAATCAAGACCTATCTATTATAGGCTATGACGATGTCGGGTACCAATCGGACCCGCATGATTGCAAATCGCAGACTGGGTATGTTTTCCTTTGTGGTGGAACTGCGTTTTCCTGGAAATCGTCCAAGCAAACTCTTGTGTCGATTTCCACAAACCACTCGGAAATCATGGCACTATCGAAGCATCAAAAGAATGCGTATCGCTTCGGCGGATGATCGGCCACATTCAGCAGACATGTGGCTGAACACCGTACAAACCCCTACCATTATCTATGAAGATAATGTTGCTTGTGTTGCACAAGTTCAGATGGGTTATGTGAAGAGTAACCTCACAAAGCATATTAGTACCAAATTCTTCTATGCACATGAGCCGCACAGGTTGAACGAGGTGAGAGTTTTGCATACTAAGTCGTGTGACAATCTTGCTGATATGTTCACTAAATCATTACCGACATCAACCTTAGAGAGGTGTGTGCGTGGAATCGATATGATGAGACTTAGAGATATGCAAGGTTCAGGCGGAGAAACTTCAAAAACTCGTCATTAAAATCTCGATCCTGATGATCGTGTACTCAACTTGATGGTTGAGTGGATTGTACTCTTTTTCCCTTGAGTGAGTTTTCCTGATGTTTCTCACACGAGGTTTTTGACGAGGCAATTCGTGCAATACAACAACGTATATTGTGTGCTCTTTCTCCATATTTTTTCCCACTGTTTTTTTTGGAGTTTTGAGACATGGATATACGGATAATTATCCAAGGGGGAGTGTTGGGAAACTGGGCCACCTCGGGGGGTGGATGCGGCTGCGTGCGATGCGCACGGGCCGGCCCCTCCCAGTCTCACACTTTAGGTTAAGTGGATACTTATCCCTTTGTCCCATACCCCTATATAAAGAGACGAGGAGCAATCATTTTAGTCCCTGATCATTGATTAATAAAGCTAGTCTCCTCATATTTCCCTATGTCAATCTACTTTCGCTTGTTCGACTACTTCGTCTACGACGCTCGCTCCCGCTCCGCAACCTCGGACCGGACTCGCCGACGGAGTTGCGGAACAGTCATTACTCTCTGCAAAATAGCATCCATGCATGCATGCACGGCCATCCATGGTCTTTACTCCCTGCAAAATAACATCCATGTGTGGACAATTTAGTCCAACAAAAAATATTCGTGGATGTACTTGTAATTGCTAACTTGCAGGCTAGCTGAGACGAACACGGCCACCTGGCCGACTCACCATTTATTTCACTCGGTGGATGGCGTTGCGACCAGATCACAACCTAGTTGTTGTCCACTCGGCCGGCTAATGAACAGGTTCACCCGGCCGGCTAGCCCGGAGATGATTTTTGCACTCTGAACAATTAACGTGCAGGTTACTCGGTTGGTTGGCTTTAGCATGCAGCCACCAGCGCCATTCGCTTCGTCGTCGTCTCCGGCTTCGTCTGCGCCTCATCTACAACGTCATCAATGAAACCCCACATACGACCCCTTCCTCCGGGAGCTGGCGGCACTGCGCTTTGATGACAACGAACCCGGCGGAACATGTCAGGACCCCGATCCTAAGTCACACAGATTTAGCATGTAACACATCATATCACTTTGCGGCCTCACGCACAGTATCCCCATGGGTGCCACCTTACCTGGCCCGGGACCCTTTGCGCATTTTGGCACACGTATATGATAGTGTCGCTAGCATCCATATGACAGAGAACCTGGTCCGACATGGCTAGTTATAAACCAAAAGTGGCACTAAATTATAGAGACAGGCATCCATGACCCAGCAACGAACGTGTCGGTCATCAACGTATGAACCCAAGTCGTAGAAAGCTACATGGACTTAAAGGAACAACACGTGACATTTCCCATAAGGGATAGACATAGGAACGAAGAAGGACACATGCCGGCCAACCTACGTGTTCCGAGCAGTAGCAAGCTACCAAGGCTCAGTGGAAGCACTAGGCGGCATTTCCCTGTAAGGTAGGCTACCAAAGGTAAACAACTAGGTGTCGGATCCCACACATACCAAGCATTTCAATCATACACACAATATGCTCAATATGTGCAAATACAACATTGCATCACAACAGAACTCTATGACTCAAAGTACTTTATTTAAGAGGCTTCGAAGAGCCATAGATAATATATCCATATAGGTAGGGGTCACATGACCCAACACTCAAGTCATACAATCATACAAGCACAAGCGGAAGCTAACATGTCTGAGTACAGACAACTTGGAAATAAAACAGGCTTGGTGTAGCCTGACTATCTACAAGACCCTTCACAAGCTCAAGATCTCCGTCTGGGAAGCAAGCTACTCGTCGACGTCAACGTCTATGTAAAACCCATCAGGAGGGGAAGGGTTCTCCTCTGCAACACTTATTAAGCAAACATGAGTACAAAGGTACTCAGCAAGTCTTACAACAGAACCTATCATACATGCATCATTATCAACAAGGGTAGTGGAGTTCATAGCAGCAAGCCAGCTTTGACTCTTGGCTAACCTATACTACAACTCTCAGCAGATTGCAAGATAAGACTACGTACACGAGTCCTCTACTCACCACAACAATACATCACCGTGGATCCTCTTCCGTCATCCTACGGAAGGGCCATCCACGGCACTCACACTTGTCTTGAGGCTTTTAGTAGTATCCATCAACTTGTCTATGAACTGTATAGGTAACCAAGTGGTTCGTACCACGAACAACGGCTATTCGAATAGATTGATAACCCTGCAGGGGTGTACTTCTTCACACACGCTTCCACCACTTATCGCCGTTTACTCGACATGTACTCGGCAACCTTCAAGCGGAAGCCCAACGAGGGTGTCGGCCATGACCTGACTAACTACACAAGTCCCTAATCCAGGTTTATCGCCTATTTGGGTTCCATCCGTGGGGAGATCCGGCCGGGGTGTCGCTCACGGCCCCAAACGATGTGTACAGGGTTCCCGAGTCACCAAACGGGCGACCGGTACACCGTGTCATGTACCTGCCGCATCACAGCCCACCCCGAGGGTCAGCGCTGTGCACGACCACCAGTATTCTACAAACACCAGAAACTAGTTGCAACTCCTGGACAGAGGACCAGGGAAGTTAATAAGCCGAGAGGGTCCATTGGTTTCGGGCCCAATGCATGGTAGTAGCTGAACCTTGAACCACACATACAGATCTCAGGTCCTATGGATAGTTTCAATGAAACAACCCACCATGTACTCCTACATGGCCTTTCATCGATACCTTTACCAAACATGTTCTACACTTCCCTCTCTTTGTCGAGTATGATCATTTCACTCTGATCCATCGCCCAGATGAACCAGACCTGACACAACTCTAAGCATAGCAGGCAACATAAACAAATAGCATGGTGGAACACACATCACATGGCTCAATCAACTCCTACACATGCTAGTGGGTTTCAACTATTTACTGTGGCAATGACAGGTCATGCAAAGGAATAGGGTTCAACTACTGCAGCAAGTAGCAGTTCACATGTTGTTGCCTTAATGCAGTAAAAGAGAGCAGGAGCGAGAAGATGGGTTTGTATCGGAATGACCAATGGTTGCTTGCCTGACAGAGTGGTTGTCGGGTACTGCTCTTCAGTTGGATACGCAGAAGTATCCTCGGGAGCAGGACCTACCACGGAGAACACCGATGATACAATCAATATACAAACAAATGCAACAATATGATGCATGCTCATGACATGGTAAGATGAATGTGTTTTGGGCTAATGCAACTATAAACAGAAAGGTTTAAGCTCATTTGAATCAAAGGTTCAAATTTAAACCCAAACTAGTATTTATTAAAGTGCCTTATCATGTTTTAATGTGAACAGCAAGGTTAACTTACTCAAACATGCATGAAACCAGTGCCATTGGAAAGATTGGATTTTTCTGATCAATTTTCATATATAAATCTTTCCCATCTGAGCTACTGTTGAATTTATATGATTTTTTGAAGTTTAAAGCATTTTGTGGAATTTTCTGAATTGTTTTAAATCAATTAATCCCAGAAAGCATTTACTGCGTCAGCATGACATCATGCTGACGTGAGCAGGTCAACATACCTGGTCTAGGTCAAACCTGACTGGTGGGTCCCGCGTGTCAGTGACATTAGGTTAACTAATTAAATTAAACTGCTAATCCTAAGTAACTTAGCCGGCTGGGCCCACATGTCATTGACTCCAGGGGGTCAATCTGGGCCCACCCGTGGTCAAACGGGGTCAAACTGACCGGCGTTTAGCCGCCGGCGAGGCCAAACGCGGCGGTGTGGTGCGGGAATCGTGCTCCGGCGACCAAATCGATGGTGGAGCACGTCTACGTGCTGCTGGTGAGGTGCCGCAGCGAGTGGTGGTGGTGGTTGGCCTCGGGGTCGCCGGAAAAGGCGCCGGCGACGAGTCCAGCGACTGCCGGAGCTCGGGTGAGCTCGGGCTAGTCGCAAGGGAGCACGGCGAGGCTCGTGGGGTGGTGCGTTGGGCTCCTCGGGATGCGGTGAAGCTAATGGACAGGGTGGCACGGCCGTTGGGTGGTCGGAGCCTCGTCGGCGACGAGCTCCACGGCGGCGCGTGCGGGTGAGCTTCGTGCAGTCGGTACAGGGCTCGAGGGGGGG
>LR738714.1:590659590-590683519 GCA_902687465.1 Secale cereale
ACGGCGGTCGCGTTGGAGTTGACGGTGAGGTCGGGGACGAGCTGCTGCGATGGTGAGGTCGCCGGCGATCTCGGTGGCCGAAAGAGGGAGAACTGCTCGGGGACGGCGCGTTGGAGCTTCCGGCGTTGCGTGGCTTGTCGAGGAGGCGTAGCAGACGGTGGCGGAGCTCGGGGACACGACGGCGAGGCGAGGGGAGCTCGGTGGCTGCGGCTATGGCGGCACGACGGCGGCGGCTGCGTCGGCCATGGCGCAGGGAGGGCGAGGGAGAGAGGCAGGGGAGGAGTGGAGGCGTCCAGCGTCTTCGGGGCGCGACGTGGAGGCCGTCCAGGCCGTTCCCGCGGCGAGGTGGCGGCCAAGGCGGCAAGCAGCTGCCGCGGTGGCGTGCGGCCGTACGCCGGCGTCACCTGCCTGCCTGGCTGTCGAAGCAGCTGGCTGGCTCGGGCCAGCACAGTGCTGGGCCGCCAGGTGGGCCGGCTCGTCCACGTAAGTGGGATGTGCCCTCTTTCTCTCTCTTTTCTATTTGTCTTTCTGTTTTGTTTTCTTTTTCAACTTTGTTGAATTAATAAAAATGCTAGAACATTTTTATAAATCATGAAACTAGTCATGCCCACTGTATATAATATGAACAGCATGGAACATTTTAGTTATGATTATTTGGGCACCTAAATTATTTTATAGCATTTAAATGCCCAAATGCAATTACAATATGAATTAATCCAGAGACCCTTGGATGTCCTAGAAAATGGTGCACCATTTTTGGCAGAGGTTTAAGACCAAGGCAATGATGATGAACATTTTTGAAGGGCATTTTGGGTACATTAGAAAATATTTTATTAAACCCTAGTTGTTAGAAGAGGGGTGCTGGGGTTTCTGTCATTCCCATTTCAAGTTTCTGTAGAAAGTAAACATGATGCACACTCTAGCTAGTCCTAATGCAAGCACTGACTAGGGATGTGACAACTCACCCCCACTCAAAAGAATCTCGTCCCGAGATTCAGGTTCCTCCAGAAAAAGGGTGGGGTACTCAAGTCGAAGACAATCCTCCCTTTCCCAAGTAGCTTCACTCTCGGAATGGTGTGACCATTGAACCTTGAGAAACTTGATATTATGACGTCGAGTGGAACGCTCGGTTTGATCAAGAATATGAACGGGGTATTCTCGATATGTGAGATTGTCCTGGAGATCAAGCGTTTCATGGTCCACTCCGCGGATAGGATCGCGTGAGTTGAGAAACGTGGAAGACATCATGAACTCTAGAAAGGTGCGGGGGTAGTTCCAATTGGTAGGCAACTTCTCCTCGTTTGGCAAGAATGCGAAAAGGACCGATGTAACGAGGTGCCAATTTGCCTTTGATACCGAAGCGATGGGTTCCCTTAAGAGGGGTAACCCGAAGGTAAGCCTTATCGCCGACTTCAAAAGTCACAGCCTTATGATGACTATCATATTGGCTCTTCTGGCGAGACTGGGCTGTTTTCAATTTTTCACGAACGATGCAAACTTGCTCTTCTGCTTCCTGGATCATATCCGGACCAAAGAATTGTCTTTCCCCGGTTTCTGACTAGTTAAGAGGCGTTCGACACCTTCGTCCATATAGAACTTCTAAGGGAGCCTTGCCCAAGCTGGCTTGATAACTATTGTTATAAGCGAATTCAGCGAATGGAAGACACTTCTCCCAATCCATACCGAAAGAGATGACAGAGGCTCGAAGCATATCTTCCAGAATTTGATTGACTTGTTCCACTTGACCACTTGACTGGGGATGAAAGGCGGTGCTAAAAGAGAGACGAGTCCCCATAGCATTCTGGAAACTTTCCCAAAATCGTGAAGTGAAAAGACTTCCACGGTCTGAGTTAATCTCCAACGGCACACCATGAAGTGATACTATCCGAGAGATATACAGGTCTGCTAGCTGGCTAGCGATTATACTCTCTCGGACAGGCAGGAAATGGGCTACTTTGGAGAGGCGGTCGATAACGACGAAGATAGCATTATTCCCTTTCCTGGTCCTGGGAAACCCGGTAATGAAGTCCATACCGATCTTGTCCCATTTCCATTCAGGAATAGCTAAAGGTTGAAGGGTGCCAGCAGGCCGTTGATGCTCTGCTTTGACTCGACGACAAACGTCGCAGTTAGCAATGAACTGAGCGATTTCTCTCTTCATCCTAGTCCACCAGAACCTCTGGCGTAGGTCCTGATACATTTTGGTGCTACCAGGATGAATCATGAGAGGAGATTCATGAGCCTCCTTAAGGATCAACTGTCTCAGGTTTCGTACCTTAGGGACCACTAAGCGGTTTCCAAAGAACACGACACCTTGATCATCAATTGAGAAACATCCCGCGACTCCTTTCTTGATGTTCCTCTTGATATGGGAGATTCCCAGATCAACCTCCTGTGCTTTGATGACCTGATCCGTAAGGGTAGGTTTCGCCACCAAGGTGGAAAGGAATCCTCGAGGAACAATGTGAAGGTTAAGCTTATGAAATTCCTCGTGGAGAAGTGGTTGCCCTTGTTGTAACATCAGGTTGTTACAATAAGACTTACGACTTAGTGCGTCAGCCATGACATTGGCCTTCCCAGGGGTGTAAGTGATTCCTAAGTCGTAATCTGTGAGCAACTCAACCCAACGTCTTTGCCTGAGATTCAAGTCCGGTTGGGTGAAGATGTATTTTAGACTTTGGTGATCAGTGAAGATTTCACAGCGATTACCAAGAAGGTAATGTCGCCATGTTTTGAGTGTGTGGACTACAGCTGCAAGCTCTAGATCATGTGTAGGATAGTTATCCTCATGTGGACGCAACTGTTGAGATGCGTATGCGATCACTTGACGATCTTGCATGAGTATGCAACCTAGTCCTTGTCGCGAGGCGTCGCAACAGATAATAAAGTCCTTGGAAAAGTCTCGTGGTACCAGTACGGGTGCAGATGTCAGGCGTGTTTTCAGTTCCTAAAAGCTGGACTCGCACTGTGGGGTCCACTCGAACTTTTTATCTTTCTTGAGGAGTTCAGTTAAAGGTTTAGCAACTGTAAGGGCATATTTCTTCCTAAGTAGTTTTGGTGATTGATGACAATGCATTTGCGGACTAATCATGTGCTCTAAGGTCCTACAGGTATATCTCACTTAGGCACAAGACGATTGATTGCCCCTCGGATTCGATGGAAGACGGTGTTTTCTTTTTCCTCCCTGTCGGTGGCTTTGAGTAATAGGAAAGTCGTACTATTAAGAGGGGGTCCGCTTCGGAAAGGTTTGGGTGGAATCAACACGTACACATCTTACTCTCGCACCACCTTTCCCTTGCTTCTCTGGAGTTCCAACCGTTTATTAACGTATATGCAAACCATGACTTCTTAACTAAATCATCTGCCTGGCAAGCGGTAGTACCGCTCAAATAAGCGGTAGTACCGCACAGCCACACGGTAGTACCGCCTGCCAACACGGTAGTACCGCACCAACGGTAGTACTGCGGCTCCAGAGCGGTAGTACCGTGTATCTGGCCCGGTGCTGATTCTAAGTGCAGAAGTAGGTGCGGAAGTAATTTTTTACTTCCGCATCCTATGCGGTAGTACCGCTTACTCCAAGCGGTAGTACCGTGTCGCATTTTGCTACTACCGTTTTCCCTGTGAATGTAGCCACGGATGTAATTTATTTCATCCGTGGTTGTCAATCATCTCGCATGTTTTTGCCTAGCGGTAGTACCGCTCCCAACGCGGTAGTACCGCTCAGTCAGCCGTAGTACCGCAACTTACGTGCGGTACTACCGCGCTCTGCGGGCTGAAAACGCACATAACGGTTGGATTTGCTCTCCCACTATATATAGGGGGTCTTCTTCCCCAAGAAGACTCACCTCTTCCCCCACTACTCCATTGTTGCTCCAAAAGCTCCATTTCCGCCCGATCTCTCTCCCTAGCCAATCAAACTTGTTGATTTGCTCGGGATTGCTTGAGGAGGCATCGATCTACACTTCCACCAAGAGATATTTGATTCTCCCCACTAATCCCTTGCGGATCTTGTTACTCTTGGGTGTTTGAGCACCCTAGACGGTTGAGGTCACCTCGAAGCCATATTCCATTGTGGTGAAGCTTCATGGTTTTGTTGGGAGCCTCCAAGTTGTGGAGATAGCCCCAACCTTGTTTGTAAAGGTTCGGTCGCCGCCTTCAAGGGCACCACTAGTGGAATCACGGCACCTTGCATCGTGTGAGGGCGTGAGGAGAATACGGTGGCCCTAGTGGCTTCTTGGGGAGCATTGTGCCTCCACACCGCTCCAACGGAGACGTACTTCCCCTCAAAGGGAAGGAACTTCGGCAACACATCCTCGTCTCCACCGGTTCCACTCGTGGTTATGTCTTACCTTTACTTGTGCATGCTTTACTTGTTCAACTCCTATAGCATGCTTGTGTAGTTGTTATCGTTCTTTCCTTTAGTTGTCATCTTAGTAGAATATCTAGACAACTTACTTTGTCGTTTAATTGAAAGTGGTTAAGAAAAGCTAAAAATTGTTAGTTGCCTATTCCACCCCCCCTCTAGTCAACCATATCGATCCTTTCAATTGGTATCGGAGCCTCGTCTCTTTTTAAGGACTTTACCGTCCAAAGAGTATGGGTGACAACGTAGTCGAGACGGAGGACCATTCCGGTGGAACTCCGTCCTTGCCTACGTCAGATGGGGGAGCCTCGGTCTCTCGTGAGGAGTTCAATGTGGCCTCGACCACATTGAAAGAATCACTAGCGAGCGAGGTCAAAGGCATGTTTAAAGATTTGCTTGAGGGGCTTAAATTATCCACCACACCGTTGGAAGTGGCTCGTCCCGCTACCAACGTGTCGGAGGCTAATCCCGACAAGGGAGAAGCTAGTAGTGAACAAGCCCCGGTCACTAAGAATGGGAGTGGGAAATTTGCCCAATCCGCTCCTCCTAATCACTATGGAGGACCTGTTCCCACACCGCATTTAAATTCCGTTGGGTCCCCTCCCAAGTTTATCAAAAATTCTGATTTTGCTACTTGGGTGTTTCGTTTCAAACGTCATATTAATCATTGTTCTACTAACCTTTGGAGAATCATTGAGCAAGGTTTTTATCCGTATGATCCCGACAACATGACTCCAAGAGAAACTGCAGGTCATTAGTTCAACGAGTCCGCTCTTTGCATTCTTCAAGATTCCATCCCTCCTGAAGACATTGCACACCTTCGACCCTTCACTGTGGCCAAGGAAGCTTGGGAGCATGTTGGCACGATGTACAAGGGAAGCACCAGTACTCAACGCTCCAACTATGAAGTGGTGCAGGATGAAGCTGATGAGTTTGCTATGATTGAAGATGAAGATCCTCGTGAACTTTATCGAAGATCAACTATCCTTGCAGTCTCTCTTCGAGATCATGGCAGTAAGGATATGGATGACAATTGGATCAAGCGCAAGTTTCTCAAGGCCATGATGCCCTACCATAAGGCCATGTCCTCTGTCATACGTCAGAGACCGGACTTCCACCACTTATCCTCAAATGAAGTGTTGGATGAGTTTGTTGCCATGAGGATCTTGGACGTGACCGCCGACAATGCGGTCTTAAGAGCTCAACGATCGAAGAAGCCTAGTCTCGCACTGAAGGCCAAGGCTTGTGTGGAAGAGGAGGAAGTGGAAGATGATGATGAGTGTAGCCCCGAGGACACCAAATATGCCTATCATGAGCACATGGCTCTTGCTTCAAGGCAATTCTGGGGCAAGAAGAACTCAAGATCCAACTTCAACAGGAACAACTCTAGTGGGAACAGGGGGAAGCAACGAGTGAGGACATGCTTCAACTGTGGAAATGTAAGTCACTTCGTTGTGGATTGCCCATATGAGAAGAGAGAAGACTTTGGAGGCAAGCTTATTTGGAAGGACAAGTCAAAGTCCTATCCCAACAAGAACAACTTCATCAAGAAGACTCCTCCGAAGGTGTTGGTGGCCCAAGAAGAATATGTGGAGGATGATGATAATGATGAAGACGATGAGGTGACCACAATGGCCGCAATTGCAATTGCGACTACTCCGCACTCATCTCTCTTCGACTCACCAAATGAGAACATCACCGCCAAGTCTCTCATGGCCAAGGCCACCAACAAGGTAACCCCAAACATCAATACTACTATCTCTTCTAATCCTTCATTGATGAATTGTATTGATGAGAGTGAGGGTGCTAAGGAGGGAGAAAATGAATTTGAGTTGTTCATGAAAAATCTCAAGGGCAAACCCAAGAAGCATTTTGTTGCTCTCTTGGAACAACTCGGTGAGGCCAATGACATGATCGAGGCTCACGAGGAAACCATTACTAAAATGGAAGGACATAGTCGAGACTATGCCGATGAGATATCGGATCTCTCTAACACCTTAGAGGAAGAGCGTGGTCTTCGTTTGGCTCTTGAGGAGTCACACAACGATGGTCATGCCAAATTAAAGAAAGATCTTGATCATGCCTTAGTTGTCTCTCGTGTCCTTAACTCCGAGAAGGCAAAACTTGAGGTTGACCATGCTAAACTCAAAGAGGAGTTTGACATACTTGACAAGGCTCACAAGGCCTTGAAAGGTATGCATGCTACTCTCAAGGAGTCTCATGATCAACTCCAAGTTTCGCTAACCAAGGAAAAGGCTATCTTTCCCCGCATGGTTTTAATTGATAATGCAAATGCTACTAACCCTTGTTGCGATGCATCTTGTTAAAGAAAATGCCGAGTTGAAGAAGCAACTTGAGAAAGGCCTTGTGACTTGCATACAAGGTGAGAAGAACCTCAACACCCTTTTGAGCAATCAAAAGGAGGTTGTGGCAAAGGAAGGAATTGGGTTTGTTCCTAAGCCCAAGAAGATGAAGAATGACAAGACCAAGCAACCACCCCCTCTCCGACAATCGTTTGTGAAAGAAGGAGAGGGCACGTCAAAGAAGAAGAACAGTGGTGGTGTCAAGAAAAACTCCACCATACCATCAAACATGGCCGGCGACTTTAATCCTTCATATGTTTTATGCCATGCTAGTGATGGTCATGTGTTTGCTAAATTTGTTGGTTCTTCATATGAGTACATTGAATGGTCCATTTGGGTTCCTAAGACCCTTGTTACTAACCTCAAAGGACCCATTACCAAATGGGTACCTAAATCCAAGCATTGATCTTTTGTAGGGGTTTGCTTCCGGTGGGGGATCATGGTTGCTCGATAGCGGAGCCACAAATCATATGACCGAAAGCAAAGACTTGGTGGTGGACGTGCATCTCGGTTCATCTATGTCCACCAACGTCGAATGGGGTGATGCTTCATCTTCTAAGGTATTGGGACTTAGCAAGGTTGTTGTCTCTCATGATCTCACGATCGAGAAAGTCATGCTTGTTGAGTCCCTTGCATATAATTTACTTTCTGTACGCCAACTTGCACTCATGGGCTTTGCTACATTCTTTGATATTGGTACCGTGGCCCTCTTGTGGAGCAAGACTCTTAAAGTAGCCTATGTTGGGCATGTCGAGAACGGCCTTTATGTGGTTAACTTCTCGAAGCAACCCACTAAGGTCGCGACATGCCTAACGGCTAAAGTTGATGTGGGATGGCTTTGGCATCGCCGTTTGGCCCACGTCAATATGAGATCTTTGCAAAGTCTTCTCAAGGGGGACCATGTCCGAGGACTAACAAATGTTAGCTTTGCCAAAGATCGTGCTTGCAGGGCTTGCATTGAAGGAAAATTACATGAGAAGGCTCACCCTCCCACGACTATCATATATTCAAAGAGACCCCTAGAGCTCCTCCACATGGACCTCTTTGGGCCTCCATCTTTTGATAGCCTTTGGGGTAGAAAGTACTGCTTGGTGATTGTGTATGATTACTCAAGATACACCTGGGTATACTTCTTCAAGAAGAAGAGTGAGACCCAACAAACCGTCATCAACTTTGCAAATGAAGCTCAACGACAACATGAAGCAAAGATTTTGATGATCAGAAGTGACAACGACACCGAGTTCAAGAACTACACCTTGGATGAGTTTCTTGGTGATGAGGGGATCAAACATCAATATGCAGCCCCATATACCCCTCAACAAAATGGTGTAGCGGAGAGAAAGAACCGAACTCTAATGGATGCGGCAAGAACCATGATGGCTGAATTCAAATCTCCATACAACTTTTGGGCCGAAGCCATCAACACCGCTTGCCATGCATCAAATCATATCTATCTCCGCAAAGGCTTGAACAAAACTCCGTATGAGATTCTTACCGGTAACAAGCCCAATCTCAAGTACTTCCGTGTATTCGGGTGTAAGTGTTTCATTCTCAAGAAAGGTGTTCGTTTGTCTAAATTTGAATCTAGAGCTCACGAGGGCATATTTGTTGGTTATGCTACAAACTCTCATGCTTACCGTGTCCTCAACAAGTCCAATGGACTCATTGAGGAGACGAGTAACGTAGAGTTTGATGAAAATAACGGCTCCCAAGTGGAGCAAAGTGGTACTTGTGATGCAGGTGATGAAATTCCTCCTCAAGCCATAAGAAGAATGGATGTTGGATATATCCTACCCATTGAGGAACCCCTTGTGGCCGAAGGAGAAGGACAATGTTCAACTCAAGTGGAACCATCGCCAACCCAAGACCCACACGCTTCCGAAGAACAAAGTGAAGGCCCTCAACCTGATGAACAAGGCCAAGTGCAAGATCAATCACAAGATGGTGGAGAGCCACCAAATGATGCAAAATGCCAAGTTCTGTCCTCTGAGCATGATCAAGATCAAGAGGAAGCTCAAGATCAAGATCTAGCTCCTGTCGACGCTCAAGATGATCAACTCAGTGCTCCTCAGTTAACTCTTGAAGAGCAATTGGAGCGTTGGGCTGCAAAAGTTGCCTCCAGGCTTGCTTCCAATGAACATCACATCGAGAACATTCTAGGAAGCATCAAAAGGGGGGGTAAGCACTCGTAGACAATTAGCAAACTATTGTGCTCATCAAGCTTTTGTCTCCTGTGTTGAACCTCAGAAGGTTTATGAGGCGCTCGAAGACCCTGATTGGCTCAATGCCATGCATGAAGAACTCCATAACTTCGAGCGCAACAAGGTGTGGCGTCTGGTGCCAATGCCAAAGGAGAACCATAATGTCATTGGAACCAAATGGATCTTTAAGAATAAGCAAGATGCTCATGGTATTGTCATCCGCAACAAGGCGCGTCTGGTGGCTCAAGGCTACTCCCAAGTCGAGGGTATCGACTACGGTGAAACCTTTGCCCCCGTTGCTCGTCTTGAATCCATTCGTTTGTTGCTTGCCTATGCTTCCCATCATAACTTTAAATTGCAACAAATGGATGTGAAAAGTGCATTTCTTAATGGTCCTATTAATGAGTTGGTGTATGTTAAACAACCCCCAGGGTTTGAGGATCCTAAGTTCCCCAATCATGTGTACCAACTCGATAAGGCACTCTATGGCCTTAAGCAAGCCCCACGTGCGTGGTATGAGCATCTTACCGAGTTGTTACAAGATCGTGGGTTTGAAATTGGGAAAATCGACCCCACTCTTTTTTACTAAGAAGGTCAAAGGGGAGTTGTTTGTATGCCAACTATATGTTGATGATATTATCTTTGGTTCTCCTAACAAAGCTCTCAATGATGAGTTCGCCGCACTCATGACCACACATTTTGAGATGTCCATGATGGGAGAGTTGAAGTATTTCCTTGGGTTTGAGATTTAACAAAGAAGAGAAGGCATCTTCATCAAGCAATCCAAGTATACTCAAGACATGCTCAAGAGGTTCAATCTAAGTGATGTCAAGCCAGCTACTACTCCAATGCCAACCAAATGCCAACTTGACATTGATCCCAATGGTAAAGCGGTGGATCAAAAGGTATATCGCTCTATGATCGGATCCTTGCTTTATCTTTGTGCATCTAGACCGGATATTATGTTGAGTGTAGGAATTTGTGCACGGTTTCAAGCCTCACCTAAGGAGAGTCACTTTGTGGCTGTCAAGCGAATCTTTCGATATTTGGCTCATACCCCAAACTTTGGCTTATGGTACCCAAGAGGAGCAAACTTCAACCTTGTAGGTTTCTTTGATTCTGACTGGGCGGGAGACAAAGTGGATAGGAAGTTCACTTCGGGAGGGTGCCAATTTCTTGGTTGCTCTCTTGTTAGTTGGTCTTCCAAAAAGCAAAGTTGTGTATCTCTCTCGTCCACCGAAGGAGAGTATGTGGCTGCTGGCAGTTGTTGTGCTCAACTCCTATGGATGAGGCAAACTTTAAAGGATTACGGTGTCACTTGTGACAAAGTGCCTCTTTGGTGTGACAATGAAAGTGCCATCAAGATTTCTCTCAACCCGATGCTACACTTCAAGACGAAGCATATTGAGATTCGGTATCACTTCATCCGGGATCACATAAGGCAAGGAGAGACCGAGCTTCACTATGTCAACACTCATGATAACCTTGCAGATATCTTCACGAAGCCATTGGATGAAGCAAGATTTCGCGAGTTAAGGCATGAGCTAAATATCATCGATTTGAGCAATGTGGCTTGAGTCTTTGCACACACTCCTCACACTCAATATAGTTATCTTGTCTAGATGTAGGCATGGATATAGGGGGAGTATTGTTCTCTCAATGAACCATTCCTCCCCCCATTATGCATAAACTGATCAAGTCTTTATCATTTACCATACATAGTTGGTTTAAGTGCTTCAAGACGAGTATTGGTCATGGGCTCAAGGATAATTCTTCGCGGTGCCATACCAACAAACTCAAACATAGGTGGCCTCGGCCACCGCCCTCCTCTGTGGAGTTGTGTTATTTTCCTTGCTTGTGCGTTTGTTTTCTTTTCCCTCTTTCTTTGCTAAAAGCCTCGTGTTTATTGTGCTTGTTCTTAGAGGAGCGGTACTACCGTGCAAGTTTACGGTACTACCGCAAGGAGTTTACGGTACTACCGCAAGTCCAGCACGGCAATATTTATTTACTGCCGCTGGTAGAGCGGTACTACCGCTTCGCGAGCGGTACTACCGCCCAAGCGGTACTACCGCGATGACCGCGGTACTACCGCACATATTCGAACGGGTGGGGGTTATAAGCAGGGAGGGGGAGTTCCAACTCCCCCATACCCATTCACTTCTAACCCCCACATCGTCCCTCTCTCTCCCTCTCAAGAACGCCGCCGGAGGACCCCGCCGGATCTCCTCCCTCGGCCACTCTCCTCGCATTCCGACCGGTGGGATCGCTCCCCACCTCACCCTCTTGCCATGGATGAAGGTTTCTCCCCTTTTCCCCTCTTCTTGTTGCCTTGTTGTTGTTTTTAGGGTTAGGGGAGATGCTTAGTGTTCTTGTGTTCTTCGTGTTCTTATCCATGGAAGTTTAGGATGTAGGAGAGTGTTCTTGCTCTAGAAATGCTAGTATGTATGTTGCTACCAAGTTGCTATGATCAGCCGTAGTACCGTTGTTCGATCTACATGGCCTCATCTAGATCCACCCTGTTCAGATCTGTTCCGTGCGGTACTACCGCTGGTGAACCACGGTACTACCGCCCGATCGAGTCTAGATCCATTTTCAGATCTGACCAGAGCGGTACTACCGCGGTCCTCAGCGGTACTACCGAGCGGTAGTAAAATTTTACTACTGCTTACCGAGTGGTACTACCGCAACCCCAATGCGGTACTACCGCTCCGTAAGCAGTACTAATTTTTTACTTCCGCTTCTGTCCACGGAAGTAAATTTTTACTACCACAGAGTGTGCGGTACTACCGCTTCCTCCAAGCGGTACTACCGCTTACTAAGCGGTACTAATTTTTTACTTCCGCGTCAGTCAGGCAGTACTACCGCTTTGGTCATAGTTCCTTCGTACCATGTACTTATTTCCATTTCTACTCGTTTTTCGTGCTTTTTGAGGCTTTTGCATTGATTCTCTTTGTGCTTTTGTCGTGTTCTTGTGTTTGTGCTTTAGGTGGTGGCTCCGGTTTCGATGCTCGTCCTACCAACCCTGTCCGCGACACCGGATCCAAGCGTCTGCGCAACCCCAGTGATGTGCCAGAGGGCTCCAATCCCCAGCGCAGGTACAAGACTGCCGCCAACAAGCGAAAGGAATCCTCAATGTCTATGGAAGAGATGCCAGCGACTGAGTTCATGGCACGTAGGAAGCAAAACCCGTATGGAGAACCCCGTGATCAGTTTCCTGGAGATGAGCTTTTCTAGACCAGGCAGCAGTATCGCATCTACCAGGAGGTGCTCAAGAGCAAGACCAACCTGTACGTGGATGCTCACTGGGTGGACGTGGCCCACATGCGGAAGGACGCCAACCGGGCCTACTTTGCCGAGGCTCTGGATCTGGTCGAGCAGTTTGGCCTAGAGCACATCATGACCTTTCAGCAGGATTTTGATCCGGAGATTATTGCTCAGTTCTATGCGTCAGTCCACTTCCACTCCAAGGATGATCGCCCAATGACATGGATGACCAATGGTCACAAGATGACTGCATCTTGGAAGGAGTTCATGGATCTTCTACAGATTGCTGACGAAGGACTCCACAACCCAGTTGGAGCTAGGCCTCATACCCCACCAGAATCTGCCAACAAGGACAAGCTGCTGCCATTCTATGTGGAGAAGACTCTTGCAAGTGGCAAGAAGACTTGGGTGTTGAACCCATTTCTGGACATCATGTATCGGATCTTTCGCAACACTCTGTTTCCCTCGCGTTGGCGACAAGGACAAGGTCCATGCATACCTGGTTGACATGCTGCTGATGTGTGAAGCGGCTCGCACGGAGCAGTCTCCACCACTTGGCATATCCAATATCATGTGGTGTGAGCTCCGCTTTGCGATCTACTCTCACAAGGTACCCATCTATGGCCCTTTCCTATTTCTGCTGATCTCCAAGACTTGGGAGAAGCTGTACCCTGATGAGGAGTTCGAGGCCGACTGTATCCGTCATGATTCCATCCGTCTTCGCATCAAGACTCGATGGGCCAACACCACCACTCGTGCTCAAGCTGCTGCAGCTCAGGTGGGCACTGATGAGGAGCCTGTGGAGGAGGCTGATGAGGAAGGCCCCGGAAGATTTGCTCCTTCATCCTCCTCAGAGCCTTCTTGGGCTAAAAAGCTTAAGCAAAAGATGAAGGCCCTCTTCTGCATGCAGGCTAAAGGACAATACAGGGCTCATGTGACTGACAAGAAGACTCGCCAACGTGACAAGAAGCTCTTGGCGGTCTATGGAGAGGATGTGTCTAACGGGTCCGAGGACAACATCACCCCCGAGGCAGCTTGGATGGCCCGTCAGGGGTACAAGTGGTCAGAGTCTGACGAGGAGCGTCAGGAGGAGCAGCAGGGGTCTGATGACGAGTACGATGACTGAGTGTCTCCAGGGCTGCCACCCTTCTTAGTGTCCTCTTTCCCCTTTGTGGTGTCTCGATTACAAAGGGGGAGAGTGATTTGCATCTTGTGCTCTTGTGCCAGTTGTTTCTTTTCGTTGGTTGAACTCTGGTTATTTGCGTGCTTTTGTGTCGTGTGCGTGAGACTATCGTATGGTGTAAGACATATGCTTCTCTATCGTTGAACTCGTCGTTATGTCTTTAATTTTATATCGAGAGCAGTTAGTTTACTTTCCCTTGTTTATGTGCTCTGTGGTATATAAAGAGTATATTATGTGTAGAATATAGGGGGAGCACTGAATCTAGTATGTGTGTTGTGCAGTCCAAAGCACAATCTTATGTAGGCACACATCCAGGGGAGTTCACCTATATTATAGTGTTAGGATTGCATACTCTCTTATTTTATCCCTATGCAAATCCCGTATTGTCATCGATCCACCAAAAAGGGGGAGATTGTAAGGGCATATTTCTCCCTAAATAGTTTTGGTGATTGATGACAATGCATTTGCGGACTAATCGTGTGCTCTAAGCTCCTACAGGTATATCCCACTTAGGCACAAGATGATTGATTGCCCCTCGGATTCAATGGAAGACGGTGTTTTCTTTTTGCTCCCTGTCGGTGGCTTTGAGTAATAGGAAAGCCGTACTATTAAGAGGGGGTCCGCTTCGGAAAGGTTTGGGTGGAATCAACACGTACACATCTTACTCTCGCACCACCTTTCCCTTGCTTCTCTGGAGTTCCAACCGTTTATTAACGTATATGCAAACCATGACTTCTTAACTAAATCATCTGCCTGGCAAGCGGTAGTACCGCTCAAATAAGCAGTAGTACCGCACAGCCACACGGTAGTACCGCCTGCCGACACGGTAGTACCGCACCAACGGTAGTACCGCGGCTCCAGAGCGGTAGTACCGTGTATCTGGCCCGGCGCTAATTCTAAGTGCAGAAGTAGGTGCGGAAGTAATTTTTTACTTCCGCATCCTATGCGGTAGTACCGCTTACTCCAAGCGGTAGTACCGTGTCGCATTTTGCTACTACCGTTTTCCCTGCGGATGTAGCCGCGGATGTAATTTATTTCATCCGTGGTTGTCAATCATCTCACATGTTTTTGCCTAGCGGGAGTACCGCTCCCAACGCGGTAGTACCGCTCAGTCAACGGTAGTACCGCAACTTACATGCGGTACTACCGCGCTCTGCGGGCTGAAAATGCACATAACGGTTGGATTTGCTCTCCCACTATATATAGTGGGTCTTCTTCCCCAAGAAGACTCACCTCTTCCCCCACTACTCCATTGTTGCTCCAAAAGCTCCATTTCCGCCCGATCTCTCTCCCTAGCCAATCAAACTTGTTGATTTGCTCGGGATTGCTTGAGGAGGCATCGATCTACACTTCCACCAAGAGATATTTGATTCTCCCCACTAATTCCTTGCGGATCTTGTTACTCTTGGGTGTTTGAGCACCCTAGACGGTTGAGGTCACCTCGAAACCATATTCCATTGTGGTGAAGCTTCGTGGTTTTGTTGGGAGCCTCCAAGTTGTGGAGATAGCCCCAACCTTGTTTGTAAAGGTTCGGTCGCCGCCTTCAAGGGCACCACTAGTGGAATCATGGCACCTTGCATTGTGTGAGGGCGTGAGGAGAATACGGTGGCCCTAGTGGCTTCTTGGGGAGCATTGTGCCTCCACACCGCTCCAACGGAGACGTACTTCCCCTCAAAGGGAAGGAACTTCGGCAACACATCCTCGTCTCCACCGGTTCCACTCATGGTTATTTCTTACCTTTACTTGTGCATGCTTTACTTGTTCAACTCCTATAGCATGCTTGTGTAGTTGTTATCCTTCTTTCCTTTAGTTGTCATCTTAGTAGAATATCTAGACAACTTACTTTGTCGTTTAATTTAAAGTGGTTAAGAAAAGCTAAAAATTGTTAGTTGCCTATTCACCCCCCCGTCTAGTCAACCATATCGATCCTTTCAGCAACCTTGGAGAAATTCTCGACGAAGTGTCGGCAATAGCTAGCTAAGCCAAGGAAACTCCTAACTTGCTTGACCGATTCAGGGGGAGTCCAATCAAGAACAGCCTGAACTCGCTCGGGATTGACGGCAATACCCTTACCAGAGATTACATGACCCAGATAGGTCACTTCTGGCAACCAAAATTCACACTTGGAGAATTTGGCATAAAGGCGGTGCTCTCGAAGTTTCGTCAATACTAGCCATAGATGCTCGGCATGATCTTCCTTGTTCTTGGTGTAAACGAATTTATCCAAGTACTCCATGAATATAGAATTCATTAACCGGGAGAAAGTGGCTGGGGCATTGGTTAACCCGAAGGACATGACGGTGTACTCGTATTGGCCATAACGAGTAACAAAGGCCGTCTTGGGAATGTCCCCGTTCTTAATTTTGATTTGATGGTTTCCCAACCTCAAATCCATTTTGGAAAAGACTGAGGATCCAGTGAGCTGATCATACAGGTCGTTGATCCTGGGGAGCGGATACTTGTTCTTTATGGTGACCAGATTGACAGGTCGATAATCTACAACCATCCGTTCCGTTCCATCCTTCTTCTTGACGAAGAGGACGGGACAAGCCCAGGGAGAAGAACTAGGACGGATGAAACCCTTTGTCAAGGACTCATCGAGTTGTTTCTTAAGCTCAGCTAGTTCTAGGGGTGCCATCTTATAGGGTCTCCTAGAGATTGGGACAGTTCCTGGAACAAGATCTATCACAAACTCGACATCTCTGTCAGGTGGAACACCTGGCAGTTCTTCTGGAAAGACATCCGGAAAGTCACGGACTACCGGAATATCTTCGAGTTCCGGTAGAGGGCTGGCATTTAGAGAGTAGAGCTGACGCTCAGTCATTCGGGTCAAAACATTGACTGTCTTGCCGGATGGGTGTGTAAGTTGAACAGTCCTAGTGTAGCAATCAATCTTGGTATAATGGGCTGTCATCCAGTCCATAACCAAGATGATGTTTATGTCCGAGGACTTGAGGGCGATTAGTGATGCAAGGAAAACAAGTCTATCGACAAGAATTTCATTTCCATGGCTTACCCTAGAGGTTTGCCACTTTGAACCAGGAGTTTGAATAACCATGGAAGTGGGCATGTCACAAAAAGTCATGTTGTGCATTCAAGCATAGCTCTCAGATATGAACGAATGAGATGCTCCAGTATCGAAAAGAACAGATGCCGGATGGCAGTTAAAAGAAGCGTACCAAGGACGACGTTAGGATCCTCATAAGCTTCCTCAACAGAGACATAGTTGACTTGACCACGTGCAGTGAGGATTGGCTTGACATAGTTCACCTTGCCTGTTGGCTTACCACGGCCAACGGACCTTCCTGGTTGGTTCTGAGGACACTCACGCATGTAGTGCCCTGGTTCCCCACACTTGAAACATGTCAAAGTGCCAGTGCGTGGAGCAAAGTTGGCAGGTGGTCCTCCATAAGTCTTGGCAGGTGCATACTGTTGGGTTGGGCGAGGCGCCTCATAGGATGGCCTCGGAGTGTACTTGGGTGGCAGAGTAGTGTTAGGAACCCACACACGGCGCCTGTGAGAGCTAGAGCCGGATGAGGAACCAAAGTCACGAGGATGCTTGCGTGTGGCTTCAAAATCATTCTGGCCCGTCTCAGCACTGATGGCTTTGTTCACCATCTTCTGGAAGGAGGTGCACTCGTGCAGACGTAGATCTCGGCGAAGTTCAGGGCTGAGTCCCTTGCGGAACCTCGCCTGCTTCTTGGCATCGGTGGACACTTCCTCGGGAGCATAGCGTGCCAAGTTGCCAAACTCGTGACTATAACCATCCACGGTTAACCGGCCTTGGGTGAAATTGCAGAATTCCTCCCGCTTGCGATCCATGAGACCTTCTGGAATGTGATGTTCACGGAATGCCTCACTGAACTCTGCCCAAGTAGTGAGTTGGCCAGCAGGACGAATGGCTTCAAAGTTTTCCCACCAGAGGCTGGCAGGGCCCTCAAGATGGTAGGCGGCGTAAGTAACCTTGTCAGCTTCGGCCACACGGGCAGAGTGTAGCTTGTGGGTGATACTGTGAAGCCAGTCATCCGCATCCAAAGGTTCAGCGGAATGATGGAACTTCGGTGGGCACATCTTGATAAAGTCATGGATTGACACCACATCATTCCTCTGGCGGAGCCCACTGTTCAGCTCTATGCGTTCCAGCAGACGGTTGGTCTCTCTCTTGTTCCTTTGTGCCTCGAGCATAACTTCAGCCAAGGAGGGTGCTTGGGGCAGATTCTGATCTCTAGCCCCACTGGCCTCACCCTGCTCCTGGGCAGCAGGAGTGCTGCGAGTGTTGACCATTCTAGGAAAACAAAACAACGGTTTAGACAAGGATGACAAAACTTTGACATAGGATTGCAGAATGTAATGGATGACACGGAATGCAGAGATGTTCATCCGTACGACATGGTAATATAGAAACTGCCATATATACACCAGTGGTCATACACACCAAACATAGTTTAGTACAAGCCAAGGCTAAAGTACAACTGCGGTGAAAGACGATACATCTCTTCAGAGGCATTCCAAGCTCCTATACATTATTTAACTACGCCTCCGGAGCTCAGTACAAACTAAGTCATATTCCACAAGACGCGCAGGACTGTGGAAATACAACTACTACGGTGCTACTGCTGCCATGGTCTAGCTCAGACACTCCCGTAGTAATCTTCGTAAAGATTACCACCGTAGCCTGGAAGTGGAACAGGTGGATCTTGAAACTCTCGAGCACTCGAAGGTTGTGGACCATAGGGACATGGATGCGGTCTCGGTCCCGATGCTGGTGGTAACCGACACCCACGTGGAGGTGTAATACCCCCAACATCACGCCAATCCATACGATCAGGCAGACGAGTCCGCACGGGGTACAAATCCCGCATATCCAGATATCCGGCATGCACGGCAGGTGCAAGCCATGTCAAAGTAGTTCAGTGGGCGGCTCGAGTGTTATACAGCTTCATCTGGAGGGCATGGACCTCACGGTCCCTATCCTCCAGCATCTGAGTAGTAGTCTGAAGCAGTGGCTCCTCATGAGCAGCATTAGTATATAGACTAGTGTAGTAGCCTTCCTCTCCAGGAAGTGAGGCTGGCATGTAACAAAACTCAGTGTTCAGCAGCAGGGCATGCCTAGCCCGGATGATGGTCATCATCGAGTAAGCGGCATCCTGCACTGCCATCTCGATGGTAACCCCGAGTCCTTAAGACCAATGGATGGGGTCGGTAGCTCCGGGATATGAGGGGTATATCCGGACGGTGCAGAAATACTGACTCTGGTTGAAATCCTGATACTGTTCCTCCACAGTGTACTCAGGATACCAACGATAGCCGTTCTCAGTCAACACACGGACTAGCATGGCCGTGTGACCTGGCACATTAATGCACCGAGTCAAACAGACCACCCGGTGAGGTGTGCGACCAGACATCTAAAACACGAAATAATGCAAAGGCATTAGAATTTCTGGAAGAAATCGGGCAGCATAACAACTGTAAATGCTCAAAAAGATTTTGAGACATCATACAAATGATAGCATAGCCACTCAACAATATCATATCAAGGTTCCGGGTCCAACTAATCATCATACTAGAAGGGTAGAAACTGAACTGAGGCTTGAAACCAACAATCCTAAGATTCTACGGATTAGTAACACGTGAACCTAGTAAAGATGAGAGGCCTAGTCCTAAACCCCCGTAGAAAGAATAGACTGACTCAGATCAGAAGGGCATAAGGTAAAGAAGTAAAAAGAGCCTTATGTTCCCTTCCACAATCAATTCCCCTACATATAACTAAGAATTTTTCTAGACTCAACATCGACCAGTTTGGCTTGAGAAACCTACAGGCAGTCCGGCTCTGATGCCAACGCTGTCAGGACCCCGATCCTAAGTCACACCGATCTAGCCTGTAACACATCATATCACTTTGCGGCCTCACGCACGGTATCCCCACGGGTGCCACCTTACCTGGCCCGGGACCGTTTGCGCATTTTGGCACACGTATATGATAGTATCGCTAGCATCCATATGACAGAGAACCCGGGCCGACATGGCTAGTTATAAACCAAAAGTGGCACTAAATTACAGAGACAAGCATCCATGACCCAACAACGAACGTGTCGGTCATCAACGTATGAACCCAAGTCGTAGAAAGCTACATGGACTTAAAGGAACAACGCGTGACATTTCCCCTAAGGGACAGACACAGGAACGAAGAAAGACACATGTCGGCCAGCCTATGTGTTCGGAGCAGTAGCAAGCTACCAAGGCTCAGTGGAAGCACTAGGAGGCATTTCCCTGTAAGGTAGGCTACCAAAGGTAAACAACTAGGTGTCGGATCCCACACATACCAAGCATTTCAATCGTACACACAATATGCTCAATATGTGCAAATACAACATTGCATCACAACAGAACTCTATGACTCAAAGTACTTTATTTAAGAGGCTCCGAAGAGCCATACATAACATATCCATACAGGTAGGGGTCACATGACCCAACACTCAAGTCATACAATCATACAAGCACACGCAGAAGCTAACATGTCTGAGTACAGACAACTTGGAAATAAAACAGGCTTGGTGTATCCTGACTATCTACAAGGCCCTTCACAAGCTCAGGATCTCCATTTGGGTAGCAAGCTACTCGTCGACGTCAACGTCTATGTAAAACCCATCAGGAGTGGCAGGGTTCTCCTCTGCAACAGTTATTAAGCAAACATGAGTACAAAGGTACTCATCAAGTCTTACAACAGAACCTATCATACATGCATCATTATCAACAAGGGTAGTGGAGTTCATAGCAGCAAGCCACCTTTGACTCTTGGCTAACCTATACTACAACTCTCAGCAGATTGCAAGATAAGACTACGTACACGAGTCCTCTACTCACCACAACAATACACCATCGTGGATCCTCTTCCGTCATCCTACGGAAGGCCATCCACGACACTCACACTTGTCTTGAGGCTTTTAGTAGTATCCATCAACTTGTCTATGAACTGTATAGGTAACCAAGTGGTTCGTACCACGAACAATGGCTATTCGAATAGATTGATAACCCTGCAGGGGTGTACTTCTTCACACACGCTTCCACCACTTATCGCCGTTTACTCGACATGTACTCGGCAACCTTCTAGCGGAAGCCCAACGAGGGTGTCGGCCACGACCTGACTAACTACACAAGTCCCTAATCCAGGTTTATCGCCTATTTGGGTTCCATCCGTGGGGAGATCCGGCCGGGGTGTCGCTCACGGCCCCAAACGATGTGTACAGGGTTCCCGAGTCACCAAACGGGCGACCGGTACACCGTGTCACGTACCTGCCGCATCACAGCCCACCCCGAGGGTCAGCGCTGTGCACGACCACCAGTATTCTACAAACACCAGAAACTAGTTGCAACTCCTGGACAGAGGACAAGGGAAGTTAATAAGCCGAGAGGGTCCATTGGTTTCAGGCCCAATGCATGGTAGTAGCTGAACCTTGAACCACACATACAGATCTCAGGTCCTATGGATAGTTTCAATGAAACAACCCACCATGTACTCCTACATGGCCTTTCATCGATACCTTTACCAAACATGTTCTATACTTCCCTCTGTTTGTCGAGTATGATCATTTCACTCTGATCCATCGCCCAGATGAACCAGACCTGACACAACTCTAAGCATAGCAGGCAACATAAACAAATAGCATGGTGGAACACACATCACATGGCTCAATCAACTCCTACACATGCTAGTGGGTTTCAACTATTTACTATGGCAATGACAGGTCATGAAAAGGAATAGTGTTCAACTACCGCAGCAAGTAGCAGTTCACACGCTGTTGCCTTAATGCAGTAAAAGAGAGCAGGAGCGAGAAGATGGGTTTGTATCGGAATGATCAATGGTTGCTTGCCTGACAGAGTAGTTGTCGGGTACTGCTCTTCAGTTGGATACGCAGAAGTATCCTCGGGAGCAGGACCTACCACGGAGAACACCGACAATACAATCAATATACAAACAAATGCAACAATATGATGCATGCTCATGACATGGTAAGATGAATGTGTTTTGGGCTAATGCAACTATAAGCAAAAAGGTTTGGGCTCATTTGAATCAAAGGTTCAAATTTAAACCCAAACTAGTATTTATTAAAGTGCCTTATCATGTTTTAATGTGAACAACAAGGTTAACTTGCTCAAACATGCATGAAACCAGTGCCATTGGAAATATTGGATTTTTCTGAACAATTTTCATATATAAATCTATTCCATCTGAGCTACTGTTGAATTTATATGATTTTTTGAAGTTTAAAGCATTTTCTGGAATTTTCTGAATTATTTTCAATCAATTAATCCCGGAAAAGCATTTACTGTGTCAGCATGACATCATGCTGACGTCAGCAGGTCAACAGACCTGTTCCAGGTCAAACCTGACTGGTGGGTCCCGCGTGTCAGTGTCATTAGGTTAACTAATTAAATTAAACTGCTAATCCTAATTAACTTAGTCGGCTGGGCCCACATGTCATTGACTCCAAGTGGTCAACCTGGGCCCACCCGTGGTCAAACGGGGTCAAACTGACCGGCGTTTAGCCGCCGGCGAGGCCAAAGGTGGCGGTGGGGTGCGGGAATCGTGATCCGACGACCAAATCGACGGTGGAGCACGTCTACGTGCTGCTGGTGAGGTGCCGCAGCGAGTGGTGGTGGTGGTGGTTGGTCTTGGGGTCGCCGGAAAAGGCGCCGGCGACGAGTCCAGCGGCTGCCGGAGCTCGGGTGAGCTCGGGCCAGTCGCAAGAGAGCATGGCGAGGCTCGTGGGGTGGTGCGTTGGGCTCCTGGGGATGCGGTGAAGCTAATGGACAGGGTGGCACGGCCGTTGGGTGGCCGGAGCCTCATCGGCGACGAGCTCCGCGGCGGCGCGTGCGGGAGAGCTTCGTGCAGTCGGTACAGGGCTCGAGGGGGGAAACAGAGAGGATGGGGAGGTAGCTGAGCTCACGGCGATCGCGTTGGAGTTGACGGCGAGGTCGGGGACAAGCTCCAGCGACGGTGAGGTCGCCGGCGATCTCGGTGGCTGAACGGGGGAGAAGTGCTCGGGGACGGCGCGTTGGAGCTTCCGGCGTTGCGTGGCTCGTCGAGGAGGCGTAGCAGACGGTGGCGGAGCTCGGGGACACGACGGCGAGGCAAGGGGAGCTCGGTGGCTGCGGCTATGGCGGCACGACGGCGGCGGCTGCGTCGGCCATGGCGCGGGGAGGGCGAGGGAGAGAGGCAGGGGAGGAGTGGGGGCGTCCAGCGTCCTCGGGGCGCGGCGTAGAGGTCATCTAGGCCGGTCCTGCGGCGAGGCGGCGGCCAGGGCGGCAAGCAGCTGCCGCGGTGGCGTGCGGCCGTGCGCCGGCGTCACCTGCCTGCCTGGCTGCCGAAGCAGCTGGCTGGCTCGGGCCAGCACAGTGCTGGGCCGCCAGGTGGGCCGGCTGGTCCAGGTAAGTGGGTTGTGCCCTCTTTCTCTCTCTTTTCTATTTTTCTTTCAGTTTTTTTTCTTTTTCAACTTTGTTGAATTAATAAAAATGCTAGAACATTTTTATAAATCATGATACTAGTCACGCCCACTGTATATAATATGAACAGCATGGAACATTTTAGTTTATGATTATTTGGGCACCTAAATTATTTTATAGCATTTAAATGCCCAAATGCAATTACAATATGAATTAATCCAGAGACCCTTGGATGTCCTAGAAAATGGTGCACCATTTTTGGCAGAGGTTTAAGACCAAGGCAATGATGATGAACATTTTTGAAGGGCATTTTGGGTACATTGGAAAAGATTTTATCAAACCCTAGTTGATAGAAGAGGGGTGCTAGGGTTTCTGTCATTCCCATTTCAAGTTTCTGTAGAAAGTAAATATGAGGCACACTCTAGCTAGTCCTAATGCAAGCACTGACTAGGGATGTGACAGAACAAGTCCCAGCCACTTGGCAGAGGATTAAGGACCTCATCCTCTCCGATCATTTTACAATTTAGCTCACGAATTACTCGACAGTCGCTTAAGAGTTCCTTTTCCGTTCGAACCCAGGTTCACTCGGACGGGACTTAAACTCAATGGAACGCATGTTCGGATGAATTTGCTTGCATGGTTAATTCGGACACAGATGTTTCAGTCCAGCAACCTCACAATTCGTCCGTCCCGTGAGACGCCACTCGACTAGACATGTCTACGTCACTCGGCCGCCACGCGCGTCGCCGCTCGTCTGGGCACGTCTTCAACAACTTACCCACTCGGACGCCCTGGGCGTCGTCAATCCGTAGGACGCGTCTCCTTCACTCGGACACCCCTGTGTCGCCACTTCGCTGGATGCGTCATCACCACTCGGCCGCCCCGTGCGTCGCCACTCGGTTGGTCACCTCATCAGCACTCGGCCGCCCCGCGCGTCGTCACTCAGTTGGTCACCTCATCACCACTCGGCCGCTCCGTGCGTCGCCCTCGGTTGGCCACCTCATCACCACTCGGCCGCTCCGTGCGTCGCCATCGGTTGGTCACCTCATCACCACTCGGTCGCTCCGTGCGTCGCCATTGGTTGGTCACCTCATCACCACTCGGCCGCTCC
>LR738714.1:590693993-590798753 GCA_902687465.1 Secale cereale
GCCCCGCGCGTCGCCATTCGGTTGTGCATGTCTTCTCCATTCGGCCGCCCCACGCGTCGCCACTCGGTTACGCACTTCCTCACCACTCGGCCGTCCCGTGCGCCGCCATTCGGTTGTGCACGTCTTCTCCATTCGGCCGCCCCGTGCGTCGCCACTCAGTTACGCACCTCCTCATCAATCGGCCGCCCCACGCATCGCCATTCGGTTGTGCACGTCTTCTCTATTCGGCCGCCCCGCACGTCATCGCTCGATTGTGCACGTCCTCACCTCTCGGCCGCCCCGCGCGTCACCATCAGTTGGACGTGTCTTCACTACTACATCCAGATCAGTCCAACTGATTCAACTCCAGACTGAGCTTATTTTCCATGCCAAGTGCGTGAAGATCCATCCGATTGACTCAATTTCAGACTAAAGTATATTTACCGTGCCGACTGCATGGAGGTTTGCCAGAAACTTAAACCCTCGGCCAGACTCATCTAGTCCGACAGAGGCTCGGGGGCTACACCCAGTGGGTGCACTCAGCGTGCCCCCACTGGAAGAGAAGCCAAAAGGAAACATTTTGCTCGGTCAAGACCAATACCAGATCCTCAAGTACTACTCGACATCTGAGTCAGAGAGGAACAAGTTCGATCAGTACCAACTAAGAAGATTTTTAGTTCTCTCAGACCCCCGCCGACTGGCCGCAGTTGACGGCGGTCTCGGGGACTACACCCAGTGGGTGCACTCAGCGTGCCCCCACTGAATTAATCTCCACTCAGTATGGCCTGACCGTTTCGAGTGACGAACAACAAACAAAAAAGTTCTAAGGCTCCCGTCGACTACAGAAAAAATTCCTATAAGGTAAGTTTAACGCTCCTCCATGGACCTGTTTTGAGCCTTCTTCTAGAGCTCAAAGCGTGAAACTCACGAGTTTGAGTTTAGAACCAACTTATATTGATGTTCCTCCGGGATAAGAATGGCATCTCTCTGAGAGAGCAGTCCATGCGTCAATCTTGTTACCCAGATTTAATGACACACCCGTACTCTGATCACGTGTTAACCTCTTCCGAGAGATGAACGAATGTCACCAAGTTGCTCCTCATGGGCACTTACCCCAGATCAGTCGGGAATCGTAGTGCCGGAATCCGTTGGGATTTTGTTCAAACCTTGGTTGTCTGAAAGCACGATGATGGTACCGAGTATTTTCGTAAACACTCGGGCCAAATTGTGTCTTTCACAAACTCGTTCTGCAAAATCGCAATCGATTCAGGGGCTAATGTTGGGGATACACATAACAGGTAGGCCCACAAAGGGTCAAAATATCATAAAGCATGGGGTCCACACATCATGTGGGTCCAGATAAATTTCATACAGACATACTATCCACTCAGACAAGCAATGTACTATCCACTTGGACAAGCAGCATACCATCCACTCGGATGACAGTCGACCACTCGGTCGTACAACTCACTCGGATATGCGAAGATCAACAGTCGACAAGACACTCGAAGCATCACCTTAGTAATAGGTTGACATTATGGCATCAATGCCCACTTTGTAACATAGGAGGTGAGGGGGTGGTGCACTCTATATAAGCCACCACCACCACTAGACTAGACATGCGCTCATTCTTCTTCTTCTTCTTCTCTCTCTCTCTCTCTCGCCATTGGTCTCAGGACTTGGCTCAGACAAGAGGATCCGTTCCTCTCTCTCACGCATTGTAATCTCCGGATACATACTCAGATAAAACAAAGCCTCTCTGGAGCACGATATGTAGGGTTGTTATCTCCATCGTGAGAGGCCCGAACTTGCTAAAACCACCGTGTCACCGATGTGCATCTCGATAGATCATGCTCCTATACCCTATACCTTATTAGTGTCAGAATCTTTCCCACGACTGGGGCCTCACACCAGCGCAAGCCCTCAAGGCCTCGAAATTCCTCGCCCCGTCTCAAGTCGCCCGCCAATGCCGACACCGTTCGCGCATTCCTCACCGACGCTGGCATCGCGAAAGCCGACATCGCCATGGCGATTGCCTTCGACGCTCGGTTCCTCTGCTCCGGCGTGGACAAAACCATATCCCTACGCGTCGGCCGGCTCCGGGAAATGGGCCTCTCCCCTCCCACGATCTCCCGCCTCATCACCATTGTCTAGGGGATATTTCTCAATCCCGCCGGAATCTCCCGCCTTGACTTCTACATCTCCTTGTTGGGTTCCTACGACAAGGTGGAAGCCGCGCTGAGGTGTAACTTCCATCTCCTCAGGAAAAGTGTGGATAAGCTGGTCAAGCCCAACATGGCGTTCTTGCAGCAGTGGGGCCTAAGTGCTTGTGATATTGCCAGGCTCTACATATGCACCGTCAAACTGCTCACAAATAACTTGGAGCATCTGAAGGAAATAGTGGCGCGCGCTGAAAAGCTAGGCGTGAGCCGTTCTTCGGGTATGTTCAAGTCAGCCTTGGTCATTGTCTGCAACCTTACTCCTGAGATGACTAGAGCCAAAATTGAGTCATTGGAGAGGGCTCTTGGATATTGTGAGGCCAAGCTGGCTGTGTCTAAGTTGCCACCCATCCTTACTTTGTCAGAGGTCACGATGGGTCACAGGGTGGAGTTCCTGATGAGGGAATTTGGGTTGGAACCTCCATACATCGCACAAAGGCTGTCCATTCTGACATACAGCTTGGAGAGGCAGTTGATCCCAAGGCATTATGCCATACATGTTCTTAAGGAGAAAGGGTTGGTTAAGAGAGACATCGGCTTGTTCGGTGTGTTTTGCATGAGTCACAAGAAATTTGTAAAGACGTATCTTGGTCATCAATGAGTGTGTTCCAGGGGCTTGCAGATGCTTATGATGCTACTTGTGCAGGGAAAATGCTCCCCGAAGTTCAACTGTGAGAGATTAACATCTGACATGTCCTTGGTCCAGACTGAACCTAGTGATTTGATTGCTCATGTGTTGTGATTCATCTTATATGTTGTTATTTCTGAAACACATGGATGATCTAATATTCGTGGATTGTTGGTTCTTTTCCTAGTTTATTTATTGACCTTACCGATGATGCCCGTTGTTTGTTAGAACATCAGATGAATAAATATTTCCCCTCCTTTGTTGTTATGCTACTAACTTATATGATACATGTATGCTATGTATTGCAGGCACATAGTATATGTACCTTTTGGCATATCATTAGTTTAACCACATTTGGTAAATTCATTACTGAGTCTTGAGGTTACACCATAATTCTTTTTTGATATTGCTGCATCAAAATGATATGAATTTATCATGTCCAAATGAAAGTTTGCATGAATTAACCTTGGAAAATGATGGGAGCTCAGAATAAGATTTTTTTTGAAATGCAGGTATACCTCCGACCTCTGCATCATGAAGATGCATGCAACCATTTTATTAATAATCCACAAAGTAGCGCCAAAAAGGTCTTACAGCTCGCAAACGGAGCAGAATGAAGTAAAAAGAATAAAATTACATGTTGACACAGGCAACCGATAAGGTATTATGAAGGATAAGCTCCCTAGACTCCTATCATGTTACGTGAGCGCCATCCAAACTGGTTGAATATAACCCGAGCTACCATGTCCCGTCGGTTGCACCCAGTAACCACATGCTCCCTAGAGTCTGTAGGAATGAGTAAGGACCACGTACGGATCCAGGCTGTAGCTCTGAAGATTACATGCAAGAAAGTTTAAGTGTGTTGTCTGTTAAAAATCATATCATTCCTGCAATTCCATATAGCCCATAAAAGTGCACATATTCCAATCCGAATACGAGCCACAATAATCTGATCAACCCCAGCTAACCACATCCCAAACAACGACGCAATATCGCCTGGAGGATTAATGTTGAAAGCTATATGGATCGTTCTCCAAAGAAGCTTGGCCAATGGGCATTCAAGAAATAGGTGTCGTATTGTTTCATCATTATCACAAAAACAGCACCGCGAACTTGAAAGTGCGTTATATCGACTAAAGGGGGGTGAATAGGCGATTTTTATGAATTCTTCATTGAGGAATTTGCGGGTGAGGAAATTCCTTAGCGAAGAACTACTTGCAGCGGATAATTACTCAGAAGTAAACATAACAGAACACAAGCATGGTCATCATGATGAAATGAAGACAAGCACAGAGTACAGAAAGCGTAATCACATGATAACACATGATGAAGACAAACATACTGAAGAAATTGAACTGAGGAAATTGAAAAAGTATTCAGTCAAAGTCTTTAAACAGATATGAACAAGCACACAACACAGATATGAGGAAATGAAAGAGTTGAGGAAATAGAACCAGTAAGCTTGGCGAAGACAATGATTTGTTAGACCAGTTCCAACTGTTGTCTCAGTTGTACATCTAGTTAGGGAAGCTAGGTATTTAAACCTGAGGACACACAGTCCTGGCCACCCAGTCCTGGACACATAGTCCAAGACACCAAGTGATAACCCTCAACCGTAAGGGATCGAGATAGTCTTCGCGGGTAAGAATAACCCAATTTATTGATTCGACACACGGGGAGCCAAAGAGTATTTTTAAGCTTTAACAGTTGAGTTGTCAATTCAACCGCACCTGAAATATACTAACTTGCAACAAAAGATAAGTGGTAACAGTGATATGATAGTGATGATAGTAATAGTAAAAGTAAACAGCAAAAGTAAATAGCAGTAGTAAATGGCAAAAGTAGCAACTAGTGACAAGCAAGGTTTAAAATAATGTAGGCTAGGGAGATGGATGGTTGGGCGTTGCATGGATGAGATAGTTTCTAACTCGGAGCACGGCACACGGAAAAGTAATGATCATCTAGGCAAATATCAAACATTAGGCATGTATCATGTATGTAGTTGTACGTGCTTGCAATAAGAACTTGCACAACATCTTTTGTCCTACCATCCCGCTACGAACGGGGCCAAAAGGAACTAATGGATATTAAGGTGCTCCTGTCAAAGAGCACCGGAACAAAGCAATGAACTCAATGGATACATGTAATCCTCAAACTACGGACCATCCCCTTTGATGTCCCAAGCTGTCACCTTTGGGATCGCCGGTTCCGAACCGTAACAGGTGCATACAACTCATAGATAGGATCAAGAACACAAATATATTCATGCAAACACATATGGTTCAGATCTGAAATCATGGCACTCGGGCCCTAAGTGTCAAGCATTAAGAATAACAAGTTGTAGCAAAGATGATAAACACCATACTAGATGATAGGCAACATGCCCCCAACAATCTGACGAACTATTACATGATCTAACTCATCCAATCCCTACCATCCCCTTCGCCTACAGCAAGGGAATTACTCACACATGAAGGGGGAAGTCATGGAAGGATGATGGAGTGGTGATGATGATGACGATGGCGACGATCTCCCCTCTCCGAAGGCCAAATCAGCCTCCAGATTAGCCCTCCCGAAGAAGAACAGAGGGTGGCGGCGGCTCCGCGACGAAAAACAGCGAAAGGACTTCCGATCTGGGGTTTCTGCATCGCGAGGAAAAATACGGGCTAAAGTAGGGCACCAGGGGGTGTGGGCCCCACCCAGGCGCCCCCCCTCTGGCCCCACTTCTGGTATTTGGTTTCTTCGGGTGCGTGGATTTTTCGTGATTTTTCGTGGATTTTTCTGAGATAGTTAAAAATCCGTTTTCCTGCACACAAATAAAACATATAGGTAGCTCTGCTGAAAACAACGTCAGTCCGGGTTAGTTTAGTCCAAATCATGCAAGAATGAGGTCAAAACAATATCAAAAGTGTTTGGAAAAGTAGATACGTTTGAGAACAAGGTTATCAAGTTCAGAACCCATGGTAACAAACTTATGCCTCTTCATAGCAGCAAGATCAAAGCTTAAATAAGTAAAAGGAGTATCATCAGGGTGTGGGGTGCCTCCAAGATGCTCTAAGATAAGCGTGGCATAAATGCCACCGTATAAGTCCCCCTTGTTACCGTTCATAGCAAGGCGTCGAGCAATTAAGGTACCAATATTATAATCAGACCTCCCTGAGAGGGCTGCTGCCAGGATAGCAATATCCGAAGCAGAAATGTTGCTCGTGTTGTCGCGAGCTAACACTCCTCTAGCAATATAATATGCAAAATACCTGAGGTGAGGAAACAAGATGCTGGAGATCTTCGACCGATGAATATCCCTCGTACCCATGCTGCAGAGAGAGTTGATGACGGTTTTCAGCTCGGAGGGCTGCGTGGCCATCCTCGCCGTCCTCCCAACGTTCGGCACACCTATCACTTCACAAAAATTTCCCAGAGTCATGGTGATAAGATCATTATAAATTTTAAACTCAATAGCACCTGAATCAGGATTATATCTAAAACTGTTAATGAAACCGGAGGTGAGTTTCTGATACTGAGTAACACGGCTCGTGACGAGTCGTGTCAAACCTGCATTAGCACAAAGATTATAAAACTCATCCTTGATTCCCGCAGCTTCCATGAATTCATCACATGGAAATGCCATCGCACGTGCTGGACTTGTGTCTTCCAACAACTCCAGGGGCACATGATCTTCATTATAGCTCACCTTAACAGTCGATGGTGAAGCTGCGGCTCTAGTGACTCGATCGGAGTGTGCGGGCCTCCTCTTCTCAAGCCATCCTTTTGCCCTTCCTAACAAACTCATTTCTTAAATTTTTTATAATTTACAAAAGCGAGAATTAAAACAAAGTGAGCTAAGGCAAACTACTCAACTCACTTGCCCAAGGCATAAACTTGCATCAAAACTTGGAAAACAACTTTCTACACATGCATGCAAGCTCATCTCTACAGCACCAAGAACTACTAAATACTCACAAATGAGGCCACCAATCAAAAATCTAATTGGAGGGGTGGAGGAGTCACATACCAGGGAGTATTTGCTCAAAATTTCAGCTCAGATGATGGGCTGTAGAGAGAGATCGAAGAATCACCCCCAAGAACAGCAAGAACAGCAAGAACAAGACCAGAACTCGGGTTTCTGGAAAAAGAGAGAGAGAGGGGAAGAAGAAGTACCTGGAGGGGGGGTCCCGTGGGCCCCAGGCGCCCTGTGGGCGCGGCCAGGGGCTGGGCCGCGCCAGCTGGCCGCCTGGGCCACTGGTGGCCCCCCTGGCTGGCCCTAGGACTTTCCGGGTCTCTCCCGTTGTGGAAATTTTTAATATAATTTTTCTGGAATTTTTCTGAAAACTTCACTGTTGAAATTTTTTCGAAGTTCAAAAAGCTGCGAAACTCTTTGAAAACTTGAAGCAGTTAGTAGAATTGTGAAGCTTCAAAAACATAGATACTTGGTACAGCAAGTATGACAACTCTAAAAACAAATAAAAACATAGAAAGCTCAACTTTTTATCCATATATAACACGTTCACTAGTAAGGTTGATCAAGTCTTACCAACAAACAAGCGGTATATAGAACAAAAAGTCTCACCTCCTACGGAGTAATCACTGAACTTTTACCTTGATGGACATTGTCCCTACCATAACAGTTTTGTATTTGTGAGGCACATGTAGTGGACAGTCCCATTCTCCAATTTTCACGGTTTCGATATTCTCTATAGAGTTGAGGGCATGCCTCCTATCGGTCTTCTTCGGAAAATATACCGTGTGTTCTTTATCATTCACATGAAAGGTAACCTTCCCTTTGTTGCAATCAATAACAGCACCTGCGGTGTTAATTAAAGGTCTACCAAGAATAATGGACATGCTCCCGTCCTCGGGCATGTCAAGCACAACAAAATCAGTAAGAATTAAACAATTAGCAACTTCAACTGGAACATCCTCACAAATACCTATAGGAATAGCGGTTGACTTGTCAGCCATCTGAAGGGAGATATCTGTAGGAATTAGTTTCTCTAAACAGAGCCTCTCGTAAAGAGAGAGAGAGGCATAACACTCACTCCCGCTCCAAGATCACATAAAGCAGTTTTGACATAATTATTTTTTATGGAGCAAGGAATGGTGGGTATACCTGGATCACCGAGCTTCTCAGGAATCTTTCCACTGAAAGAATAGTTAGCAAGCATAGTAGATATTGCATCATTAGGAATTTTTCTTTTGTTAGTGACAATATCTTTCATATATTTTGAATAAGGAAGTAACTTAATAGCATCAGTCAAAGGAATTTGAAGAAAAAGAGGTTTAATCCATTCACAAAACTTATTGTAATGCTCTTCTTCTTTAGATTTGATGGACTTACCTGGAAAGGGCATGGGTTTCTGTACCAATGGTTCTTTCTCCTTCCCATGTTTTCTTGCGATGAAGTCTTCTTTAGTGTACCACTTACGTTTGTCAGGTGCTTCTTCTTCTCGAACTTCAGGCGGATCATTCTTCTCATTATTATTACCTTCAGGTTCAGCACCGTCTTCAGTCTCAGCATCGGAAATAGATACACTATTGGGATCAATAGCTGGCTCTTCATCTGCAATAGGATCATTAGAATTGTCAGTCTCTTTATGTTTCTTCTTCTTATTTGGAGAGACAACAATTTCTTCATCCTGCATTTGAGAATCTTGCTCGATTCTCTTCGGATGTCCCTCTGGATAAAGAGGATCTTGAGTACTAGTTCCCCCTCGGGTCTTAATCCCAAAAGCCTGCAGTTTATCTTGTTTGGCTTTGTTAGCAAGCAAATCTCTTTGCACATTAGAAATTTGATCAAGCTGAGTTTGAACCATATGAAAATGCTTCACAAGACATTGGACATCATTAACTGTTCTATCTAAAACACCAAGCAACTTTTTGATAGCAAGGGAATTATCATGCAACTGACTTTCTATCCTCTCATTAAAATGATTCCGTTTCATAATAAAATTATCAAACTCATCAAAACATTGAACAGGAGGCTTACCATAAGGGATGTCACTTGCGTTGAAATCTACAAGAGAGTGTACCTCTACCGTAGGAGGGTGAGTGATAGGCTCACACAGCTTCTCAATAGGGGGTAGATTCTTCACGTCTTCAGCTTTAATACCTTTCTCTTTAATAGATTTCTTTGCTTCTCGTATGTCCTCGGGGCTCAGAACAAACATGCCCCTCTTCTTTGTTGGTGGAGGTGGTTCAGGGACGGACCAATCTTCATGGTTTTTGGCGATCCTGCCCATTAAATCTTCCGCGTCGTCCGGTGTTCTTTTCCTGAAAACACAACCAGCACAACTATCCAGATAGGACCTAGATTCATCATTTAGACCAGCATAGAATATATCAATTAATTCATTCTTAGGAACTCCATGTCCTGGTCTAGCCTGAATCAAACTGCAGTACCTCCCCCAAGCTTTAGGGAGGGACTCATCCTGCGACTGTTTAAAATTATAAATTCTTTGTAAAGCAGCATGTTGCATATGAGCAGGAAAGTACTTATCAACAAAAGAGTGAGCTAAGTCCTGAGGACTCTTAATAGAACCGCATGGGAGTGAATCATACCATGCTTTAGCACCTTCCTTCAAGGAGAAAGGAAGAAGCTTGGTCACATAAAAGTAGCGTATCTTCTCATATGTGGTAAACAGGCTACCTAGTTCACCAAGTTTAGTTAGGTGTGCAATAGCATCATCATTTTCTCTGCCATAAAAGGGGTCAGCTTCAACCATAGGTATAAGTGAAAGATCAACAGAGAAATCAAAATCAGGATCATCAATGCATATAGGAGATGTAGCAAACTCAGGATTAGGAACGGTTTTGTTTTTCAAAGAGTGTTTTTCAAATATTTTCTTAATAGTTTCAGGGTCAGAGCCGGCAAACTCTGTCAGTTCCCTGCATAAATCTTCATCAAGTACATAGTAATCATCATCAAGGAGCCTCTCCTGAAGTTTACTCAATTCAGGAAAATCATAAGTTTCACCAATAGGGTAGCGAGTAACAGGAAGTTCAATTCCATATTTTTCAGCAGCAGCAGTAATTTGTTTCTCAAGAGCATAACCAAGCGAACTAATATCATCATAAAAAGTAGTAGAAGCATCATCAAGTGTATCAGACATATTAACAGATTCAATAGGAGCATCATGTGGCGGTGGTGAAGCAAACTTACTCATAACAGAAGGTGAATCAAGCGTAGCACTAGTGCTCAGAGCAGTACCTCTTCTTGTAGTGGATCGTAAGATCGGAACCTTGGGGTCTCCTTTCTTACCCATAGTGAATAAAGTGCAGCAGGTAGGATACCTCAAGTAGACTTGTAAATATTGCTATGCTCCCCGGCAACGGCGCCAGAAAACGGTACTTGATAACCCTCAACCGTAAGGGATCGAGATAGTCTTCGTGGGTAAGAATAACCCAATTTATTGATTCGACACACGGGGAGCCAAAGAGTATTTATAAGCTTTAACAGTTGAGTTGTCAATTCAACCGCACCTGAAATATACTAACTTGCAACAAAAGATAAGTGGTAACAGTGATATGATAGTGATGATAGTAATAGTAAAAGTAAACAGCAAAAGTAATAGCAGTAGTAAATGGCAAAAGTAGCAACTAGTGACAAGCAAGGTTTAAAATACTGTAGGCTAGGGAGATGGATGGTTGGGCGTTGCATGGATGAGATAGTTTCTAACTCGGGGCACGGCACACGGAAAAGTAATGATCATCTAGGCAAATATCAAACATTAGGCATGTATCCCGTATGTAGTTGTACGTGCTTGCAATAAGAACTTGCACAACATCTTTTGTCGTACCATCCCGCTACGAACGGGGCCAAAAGGAACTAATGGATATTAAGTTGCTCCTGTCAAAGAGCACCGGAACAAAGCAATGACCTCAATGGATACATGTAATCCTCAAACTACGGACCATCCCCTTTGATGTCCCAAGCTGTCACCTTTGGGATCGCCGATTCCGAACCGTAACAGGTGCATACAACTCATAGATAGGATCAAGAACACAAATATATTCATGCAAACACATATGGTTCAGATATGAAATCATGGCACTCGGGCCCTAAGTGTCAAGCATTAAGAATAACAAGTTGTAGCAAAGATGATAAACACCATACTAGATGATAGGCAACATGCCCCCAACAATCTGACGAACTATTACATGATCTAACTCATCCAATCCCTACCATCCCCTTCGCCTACAGCAAGGGAATTACTCACACATGAAGGGGGAAGTCATGGAAGGATGATGGAGTGGTGATGATGATGACGATGGCGACGATCTCCCCTCTCCGGAGGCCAAATCAGCCTCCAGATTAGCCCCCCCGAAGAAGAACAGAGGGTGGCGGCGGCACCGCGACGAAAAACAGCGAAAGGACTTCCGATCTGGGGTTTCTGCATCGCGAGGAAAAATACGGGCTAAAGTAGGGCACCAGGGGGTGTGGGCCCCACCCAGGCGCCCCCCTCTGGCTCCACTTCTGGTATTTCGTTTCTTCGGGTGCGTGGATTTTTCGTGATTTTTCGTGGATTTTTCTGAGATAGTTAAAAATCCGTTTTCCTACACACAAATAAAACATACAGGTAGCTCTGCTGAAAACAGCGTCAGTCCGGGTTAGTTTAGTCCAAATCATGCAAGAATGAGGTCAAAACAATATCAAAAGTGTTTGGAAAAGTAGATACGTTTGAGACGTATCACCAAGTCCTCACCGTATTCCCCTTGAGCTAAGGTCACACAGACCTCGCCCAATCACTCGTGGTAAGTCTTCACAGGTGACTTTCGAAGCTTCACAAACTCGGTCACTCGACGATCCACAATTCCTCTTGGATACTCTAGACCATGACGCCTAACCATCTGGAAGAAGCACAGTCTTCAAATGTAACAAGCATCGGATCCACTCAGGATCAATCTCTTCAGTGATGCTCAATCACTTTTGGGTTTGTAGGTGTTTGGGTTTGGTTTGGATTTTTCCTCACTTGATGATTTTCTCTCAAAGTCCTTGGAGGATGGGTTGCTCTTATGACAAGTGTCAGTTTCTCTCGGAGCAGCCAACCAGCTAGTGGTTGTAGGGGGTGGCTATTTATAGCCTAGGGAGCAGCCCCACATGATAAGACATAAATGCCCTTTAATGATATGATCGTTAGGTAGGTAGATATTTTGGGACAGCTAGCGCGTAGCACAACAACGGTCGGAAATTTGAGTATCAAATTCCTTAGGGCTATCATGTTCCTCATTGTGTAGGCAATCCGCACTGACGGATTCCTAACTCCTCGGTCAGAACAAATTCCTCAGAGACCAGAAGAACTTCGTCTCTGTCACTGAAGAATATGACTGAACTGTATGAGATTTCCAGTGGCTTCACTCAAAGCGATTGGTAGGTGTATGATTTTGAGTTGAGCATCAAATGGAATTTTTTTCCTTACTATTTCCTCAACCCCCTTTAACAGTACAATGTTTCCTATGACTCAAGAAAGAGAAAATGAAACTACGAAAACAAAAGTCTGCACGCTTCATGTTCCTCAAATGAATACCAAGTCTTCAAGGTCACACCAATTTCTTCACTTTCAAAGTCTTCAAAAAGTCTTGAGAAATCCATAGTCTTCAGTCGAAGAACTTCATTTTTAGGGGTGGACTTTCTCTGTAAATATTAAACTCCTCATAGACTTATAGACCTGTGTACACTCATAAACACATTAGTCCCTTAACCCTTCAATACACCAAAATCACTAAGGGGCACTAGATGCACTTACAATCTCCCCCTTTTTGGTGATTGATGACAATATAGGTTAAGTTTTCAACGGGGATAAACATATGAAGTGTAAATACTGATATTGAGGAATTTGATAGCAAGATATAGAAGAACTCCCCCTAAAGATGTGCATAGTGAGGAATTTGCTTTTGAAGCAATGCACACTTGAAGAGTAGAATCATGGAGATCCGCCCCTATATCTTGTAATTCATACACGCATTTGACATATAATATGAAGAATTTGAAATGCATGATGAAATATGGTGACTGATGTAATTCAGCATGCGTGCAAAACATTAATGAGGAATAAGCATGCAGAAATACCACAGCAAAAGTATCAGGTCACCATAGAGTTTAAGTTTACAACTCAATCCAGCAAAGTCATCAGAAGAACGAGAGTTGTAACTTAGCAAAAAAAAGCCCATATATATAGACCCGCTTGAAGACTAACTCAAATTTCTCCCCCTTTGTCATCGAATGACCAAAAGGATGGAAACTGAGGACTAACTCCCCTGAAGAATCTCAAGATGATGAAGGAGCGCCAGCGTTGTTGGGGTCGATGGTTGATGTAGGGCCTGCCGTAGTGTCGTCCAAGTCTTCATACTCGTCGGTTTCGCGCGATGAAGAATAGGAGTTGGCCACCAAGGGAGGAACCTTGACCTTTTTGTCTTTCTTCAGTGGAGGAGCAGACCAGTCAAAGTCATCCTTGAGACCCATTTTCTTTAGATGTTCTTCACCATATAGGTGAGACAGAACATCCTAGGTGCGGTTGAGGGTTTCATGGAGGTAGTAATGGTTTTTCTTCACTTCATTGTGTGTAGAAGTCATGTGTGAAGAATTGAACCAAACTGACGCTTGACCCATTTGTGATTGCGATCAACCTTCTGGTAAAGACTGAGGAGAAGCTCACGATCAGTCATCACCCTGGGAGCTGTGCCTTGAGTTTTTTGCTTGGGAGCATTGGCGGCAGAGTCATGGGCGGCAGAGTCATCATTGGTGGAGTAGGATGCAGCTTTGCGAAATTGACCATCCAATGGACGAATGCCTTCATCAATAACAGCAGAGGCCTTGCCCTTGTAATTAGCTGAGGAATATGTCCGTTTGAGGACTTCAATCGGGGGCAAGTAGCTGCAATGATTTAGAGTGTCAGCTTTGTAGTTCACTGAAGACCTTGTCCTGATGAATCTCATAATCCACGGAGCATAAGGCTTCAGGTTGAAAGGGGACGGGAACGCCATGGATGATGTTGAACAGTAGATTCTACATGATGCCAACGACTTCTTCATCATTTGAGTCGTGGCCCTTGATTGGACTCAATGTCTTCGTCACAAATGCGATAGACAGTCCGAGGCAGAAACATCAATTCCTTCATGAGGAATTTGGTCCTTGGGGCTAGACCTGGCTTCAAAGCCTTCATTAGCACTTGCATGTAGTGATCTGTAAGTTCAGTTTCTTAATACATGCAACGAGCTGCTTTAGTGGGAGGACTGAGAGGCAAAGCTTGAAGTAATTCAGAAGCTGGTGCCTTGTAGTGAGTGTTTTCGGTCATCCAGTCCAGCACCCATGAATTCACATCTTCAGAGTTTCCTGTGATGTGCAGCGTTGCATGGAATTGAAGAATAAGTTCTTCATTCCAATCACAGATATCAGTGCAGAAACCCAACAGTCTAGCATCGTGAAGAACACTGAGGACTGGCATGAAGCATGACAGAGATTTCATATCCACGTGAGGAATGTGCTCATGATCGAAGACTTTGTCTTTGTTGAATAGCACGAAGGAATAGAAATTTGCCTGACTGGCAGTCCAGAAACGCCTCTTCCTAATATGAGTAGAGTCATAGGGGTTGTATTCAGTGAAGAACACGTGCTCGTAGAAGAAATCATCCTTCTTGAAAGTTTGCTTTCGTGAGAAAGGATCCTTTGGCTTGGGTTGAGGAGTGTCAGTCAATTGCATCACAACCTCAGGATTCGCAATCTCAGCTTCTTTAGGCTGAGGAATTTCTGGTTCCTCTTCAGTGGCAGTCTTCATGGATTCAGTAGCAGCACCAGTTTCTTCAGCACTAGTGGCTGGAATGTCGTCATGTACAGACTGTGTGGGATGAGTTTCTTCTGAGCCCAATGGAACAGTTTGTGCTGGGGACTGAGGAATTTGTTGCAGCAACGTGAACAGAGGGGAGTTGGGATGCTGACTATCCCAAAACTCATCAATCATAAAAGGAGTAGCACTCCCTATGTCCACGTCCGAGTCTTGTTCATCCAATTCATCAACGCCGACCTCTTCAGCAGTGAACTGAGGCATAAGCGAGGAGATGATTGGGGTTGAAGGGATTGCATCCACTTCAATTTCTTCATCCGTCTGCTCTAAGGAAGCAAGGGAATGTATTCTTCTGATTCACTTGGAATCACATATTCTTCATGAGACGGAATAAGTTCCTTTGATGGCATGGATGAAATAGGAACGGCATCAATTGGGTTGTCAACTGAGCTTGTCAAAGGCTTCATCTTCTTCGGAGCTGAAGAATCTGATGAAGTTGATGCCTTCCTTTTCTTCACAGCTGCACGCTCTGCAACCTTTGTCTTCTTCACATCTGATGCAGATGGAAGGATTGGAGTTGGAGTAGGCGAAGGAGGAGCAGAGGAATCTGGTTGAATTTCTTCAGGCACAACCGATGCAGTTGCCTTGACTTCTTTATGTTCTTCAGGCATAGCCTTTGGAGCTTCAGTTGGCCTGACATTTTCTTCAGGCGCAACACTAGAGGTTGCCCTGACAATTTCTCCAGCGGCTGGAATGCAGTCATCAGCCCTGGTATTTTCTTCAGCAGCCTGATGTTCTTCAGCAGTGCTGGCATATCCTTCAGTAGACTGAGCAGATGGTTCAGCCTGAGGAATTTCAATGTGTGTTTGATGATCAGCACTTGAAGAAAAACCTTTTGTCAAATTCACAAATCTGACTTTGGCGCCCATCTAGTATGCGCGATATGCGTCAAATTCATCACTGATGGTTTTGATTTCACCCTAAAGCTTTACAAGTTCTTCAGTTGTCATGTTGACAACATTTTTCTTCAGGTAGCGCTCCTTCTTGTACTGCGCTTTCTTCGTCTGCCTGGCCTTTTCATATTTCCATTTTTCTTCGCCGATGAAGGTGGTCAGCATGTGACTTTGGCCAGGAGTTAGGTTGAAATCAGGCATAGGAGTGTTGGGATCCTGATGCCAGAGATCAATAAAGTCGAGGATCACCTTTGGATCCAAAAGCAGTGGCACAATGCTTCTTTTGGCTCTAATGGCCCTTTCTTGCCTATCTCTGATGATTTGAACAAATTCTTCATCATCATCTTCGTCATTAGACGGCACTTGGAAAGCAACTTGTTTCTTGTGAGGACTTGGGCGAGAACCTCGTCCAGCAGTGGTCTTTTTCTTCAGCAGAGAGGGACCAGCTGAGGAACTTGCTGAGGCTCCTGAGGCAATGGATATGCCCGCAGTCCTTTGACATGTGGCAAGATGCACAGGTGCAGATGATTTTGTCGGAGCATCTGAAGACTTTGGCGGAGGAGCTGAGGACTTTGGAGAAGCAGGAGCAGTTTGAGGAATTGGTCTTGAGGGTTTTGAAGAATCTGGCCGTGAGGGCATTGCTGAGGAACTTGGCTTATGTGCAGGCTTCTTTGCCATGGCCTTCTTTGGCTTGGAAGCAGAGGCCTCAGTAGTGGCAGCAGCAGAGTCTTCGTTGAATTTCCTCACTGCTTATTTTGCTTGTTTGGCCAACTTGGCCTGGCGCTTAGCCCATTCATCAGGATAGTCCTCACCGCGCCTTGAGGCTAGTGGGATCAGTAACTTGGTCATGTGCCAATGGAGGTCTTGGGCATGGAGGATTGAGTGCAAATTTCTTCATGTATTTGGGAGTTACATACCTGTACTCCCTCCACTCTCTTGCCCATCTCCTCTCTATTCTTTGTATGCGCACCTTGCGCTGATTCTTGTCCTCTTTTCCGTACTTTGCCTCATCAGGAGTGCAATAGTCAGCATCTATGTCTTCAGGTATTTTGAAAGTAGTGTTGACCTCAGGCCTCTTTCCTCCCTTCTGTGGCTTCTTTCCATCAGCCATTTTCTTCAGACGAGAAATTTGAACAATTGAATTCTTTGAAGAAGTATGCAACTTTTCTTCGAGGAACGCTGCAAATGAGTTAAGTTGATGAGAACCTAGTGATTCAACAGCGGACATGAGTACCTATGAACAGAGTATAGTTGCGAGGAATTTGGAGAGGTCATATGCGTTCTCAGAAGGTTTTGTAAAAAGAACAAGTTTGAGGAATTTGACCAGATGAGTCTTGAAGAATTTGACTAAGCGTTCTTTGTCTTAGGTTCTAGAGTTGTATAGATTGATGATAGGTCCAAAACGTATCTATAATTTCTGCTTGCTCCATGCCTTTTTTGTGTGATATTGCTATGATATTTATGCACTTCCATACACTTTTGATCATATTTGGACTAACCTACTAATGGTTGCAAAAGTGCACAATGTTCTTTTTTTATACTTTATTGTGTAGGAATTACTTGGAAATTGACAAAAACGCAAAAGGAGTCGTATTGGAGTAGGACTCTGACTTTCCTGAAATCTGTCTGAGAACGTTTTTTAAAGATGGTCACGTTCCGGCCCGAAGACGACGTCAAACGGAACAAGTCTAGTTGCGAAAGTTGTGGCGAATTTCGAGGCGATGCTTCCGGATATAAAATTCGTCCAAATCGGAGTCCGGACGGCCGTGTAAAGCCCGTTTTACTGAGGCCCAAAATCTGATGACGGGAATCCGAGAGTCTATATAAAGAGAGAAAACCTAGGTCATCAAGGACCACGAATTTTCCTCCTCCCAAGCCGCCATCTTGGAGGGGAGGACCAGCACCATTGCAGCACCATCCACAAGGAAGAAGGGGGGCCAAGGAGCCGCTGCCCCCTAGGGTCGCCGCCGCCCCGAGGGCCGCCGCCGCCCCCTAGGGCCGCCGCCGCCGCCGCCCCCTAGGGCCGCCGCCGTCGCCGCCCCCAAGGGCCGCCGCCGCCGCCTCCGTGGCTGCCGCCGGCCATCTCCTCCTCGCGGGGCTGCACCTCTCCATCAACACCATCATCAACCTCCTCCTCACCATGTCCATGCGTGAGTAGTCTTCTTCGGGGCTGAGGTTTCTACCAGTAGCTATGTGGTTATCTCTCTCTCCCATGATGTGATCTTCGTTGTGATCATAGGCTATGTTAATCTAGGGTGATCCCATGATATTTCCCCTTCCTCTATGTATTGGATTGATGTACTCACTTGTCTTTATCTAGTATAATCCCCAAGACCAAGGTGACAGCGGTCTATTGGACATGGATTAAAAAAATATTTTCATGAGTGATTTCCTCTCTTGTGTGTTGATTGAAGATTGAGAGTCTCTTGGTGCTTGTCTTTGACTATCCTTTAGATATGTTGTGGTGATTGTGGGACTCTCTTTGGATGGCCGCGGTGACATTGGGAAATCCTTAGATTGAGAACTACGAACTTTGAGGTGTGCTTTTGTAGCCCTACATAATTCTCGTCCTCTCTTGACCACGAAGGAATGACCTCCGGGTGCGTCTCCATTGCATGTTTTATGGGAAATATCATGTGATTCGATTATGTTAATGTTGTTGGGAGTTGCCACTAGTGAAAGTATGATCCCTGGGCCTTGTTTCCACCATTGCAATACCATTTGTGCTCACGTTTACCGCTTGTTTGCTTGCTGCACTTTTTATTACAGATTTATATTTCTTTGTTTTGCCATCCATATCACTTGCCATTTAACATCTCTTCGCCGAACTAGTGCACCTATACATCTGACAAGTGTATTAGGTGTGTTGGGGACACAAGAGACTTCTTGTATTTTAGTTGCAGGGTTGCTTGAGAGAGACCATCTTCAACCTCTACTTCCCTGAGTTCGATAAACCTTAGGTCATCCACTTGAGGGAAATTGCTGCTGTCCTACAAACCTCTGCGCTTGGAGGCCCAACATAGTCTACAAGAGTAGAAGCGTGTGTAGACATCAATTGAAAATTCACACAATTGAGGAATCTTGAAGAAAAACATAGCTTAGAGAAATCGAATAAAGAACAGATGACATGTGAAGTGTTTAGTGTGTGAAGATTTGAAGAAAAACACCATTGAGAATTTTTGTAGAAAACATTCGAATCAAGGAGGGCAGTAAAAGTAACTTTTAATTACCCTGGATGAAGAACACGACGAACTGTGAGGTGGAGAAGTGAAGTTCGTCTGTGCAGATCTTCCACGCCCTAACTTGGCTGAGGAAGACAGCTACGGGGGCGGTGGAGTGAAGAAATCCGCGGCTGGCGCGAGTACGACGGCGACGAGGTCGAGGCAGTGAAGCTCTTCCTCACCGACGACGATGAAGTAGCGACGGCGCTAGGGTTGGAGAAGCTCGAGCGAGAGAGAGAGATCGAGCGAAGTAAAAAGTGAAGTGAGGAAGGGGAGGGGTATTTATAGCTGAGATGAATAATCGTTCGCCCGAAGAATTTGGACGAACGTGCCCCTGACCCTTCTCATTCGCTCGACATGTGTCACCCACGTACTGAGAGGTGGAGATCGTGGATGAATAGATAAGTATTGTGGTGGGATGCGGAAGGATTTGAGCGGCAAAACCGAAAATTTGGATAAGACAAGTTTTAACGTTGCATTCGCAAATTCTTCAGCTGACAAGGAAACAGTGAAGATTTTGAATGAGTTTCAAATAGAATGCATATGAAGAATTTGTGAATAGAATGGGTTGAGTTTAGCATAGAGGGGGAAGAGTCCGATCACATTCACTTAGCAAGAAAAACAGCTTGAAGAATTAGCAATAAGTGAATGTTGTAGAGGACATAGACTCATATATATAGCCACTGTAGAAAAGAGACGGAAAGGTGAAAACAATGCAATGTTGAAGAAAATGAACAACCGAGGAGTTTCAGAAATACTCAAATTGAAGATTTTCAACTTTGGCGGTGGCGTGACCCACCGTATAAGAATGATGATTTCAGATACCGCATACAATTGTCGTAGGGTTGTGAGAATCAAATTCTTCGTTAATTTCTTCACACTTAGAGCGTTATTCTTCATTAATTGAAGAAAAACATTTCTTCATGTGTTGCACATCTAAGTCATCAATTTTGCATAAGTGTTAGGATGAGTGTCCTATTCAAAGAACATTTGAAGATTCTAAGATATTTAGCTCACACCGCAACTTGCTAAATCTCTTCTCATCCAAGGGCTTTGTGAAGATATCGGCTAGTTGTTCTTTAGTCTTCATATGCTCAATAGAAATGTCACCCTTCAACACATGATCACGAAGAAAATGATGGCGAATCTGAATGTGCTTTGTCTTTGAGTGGTGAACTGGGTTGTGAGCAATCTTGATGGCACTCTCATTGTCACAGAAGAGAGGCACATTCTTCATGTTGACACCATAGTCCTTGAGAGTTTGCTTCATCCATAGCAATTGAGCACAGTAAGATCCAGCAGCAATGTACTCAGCTTCAACAGTAGACAGTGATACGCAATTCTGTTTCTTCGAAGACCAACAGACCAAAGATCTTCCGAGGAAGTGACATGTACCAGATGTTGACTTGCGGTCCACACAATCACCAGCATAGTCAAAGTCTGAATATCCAATGAGATCAAAAGCTGAGCCCTTGGGGTACCATAATCCAAGTGTTGGTGTGTGAGCTAGATATCGAAGAATATGTTTCACAGCCTTATGGTGTGATTCCTTCGGTGTAGCTTGAAATCAGGCACACATGCAAACACTAAGCATTATATCTAGCCTAGATGCACAAGTACAGTAAAGAACCAATCATGGAGCGGTATACCTTATGATCGAAGTCAATGCCATTTTCATAAGTGCACAGATGGCCATTTGTGGGCATAGGAATTTTGACGCCTTTGCAATCGTGCATGCCGAATTTCCTCAGTACATCCATGAGGTATTTCTCCTGAGATATGAATATGCCATGGCGTTGTTGACGAATTTGAAGACCTAAGAAGAATTTAAATTCTCCCATCATAGACATTTGATATTCTTCACTCATCATATAGGCAAATTCATCACTATAACGTTGGTCAGTACAGCCAAAGATAATATCATCAACATATATTTGTCACACAAATAATTCACCATCATAAGATTTAGTGAAAAGAGTAGGATCAAGTGAACCATGTTTGAAGCCTTTCTTCATGAGGAATTCCTTCAAAGTATCATACCACGCCCGAGGGGCCTACTTGAGGCCATAGAGGGCCTTATTGAGTCTGAAGACTTTGTCAGGATTCTTTGGATCTTCAAAACCTAGGGGTTGAGCAACATATACTTCTTCCTCAAGCTTACCATTGAGGAATGCACTTTTCACATCCATTTGATATAGAGTGATATCATGATGGTTAGCGTAAGCAAGTAATATGCGAATAGCCTCAAGTCTAGCAACGGGTGCAAAAGTTTCATCAAAATCAATTCCTTCAACCTGTGTGTAGCCTTGAGCTACAAGTCGTGCCTTATTCCTTACCACAAGGCCATTTTCATCTTGCTTGTTGTGGTAGATCCACTTTGTGCCAATGATATTATGCTTGCGAGGATCTGGACGTTTGACCAGTTTCCAGACGTTGTTGAGCTCGAATTGATGTAATTCTTCTTGCATGGCTTGAATTCACTCAGGCTCCAGAAATGCTTCATATACCTTAGTGGGCTCTGTGATAGATACAAAAGCAAAGTGCCCACAAAAGTTAGATAAATGTGAAGCTCTTGAGCGTGTGAGAGGACCTGATATTTTGATGTCGCTGATGATTTTATCAATCTGCACTTCTTTTGCAACGCGAGGATGAGCTGGTTGTCGTTGAGGAATTTGATCAGCATTTTCTTCAGTGCTATTTTCTTCAGCATTTTCTTCAGGTGCATTAGCTCGACGTTCTTCACGTTCTGGAATGAATTCTTCAGCAGATTCTTCGGTCGGAATGACATCGTCAGTAGCCTTGAATTTGATAGTTTCCTTAGGTGTTGGTTCATCTATCACAGTAGGTAGGTGCTCTCTTTGCGAGCCGTTAGTTTCATCGAACCGCACATCTACAGTTTCAACAACCTTGTGAAGAACGTTGTTGAAGACTCTGTAGGTGTGCGAGTCCTTTCCGTAACCAAGCATAAACCCTTCATGTGCTTTCGGTGCAAATTTTGAGTTGCGATGAGGATCTCTAATCCAACATTTAGCACCGAAGACTTTGAAATAACTCACATTGGGTTTCTTGTCAGTGAGGAGTTCATAGGCAGTCTTCTTGAAGAATTTGTGAAGATATACTCTGTTGATGATGTGGCACGCAATATCAATTGCATCAATCCAGAAACGACGAGGTGTTTTGTATTCATCAAGCATAGTGCAAGCCATCTCGGCAAGAGTCCTCTTCTTGCGCTCCATGACGCCATTCTGCTGAGGAGTATAAGGAGCAGATAACTCATGAGTAATACCAAGTTCATCAAGATAGTCATAGAGACCAGAGTTCTTGAACTCAGTTCCATTGTCACTTCTGATGTGCTTGATCTTCACACCAAAGTTGGTTGAAGCCCTCGAGGAAAATCGTTTGAAGACTTCCTGCACTTCATGTTTGTAAGTAAAAATATGTACCCATGTGTATCGAGAGTAATCATCAACAATAACAAAGCCATATTCAGAAGCATCATTTGAAACTGCAGAATAATGGTTAGGACCGAAGAGATCCATGTGAAGCAATTCAAATGGTCGAGTAGTAGTCATGATAGTCTTTGTTGGATGCTTGGCCTTGGTCATCTTTCCAGCTTCATAGGCTCCGCATAAGTGATCCTTGAGGAATTTGACATTCTCAATGCCAATGACATGCTTCTTCTTCGCAAGCGTGTGCAAATTCCTCATGCCTGCATGACCAAGTCGTCGATGCCATAGCCAGCCTTCTGAAGCTTTAGCAAGTAGACACACAGCTGGTTGAGGTCCTGTAGAGAAATCGATAATATACAAGTCTCCTCTCCTAAAGCCTTCGAAGACTTTGGAATTGTCAGATTCCATGACCACAACACAACGATACTTGTCGAACACTACAACCATATCAAGATCGCAAAGCATTGAGACATACATGAGGTTGTATCCTAAGGACTCGACAAGCATGACTTTGTCCATGTGTCGATCCTTTGAGATCGCAACCTTACCTAGACCCAATACCTGACTTTTGCCTTTGTCTGCGAAGATGATATGCTTCAGATGAGATGGTGATAAAGGAACATCCATCAATAGATTCTTGTCACCAGTCATGTGATTTTTACATCCACTATTGAGGACTCACTCAGATGCTTTGGGTTGATCATCCTTGGCACCCTTTGCCATGAAGCAATAGGTGGGATCATAGTCATCATTGCCTTCATCAGCCTTGTTGGTGAAACCATTTTCTTTAGGATTGAAGATAGACTTGCTGACGAATGTAGTAGCGATGGCTAGACTCGCCACACCAGACTCGGACTCCTCAGATTCCTCCTCTTCCTCATGATCCTCAGATTCAGCCTCAAAGTCCATTTCCTTGCCAATGAATGTCCGGTCTTTCTTGAAGCTGCTCTTCTTGTGAGATGAAGACTTTGAGGATTTTGATGATGAAGATTTTGACGATTTCTTCTTCTTCTTTGCATCATCAGAACTGTAATCCTTGTATTTCTTCTTCTTAGATTCCTTTTCCCACTGAGGACAATCTTGAATGTAGTGACCAGGCTTCTTGCATTTTGTGGCATAACCTCTTATTGTAGTCACTGGATGAGGAATCATTTCTCCTTGAGAATTTTCCAAAGCGACCACGTCTTGAGAACCTTTGGAATTTCTTCACGAGCAGTGCTAGCTCCCGGCTCAGTTCTTCAGGATCACCAAGGCTACTACCAGAATCTTCACCTTCAGATTCAGAGACGACCTTGGCCTTCAAGGCACGTGATCTTCCATAGCTCGGACCATAGAGATCTCTCTTTTCAGCAAGCTGGAACTCATCAGTATTTAGCCTATCGAGGATATCAGCGGGATCAAGTGACTTGTAATCACCACGCTCTTGTATCATCAGTGCCAGAGTATCAAATGAGGAATCAAGCGATCTAAGCAATTTCTTCATCACTTCATGGTTGGTGATGTCAGTGGCACCAAGTGCTTGAAGCTCATTTGAGATGTTAGTGAGGCGATCGCAGGTTTTCTGAACATTTTCATTGTCAAGTCTTTTGAAGCAGTTGAAGAGATTGCGAAGAACATCAACTTGAGAGTCACGCTGTGTTGAAACTCCTTCATTGACTTTGGACAGCCTATCCCAGATAAGCTTAGCAGTTTCCAAAGCACTCACTCTTCCATACTGTCCTTTGCTCAGATGGCCACAAATGATATTCTTCGCTTGAGAGTCGAGTTGCTTGAATATCTTCACATCAGCAGCATTCAAAGAAGGTGAGATCGAGGGAACACCATTTTCCACAACATACCAGAGATTGTTATCAATTGCCTCAAGATGCATTCGCATCTTGTTCTTCCAGTAGGGGTAGTCCGTCCCATCGAAGGTAGACCACCCAGCGGAGACCTTGATCATACCTGCGGTCGACATAACTAAAATCCAGGCGGTTAAACCAAAATCGCACAGAACAAGGGAGTACCTTGCTCTGATACCAATTGAAAGTGTGTTATATCGACTAAAGATGGGTGAATAGGCGATTTTTATGAATTCTTCACTAAAGAATTTGCGGGTGAGGAAATTCCTTAGCGAAGAACTACTTGCAGCGGAATAAGTACTCATAAGTAAACATAACAGAACACAAGCATGGTCATCATGATGAAATGAAGACAAGCACATAGTACAGAAAGCGTAATCACAGGATAACACAGGATGAAGACAAACAGACTGAAGAAATTGAACTGAGGAAATTGAGAAAGTCTTCAGTCAAAGTCTTCAAATAGATATGAACAAGCACACAACACATATATGAGGAAATGAAATAGTTGACGAAATAGAACCAGTAAGCTTGGTGAAGACAATGTTTTGTTGGACCAGTTCCAACTGATGTCTCAGTTGTACATCTGGTTTGGGCGGCTAGGTATTTAAACCTGAGGACACACAGTCCTGGACAGACAGTCCAAGACACCAAGTCCTCACCGTATTCCTCGTGAGCTAAGGTCACACAGACCTCGCCCAATCACTCGTGGTAAGTCTTCACAGGTGACTTCCGAACCTTCGCAAACTCGGTCACTCGGCGATCCACAATTCCTCTTGGATGCTCTAGACCATGACGCCTAACCGTCTGGAAGAAGCACAGTCTTCAAAGGTAACAAGCGTCGGATCCACTCAAGATCAATCTCTTCAGTGATGCTCAATCACTTTTGGGTTTGTAGGTGTTTGGGTTTGGTTTGGGTTTTTCCTCACTTGATGATTTTTTCTCAAAGTCCTCAGAGGATGGGTTGCTCTTATGACAAGTGTCAGTTTCTCTCGGAGCAGCAAACCAGCTAGTGGTTGTAGGGGGCGGCTATTTATAGCCTAGGGAGCAGCCCAACATGATAAGACATAAATGCCCTTTAATGATATGACCATTAGGTAGGTAGATATTTTGGGATAGCTGGCGCGTAGCACAGCAACGGTCAGAAATTTGAGTATCAAATTCCTGAGGGATATCATGTTCCTCACTGTGTAGGCAATCCGCACTGGCGGATTCCTAACTCCTCAGTCAGAACAAATTCCTCACAGACCAGAAGAACTTTGTCTATATCACGGAAGAATACGACTGAACTGTATGAGATTTCCAATGACTTCACTCGAAGGGATTGGTAGGTGTAGGATTTTGAGTTGAGCATCAACTGGAAATTTTCCTTAGTATTTCCTCGACCCCCGTTAACAGTACGGTGTTTCCTATGACTCAATAAAGAGAAAATGAAACTATGAAAACAAAAGTCTTCACGCTTCATGTTCCTCAAATGAATACCAAGTCTTTAAGGTCACACCAATTTCTTCACTTTCAAAGTCTTCAGAAAGTCTTCAGAAATCCATAGTCTTCGGTCGAAGAACTTCATTTTTAGGGGTCGACTTTCTCTGTAAATATTAAACTCCTCATAGACTTATAGACCTGTGTACGCTCATAAACACATTAGTCCCTTAACCTATAAGTCTTCAATACACCAAAATCACTAAGGGGCACTAAATGCACTTACAGAACTTCCTACCCATCGCCTTTTAATTAAGTTGTCCTTCGTAAGTATCACTTGTTTGTGGACAAACCACATAAAGATTTTAATCCATAGAGGAACCTTAACCGAATGTGCAATGACCTTGAGATTGGACCAGAATTAATCAAGTCCAAATAGAAAGATTTCACCGTAAAAATCCCATTCTTAGCTAATTTCCATTGTATCAAATCCGGCTGGTCGGAGAGTTGAACTTATATCAATCTCCAAACCAAATGTATCCAGGCATTCCATCTCTCACCAACTAACGCACGTCGGAACTGAATGTTCAGGGGGGGGAGTAGTTTGAAGGACTGTGCCTACGTAATCCTCTTTACGTTGCACAATATTATAGAGGGTGGGACATTGGACGGCCAGAGACGTCTCTCCTAACCACGTATCCTCCCAAAATCTTGTTGACATCTGATACGTCCAAAACGTATCTATAATTTCTGCTTGCTCCATGCCACTTTTTGGTGATATTGCTATGATATTCATACACTTCCATACACTTTTGATCATATTTGGACTAACTTACTAATCCAGTGCACCCCAGTGCCAGTTTCTGTTTTCGGCTGTTTTTGTATTTCAGGTTTTCACGATTCGAGAACTGCCCAGAAAAATCCAGAAAAAATATATAAAGAATCAGCGAACCGGAAACAACACTACGTCCGAAGGGCGGCCTGGGGGGGCCACAGGGGCTTCAGGCGCCCTGTGGGCGCGCCCCCCCCTGGGCCGTGCCGGGGGGGCGCCTCGGCCCCCCGAGGCTCCCCCGGTGCCCTACTTTGGCATATATTTAAAGGGTTCCTCGTAACCCTCAGAACAGGACTTATTTTCGCGATCCCATCTCTGTTCCGCCGCCGCCGCCGCTTCCAAGATCGGGAGCACCAGGAGAACTCTTCCCGTCACCCTGCCGGAGGGGAGGATCACCACCGGGAGCTTCTCCACCACCATGGACGCCTCCCGGATGACTCGTGAGTAGTCTCCCTTGGACCATGAGTCCATGACCAGTAGCTATGTGATGTTCTCCTCCCGTTCTTGTGCTTCACTAATTAGTCCTCGTGAGCTGCCCTACATGATCGAGGCACCTATGTAATCCTTATGTTGTTGCTATGTTGAGTTTGCTGCTATTCGATGGATTATGAGATTATGTTCAGATTGATCTTGAGTAATATATTTGATTCACCTCTCTTATATTTTAGTTCATAAGTAATTCTTGCATGTTCTCCGTTGTTATTTATTGCTTTGGCCGAGTAATAGGTAGTGACTCCAAGAGGGAACGTTATGCTCGATTGTGGGTTCATGCCCCTCGATGACTAGCTTGAGTGACAGAAACATGAGTCTAGGGGATGTGCTGTTGCCACAAGGGGGAAAACAACGGTGCTTGTGCCCGCGGGTGCAAGGATTGTTTACTTTACGCAAAGTTCTTTTAATGCAGTTGTCTGTTGCATTGAGTTTACACTATGGGTGGGACTCGCAACTTAATACCAGCGAGATGTTCTGGATAGATATCTCAAGGTGGATGATTAGTAGTAGATATTGATGGATTTCGGTCTACTTACTTTGGCGTACCGCCCATGCTTTGAACCTCAACCTTTCTTGCAATGTAATCAGCATTTGTTTGCGTTCGTGGTCCTGTCAATTGCCCAGCTGTAATTTGTTTACCTCACATAGCTGTTTTATCGTCTTTTGGGAGAGAGACATCACTAGTGAACATCATGAGACTCCGGTCCATATTACCATCATTGATCACATACACTATTTACTTTTCGTTATTTTACTTACTATTGCAAAACACTATTTATCACTACTATCATATTGCTTTTAACTCTTTGTGAACTACAAGGCCGGAGAGATTGAAAACCTCTCTGTACTCGTTGGGAGCAAAGTTATTTGTATCTGTGTGCAGGTCCACGTTGATTGCTAATTGCGCCGTTAGCAATTGACACCTACTTGTTGAACCTAGGAGTCTCTGGGGATTCGATCCTTGGCATCTTTGCTAGGGGAAAACAATTCTACTTACTGCATCTTACACCTTCCACTTGGGGTAACCAACGAGGGGTTCGAGGCCCATCAAGGAGTATTTTCTGGCGCCGTTGCCGGGGACTCCACTCTTCAGGATAGGGGAGTTGCATGCTATCTTTTACCTTTGCTTTTTAGTCTTATTAGTTTACTTTTCATTTTTGCTTTAGTTCCTTTTATCGAAAATCACAAAAATAGTTCTCTTGTTCTTTAGTTATCATTATGTCGGGTCCTTTTGTCTTTGACGAGGCAGAAGTTCTCACCTTTAAACAAAGAGGTGGGGAAAGTTTGAAGATGCTTAGTATATAATTAATGATTCACAAAAAAGAGCCACCAAGAAGCAACCTACTACTATCTTACTTAGAAATTTTTATGTTGGAATTACTTCTTGGAATAGGTTTATTCTAGATACTGCTATCAATGGGAATTTCCTGGAGGCCCCAGTTTGGGAGTCTCTTAGTATTATTGAAAATCTTGTTGGGAGTCCCCCTGTTGTTAACATTCGAGAGGACATCACCCTAGCTCACATTATGAAAAAACTTGAAAAAATAGAGCTAGAGATGCCAAGCACTAATAAGATGAATGAGTTGGATCGAAAGATCCAAGGGAATTTGAATAGACTTGATAGCTCCATGCATAAAATTTTCAAAATTTTGGAGACTGTCAAATTCAATGATTCTGACTCTTCTAGGATGGACAAGATTGAGGAAATATTTGATACCTTAGGAACTACTTTCTCCTTGATCAAAACCAAAAAGGTAGAAACTCCGGCAAAGAGGGAGCCTAAGTTCGTTCACGTTCCAAAGGCTCCCCGTTCTAAAAGCAATCCACCTATTGCCAAAGGGGTTGAAACTGTAAAGACTTTGGAAGAAACACCTATCGTTGAATCTCCCCTTGACTTTTATCCTTTTGGTCTTCTACCTATAAGTATCTCTATGAGGCCTTTATTTGAGAGTCCTCTCAAGACTAGTTGTATTATTGAAGAGCTTTTTGATGATCTTGATGATGGTTCAATTGATACAACTTGATCTATGCATTATGCCTAGCTTAAAGGCATAAAAGAAAGCGCTTTTGGGAGGCAGCCCACATGAATAATTTTTTTTCTTTTGTTGTGTCTTGATGTTGTTTACTGCTGTAGCATCATCATTGTATCTTTGCTTTTCATATTTGTGCCAAGTATAGCCTCTGATTGCTAGAAAGTTCAAAAGTTGTGAGGTGCTGTCCAGGAAACAGATTCTGTCCTTGGATAGAAAAATTCGTATAAAATCACCAGATCATCTTTTTGGTCTGAATTTTTTCGACAGCGTCCTCTATATAATTGTCTTTCGTGCGTCAGTTCTGAGTTTTTTTATTTGAGTTGCAGAAGTATCCCGAACAGGTCAATTACTGCCTGCTGTTCTGTTTTTCACAGATTCTGTCCTGTTTTGCCTTACCTTCACTTTGCAAATTAAGAACTTGCTTTTTCTTTGCAAAAACCTTTTGGCAATCTTGAGAAACAGTAGAACTTCAAGAATATCCTTATTACCAGCAAGGTATAATTATTTTATTAAGGGTACTAACCTCGCTAATCAGATTATGATGAGTTGTGTATGAAGGGAGTTTTCAAGTGTGCGAGGGAAGATGATAAAAAGATTCAGGAGTATCAAGCGCTCAAGCTTGGGGATGCCCCCGTGCACCCCCAAGAAATATTCAAGGAGACTCAAGCGTCTAAGCTTGGGGATGCCCCCGTGCATCCCCTTCTCCATCAACATTATCAGTTCGTCTTTCGTTTCGCTATATTTTTATCACTTCATATGTTATGTGCTATGCTTGGAGCGTCTTGCTTTTAGTTTTCTTTTTAGTTTTTCATAACGAGTCAGAACCCAGCATTCCTTTATGTGGGAGAGAAACACGCTCCACTTCTACCTAGAACATTACATAGAATTTTCATGTCTATCTATGCTGTGTGTGTTCTTTATCTTTTAATAGCTACTATCGTGCTCTGCTCTTAGTATTCATGCTTATCGTTTCAAGAGCTTTTATTTAGTTGGTTGCTTGAACTCTTTTTAATTACCATGCTCACCTTATTAAGAGAGTTTGCTTCCGTTGCATGGGTTAATGTGTCTATGATAAGGATGCTACTTTTATGATGGTGTTTGTAGTTCAGGTTTTTCTTATGGTTAATCTCAAATAGCTGGGGGGTTCCCAATGTGTTATTGGAGTACCAACTTGGTTTGTTTGCCTATGATGTGGTATGGTTTAGTAATATCTTCCTTCGAGAATTTATTTTGATTGACTTGGCGTATGCTCACGCATATTCAAGACTGTAAAGAAAGTCTGTCAAGCCTTGATGATCTTTTGTTTCTAAGTAGCGATATAACTACCATGCCTGATTCAATATTGCTTTGTCGCTCTGCATGATTATGACCGTCATTGCTCTCTTAGTTGGTCGCTCCCAGTCTTTTGCTAACCTCCACCTGCACTAAGCAAACTAACCATGCAATACATAGCTCATGGGAAAGTAGCCTAAAAACTATTGTGGTAAAGAATATGTTGCCTATGTATCTTATTTCTTATGAGTTGCTTGCTGAGCGGTAACCATGTTTCTAGGGACGCCATCAACTGTCACACTTTTGTTGAATATCATGTGAGTTGCTATGCATGTTCGTCTTGTCTGAAGTAAGGGTGATTTACCGTGGGTTGAATTAATATGCATATTGTTAGAGAAGAACATTGGGCCGCCAACCAAAGCCATGCATCATGGTGGAAGTTTTAGCTTGGACCTTAATCCTCAATCTCTCATGAGAATATGCTTATGCATTGAAGAGGAGTCCATCATCTATTTTCTATGTTGTCCCGGTATGGATGTCCTCAAGTTGAGATTTATCAAAAACGAGAAATCAAATGCGATCTATCTCCTTGGACCTTTGTATAGGTGGCATAGAGGTACCCCTTTGTGACACTTGGTTAAAACATATGCAATGCAATGATAACCCATGGGGATCCGAACTAATTAGGACAAGGAGCGAGCACTATTGGTATTCGATGCATGAGGCTTGCAACTTATAAGATGTTGTATACATGACACATATGAAGTACTACTACCGTTGACACAATTGCTTCCATGTTTTCAAAATAAAAAGCTCTAGCACTTAACCTTTCTTTTACCTTTATATTGAAGCACCAACTACTGAGAGCATGATTGTCATTCTGAGTGTAATGTGCATTGTCCCAAAGTAGCATTGTCTTTTGCATGATTGTGATATCGTTTATTCTGAAATAATTGTATCTAGTCATCACTTAAACCTTGAAGGTGCCCTTGCATTTATGTTTTGCATCACTAAAGGGGGCAAGCTAGATATCACTTTATCATATTTGCACATCATGTTCATTGCAAATCTTTTTAATGTTTCAGTTTCATGTTGTAAAACTTTCAGTCATTTGTGATTTTCTCTTGAGACAACTTAATTACTATAGAATCATTGTCTCAGTAAGCTTTTGTCATATGACTATGAGAAAGTCCTATATGGTTAATAGCATGTCACCACAGAAATTATTCTTGTTATCATTTACCTACTCGAGGACGAGCAGGAATTAAGCTTGGGGATGTTGATACGTCCAAAACGTATCTATAATTTCTGCTTGCTCCATGCCACTTTTGGGTGATATTGCTATGATATTCATACACTTCCATACACTTTTGATCATATTTGGACTAACTTACTAATCCAGTGCACCCCAGTGCCAGTTTCTGTTTTCGGCTGTTTTTGTATTTCAGGTTTTCACGTTTCGAGAACTGCCCAGAAAAATCCAGAAAAATTATATAAAAAATCAGCGAACCGGAAACAACACTGCGTCCGAAGGGCAGCCTGGGGGGGGCCACAGGGGCTCCAGGCGCCCTGTGGGCGCGCCCCCCCTGGGCCGCGCCGGGGGGGGGGGCGCCTCGGACCCCCGAGGCTCCCCCGGTGCCCTACTTTGGCATATATTTAAAGGGTTCCCCGTAACCCTCAGAACAGGACTTCTTTTCGCGATCCCATCTCTGTTCCGTCGCCGCCGCCGCTTCCAAGATCGGGAGCACCAGGAGAACTCTTCCCGTCACCCTGCCGGAGGGGAGGATCACCACCGGGAGCTTCTCCACCACCATGGACGCCTCCCGGATGACTCGTGAGTAGTCTCCCTTGGACCATGAGTCCACGACCAGTAGCTATGTGATGTTCTCCTCCCGTTCTTGTGCTTCACTAATTAGTCCTCGTGAGCTGCCCTACATGATCGAGGCACCTATGTAATCCTTATGCTGTTGCTATGTTGAGTTTGCTGGGATCCGATGGATTATGAGATTATGTTCAGATTGATCTTGAGTAATATATTTGATTCACCTCTCTTATATTTTAGTTCATAAGTAATTCTTGCATGTTCTCCGTTGTTATTTATTGCTTTGGCCGAGTAATAGGTAGTGACTCCAAGAGGGAACGTTATGCTCGATTGTGGGTTCATGCCCCTCGATGACTAGCTTGAGTGACAGAAACATGAGTCTAGGGGATGTGCTGTTGCCACAAGGGGGAAAACAACGGTGCTTGTGCCCGCGGGTGCAAGGATTGTTTACTTTACGCAAAGTTCTTTTAATGCAGTTGTCTGTTGCATTGAGTTTAAACTATGGGTGGGACTCGCAACTTAATACCAGCGAGATGTTCTGGATAGATATCTCAAGGTGGATGATTAGTAGTAGATATTGATGGATTTCGGTCTACTTACTTTGGCGTACCGCCCATGCTTTGAACCTCAACCTTTCTTGCAATGTAATCAGCATTTGTTTGCGTTCGTGGTCCTATCAATTGCCCAGCTGTAATTTGTTTACCTCACATAGCTGTTTTATCGTCTTTTGGGAGAGAGACATCACTAGTGAACATCATGAGACTCCGGTCCATATTACCATCATTGATCACATACACTATTTACTTTTCGCTATTTTACTTACTATTGCAAAACACTATTTATCACTACTATCATATTGCTTTTAACCCTTTGTGAACTACAAGGCCGGAGAGATTGACAACCTCTCTGTACTCGTTGGGAGCAAAGTTATTTGTATCTGTGTGCAGGTCCACGTTGATTGCTAATTGCGCCGTTAGCAATTGACACCTACTTGTTGAACCTAGGAGTCTCTAGGGATTCGATCCTTGGCATCTTTGCTAGGGGAAAACACTTCTACTTACTGCATCTTACACCTTCCACTTGGGGTAACCAACGAGGGGTTCGAGGCCCATCAACATCCCATTGCCAACCAAGAATTTGACCATGCGAAAGAACAAGTTCTTCGTTCTCATAAGGCCCTTCCAGAATGGCGAGTCAGTTGGTCTCATGGTAACCTGGGCCAATGTTTTGGATTGTAAATACTTATTGCGTAGGATTTGTGACCACATACCCTCCGGCTCCGTCTCTAGCCTATAAAGCCATTTGCTCATAAGACACTTATTCTTAATTTCTAAGTTCTCAATACCGAGACCCCCTTGGTCTTTAGGTCGGCAAAGAATATCCCATCGTGCAAGACGGTATTTCCTCTTGACCTCATCTGACTGCCAAAAGAAACAAGATCCAAAGAAATCAAGTCGCTTCCTAACTCCTTTCGGAATTTCGAAGAACGAAAGTAAAAACATCGGCATACTAGTCAGTACCGAGTTAATCAGGACTAGCCGACCTTCATATGACATAACCTTGCCCTTCCCGCATCTAAGTTTTTTTCAATTCGTTCTTAAATACATTTTCATTCTTTATTTGATAATTTACGGTGATGTATCGGTATGCCCAGGTAATTGAATGGTAAAACACCTAATTCACATCCGAACAATTGTCTATAAGTGTGTTCCTCAAGATTTTGTTTTGTTGGGCTTTGAAAAGCATGATGGCAGTTATTGAACTTGTCATTTTGCTTGGTGGATGAATAGAGAAAATATGATCTAAAAGACGGCACATGAATAATTAGGAAGAGCAACTCTGTTGTTGATTTCATCCTTCAGAGTGTCATTTGGTGTCCGGCATAAAGTGATGAAGGTGCTCCAGGAGAAAGAATTGACCCCGAAAGCTCGGAGCTTCTATACAATGGTCACGCAAAAATTAGATCACCAGGGGAGGAGCCTCACGGCATTATTTTAAAAAGAGAATGTGAGACACTGAATTCGACATAAGAGAACTCAAGTCGGCTGGCCGAAACCACAGTGCCATCGCCACTGGGCTATGAGCCCATCCACACCATGGTCACGCAAATACAGATCCAAATTTTCAGTCAGGTGAAAAAAACTCAGTTCGAGGCAACCGCCCCATGTACACACAACACACCATGCATATCGCCTTTTCGACAAGAGACCCTTTTTTTAATGAAATGGAAATACTAACGCCCACATGTGTGGGCGTTTTCATCTCGCTCGCACGTACGCATGGATCAACGTCCATTTGTGTTTGCATGAATCTTGGCATGTTTTGCCAGATTTTTTATGCCATGTAGGACTGAGATGGTGTGTGGGCATTCATCCGGTCGCCACACGTCCGTTTCACGACGCGGAGATGCTGGTGTGTGGGCGTTTAGCAGTTCGCTCACATGTCAATTTTCAACGCACGCAGAGGGGCTGGTGTGTGGGTTTATCAGTTCGCCCACACACCCGTCTGCTCTCCCACACCCAAAGTTGTCGGTTGCCATGTGTTTTGTAGGGTACATGGCAACTGTCCTAGTATGCTTGTAAGCAGATGGCAACTTTCTCTTTACTCGAACATGTTATTTTGCCATGTCTTTTTGTAGTGCTACATGGCAACTAGCTAGTGTTTAGTAGATGGCAACTCCTAAAGATACACCACGCCCACACACCCGTCTCCTCTCCCACACCCAAAACTGTCAGTTGCCATGTGTTTTGCAGGGTACATGGCAACTCCCCCTAGTGTGCTTGTAAACAGATGGCAACTCTCTCTTTACCCGAACATATTATTTTGCCATGTCTTTTTGTAGTGCTACATGGCAACTGCCTAGTGTTAGTAGGTGACAACTCCTTAATTTTTTAAATCATGGCAACTGTAGAAGACCAGACCATACATGGCAACAGCTGTAGTTGTCCAAAAATGGCATTTGGCACTTGACCTGAGATGGCAACTGTAGTTGTCCGACATGGCAACTGCAGTCCAGCAACATGACAACTGCAGTTAAATGAACATGGAAGAGGGTCCAGACCATGGCAGCGGCGAGGACGCGTGGTGACTGTCACGCGGGGCGTGCGGGACCATGAGGTAGGCCAGACGTACGGGTATGTGGGCGTTATCTATTTTGCCCACACGTAGGCGTGTGGGAGGAACCGCAAGGCAAAAAAAGAGGCATGTGGGCATTATTTATTTTTCCCACATATAGACGTGTGAACTGGTTCTCTTAGACACCACACAAAACACGTGGTCAGACCCCTTAACGACCACACGTGTGGGCGTTATCGACGTCCTAATGAAAACTGCTACTCTCTATTAATTAAGCAGCGATACACTCCAAGGCAACCGCCGAGCTCACAAACTCAGTTGGAACCCTGAACCAAATCTTACAAATTTTATTCAAGCAACCTTTCCTTAGTATGTGCGACTATATTCGCAGTCCGTCGCACCCACTTAATCATAAACTCCTTAAACTCATGCACAAGTTCCTTCACCTGCTCCCCCATAGAGCCACTTGCTGAGAGATCCTTAACCTCACCATGTAACTTTGGAACCGCCACATGTGAATCTGATTCTAGCCACACCATGTAATTTTAAGTCCAAAAACTTATCTTAGTCATGTTTGAAAAGACTAGTGTGTGCAATTTTGTGACTCGGGGAGATAAATTTGGTGGAAGGACTAGTAATTAAAACTCTAGTAGGAGTTAAATTTTAGGAGGTGGTTCACCCGTTTAGTTCTCCTTTGATTTAAAGGAATTCTACAGGATTTCTGAAGAACTGAAATTCTTAAGAATTTTTTTTGTGTTGGTCCTTTGATCATATGATTGGATCTGATAGGAACTTTTTTTATGAAATCTTTTGTAGTACATTTCATAGGAAATCTGACATCCACTCTAACCTCCTTTTACAATATTTTTTTTGTTTTATGTGGCATCAACACTCCTTACTAATCCTACATGATTTAAGTGGGCATGTCATTCCAATCCTATAATTTTCCTATTGAGTTAAATATACGAAAACTAGAGGCGCCTCAACTCATCTTGCATGGTTAGTTTGGTAACTAAAGTTACAAAATACGCGAAACTAGCGCTCGAATTTGTCTGGATGTGTAAATATGGTGCCTCCTTCCGTATTCGAACGTACGTCCAACCCACGTGGCGGTGACCCACCCGTAAGTGTTTGAGAGCGGGGAAAGTGCTAGGTACTTCGTGCGTGAGGATTTTTTACAGAAACCCACTCGTATTTTATTTAATACATAGAAAAGACCTCAAATACGCTTGCGGTGACCCACCTGCAAGTGTTTGAGAGCGGGAAAGTGCTGGGTACTCCGTGCGTGTGGATTTCTTTTACCGAAACCTCCTCATATTTTATTTAATCACATAGAAAGACCTCAAATACAGTGTATGCTGGCCATAAATAACATGGAATTTCTTTTTATCATGGAGGGTTCCGAGCCTGGCACCTCCTGGTCAACCATGGTTCGATCGGTCATATGCCATGCGTTCACCTCTTAGATAGAAAGCTACATAGACGCTCACTCTGCAATTTACCTAATGCGTTATCTATTTGTTTTATTTTTATGTTTTCCAAGTTTCTTTTTCGTTTCATGGCATGTAAATTTTCCCATATAAAAAATACAATATGCAACTTTTTTATTTGATTATTTTTCTATTTCTGTTATTGCGTACTTTGAGAGGTAGACATGAGCTTTTTCAAAAGTTTATGGGGATTGAAATAGTTCAACCTATATTAGAAATCATTGAGTAAATTTATGTATGTTCATTCTGGACCACAAGTACACACTATTATTGTTTATGTTCATTGTATTTCTAAAACACCCGGTTATTAAAAAAAGTACAACATTGTATTTTATAAACTATTCAGCTCACACTAAAAAGATATATTGAGGTGAATTTTTTAATACAATTCAAAATGTTATGGAATATTTTTTTAATACGCATTGAAGTTTTTCTAAAATACACATTGCCAATTTTTTGTGCAAGACAAACATTTTTCAAAAACGTGTTATCATTTTTAATGCATATGAAACTTGTTCCAAAAACATGTTGAACATTTCTCAAATGCACTAACAATTTCTTTAAATTTATGGAAATTGTAGTTTTGTTTACATTTTTTTATGGTAAAAATAATATGAAAATTAAAAATACAGAACTTGAAAAAATGAAAATAAAATTTTTGCAGGTCCATAGAAGCGCGAATATATATCCGGTGAAAAAACATGCTGGTTTTTTCATGTATTTGTCTTTTTATCTCTCACATACAAGCATAGATTTTGATGAAAATTCACATGGATATATTACGCTCCTATGTATGCATGTCCAAATAATTTCAGAATTTTTTTAACTGTAAAAAGCCGTTTCTTTGAACTTCGGAAAAAAGGACACATTGTGCCCGTGCTTCAAAGTTACTTTTTGCATAGCAATACAATATATCGAGTTCAATCTCAACCTCTGCATGCAATGCAACCAGTGATCACGAGGGCTCAGGTTCGATCCTGAATCACATTTTTTTTCCTAATTTGCGGGGACTTTCTACCTGATTAAATAAAAATATGAGGGGTTTTGTACAAAAATAATTCCTCGTGCTTGGGCCACTCAAACACCTTCCCAGCTCTTAGCCACTTACAGGTGGGCCACTACCGTCCTGGCACACCACGCGAGCCGGACGTACGTCTAAATACGGATGGGGGTTAGGAGACACCGTATTTGCACATCTAGACAATTTTGAGCATCCGTTTGATGTATTTTACAACTTTAGGTACTAAATTGATCGTGCATGAAAAGTTAAGGCACTCCTACGGAAAGGGCACGACATGAACTGTCGGTGTACAAAAAGGGGTACACTTTTTGTACCCCTATGACTATGCACGGGCAGTCTGAGCCACAGGCACCACCACACCAAGCATGGCAAGGGAGGTAAGCCAAGGTAAGACCGAAGCTCGATGAAACTGAAGCCCAAAGCCAAGACCACAAAGAGCAAAGGAACGAAGCGGGTTCCCCCGGCAAGATCCTTGCCGGGAGCCAGTTTTAGCAGCCCCGGCAAGATCCTTGCCAGGGCCAGCTTTAGCAGCCCCGGCAAGACCCTTGCCGCGGCAACTCGCCCCACGCCTACGGAGCGGATCACCCTTGAGTCCACTGCCCCCATGGGGCAAGGATTCGGGAGACATCCCCGTAGTGGCATGCAGATCTTTGTGAAGACATTCAAGATCAGATACACGCTAAGAAGACAACGACCCTTCGCGGGATCCCAGCCAAGGAAGACCACAAGACCTCCGGCAAGCACCTTGCCGGGGATGACAGCAGGTGCCACGGCAAGACCCTTGCCGGGGCCCCGGCAAGGCCCTTGCCGAGGATGTCCGCAGGGCCACCATCAGGCCCACGCCAACGAAGCTTTCACCGCCCCATGCAGCTGCCGACCCAACCAGCTGGGCAGGCACCTGCGTGGCGACATGCAGATCTTCGTGGAGACCCACCATTGCGCCACCTCAGCTGCCTGCCTGCCTACATGGCATCTCAAGCATCGATGGCCAGGGCGCGTGTCGACACAAGAAGGAGCGGCGACGGACAAGATGGATGTCTCCCCCGTCCCCGATAAAGCAAGGACACCTAAGCTAGGCGCATTAAATGTACCTTGTCATGTAATGCGAGGGATAACCTCGCATCACTGTACCCTTTCCACCTCCTGTGTGCCACTGTGGTGATCCCTTTTCCCTATAAAAGGATGCCTGAGGCGACCAAGAGGAGGATTCGGCTTTTTGGAGCTCCTCACGCCCCGTAGCTAGCTGAAGAACACAAACATATAATCCACCAAAGCAGGAGTAGGGTTTTACGCATCCTCGTGGCCCGAACCTGGGTAAAGGAACCGTGTGCTATCTGTTTGAGCCGCTCTTCTCTCAACCCCGCGCCCCGCAACCGTAGTAGGGATTCTTGTGATCCCATAGGTGTCGTTCCAAATACACGGACATCTTTGGCGCGCCAGGTAGGGGGTGCGGAGTTGTGAGAATCGGCTCTAGCAGTTGGCCCAGCGCTCTTTCGTCTTCGTGGCCCTTTGAGAAGGAAGGGGGCCGGAGAATCAGCACTCGAGCGGCTACAAATAGAAGCTAAGTTACATTGAACCCTGGATATTTTCATTCTATTATTTAAGGTTATTATCCTCGGAGCTGTCATTCTTTGTACAAAAAGAAACCTGCACGCAAATGGGGCCCTTCCCGATCGGCAATGCCTTTGCTCTGTTTCAAGTCCGCTCAACAGTTCAAACGGCTGCGTTGGAAACGGTAGGGTAGCCTTCCGCAATTGGCAAGGCTCTCGACTCTGACTCGAGTCAAACTCGACAGTTCGAGCGGCTGCGTTAAGGGTGGCAAGGTGGCTCACCCGGCAACACGCTCGCCCGGCAGGCCAATGGGGACCCGTCCCCAAGACGCCGCACTGGGTTTTTCGCGCCGGCAGGCCTACCCATCTAGCGTAGGGTGGGCGTACAAAGAAACAACAAACAGGAAAATAGCATGCATAATCCCAAAAATGTTTCAAAGTTATATTACATCATGTCATCGCTGCGGTTCTAACTAAAGATAAAATTTGTCTTGGTCATGAACCTGCAGCGGCGAAGAAGAACGGGATGCCTAATCCCGGCGCTCGCCTTCCACCCTCTTGATTTCGTCGATGCAGCTGATGACGGGCTTGATGCGCTCCTTGAGCACCGTGAGGTCAGCATCCTCCGGCAAGCTATCCATCGCGGCTTCGAAGTCGAGGGCGGGATTCCAGTATGCCATCTTGGTGAGGACCTTGGTCATGACCCCCGGCAAAGTCGCCGGGCCTCCCCGGCCAGCGTGGCCGTTCTGTTGGAGTGTAGATCAGCCAAGGCGCCGAGGACGCCCTCGAAGAATAGGGTCAGCTTGGCGTTGACGGTCCCGCTCCACTCAGGGGCATACCTCACGTTTGGCATCCCCATGAGGGCCAACTGCGAGGTGACCCTGCCAGCGACGTCTTCCAGCCGGCTGATCCATCTGTTCTCGCCCGCCACGTATTCCTGGTGGGAGGCGGCCTCGTCCGCCCGCAGCTGCTTCTCCTCCTCCAGGCTCCTGGTCAAGGTCTCCTCCCGAGCTGAGCTCTCCGACAACATCTTCTCGAGATTCTCCAATCTCAGCTTGAGATCTCTGATGGAGTTTTGTTCCTCGGAGAGCTCCCCAGCCCTGCTGATGGCCACTCCATGCGCCTCTGCCAAGGCACAGTTGAGCGTGTTCCTTTCGTCGGACAGCTTGAGGACCTGCTCCTTCAGCTCGTCCCGCTCTACCTCCAGCTCCTTCACCTTGCCGGCATGGACTAGAGCCTGGGCATCTCTTTGTGCCTCTGCCCTAGCTCGTGAGTCCGCCGCTCGAGAAGGACCTCGAGCTCCTCATCCTCGCCGTGGAGCGTTGCGGCAAGCTTCGCCTCGCGCGCGGAGAGGTCTTCCTCCTGGGAATCCAAGGCGGCTTGATGCTGGTTCCGGGCGGCCTCGGCCGCGGCAGCCAAGTTCGCCGCCTCTTCCTGGGCCTTCTCGATGTCAGACATCTTCATGATGAGCTCTGCATCGCGCTTGGCCAATTCCTCCTGGAAGGCTCTCTGCTCCTCGCGAGCCTGGTGAAACCAGGTCTGCGCCTCAGCAACGCGCGCCTTGAAGTCCACCTCCGCCTCGTCCACCGTTGCCATCCTGGACTTAACCTTGTCCAGACGGGCACGGTAGAGCGCTTGGAGCTTCCGGAAATTGGCCCATATAGCCCGAAAGAGCTGCTCTTCTGGGGAACCATCGCCGCCCACGCCCGGTTCGTCGACAACCTCGAGCCCGATGACGGTGAGCACCTCGCCGTCGAAGACTTCCCCTCCGGCGGGCGCTCGGGAACTTGACGCCCCTGCAAGATGGACGAAGAGATCGTCGCCCACCTTCAGATACCTGCCGAGGCCCGAGGTTGTGGAGGAAGAAGGCTGATCATCAACCGCCTCTTCCTCTGCTGTGGCCTTGCCGGCCTCCCCGACAGGCCCACCGCTGGCACCCTCGGCGGCATCCTTGGCGGCCATATCAGCGGCGGCCTTGGCGGCATCCTTGGCGGCCTTATCAGCGGCGGCCTCGGCAGCGTCCTTGGCGGCCTCCTCGACGACAATCATGTCGGCCTTCCCCGCGGCCTCCTCAGCAACTTCCCCGATGACAGCGTCCACGTCCTTCATATCTGTTGAAGGAGGGCCTGGGCAGTTGATACGTCTCAAACGTATCTACTTTTCCAAACACTTTTGATATTGTTTTGACCTCATTCTTGCATGATTTGAACTAAACTAAGCCGGACTGACGCTGTTTTCAGCAGAGCTGCCTGTATGGTTTTATTGTGTGCAGGAAAACGGATTTTTAAGTATCTCAGAAAAATCCACGAAAAAACACAGAAAATCCACGCACCCGAAGGAACCAGGAGCCAGAAGTGGGGCCAGAGGGGGGCCAGGGGGTGCCCAGGCGCCCTGTGGGCGCGCCCCCCCTTGGGCCGCGCCGGGGGGTCGCCTGGGTGGGGCCCACACCCCCTGGTGCCCTACTTTGCCCCGTATTTTTACTCGCGACACAAAAAACCCCAGATCAGAAGTTCTTTTCGCAGCTTTCCGTCGCGGAGCTGCCGCCACCCTCTGTTCTTCCTCAGGAGGGCTAATCTGGAGGCTGAATTGGCCTCCGGAGAGGGGAGATCGTCGCCATCGTCATCATCATCACCACTCCATCATCCCTCCATGACTTCTCCCTCCATGTGTGAGTAATTCCCCTGATGTAGGCGAAGGGGATGGTAGGGATTGGATGAGTTAGATCATGTAATAGTTTGTCAGATCGTTGGGGGCATGTTGCCTATCATCTACTATGGTGTTTATCATCTTTACTTCAACTTGTTATTCTTAATGCTTGACACTTAGGGCCCGAGTGCCATGATCTCAGATCGGAACCATATGTGTCTGCATGAATATATTTGTGTTCGTGATCCTATCTATGAGTTGTTTGCACCTATTACGGTTCGGAATCGGCGATCCCAAAAGTGACAGCTTGGGACACCAAAGGGGATGGTCCGTAGTTTGAGGATTACATGTATCCATTGAGTTCATTGCTTTGTTCCGGTGCTCTTTGACAGGAGCACCTTAATCTCCATAAGTTCCTTTTGGCACCGTTCGTAGCGGGATGGTAGGACAAAAGATGTTGTGCAAGTTCTTATTGCAAGCACGTACAACTACCTACGAGATACATGCCTAATGTTTGATATTTGCCTAGATGATCATTATGTTTCCGTGTGCCGTGCCCCAAGTTAGAATCTATCTCATCCATGCAGCGCCCAACCATCTATCTCCCTAGCCTACAGTGTTTTAAACCCTGCTTGTCACTAGTTGCTACTTTTGCCATTTACCTTCACTATTTACTTTTTGCTGTTTACTTTTACTATCACTATTATCACTATCATATCACTATTACCACTTATCTTTTGTTGCAAGTAAGTATATTTCAGGTGCGGTTGAATTGACAACTCAACTGTCAAAGCTTATAAATACTCTTTGGCTCCCCGTGTGTCGAATCAATAAATTGGGTTATTCTTACCCGTGAAGACTATCTCGATCCCTTACGGTTGAGGGTTATCAAGTACCATTTTCTGGCACCGTTGCCGGGGACCATAGCAATATTTACAAGTCTACTTGAGGTATCCTACCTGCTGCACTTCATCCACTATGGGTAAGAAAGGAGACCCCAAGGTTCCGATCTTACTATCTACTACAAGAAGAGGTACTGCTCTGAGCACTAGTGCTACACTTGATTCACCTTCTGTTATGAGTAAGTTTGCCTCACCACCACCACATGATGCTCCTACTGAATCTATTACTATGTCCGATACTCTTGATGATGCCTCTACTACTTTTGATGATATTAGTTCGCTTGGTTATGCTCTTGAGAAACAAATTGCTGCTGCTGCTAAAAAGTCTGGAATTGAACTTCTTGTTACTCGCTACCCTATTGGTGAAACTTATGATTATCCTGATTTGAGTAAACTCATAGAGAGGCTCCTTGATGATGATTACTATATGCTTGATGAAGATTTATGCAGGGAACTGACAGAGTTTTCTAGCTCTGACCCTGAGGTTATTAAGAAACTATTTGAAAAACACTCTTTGAAGAACAAAACCGTTCCTGATCCTAAATTTGCTACATCTCCTATATGCATTGATGATCCTGATTATGATTTCTCTGTTGATCTTTCACTTATACCTATGGTTGAAGCTGACCCCTTTTATGGCAGAGAAAATGATGATGCTATTGCACACCTGACTAAACTCGGTGAGTTAGGTGGCCTGTTTACCACAGATGAGAAGATACGATACTTTTATATCACCAAGCTTCTTCCTTTCTCCTTGAAGGAAGGTGCTAATGCATGGTATGATTCACTCTCATGCGGTTCCATTAAGAGTCCTCAAGACTTAGCTCACTCTTTTGTTGATAATTACTTTCCTGCTCACATGCAACATGCTGCTTTACAAAGAATTTATAACTTTAAACAGTTGCAGGATGAGTCCCTCCCTAAAGCTTGGGGGGGGTACTGCGGTCTGATTCGGGCTAGACCAGGACATGAAATTCCTAAGAATGAATTAATCGATATATTCTATGCTGGTCTAACGGATGAATCCAGGTCCTATTTGGACGGTTGTGCTGGTTGTGTTTTCAGGAAAAGAACACCGGACGATGCGGAGGATTTGATGGGCAGGATTGCCAAAAACCATGAAGATTGGTCCGTCCCTGAACCACCTCCACCACCAAAGAAGAGGGGCATATTTGTTCTAAGCCCCGAAGATATGCGAGAAGCAAAGAAGTCTATTAAAGAGAAAGGTATTAAAGCTGAAGACGTGAAGAATCTACCCCCTATTGAGAAGCTATGTGAGCCTACTACTCACCCTCCTATGGTAGAGGTACACTCTCTTTTAGATTTCAACGCAAGTGACATCCCTCATGGTAAGCCTCCTGATCATTGTTTAGATGAGTTTGATAATTTTATTATGAAACAAAATCATTTTAATGAGAGGATAGAAAGTCAATTGCATGATAATTCCGTTGCTATCAAAAGACTGCTTGATGTTTTAGATAGAACAGTTAATGATGTTCAATGTCTTGTGAAGCATTTTCATATGGTTCAAACTCAGCTTGACCAAATTTCTAATGTGCAAAGAGATCTGCTTGCTAACAATGCCAAACAAGATAATTTGTAGGCTTTCGGGATTAAGACCCGAGGAGGAACTAGCACTCAAGATCCTCTCTATCCAGAGGGACATCCGAAGAGAATCGAGCAGGATTCTCAAATGCAGGAAGAAGAAATTGTTGGCTCTCCAAAGAAAAAGAAGAAACATAAGGATACTGACAATTCTAATGATCCTATTGCAGATGAAGAGCCAGCTGTTGATCCCAACAGTGTATCTATATCTGATGCTGAGACTGAAGACGGTGCTAAACCTGAAGGTAAGGATAGTGAGAAGAATGATCCGCCTGAAGTTCGAGAGGAAGAAGCACCTGACAAACGTAAGAGGTACACTAAAGAAGACTTCATCGCAAGAAAACATGGGAAGGAAAGAGAACCATGGGTACAGAAACCCATGCCCTTTCCAGGTAAGTCCATCAAATCTAAAGAAGAAGAGCATTATAATAAGTTTTGTGAGTGGATTAAACCTCTTTTTCTTCAAATCCCTTTGACTGATGCTATTAAGTTACTTCCTTATTCAAAATATATGAAAGATTTTGTCACTAATAAAAGAAAAGTTCCTAACGATGCAATATCTACTATGCTTGCTAACTACTCTTTCAGTGGCAAGATTCCTGAGAAGCTCGGTGATCCAGGTATACCCACCATTCCTTGCTCCATAATGAATAATTATGTCAAAACTGCTTTATGTGATCTTGGAGCAGGAGTGAGTGTTATGCCTCTCTCTCTTTACGAGAGGCTTTGTTTAGAGAAACTAATTCCTACAGATATCTCCCTTCAGATGGCTGACAAGTCAACCGCTGTTCCGATAGGTATTTGTGACGATGTTCCTGTAGAACTTGCTAATTGTTTGATTCTTACCGATTTTGTTGTGCTTGACATGCCCGAGGATGGGAGCATGTCCATTATTCTTGGTAGACCTTTTCTTAACACTGCAGGTGCTATCATTGATTGCAATAAAGGGAAGGTTACCTTCCATGTGAATGATATAGAACACACGGTATATTTTCCGAAGAAGATCGACAGGAGGCATGCCCTCAACTCTATAGAGAATATCGAGACCGTGAAAATTGGAGAATGGGACTGTCCACTACATGTGCCTCACAAATATAAAACTATCATGGTGGGGACAATGTCCATCAAATTAAAGGTTTTGTAACTACTTCGTAGGAGGTGAGACTTTTTGCTCTATATATCGCTTGTTTGTTGGTAAGACTTGATCAACCTTACTAGTAAATGTGTTTTATATGGATAAAAAGTTGAGCTTGTTATATTTTCATTTGTTTTTAGTTTTTGTCCTACTTGTTGTACCAAATATTTATGTTTTGAAGCTTCACAATACTACTCACTACTTCAAGTTTTCAGAGAGTTCCGCAGCTTTTTGAACTTCGAAAAAATTTCAACAGTGAAGTTTTCAGAAAAATTCCAGAAAAATTTAAATAAAAATTTCCACGTCGGGAGAGACCCAGAAAGTCCTGGGGCCAGCCAGGGGGACCCACCAGTGGCCCAGGCGGCCAGCTGGCGCGGCCCAGCCCCTGGCCGCGCCCATAGGGCGCCTGGGGCCCACAGCCCCCCCTCCAGGTATGTCTTCTTTCTCCCTCTCTCTCTTTCTCCAAAAACTCGAGTTCTGCTCTTGTTCTTGTGCTCTTGCTGTTCTTGGAGGCGATTCTTCGATCTCTCTCTACAGCCCATCATTTGAGCTGAAATTTTGAGCAAATACTCCCTGGTATGTGACTCCTCCACCCCTCCAATTAGATTTTTGATTGGTGGCCTCATTTGTGAGTATTTATTAGTTCTTGGTGCTATAGAGATGAGCTTGCATGCATGTGTAGAAAGTTATTTTCCAAGTTTTGATGCAAGTTTATGCCTTGGGCAAGTGAGTTGAGTAGTCTGCCTTAACTCATCTTGTTTTAATCCTCATTTTTGTAAAGTGTAAAAAAATTCAGAAATGAGTTTGTTAGGAAGGGAAAAAGGGTGGCTTGAGAAGAGGAGGCCCGCACACTCCGATCGAGTTACTAGAGCCGCAGCTTCACAATCGACTGCTAGGGTGAGCTATAATGAAGATCATGTGCCCCTGGAGTTGTTGGAAGATACAAGTCCAGCCCGTGCGATGACATTTCCATGTGATGAATTCATGGAAGCTGCGGGAATCAAGGATGAGTTTTATAATCTTTGTGCTAATGCAGGTTTGACACGACTCGTCACAAGCCGTGTTACTCAGTATCAAAAACTCACCTCCAGTTTCATTAACAGTTTTAGATATAATCATGATTCAGGTGCTATTGAGTTTAAAATTTACAATGATCTTATCACCATGACTTTGGGGAATTTTTGTGAAATAATAGGTGTGCCGAATGTTGGGAGGACGGCTAGGATGGCCACTCAACCCTCCGAGCTGAAAACCGTCATCAACTCTCTCTGCAACATGGGTACAAGGGATATTCATCGGTCGAAGATCTCCAGCATCTTATTTCCTCACCTCAGGTATTTTGCATATTATATTGCCAGAGGGGTGTTAGCTCGTGACAACACGAGCAGCATTTCTGCTCCGGATATTGCTATCCTGGCAGCAGCCCTCTCAGGGAGGTCTGATTATAATCTGGGTGCCTTAATTGCTCGACGCCTTGCTATGAACGGTAACAAGGGGGACTTATATGGTGGCGTTTATGCCACACTTATCTTAGAACATCTTGGAGGCACCCCACACCCTGATGATAATCCTTTTACTTATTTAAGCTTTGATCTTGCTGCTATGAAAAGGCATAAGTTTGTTACCATGGGTTCTGAGCTTGATAACCTTGTTTATATCTTGCGTTTCGGAACTACCGCGGAACGCGAGATCCGTCTACCTGCACCTCTTTTGTTTGATTTTTCTCGCAGGAACGGATGGTCCTTTGTTGTTGTCCAGTTCGATGAGTTCATGGTCCAGTATCAGTTTCATAACCCTATGGAGGGGGTTGTGCCCGACGAGGAGGAGCACGGTGAGTTACCACCTTTTCAGGGAGAAACCGCCACCGAGTTTGGTGAAGGTTCTTCCTCTGTTTGGCGTTCGGAACCTTCCTCGTGGGAGACTCCGAGGAGTTCGGTGTACGCGCCAGCATCCTTCTACGACCCTTGGACTCACCACCATACCCCCGGAGCAGGAGGCTCCTGGGGGCAGTAGCTGCTACCAACTTAGGCCAAAAGCCTAAGCTTGGGGGAGTACGTGCCCCTCTCACTTTTCCATTGTATTATCCGTTTTATTCGCTTTGATCTTTTCGAAGTTTTTGCCCGTTCTTCTTTATTTCTCTCTTTGCAAAAACAACAAAAAGATTTTCTCTTTCTTTTGCTTTTATTCAACCTTTGAAAAATCCAAAAAGATTTCCTTTCTCTCTTTAGTTTGCTTTGTTTTCAGAGTTCAGCTCGAGTCCGTGATGGCATTTAATTATATTTTCTACGTTCGATCGTGCAAGTGACAAGCAGTAATGACGAAGATCGACTGAAGGGAAGCAACAAGGAAGACCGGTATGAACTCTTTTTGTTTCTACTTTTGTACATATGCTTGTACTTATGATCTAGAGACTAGCTTGTAGCGACATAGTGCTATGTTTACAATGCTCTTTCGGTGGTTCATGCTTTCCTTGTGGCTAGTCTCGAATAACTAGAGTATATAATGTGTTATTGAAATGATCTACATGCATTGCACTGTTCACAGTCTGGTATACTAAGGTGGTATTTCCCTTTAGAGAATTTTTGGATTGACTTGGCACATGCTTACACATGTTTAAGACTAAAAAGTCTACTCTGCCTTGATGATCTTTGAGTTTCAGAATAGTTATATCACTTTCATGCCCGACTCAATGTTGCTTTTTCGCTCTGCATGATTATGACCGTTATTGCTCTCTAGTTGGTCGCTTCCCAGTCTTTTGCTAAACTTCCACCTGTACTAAGCGGACTGACTGCTTGTGCATCCAAAATCCTTAAAACCAGTTATGCCATATGAGTCCACTATACCTTCCTATACATGGTATTTACCTGCCATTCCTAACGAAGACTTTCGTGTACCATCTCGAATTAATCAAAAGCATTTCTCTTTTGTGCCTATGTTTTAGCTCATGAGGAAGTAGTAGTTAATTCATAATCTTTTTAAGTTGGACAAGTTTCACCCCTGGATTGCATGTATAATGTGCAAACCCCTAATACGAAAAGGAACTGGCATTGAGTGCACCCGGCTCAAAAAGATAATATAACAAACAAACCCTCCTTCACGCTTTGTTCATGAGAAATCAGAAAACTTTGGCAGTGATAAACAAAGGAGATTAAGAGGATGTGATCATCCTCATGAGGGAGCCGTTCCTCGAAACTTGTCCAGCTCAAGAAGTGATTGAGTTATCTGCTAGCATTCGTTGACGAAATATGCACCTCTCAAAACATTTTTTTATCTCTGTTTTTAAAACCAAGAGCTCTGGTACATGTTTAGTTTTTGTTTCCGACCACGGGTTTTCAACCTTGCCAATAAAAGCCACGGTTCAAGAGTCTCACCTTCTTTCTTCAAAGCACCAACTATGAGAGCATAATTGTCATTCTGAGTGTAACGTGCATTGTCCCAAAGTATTACATTGTCTTCTGCATACTTGTGATATGATTTATTCTGAAATTCTTAGTTCTAGTCTCTTTTAGAAACTCTGGAGGAGTCTCTGCATTTGCTTCACTAATGGAGGCTAGCGAGATACCACCCTAATATGCTCAAGCTATGTGCAATGTAATCTTGTCTTGATTTTCAGTAATATATTATTTACTTTTAAGTATTTTTGACTGGTCACTTGAAAGAAGGATTGCTCCTTGCATTGTCCTCATAAGTATTGTTTCAATACTTGCTAAACTCTTTTCGTAGTACATGCTTATATACATCTAATGAAGCAAAAGAGTTTGTCAAAGTTTTCTTTGTCGCGTCCAGTTCGTTGAACTGAATTGCTTGAGGACAAGCAATACGCTAAGCTTGGGGAAGTTGATACGTCTCAAACATATCTACTTTTCCAAACACTTTTGATATTGTTTTGACCTCATTCTTGCATGATTTGAACTAAACTAACCCGGACTGACGCTGTTTTCAGCAGAGCTGCCTGTATGGTTTTATTGTGTGCAGGAAAACGGATTTTTAAGTATCTCAGAAAAATCCACGAAAAATCACAGAAAATCCACGCACCCGAAGGAACCAGGAGCCAGAAGTGGGGCCAGAGGGGGGCCAGGGGGTGCCCAGGCGCCCTGTGGGCGCGCCCCCCCTGGGCCGTGCCGGGGGGTCGCCTGGGTGGGGCCCACACCCCCTGGTGCCCTACTTTGCCTCGTATTTTTACTCGCGACACAAAAAACCCGAGATCAGAAGTTCTTTTCGCAGTTTTCCGTCGCGGAGCCGCCGCCACCCTTTGTTCTTCCTCGGGAGGGCTAATCTGGAGGCTGAATTGGCCTCCGGAGAGGGGAGATCGTCGCCATCGTCATCATCATCACCACTCCATCATCCCTCCATGACTTCTCCCTCCATGTGTGAGTAATTCCCCTGCTGTAGGCGAAGGGGATGGTAGGGATTGGATGAGTTAGATCATGTAATAGTTTGTCAGATCGTTGGGGGCATGTTGCCTATCATCTACTATGGTGTTTATCATCTTTGCTTCAACTTGTTATTCTTAATGCTTGACACTTAGGGCCCGAGTGCCATGATCTCAGATCTGAACCATATGTGTTTGCATGAATATATTTGTGTTCGTGATCCTATCTATGAGTTGTTTGCACCTATTACGGTTCGGAATCGGCGATCCCAAAAGTGACAGCTTGGGACACCAAAAGGGATGGTCCGTAGTTTGAGGATTACATGTATCCATTGAGTTCATTGCTTTGTTCCGGTGCTCTTTGACAGGAGCACCTTAATCTCCATAAGTTCCTTTTGGCCCCGTTCATAGCGGGATGGTAGGACAAAAGATGTTGTGCAAGTTCTTATTGCAAGCACGTACAACTACCTACGGGATACATGCCTTATGTTTGATATTTGCCTAGATGATCATTACTTTTCCGTGTGCCGTGCCCCAAGTTAGAATCTATCTCATCCATGCAGCGCCCAACCATCTATCTCCCTAGCCTACAGTGTTTTAAACCCTGCTTGTCACTAGTTGCTACTTTTGCCATTTACCTTCACTATTTACTTTTTGCTGTTTACTTTTACTATCACTATCATCACTATCATATCACTGTTACCACTTATCTTTTGTTGCAAGTAAGTATATTTCAGGTGCGGTTGAATTGACAACTCAACTGTCAAAGCTTATAAATACTCTTTGGCTCCCCGTGTGTCGAATCAATAAATTGGGTTATTCTTACCCGCGAAGACTATCTCGATCCCTTACGGTTGAGGGTTATCAAGTACCGTTTTCTGGCGCCGTTGCCGGGGACCATAGCAATATTTACAAGTCTACTTGAGGTATCCTACCTGCTGCACTTCATTAAAAGAATCCCACCCAAAGTGTAAACTCAAAGCAACAGACAACTGCATTAAAAGAACTTTGCCTAAAGTAAACAATCCTTGCACCCGCAAGTACAAGCACCGTTGTTTTCCCCCTTGTGGCAACAACACATCCCCTAGACTCATGTTTCTGTCACTCAAGCTAGTCATCAGGGGGCATGAACCCACAATCAAGCATAACGCTCCCTCTTGGAGTTACTACCTACTACTCGGCCAAAGCAATAAACGGCAATGGAGAACATGCAAGAATTACTCAAGAACATAAATATAAAAGAGGTGAATCAAATATATTACTCACACACAATCTGAACATAATCTCATAATCCATCGGATCCCAGCAAACTCAGCAGAGCAACAGCATAAAGATTACATATGTGCCTCGATCATGTAGGGCAGCTCACGAGGTCTAAACCATGAAGAACAAAGAGGGGAGGAGAACATCACATAGCTACTGATCATGCACCCATGGTCCAAGGTGGACTACTCACGACTCATCCGGGAAGCGTCCATGGTGGTGGAGAAGCTCCCGGTGGTGGTTTTCCCCTCCGGCAGGGTGCCGGGAAGAGTTCTCCTGATGCTCCCGATCTTGGAAGCGCGGCGGCGGCGGAACAGAGGCGAGATCGCAAAAAAGGGTTCCGTCCTCGAGGGTTTCGGGACGCGAGGAATATATATGCGAAGGGGGATCACCAGAGGAGGAGCCGGGGCCCCAGGCGCCCCCCTGGCGCGGCCAGGGGTGGGGCCGCGCCGGGTGGCCGCCTGGGCCACCGGTGGCACCCCTCTAGCCCTGCTTTGGTTTTTCTCGAAGCTTCATGTACGCTGATTTTTCCTGTATTTTTCCTGGAATTTTTGGAGCACTTTTAATATGGGGGAAACTTGAAATAGAAAAACAGCAGAAAACAAGAACTGGCACTGTGGTGCACTGAGTTAATAGGTTAGTCTAAATATGATCAAAAGTGTATGGAAGTGCATAAATATCATAGCAATATCACACAAAAGAGGCATGGAGCAAGCAGAAATTATAGATACGTTTTGGACGTATCAACATCCCCAAGCTTAATTCCTGCTCGTCCTCGAGTAGGTAAATGATAACAAGCATAATTTCTGTGGTGACATGTTATCAACCATATAAGAACTTTTTAAGTAAAGCAATCAAGGCATGTAGTTCAATTCAAGTCATAACAAGCAAGAGTCTATATTACCATTGTAACAAGCAACATAAGAACATAAAGGTGCAAGAGCTCTCGCTGTCCGTGACTCGAATGTCTCCAAATGGTGTTTGCGTGCAAGAAAGGGGATATGGATATATTGATGTCTACTACACGCTTCTATTCCTGTAGACAGTGTTGGTCCTCCAAGAGCAGAGGTTTGTAGGACAGCAGCAAATTTCCCTTAAGTGAGTAACCCAAGGTTTATCGAACTCAGGGAAGTGGAGGTTGAACGTACCCCTTTCAAGCAACCCTGCAATCAAGATACAAGAAGTCTCTTGTGTCCCCAACACACCTAATACACTTGTCAGATGTATAGGTGCACTAGTTCGGCGAAGAGATGGTAAAATATGGATGATAGGAGTGGCAAAGCAAAGTAATATAAATCTGTAATAAAAAGTGCAGCAAGCAAACAAGTGGTAAACATGAGCACAAATGGTATTGCAATGGTGGAAACAAGGCCTATGCTTCATACTTTCACTAGTGGCAACTCCCAACAACATTGACATAGTCTAATCACATGATATTTCCCATAAAACACACAATGGAGACGCACTCGGAGGTCATTCCTTTGTGGTCAAGAGAGGACGAGAATTATGTAGGGCTACAAAAGGACACCTCAAAGTTCGTAGTTCTCAATCTATGGATTTCCCAATGTCACCGCGGCCATCCAAAGAGAGTACCACAATCACCACAACATATCTCCAGGATAGTCAAAGACAAGCACCAAGAGACTCTCAATCTTCAATCAACACACAAAAGAGGAAATCACTCATGAAAATATTCTTCTAATCCATGTCCAATAGACCGCTGTCACCTTGGTCTCGGGGATTATACTAGATAAAGACAAGTGAGTACATCAATTCAATACATAGAGGAAGGGGAAATATCATGGGATCACCTTAGATTAACATAGTCTATGATCACAACGAAGATCACATCATGGGAGAGAGAGATAACCACATAGCTACACGTACAAGCCCTCAGCCCCGGAGAAGACTACTCACACATGGCCATGGTGAGCAAGAGATTGATTGTGGTGTTGATGGAGAGGTGCAGACCGGAGAGGAGGAGGCGACCGGCGGCAGCCGTGGCGGCGGCGGCAGCCCTCCGGGGCGGCGGCGGCCCTAGGGGGCAGCGGCTCCTTGCCCCCCCTTCTTCCTTGTGGATGGTGCTACAATGGTGCTGGTCCTCCCCTCCAAGACGGCGGCTTGGGAGGAGGAAAATTCGTGGCCTTGGTGACCTAGGTTTCCTCTCTTTATATAGACTCTCGGATTCCCGTCATCAGATTTTGGGCTTCAGTAAAACGGGCTTTTCTCGGCCGTCCGGACTCTGATTTGGACGAATTTTATATCCAGAAGCATCCTCTCAAAATTCCCCACAACTTTCGCAACTAGGCTTTTTCCGTTTGACGTCGTCTTCGGGCCGGAACGTGACCATATTCTAAAAACGTTCTCAGACAGATTTCAGAAAAATCAGAGTCCTACTCCAATACGACTCCTTTTGCGTTTTTGTCAATTTCCAAGTAATTCCTACACAATACAGTGTAAAACAAGAACATTGTTGCACTTTTGCAACCATTAGTAGGTTAGTCCAATCTATACCTAATAATAAAGAAAATTGGGTTTCAGCCCGTCCGTAAAAAAATATACCCCCGAAGTTGCTACAAATTACCCACCATGCCACCCATAAGTAAAGAAAACGATTCAATTTTTCAGATTAAAAGCCACCGCGCGACTGGTTGTTTTATAGTAGCGAGCCGGGTAGAAAACCGAGATCGACAAGTAGCGCAGTGGTTCACGAGTTGCTCTTGAAGCGACGAGACCAGGGTTCGATCCCCGTTTCCCAGTATTTTTATCTCTCTTTCTCACGCATGTCTTCTGCATGTATCCTTTCATGGGCCGGCCCATGTTCAATGTGTCACTCCCCTGTTTGTTTTTATTTTATATTTTTGTCTTCTCTTTTCTCATTCTGTTTTCTTTCTTCTTTAAATAAATTTGGATTCCTTAAATTTTAAAAGTTGCGAGTTTCCAAAAAATATGTTTGAGAAATCATAAAAAATATGTGTATTCAAAAATGTTAGAAAATCATAATAAATTTGCGGATTCAAAAAATGTTGGTGGCTTTGCAAAACTATTCGTAAATTATAATATAAATTCACAGTTTGGAAAAAAATGGTTGGGAAGTAAAACCATGTTCATGATTTTGAAAGCAGATTGTGTATTCAAAACATATTCGGGAATATACAAATAAAATGTCTGTGAAATTTTAGAAAATGTTCACATAAATAAAAATAAATATTTTTTGAAAACTTTCTTCACCAATTTTCAAAAAAGTTAATCGATTCAAACAATATTTGTTGAGTCAAAAAATGTTAATGAATTTGGAAACTGTTCATACATTTAAAAAAAAAATAAACAAAACTAATGTTCGTGTTTTTTTTAGAAAATTCAAAAATTCAAAACAGAATTGTTTGTCCATTCGAAAAACTGTTCACCTATTCAAAAGCATTTTATGTCTAGAATTTGATTAGTTTTTCGAATGTCTTTATATGTCTTGCCATTGGGAGTAGTTCGTGGTCGATGAGATTTGTTTTTAAAGTTTTAGGCGTTCCCTTGCGCAACATAATGACAAGTGTGTCATGCACTGGCAAATTCATAGCCTTGGGATTTACCACGTCGAATGCTGTGTGATCACGTGGACATCGCGACCATCATCGACGAGGGTGAGAAAAAAAGTAAATGGCGACTTGGTGAGACATTGCGCTAAAATAGAGTACGCTTATATATCACGATATTGAGTCATACTTAATTGGTTAGCGCATAATTTTTTTGTCCCCCGTTGCAACGCACGGACATATTTGCTAGTAAATGCCTAAAAATATAGAAAACTTTGATATAAACATGAGACAATGATGCAAAACAAGCATGTCACCAGCAAAAATTATGAATACGTTTGGGACGTATCAACATCCCCAAGCTTAATTCCTACTCGTCCTCGAGTAGGTAGAATGATAACATAGATAATTTTTGAGGTGACATGCTACTAACACAATCTTGATCAAGTAATATAGTAAAGCACATGAACTGAAATAACGTGAACCAAAACAATTGTCTATAGTTGAAAGCAAGTAAACAATGAATAACCAAGTGAATCATCTAAGTAAATTCGTTTCATGAATAATAAATTTGAAGACATGAAACTATGAAGTTTAGCACAACTGTTAGCCCCAAAGGAGTTCTCTCATCAAAAGCATTCTAGCCAACACAAAGGAAGATAAAGTTTCAGCAATGCTTTCCACTTTTCAACATATTTATCTCATGGATAAGTTCAATGCACAAGGATTATATATAACTAAGCAGAAATTTTGAACATAATCAACTTCCACCCAGGGTTAACACTAGATGCTTGCTTATGGTGGAGGAAGAAGATTAGAACATAGGAAAACTGACTCAACATTTAAAAGTAAAAGATAGGCCCTTCGCAGAGGGAAGCAGGGATTACTCATGTGCTTAGAGCTTTTTATTTTTGAAAACATAGAGATATAAAAGCAATTTTGAGAGATGTATGCTTATGTCAACGAATGGTAATAAACAATGCACTACTACTCATGCCAAAAAGAACTTAAGAGCGGCTCCCATAGAGGAATGATAACACTCCCATTTCTCCTTTGTTTATCACTAGCCAAAGTTTGTCTGATTTCTCAGGTACGATGTGTGAAGGAGGTTTTTGATATTGATATTGATGACATGTAAAGTGGGCTGGGCATACCCTTTGGCCAGCTCTTTTTGCAAAATTAAGGACATGCACATTATTCATGCACGTCAGGGGTCGTTCTGTCCAACACAAGTAATAATGAACTATCTACCACTTCCTCATGAGCTAAAACAGAGACACAAATAAGGATAAATTTTGAAGGTTTTAAAGGTAGCACATGAGCGATTTACTTGGAATGGCTATTAAATACCATGCATAGGTGGGTATGGTGGACACATATGGCAGAATTTTGGCTATGGAATTTGGATGCACGAGCAGCATTCCCGCTCATTACAGAGTTTTTGGTTTAGCAAGTTTTTAGCAAGCACATGTTAACCGGTACAAGAGAATTATAACATCCTTTCAGCATAATTATAAGACTTCTACACTGTCTTCCTTGTCAACCATCTTACTTCTAAAAAGAGAACAAGAACTTTAAAACTACCAATGGTGAAAAACTAAACAATTGCAAACTTCAAAGGTATTTCTTCACTAATAAGACTTTATTAAATGATCTACATGTTTAGGCATCACTACTTAATTTCTCAAAACAATTGATAGGGATCAAGTTACTCAATGATCTTCAAGACTATGCAAGCTTTTTATTCTTTGCACCACGGCCACACTTGGCATTTACTTTACCAACATATTATTTAGCAATTCAAACCAATTCAACTCTCCAAATAGATATAAGTGAAGCAAGAGAGTACTTTCTATAAAAGAACTAATAGCTCAGAACATGATATGAAAGAAAAACAAGAGCTAGAAGCATATAACAAGGTAGCTAAAACACTCAAAAAGATATAAGTGAAGAACATGAGTGTTTCATGAAAAAGCGGAGCGTGTCTCTCTCCCAAACAAGAATGATCAGATGCAACTTATTTATGACCAGCAAAGAAAACAATACAAAACTAAAAAGAAAAGAGCAAGACGCTCCAAGCATAGCACATAACACATGAAGTGATAATTATAGTGGAACGAAAGACGAACTGATAATTGTTGATGGAGAAGGGGATGCATGGGGGCATCCCCAAGCTTAGACGCTTGAGTCTCCTTGGATATTTCTTGGGGGTGCATGGGGGCATCCCCAAGCTTGAGCGTTTGACACTCCTGAATCTTCTTTTATCATCTTCCCTCGCACACTTGAAAACTCCCTTCATACATAACTCATCATAATCTGATTAGAGAGGTTAGTACCCACAATAAAAAAAAATTCCCCACTGGAAATAAGGATAATCTTGAAGAGCTACTGTTTCTCAAGATTGCCAAAAGGTTTTTGCAAAGAAAAAGCAAGCTCAAGGTTTGCAAAACGAAGAAAAGGCAAAACGGGACAGAATCTGTGAAAAACAGACCAGCAGGTAGTAAATAATTTTTTCGGGGCACTTCTGCAACTCAAATCAAAAAACTCAGAACAGACGCTCGAAAGCCAATTGTATAGAGCACGCTGTCAAAAAAATTCAGATCAAAAAGACGATCTGGTGATTTTATTCGAACTTTTCTGTCCAAGGACAGAATCTGTTTCCTAGACAACACGTCACAACTTTTGAACTTTCTTGCAATCGGAGGCTAAACTTGACACAAAGCTGAAAAGAAAAGATACAATGATGTTGCTACAGTAGTAACAAACATCAAGACCACTAAAAACTGAAAGAACAAACTGAAAGCAAATAAAGGTGGGTTGTCTCCCAAAAGCACTTTTGTTTCATGCCTTTAAGTTAGGCATAGTGATTTTTTAAGCAACTCTCACAAAGATAATAATTGAAGCATATAAGAGAGCATCATGAAGCATATATAAAACATATTTAAGTCTAATATATTTCCTATGCATGGGAATCTTGTAAGAAAATAAATTATTGATGCATAAAGCAACTAGCATAGGAAGGCAAAACAAGCATAACTTCAAAATATTCACCATAAAGAGAGGAAACTTCTTATTATTAAGATATTTAGAACCATGTCTCCCTCTCTCATTATAAATTTCAGTGGCATCATGGATGAACTCAACAATATAACTATCACCTAAGGCATTATTTCCATGATCCAAAAGCATAAAAGTATCACTACTCTTCATATAAGCAAAATCTTTCTTATTAGGAATAGTGAGAGTAATGCAATCATAACCATCATGGTAATCATCATATTTAGGAGGCATATCATAATCATAATAAATTTTATCTTCAATAGTAGGTGGACTAAAAAGCTCACATTTATCATTGTAATCATCATATATAGGAAGCAAAGTATCATCAAAGTAAATTTTCTCTTCAAAAGTTGGGGGACTAAAAATATCATGTTCATCAAACGTGTCATCCCCAAGCTTAGAGCTTTCCATGTCATTAGCAATATTGATATTAAAAAAAACATACTAATAACATCACCACCATCATGATTGTTATGCAAATAATAAAGTTCCAAAGGTTTTTTTATTTTCTCTTCAAACATTTCATGTCCAAGTTCAAGGTAGAGCTTATAAATCTCTCTCATATTTTTGTTGTTTTCCATTAAGCAAAACTAGTGAAATAAAAACAAGAAACAAAAAAGATTTAATTGCAAGATCTAGAGAAGGTACCTTCACTTACCTCACTTCCCCGGCAACGGCGCCAGAAATAGCTTGATGTCTACTACACGCTTCTATTCCTGTAGACAGTGTTGGGCGTCCAAGAGCAGAGGTTTGTAGGACAGCAGCAAATTTCCCTTAAGTGAGTAACCCAAGGTTTATCGAACTCAGGGAAGTGGAGGTTGAACGTACCCCTTTCAAGCAACCCTGCAATCAAGATACAAGAAGTCTCTTGTGTCCCCAACACACATAATACACTTGTCAGATGTATAGGTGCACTAGTTCGGCGAAGAGATGGTAAAATATGGATGATAGGAGTGGCAAAGCAAAGTAATATAAATCTGTAATAAAAAGTGCAGCAAGCAAACAAGTGGTAAACATGAGCACAAATGGTATTGCAATGGTGGAAACAAGGCCTAGGCTTCATACTTTCACTAGTGGCAACTCCCAACAACATTGACATAGTCTAATCACATGATATTTCCCATAAAACACACAATGGAGACGCACTCGGAGGTCATTCTTTTGTGGTCAAGAGAGGACGAGAATTATGTAGGGCTACAAAAGCACACCTCAAAGTTCGTAGGATTTCCCAATGTCACCGTGGCCATCCAAAGAGAGTACCACAATCACCACAACATATCTCCAGGATAGTCAAAGACAAGCACCATGAGACTCTCAATCTTTAATCAACACACAAAAGAGGAAATCACTCATGAAAATATTCTTCTAATCAATGTCCAATAGACCGCTGTCACCTTGGTCTCGGGGTTTATACTAGATAAAGACAAGTGAGTACATCAATTCAATACATAGAGGAAGGGGAAATATCATGGGATCACCCTAGATTAACATAGCCTATGATCACAACGAAGATCACATCATGGGAGAGAGAGATAACCACATAGCTACACGTACAAGCCCTCGGCCCCGGAGAAGACTACTCACACATGGCCATGGTGAGCAAGAGATTGATGGTGGTGTTGATGGAGAGGTGCAGCCCAGAGAGGAGGAGGCGGCCGGCGGCAGCCGTGGCGGCGGCGGCCCTCGGGGCGGCGGCGGCCCTAGGGGGCAGCGGCTCCTTGGCCCCCCCTTCTTCCTTGTGGATGGTGCTGGTCCTCCTCTCCAAGACGGTGGCTTGGGAGGAGGAAAATTCGTGGCCCTTGGTGACCTAGGTTTCCTTTCTTTATATAGACTCTCGGATTCCCGTCATCAGATTTTGGGTTTCAGTAAAACGGGCTTTTCTCGGCTGTCCGGACTCTGATTTGGACGAATTTTATATCCAGAAGCATCCTCTCGAAATTCCCCACAACTTTCGCAACTAGGCTTTTTCCGTTTAACATCGTCTTCGGGAAGGAACGTGACCATCTTCTAAAAACGTTCTCAGACAGATTTCAGAAAAGTCAGAGTCCTACTCCAATACGACTCCTTTTGCGTTTTTGTCAATTTCCAAGTAATTCCTACACAATAAAGTGTAAAACAAGAACATTGTGCACTTTTGCAACCATTAGTAGGTTAGTCCAATAAATGCCTAAAAAGATAGAAAACTTTGATATAAACATGAGACAATAATGCAAAACAAACATGTCACAAGCAAAAATTATGGATACGTTTGGGACGTATCAACATGCCCAAGCTTAATTCCTACTCGTCCTCGAGTAGGTAGAATGATAACATAGATAATTTTTGAGGTGACATGCTACTAACACAATCTTGATCAAGTAATATAGTAAAGCACATGAACTAAAATAAAGTGAACCAAAACAATTGTCTATAGTTGAAAGCAAGTAAACAATGAATAACCAAGTGAATCATCTAAGTTAATTCGTTTCATGAATAATAAATTTGAAGACATGAAACTATGAAGTTTAGCACAACTGTTAGCCCCAAAGGAGTTCTCTCATCAAAAGCATTCTAGCCAACACAAAGGAAGATAAAGTTTCAGCAATGCTTTCCACTTTTCTACATATTTATCTCATGGATAAGTTCAATGCACAAGGATTATATATAACTAAGCAGAAATTTTGAACATAATCAACTTGAACCCAGGGTTAACACTAGATGCTTGCTTATGGTGGAGGAAGAAGATTAGAACATAGGAAAACTGACTCAACATTTAAAAGTAAAAGATAGGCCCTTCGCAGAGGGAAGCAGGGATTACTCATGTGCTTAGAGCTTTTTATTTTTGAAAACATAGAGATATAAAAGCAATTTTGAGAGATGTATGCTTATGTCAACGAATGGTAATAAACAATGCACTACTACTCATGCCAAAAAGAACTTAAGAGCGGCTCCCATAGAGGAATGATAACACTCCCATTTCTCCTTTGTTTATCACTAGCCAAAGTTTGTCTGATTTCTCAGGTACGATGTGTGAAGGAGGTTTTTGATATTGATATTGATGACATGTAAAGTGGGCTGGGCATACCCTTTGGCCAGCTCTTTTTGCAAAATTAAGGACATGCACATTATTCATGCACGTCAGGGGTCGTTCTGTCCAACACAAGTAATAATGAACTATCTACCACTTCCTCATGAGCTAAAACAGAGACACAAATAAGGATAAATTTTGAAGGTTTTAAAGGTAGCACATGAGCGATTTACTTGGAATGGCTATTAAATACCATGCATAGGTGGGTATGGTGGACACATATGGCAGAATTTTGGCTATGGAATTTGGATGCACGAGCAGCATTCCCGCTCATTACAGAGTTTTTGGTTTAGCAAGTTTTTAGCAAGCACATGTTAACCGGTACAAGAGAATTATAACATCCTTTCAGCATAATTATAAGACTTCTACACTGTCTTCCTTGTCAACCATCTTACTTCTAAAAAGAGAACAAGAACTTTAAAACTACCAATGGTGAAAAACTAAACAATTGCAAACTTCAAAGGTATTTCTTCACTAATAAGACTTTATTAAATGATCTACATGTTTAGGCATCACTACTTAATTTCTCAAAACAATTGATAGGGATCAAGTTACTCAATGATCTTCAAGACTATGCAAGCTTTTTATTCTTTGCACCACGGCCACACTTGGCATTTACTTTACCAACATATTATTTAGCAATTCAAACCAATTCAACTCTCCAATAGATATAAGTGAAGCAAGAGAGTACTTTCTATAAAAGAACTAATAGCTCAGAACATGATATGAAAGAAAAACAAGAGCTAGAAGCATATAACAAGGTAGCTAAAACACTCAAAAAGATATAAGTGAAGAACATGAGTGTTTCATGAAAAAGCGGAGCGTGTCTCTCTCCCAAACAAGAATGATCAGATGCAACTTATTTATGACCAGCAAAGAAAACAATACAAAACTAAAAAGAAAAGAGCAAGACGCTCCAAGCATAGCACATAACACATGAAGTGATAATTATAGTGGAACGGAAGACGAACTGATAATTGTTGATGGAGAAGGGGATGCATGGGGGCATCCCCAAGCTTAGACGCTTGAGTCTCCTTGGATATTTCTTGGGGGTGCATGGGGGCATCCCCAAGCTTGAGCGTTTGACACTCCTGAATCTTCCTTTATCATCTTCCCTCGCACACTTGAAAACTCCCTTCATACATAACTCATCATAATCTGATTAGAGAGGTTAGTACCCACAATAAAATAATTTTTCCCCACTAGAAATAAGGATAATCTTGAAGAGCTACTGTTTCTCAAGATTGCCAAAAGGTTTTTGCAAAGAAAAAGCAAGCTCAAGGTTTGCAAAATGAAGAAAAGGCAAAACAGGACAGAATCTGTGAAAAACAGACCAGCAGGTAGTAAATAATTTTTTCGAGGCAATTCTGCAACTCAAATAAAAAAACTCAGAACAGACGCTTGAAAGCCAATTGTATAGAGCACGCTGTCAAAAAAATACAGATAAAAAAGATGATCTGGTGATTTTTTTCAAATTTTTCTGTCCAAGGATAGAATTTGTTTCCTGGACAGCACGTCACAACTTTTGAACTTTCTTGCAATCGGAGGCTAAACTTGGCACAAAGCTGAAAAGAAAAGATACAATGATGTTGCTACAGTAGTAACAAACATCAAGACCACTAAAAACTGAAAGAACAAACTGAAAGCAAATAAAGGTGGGTTGTCTCCCAAAAGCACTTTTGTTTCATGCCTTTAAGTTAGGCATAGTGATTTTTTAAGCAACTCTCACAAAGATAATAATTGAAGCATATAAGAGAGCATCATGAAGCATATATAAAACATATTTAAGTCTAATATATTTCCTATGCATGGGAATCTTGTAAGAAAATAAATTATTAAAGCATAAAGCAACTAGCATAGGAAGGCAAAACAAGCATAACTTCAAAATATTCACCATAAAGAGAGGAAACTTCTTATTATTAAGATATTTAGAACCATGTCTCCCTCTCTCATTATAAATTTCAGTGGCATCATGGATGAACTCAACAATATAACTATCACATAAGGCATTATTTCCATGATCCAAAAGCATAAAAGTATCATTACTCTTCATATAAGCAAAATCTTTCTTATTAGAAATAGTGAGAGTAAAGCAATCATAACCATCATGGTAATCATCATATTTAGGAGGCATATCATAATCATAATAAATTTTATCCTCAATAGTAGGTGGACTAAAAATCTCACATTTATCATTGTAATCATCATATATAGGAAGCAAAGTATCATCAAAGTAAATTTTCTCTTCAAAAGTTGGGGGACTAAAAATATCATGTTCATCAAACGTGTCATCCCCAAGCTTAGAGCTTTCCATGTCATTAGCAATATTGATATTAAAAAAACATACTAATAACATCACCACCATCATGATTGTTATGCAAATAATAAAGTTCCAAAGGTTTTTTAATTTTCTCTTCAAACACATCATGTCCAAGTTCAAGGTAGAGCTTATAAAGCTCTCTCATATTTTTGTTGTTTTTCATTAAGCAAAACTAGTGAAATAAAAAGAAGAAACAAAAAGATTTAATTGCAAGATCTAGAGAAGTTACCTTCACTTACCTCACTTCCCCGGCAACGGCGCCAGAAATAGCTTGATGTCTACTACACGCTTCTATTCCTGTAGACAGTGTTGGGCCTCCAAGAGCAGAGGTTCGTAGGACAGCAGCAAATTTCCCTTAAGTGAGTAACCCAAGGTTTATCGAACTCAGGGAAGTGGAGGTTGAACGTACCCCTTTCAAGCAACCCTGCAATCAAGATACAAGAAGTCTCTTGTGTCCCCAACACACCTAATACACTTGTCAGATGTATAGGTGCACTAGTTCAGCGAAGAGATGGTAAAATATGGATGATAGGAGTGGCAAAGCAAAGTAATATAAATCTGTAATAAAAAGTGCAGAAAGCAAACAAGTGGTAAACGTGAGCACAAATGGTATTGCAATGGTGGAAACAAGGCCTGAGCTTCATACTTTCACTAGTGGCAACTCCCAACAACATTGACATAGTCTAATCACATGATATTTCCCATAAAACACACAATGGAGACGCACTCGGAGGTCATTCCTTTGTGGTCAAGAGAGGACGAGAATTATGTAGGGCTACAAAAGCACACCTCAAAGTTCGTAGTTCTCAATCTATGGATTTCCCAATGTCACTGCGGCCATCCAAAGAGAGTACCACAATCAGCACAACATATCTCCAGGATAGTCAAAGACAAGCACCAAGAGACTCTCAATCTTCAATCAACACACAAAAGAGGAAATCACTCATGAAAATATTCTTCTAATCCATGTCCAATAGACCGATGTCACCTTGGTCTCGGGGATTATACTCGATAAAGACAAGTGAGTACATCAATTCAATACATAGAGGAAGGGGAAATATCATGGGATCACCCTAGATTAACATAGCCTATGATCACAACGAAGATCACATCATGGGAGAGAGAGATAACCACATAGCTACACGTACAAGCCCTCAGCCCCGGAGAAGACTACTCACACATGGCCATGGTGAGCAAGAGATTTATGGTGGTGTTGATGGAGAGGTGCAGCCCGGAGAGGAGGAGGCGGCCGGCGGCAGCCGTGGCGGCGGCGGCGGCCCTCGGGGCGGCGGCGGCCCTAGGGGGCAGCGGCTCCTTGGCCCCCCCTTCTTCCTTGTGGATGGTGCTGCAATGGTGCTGGTCCTCCCCTCCAAGACGGCGGCTTGGGAGGAGGAAAATTCGTGGCCCTTGATGACCTAGGTTTCCTCTCTTTATATAGACTCTCGGATTCCCGTCATCAGATTTTGGGCTAAAGTAAAACGGGCTTTTCTCGGCCGTCCGGACTCCGATTTGGACGAATTTTATATCCAGAAGCATCCTCTCGAAATTCCCCACAACTTTCGCAACTAGCCTTTTTCCGTTTGACGTCGTCTTCGGGCCGGAACGTGACCATCTTCTAAAAACGTTCTCAGACAGATTTCAGAAAAGTCAGAGTCCTACTCCAATACGACTCCTTTTGCATTTTTGTCAATTTCCAAGTAATTCCTACACAATAAAGTGTAAAACAAGAACATTATGCACTTTTGCAACCATTAGTAGGTTAGTCCAATAAATGTCTAAAAAGATAGAAAACTTTGATATAAACATGAGACAATGATGCAAAACAAGCATGTCACAAGCAAAAATTATGGATACGTTTGGGACGTATCATATATGAGAGAGTAAAACATATTTTTTGTATTGTTGAGAACTTAATATACTAAAGTTTCACACTTGGTCTTCTTTGGAATTTTTCTTGACTCATCCCCAGACCGTCAGCCAGGTACAAGTCAAAATGATCCACCCCCTTTCGATATTTTGAGCACTCATGCAATGGATGAGTGTAAGCAAGAAAGTTGACACTTAGGATGACAAAGAGAGAAAAATGATGAAGGGGGAAGACAAAAAAGGTGTGAAAGGCTCACATCAATGAGGACAATCATCGGCGAGAGAAAGCCAAATGATAGATATTATGTGAGGAGTAGGGATTGTCATATAACGGATGCACGTATGAGCTAAGGTAAGCTCTCCAATGGAACTAGTGGGGGTGCATCCAACTTGCTTGCTCAAGAAGACCTAGAGCTCTTTTGAGGAGGCTCATCATTGGAATATACAAGCCAAGTTCTATAGTGTGAAGGTCCCCACATAGCTATATGCATGAATGATAATCTCTATGGAGTACAAGGTATAAGATGGAGTATGAGTGTGGATCTCTAAAAAGGAATAGTAGTGTGCCCCCTTCTCTCTTTTTATTTCTTTTTCTCTTTTTTCTCTTTTTTTTATTTTTTTGTGGCCTCAATGGCTCTTTCTATTTAACTCTCATTTGTCCTCTTTGGGATCTTTTGATTTTGTCCTCTTTGGGATCTTTTCCTCACTTTAGGGGCAACACTCTACAAATTACAAGAAGTATAGAAGATCTTTCACACTTTACAAAAGTACTCAACATAAAGAAAATGAAACTATCATGATGTATGCAAATGTATGCCTCTGCCAGTGTAGCAGGATATGCAATGATACTAGCGCGTCATGTAGCAATGATTAGGGCAAGGCCCAACTAGCATGCGGCTCATCGATCAAGCAAAAAGCATGTATGACATGAAGATCAAGTCATGAGAAGATGGATGTTGCATGGCAATGTATCTCGGAAAGGCTATGGAAATGCCTTGATAGGTAGGTATGGTGGCTGTTTTGAGGAAGGATATAATGAGGCTTATGATGACAGAGCGTATCGTGCCAAGGATTTGGATGCACCGGCGAAGTATGCGCCAACTCTCGAGGTGAGAAAGGGCAATGCACGGTACCTAAGAGGCTAGAAAAATATGGCTAGGTCGAAGTGTCAACTTTCGAATACTCACATTAGTCCGAAGAACTCATGCACTTATTATCGGTAACTCTCAATCTAATTAGGAGGTTCACAAAGAGACAAGTACCCCGAGGAGGAGTGTATGGGGGTTTGGTTATCCTTGCACATCCTCGACTCATAGTACGTGAGTGTACTCTAATATTCGATCCCTCCAAAGATTAGTGATCCATTTAGTAGCTAAAGTTCTCAACTATTTGTAGGTTTTTGAAAATAAACACGGATTGCCCAAAATACGACATCTATCACTAATAGGCTAAAGCTCTTGACACCAAAAATTCAGACATTACTCATGGCAATACCTCAAAACTATTGCAAGTTACTACTAAAATTAAATAGCAACCTCAATTACCTACTTTAAGTTAAGACACACAACTCAGTGCAACAGGCAAACTCTCTTAATAAGATAAACATGAAAACTCAAGAGAGTTCAGCAACCAACTAAACAAAAGCTCTTTAAAAAGAAAAGCATGAAAACTAAGAGCTAAACATGACAGCAGCTATGGAAAGACAAAGAACACACACAGCAAAGATAAGTATGAAAATCCTATGTTGTGTTCTAGGTTGAAGTGGAGCATGTTTCTCTCCCACACAAAGAAAGCTGGGTTTTAACTTGTTATGAACAGCAAGCAAAGCTAAAGAAAACTAAAAAGGAAACTAAGAGCAAGACGCTCCAAGCATAGCACATAACACGTGAAGTGATAATTATAGTGGAACGAAAGACGAACTGATAATTGTTGATGGAGAAGGGGATGCATGGGGGCATCCCCAAGCTTAGACGCTTGAGTCTTCTTGAATATTTCTTGGGGGTGCATGGGGGCATCCCCAAGCTTGAGCGTTTGACCCTCCTAAATCTTTTTTTATCATCTTCCCTCGCACACTTGAAAATCCCTTCATACATAACTCATCATAATCTGATTAGCGAGGTTAGTACCCACAATAAAATAACTTTTCCCTACTGGAAATAAAGATAATCTTGAAGAGCTACTGTTTCTCAAGATTGCCAAAAGGTTTTTGCAAAGAAAAAGCAAGTTCAAGGTTTGCAAAACGAAGAAAAGGCAAAACAGGACAGAATCTGTGAAAAACAGACCAGCAGGTAGTAAATAATTTTTTTCGGGGCACTTCTGCAACTCAAATCAAGAAACTCAGAACAGACGCCCGAAAGCCAATTGTATAGAGCACACTTTCAAAAAAATTCAGATCAAAAATTCAGATCTGGTGATTTATACGAATTTTTCTGTCCAAGGACAGAATCTGTTTTCTGGACAACACGTCACAACTTTTGAACTTTCTTGCAATCGGAGGCTAAACTTGGCACAAAGCTGAAAAGAAAAGATACAATGATGATGCTACTGTAGTAACAAACATCAAGACACAACAAAAGCAAAATAAAACCTAATTCGTTGTGGGCTGCCTCCCAAAAGCGCTTTCTTTTATGCCTTTAAGCTAGGCATGATGCAAAAGGAGAAAATCAAGTTTTATCAAGAGTGAGAGAATAGCTAGCCCGTATAACGGACTCAAAAGGCAACTTAATCTTCTTTCTAGGGAAGTGTTCCATTCCTTTCTTGAGAGGGAATTGGAATTTTATATTCCCCTCTTTCATGTCAATGATAGCACCAACGGTGCGAAGAAAAGGACGTCCCAAAATAATTGGACATGTAGGTTCACATTCAATATCCATAATAGTAAAATCAACGGGAACATAATTGTCATTGACAATGATAAGAACGTCGTCGATCTTCCCCAAAGGTTTCTTTACGGAAGAATCAACAAGGCGAACACCAAAAGAACAAGGATCAAAAGATTTCAATTTAAACATATCATATATTCTTTTGGGCATAACGGAGGTACTAGCTCCAACATCACATAAAGCATAGCAAGAGAAGTTATTCGACTTAATTTTAATCATAGGATCCCAACTATCTTCTAGCTTTCTAGGTATGGAGTCTTCTACCCTAAGCTTCTCCTCCCTAGCTTTGATGAGAGCATTAGTGATATGCTCTGTGAAGGCAAGATTAAGTGTGCTAGTGTGGGGATCTCTAGACATATTGTGAAGAAAACCAATAACTTCAGAAAGGGTGCAATTATCAAAATCAAGGTCACTACTATCAAGTAAAGTGGTAGTGGTGTCCTTTAGGCTCACTTGTTTGGTAGCTTCTATGGTTATAGGAGTTTCTTCTTCTACGGTTGAGGTCATAGCATCACCATTAATAGGTCCAATGGGACTAGGAGTGCATTGGGTGCTAAGAGTTTGGATATCCTCAACAACTTGGATAGTAGCAACAATGTGGTGGGTAGGAAGGCTCTTAATCCTATCTTCTTCCTCCTTTTCCCTAGCCCATCGCTCTTTAAGTTTAGCCATCATCCTAATATTTTCATTAATTTGCACTTGAATAGCATTCATAGGAGTGGTCTTCCTCTCCTCAACAGGAGAAGTTCTAATTTTAAGCAATTCTACCTCAAGGGCTAAATTGTCTACCTTCGAAGAGAGATTATCTAGTTTGTCTAGTTTTTCTTCTACACTCTTATTGAAGGCTTTTTGGGTAGTGATGAAGTCTTTAAGCATAATCTCTAGTTCAGAAGTGGAGTTCTTGGTGCTAGGATAAGCATTGTTGTTCCCATAGGAATTAGAGGGGAACGGTCTAGGGTTGCTACCAAAATTACTCATATAAACATTGTTATTGAAATTGTTTCTAGAGATAAAGTTCACATCTACTTGATCTTGAGCAATCAAAGAATTTAAAGGAACATCATGAGGATCAATAGAAGATTGCTTGGAAAGTAGAGACATGATCAAGTGAACTTTTTCATTTAGGGAGGAAATCTCCTCGACAGAGTTTACCTTCCTACCTGTTGGAGCGCGTTCGGTGTGCCATTGGGAATAATTGGTCATCATCTGATCGAGAAGTTTCGTGGCAGCACCAAGTGTAGTTGACATAAAGGTTCCTCCCGTGGCCGAATCTAACAAGTTCCGCGAGGTAAAGTTCAAGCCTGCATAAAAAGTTTGGATAACCATCCAAGTAGTCAAACCATGAGTAGGGCAGTTCTTGACAAGAGATTTCATGCATTCCCAAGCTTGGGCAACGTGTTCATTATCCAATTGTTTAAAATTCATTATGTTACTCCTTAATTGGATAATTTTAGCAGGGGGATAGTACTTCCCAATAAAGGCATCCTTGCACTTGTCCCAAGAATCTATACTATTCCTAGGCAAGGATTGAAACCAGATTTTAGCTCCTCCTCTCAAGGAGAAAGGAAAAAGCTTAAGCTTAACAATATCACCATCTATTTCTTGGTACTTTTGCATATCACTGAGCTCAACAAAATTATTTAAGTGCAAAGCAGCATCATCTCCAGCACCAGAGAATTGATCTTTCATAACTAGGTTCAGTAAAGCAGGTTTAATCTCATAAGAAGGTGCTGAAGTGGCAGGTGTGGCAATAGGCGTGCAGATAAAGTCATTGTTGTTATGACTAGTGAAGTCACACAACTTGGTGTTCTCGGTGGAACCCATAGCAGCAGCAAGCAAGATAACTATTTTTGTGATTTTTGGTAAGGGACACTAAAGCAAAAAACTGAAAGGTAAACTAACAAGAATAAAAAGCAAAGATAAAAGATAGCGTGCAACTCCCCTATCTCGAAGAGTGGAGTCCCCGGCAACAGCGCCAGAAACTTTGCTTGATGGCTTCTCGCCCCTCGTTGGTTACCCCAAGTGGAAGGTTTGAGATGTAGCGTAGCAGCAAGTTTCCCTTGGCAAAGGTACCAAGGATCGAATCCCGTGAGACTCCGAGGGTCGACAAGAAGGTGTCAACGGCGCCAGGAACTTAGCGGTTGACAGGACCTGCACACAGATACAAATAACTTTGCTCCCAACGATTACAGAGAGGTTGTCAATCCCTCCGGCCTTGTCGTTTACAAAGGATCAAACACAAGAGATAATAGTGATTGGTATGACTACAACTAGGAAATAAAGACAGGAAGTAAATAGCGGGTGTGATCAATGGTGGTAATATGGACCGGGGTCCCATGATGTTCACTAGTGATGTCTCTCTCCCAAAAGACGATAAAACAGCAAAGCGAGGTAAACAAATTACAGCTGGGCAATTGACAGGATTATGTGCGCAAACCAATGCTAACTATGCTGTAAAGAAAGGTAGAGGCTCAAAGCATGGGCGGTACGCCAAGGCAAGTAGACCAAAATCCATCTGCATCTACTACTAATCATCCACCTTGAGATATATATCCAGAACATCTCGCTGGTATTAAGTTGCGAATCCCACCCAAAGTGTAAACTCAAAGCAACAGACAACTGCATTAAAAGAACTTTGCGTAAAGTAAACAATCCTTGCACCCGCAAGTACAAGCACCGTTGTTTTCCCCCTTGTGGCAACAGCACATCCCCTAGACTCATGTTTCTGTCACTCAAACTAGTCATCAGGGGGCATGAACCCACAATCAAGCATAACGCTCCCTCTTGGAGTTACTACCTACTACTCGGCCAAAGCAATAAACAGCAATGGAGAACATGCAAGAATTACTCAAGAACATAAATATAAAAGAGGTGAATCAAATATATTACTCACACACAATCTGAACATAATCTCATAATCCATCGGATCCCAGCAAACTCAGCAGAGCAACAGCATAAAGATTACATATGTGCCTCGATCATGTAGGGCAGCTCACGAGGTCTAAACCATGAAGAACAAACAGGGGAGGAGAACATCACATAGCTACTGATCATGGACCCATGGTCCAAGGTGGACTACTCATGACTCATCCGGGAAGCGTCCATGGTGGTGGAGAAGCTCCCGGTGGTGGTTCTCCCCTCCGGCAGGGTGCCGGGAAGAGTTCTCCTGATGCTCCCGATCTTGGAAGCGCGGCGGCGGCGGAACAGAGGCGAGATCGCAAAAAAGGGTTCCGTCCTCGAGGGTTTCGGGACGCGAGGAATATATATGCGAAGGGGGGTCACCAGAGGAGGAGCCGGGGCCCCAGGCGCCCCCCCTGGCGCAGCCAGGGGTGGGGCCGCGCCGGGTGGCTGATGGCTTCTCGCCCCTCGTTGGTTACCCCAAGTGGAAGGTTTGAGATGCAGCGTAGCGGTAGTTTTCCCTTGGCAAAGATACCAAGGATCGAATTCCCCTGAGACTCCAAGGTTCAACAAGAAGGTGTCAACTGCTAATGGCGCCAGATACTTAGCAATTAACTGGACCTGCACACAGATACAAATAACTTTGCTCCCAACGAGTACAGAGAGGTTGTCAATCCCTCCGGCCTTGTCGTTTACAAAGGATCAAACGCAAGAGATAATAGTGATAGGTATAATTGCAACTAGTAAGTAAAAGCAGAAAGTAAATAGCGGATGTGATCAATGATGGTAATATGGACCGGGGTCCCATGATGTTCACTAGTGATGTCTCTCTCCCAAAAGACGATAAAACAGCTAATGAGGTAAACGAATTACAGCTGGGCAATTGACAGAATTATGTGCGCAAACCAATGGTAACTATGCTGCAAGAAAGGTTGAGGCTCAAAAGCATGGGCGGTACGCCAAGGTAAGTAGACCGAAATCCATCTGCATCTACTACTAATCATCCACCTTGAGATATCTATCCAGAACATCTCGCTGGTATTAAGTTGCGAGTCCCACCCATAGTGTAAACTCAAAGCAACAGACAACTGCATTAAAAGAACTTTGTGTAAAGTAAACAATCCTTGCACCCGCGAGTACAAGCACCGTTGTTTTCCCCCTTGTGGCAACAACACATCCCCTAGACTCATGTTTCTGTCACTCAATTTAGTCATCGAGGGGCATGAACCCACAATCAAGCATAACGTTCCCTCTTGGAGTTACTGCCTACTACTTGGCCAAAGCAATAAACAGCAACGGAGAACATGCAAGAATTACTCAAGAACATAAATATAAAAGAAGTAAATCAAATATATTACAAACACACAATCTGAACATAATCTCACAATCCATCGGATCCCAGCAAACTCAACATAGCAACAACATAAGGATTACATATGTGCCTCGATCATGTAGGGCAGCTCACGAGGTCTAATTAGTGAAGAACAAAGAAGGGAGGAGAACATCACATAGCTACTGGTCATGGACCCATGGTCCAAGGGAGACTACTCACAACTCATCCGGGAGGCGTCCATGGTGGTGGAGAGGCTCCCGGTGGTGATCCTCCCCTCCGACAGGGTGCCGGAAAGAGTTCTCCTGGTGCTCCCGATCTTGGAAGCACGGCGGCAGCGGAACAGAGATGAGATCGCGAAAAAGGGTTCCGTCCTCGAGGGTTTCGGGACGCGGTGTAAATATATGCCAAAGGGGGGCATCAGTGGAGACCTGGGGGGCCCAGGCGCCCCCCGGCGCGGCCAGGAGGGGGGCCGCTCCACCAGGGCGCCTGGAGCCCTGGTGGCCCCCCTCCGGCCCTACTTTGGCCGCAAGGAAGCTTCCAGAACGCTGATTTTTTATATAATTTTTCCGGGATTTTTCTGGCAGTTTACGTAATGGGAAAACCTGAAATACAAAAACAGCAGAAAACAGAAACTGGCACTGGGGTGCACTGAGTTAATAGGTTAGTCCAAATATGATCAAAAGTGTATGGAAGTGTATAAATATCATAGCAATATCATACAAAAGAGGCATGGAGCAAGCAGAAATTATAGATACGTTTTGGACGTATCAACATCCCCAAGCTTAATTCCTGCTCGTCCTCGAGTAGGTAAATGATAACAAGCATAATTTCTGTGGTGGCATGCTATTAACCATATAAGAACTTTTTACAGTCACATGACAAGTGCTTACTGAGACAATGAATCTGTAGTAATTAAGTTGCCTTATGAGAAAATCACAAAGAACTAAAAGTTTTACAATATGATACTGAAATACTCAAAAGATTTGTAATGAGCATGGTGTGCAAAATATGATAAAGTGGTACCTCGCTTGCCCCCTTTAGTGAAGCAAAACATAAATGCAGGGGCACCTCCAAGGTTTAAGTGATGATTAGATACAATGATTTCGGAATAAACGATATCATAATCATGCAAAAGACAATGCTACTTTGGGACAATGCACATTACACTTAGAATGACAATCATGCTCTCAGTAGTTGGTGCTTTAAAGAAGGTGGAGACTCTCAAACTGTGGCTTTTGATGGCAAGGTTGAAAACCCGTGGTCGGAAACAAAAACTAAACATGTACCAGAGCTCTTGGTTTTAAAAACAGAGGTAATAATTATTTTTTTAGATTATGCATATTTCGTCAACGAACGCTAGCAGATAACTCAATCACTTCTTGAGCTAGACAAGTTTCGAGGAACAGCTCCCGAATGAGGACGATCACATCCTCTTAATCTCCTTTGTTTATCACTGCCAAAGTTTTCTGATTTCTCATGAACAAAGCGTGAAGGATGGTTTGTTTGTTGTATAATTTTTTAATGAGCCGGGCGCACTCTATGCCAGTTCCTTCTCTTATTATGGGTTTGCATATTAGACATGCAATCCCGGGGTGAAGCTTGTCCAACTTAAAAAGATCATGAATTAACTACTACTTCCTCATGAACTAAAACAGAGGCACAAAAGAGAAATGTTTTTTTGAATAATTTCGAGATGGTACATGAAAGTCTTCGTTAGGAATGGCAGGTAAATATCGTGTATAGGAAGGTATGGTGGACTCATATGGCATAACTGGTTTAAAAGATTTTGGATGCACAAGCAGTCAGTCCGCTTAGTACAGGCGAAGGTTAGCAAAAGACTGGGAGCGACCAACTAAAAGAGCAATGACGGTCATAATCATGCAGAGCGACAAAGCAACATTGAATCAGGCATGGAAGTTATATCGCTACTCAGAAATTAAAGATCATCAAGGCTTGATAGACTTTCTTTACAGTCTTAAATATGCGTGGGCATACGCCAAGTCAATCAAAATAAATTCTTGAAGGAAGATATCACTAAACCATACCACATCATAGGCAAACAAATCATGTTGGTACTCCAATAACACATTGAGAACCCCCCAGCTATTTGAGACTAACCATAAGAAAACATGAACTACTAAGCATCATTATGCACATAGCATTTTATCATAGACATATCAACCAATGCAACAGAAGCCAACTCTCTTAATAAGATAAGCATGATAACTAAAGAGAGTTCCAGCGACCAACTAAACAAAAGCTCTTGAAAAAGATAAGCATGAAAACTAAGAGCTAAGCATGACAGTAGCTATTGAAAGACCAAGAACATACACAGCAAAGATAGACATGAAAATTCTATGTTATGTTCTAGGTTGAAGTGGAGCGTGTTTCTCTCCCACACAAAGAAAGCTGAATTCCAACTCGTTATGAACAGTAAGCAAAGCTAAAGAAAACTAAAAAGGAAACTAAAAGCAAGACGCTCCAAGCATAGCACATAACACATGAAGTGATAAAAATATAGTGGAACGAAAGACGAACTGATAATTGTGGATGGAGAAGGGGATGCACGGGGGCATCCCCAAGCTTAGACGCTTGAGTCTTCTTGAATATTTCTTGGGGGTGCATGGGGGCATCCCCAAGCTTGAGCATTTGACACTCCTGGATCTTTTTATCATCTTCCCTCGCACACTTGAAAACTCCCTTCATACATAACTCATCATAATCTGATTAGCGAGGTTAGTACCCATAATAAAATAATTGTTTCTTGCTGGAAATAAGGATATTCTTGAAGGTCTACTGTTTCTCAAGATTGCCAAAAGGTTTTTGCAAAGAAAAAGCAAGCTCAAGGTTTGCAAAATGAAGGAAAGGCAAAACAGGACAGAATCTGTGAAAAACAGACTAGCAGGTAGTAAATGATTTTTTCGGGGCACTTCTGCAACTCAAATCAAAAAACTCAGAACAGACGCCCGAAAGACAATTGTATAGAGCACGCTGTCAAAAAAAATCAGACTAAAAAGATGACCTGGTGATTTCATACGAATTTTTCTATCCAAGGACAGAATCTGTTTCCTGGACAGCACGTCACAACTTTTGAACTTTCTTGCAATCGGAGGCTACACTTGGCACAAAGCTGAAAAGTAAAGATACAATGATGATGCTACTGTAGTAACAACATCAAGAAACAACAAAAGCAAAATAAAATTTTATTCATTGTGGGCTGCCTCCCAAAAGCGCTTTCTTTTATGCCTTTAAGCTAGGCATAATGCAAAGAGATCAAGTCTTATCAGGAGTAAAAGAATAGCTAGCCCGTATAACGGACTCAAAAGGTAACTTAATCTTCTTTCTAGGGAAGTGTTCCATCCCTTTCTTGAGAGGAAATTGGAATTTTATATTCCCCTCTTTCATGTCAATGATGGCACCAACGGTGCGAAGAAAAGGACGTCCCAAAATAATTGGACAAGAAGGTTCACATTCAATATCCATAATAGTAAAATCAATGGGAACGTAGTTGTCATTGACAATGATAAGAACATCGTCGATCCTCCCCAAAGGTTTCTTTATGGAAGAATCAACAAGACGAACACCAAAAGAACAAGAATCAAAAGGTTTCAATTTAAGCATATCATATATTCTTTTGGGCATAACGGAGGTACTAGCTCCAACATCACATAAAGCATAGCAAGAGAAGTTATTCAACTTAATTTTAATCATAGGATCCCAACCATCTTCTAGCTTTCTAGGTATGGAGGCTTCTACCCTAAGTTTCTCCTCCCTAGCTTTGATGAGAGCATTAGTGATATGCTCGGTGAACGTAAGGTTAAGCGTGCTAGTGCGGGGATCTCTAGACATCTTGTGAAGGAAATCAATAACTTCGGTAAGGGTGCAATTATCAAAATCAAGGTCACTACTATCAAGTAAGGTGGTAGTGGTGTCCTTTAGGCTCACTTGTTTGGTAGTTTATATAGTCATAGCATCACCATTAATAAGTCCAATGGGACCAGGAGTGCATTGGGTGCTAAGCGTTTGGATATCCTCAACAACTTGGATAGTAGCAACAGTGTGGTGGGTAGGAAGGTTCTTAATTCTATCTTCTTCCTCCTTTAGGGGTGCAACCACTTCGGGTTTAGCTGCCATTTGGTTTAGCAAAGTGGCTTGTGTGTGAGACATATTGGAAACTTGGGTCTCAGTGATGGTGAGCCTAGTCTGGAGGTTAGAAATCTCAATATTTAGGCTCTCTAGTTGTCTACCAATGTCTTGCAAGATAGCAGTATGCTCATTTAATTGCCTCGAGAAGGTTTTGTTTTGTTCATATTGGGTGTGCATGTAGTTCTTAGTGGCCTTCTCTATTTCTAGAAGTTTCTCATAACCAGGCATGTCTCTATCTCCTTGGGTGGAGTTCTTGGTGCTAGGATAAGCATTGTTGTTCCCATAGGAATTAGAGGGGAACGGTCTAGGATTGCTACCAAAATTACTCCTATAAGCATTGTTATTAAAATTGTTTCTAGAGATAAAGTTCACATCTACTTGATCTTGAGCAATCAAAGAATTTAAAGGAACATCACGAGGATCAACAGAAGATTGCTTGGAAAGTAGAGACATGATCAAGTCAACTTTTTCATTTAGGGAGGAAATCTCCTCGACAGAGTTTACCTTCCTACCTGTTGGAGCGCGTTCGGTGTGCCATTGGGAATAATTGGTCATCATCTCATCGAGAAGCTTTGTGGCAGCACCAAGTGTAGTTGACATAAAGGTTCCTCCCGCGGCTGAATCTAACAAGTTCCGCGAGGTAAAGTTCAAGCCTGCATAAAAAGTTTGGATAACCATCCAAGTAGTCAAACCATGAGTAGGGCAGTTCTTGACAAGAGACTTCATGCGTTCCCAAGCTTGGGCAACGTGTTCATTATCCAATTGTTTAAAATTCATTATGTTACTTCTTAGTTGGATAATTTTAACAGGTGGATAGTATTTTCCAATAAAAGCATCCTTGCACTTATCCCAAGAATCTATGATATTTCTAGGCAAAGATTGAAACCAAATTTTAGCTCCTCCTCTCAAGGAGAAAGGAAAAAAGCTTAAGCTTAACAATATTACCATCTATTTATTGGTACTTTTGCATATCACAGAGTTCAACAAAATTGTTCAAGTGTAAAGCAGCATCATCTCCAGCACCGAAGAATTGATCTTTCATAACTAGGTTCAGTAAAGCAGGTTTAATTTCATAAGAAGGTGCTGAAGTGGCAGGTGTAGTGATAGGCGTGCAGATAAAGTCATCGTTGTTATGACTAGTGAAGTCACACAACTTGGTGTTCTCGGTGGAACCCATAGCAGCAAGCAAGCAAGATAACTATTTTTGTGATTTTCGATAAAAGATACTAAAGCAAAACTGAAAGGTAAACTAACAAGACTGAAAAGCAAAGGTAAAAGATAGCGTGCAACTCCCCTATCTTGAAGAGTGGAGTCCCCGGCAACGGCGCCAGAAAACTTTGCTTGATGGCTTCTCGCCCCTCGTTGGTTACCCCAAGTGGAAGGTTTGAGATGCAGTGTAGCGGTAGTTTTCCCTTGGCAAAGATACCAAGGATCGAATTCCCCTGAGACTCCAAGGTTCAACAAGAAGGTGTCAACTGCTAATGGCGCCAGATACTTAGCAATTAACTGGACCTGCACACAGATACAAATAACTTTGCTCCCAACGAGTACAGAGAGGTTGTCAATCCGTCCGGCCTTGTCGTTTACAAAGGATCAAACGCAAGAGATAATAGTGATAGGTATAATTGCAACTAGTAATTAAAAGAAGAAAGTAAATAGCGGATGTGATCAATGATGGTAATATGGACCGGGGTCCCATGATGTTCACTAGTGATGTCTCTCTCCCAAAAGACGATAAAACAGCTATGTGAGGTAAACGAATTACAGCTAGGCAATTGACAGAATTATGTGCGCAAACCAATGCTAACTATGCTGCAAGAAAGGTTGAGGCTCAAAAGCATGGGCAGTACGCCAAGGTAAGTAGACCGAAATCCATCTGCATCTACTACTAATCATCCACCTTGAGATATCTATCCAGAACATCTCGCTGGTATTAAGTTGCGAGTCCCACCCATAGTGTAAACTCAAAGCAACAGACAACTGCATTAAAAGAACTTTGCGTAAAGTAAACAATCCTTGCACCCGCGAGTACAAGCACCGTTGTTTTCCCCCTTGTGGCAACATCACATCCCCTAGACTCATGTTTCTGTCACTCAAACTAGTCATCGTGGGGCATGAACCCACAATCAAGCATAACGTTCCCTCTTGGAGTTACTACCTACTACTTGGCCAAAGCAATAAACAGCAATGGAGAACATGCAAGAATTACTCAAGAACATAAATATAAAAGAAGTAAATCAAATAGATTACTCACACACAATCTGAACATAATCTCACAATCCATCGGATCCCAGCATACTCAACATAGCAACAACATAAGGATTACATATGTGCCTCGATCATGTAGGGCAGCTCACGAGGTCTAATTAGTGAAGAACAAAGAGAGGAGGAGAACATCACATAGCTACTGGTCATGGACCCATGGTCCAAGGGAGACTACTCACAACTCATCCGGGAGGCGTCCATGGTGGTGGAGAGGCTCCCGGTGGTGATCCTCCCCTCCGGCAGGGTGCCGGGAAGAGTTCTCCTGGTGCTCCCGATCTTGGAAGCGCGGCGGCGACGGAACAGAGATGAGATCGCGAAAAAGGGTTCCATCCTCGAGGGTTTCGGGACGCGGTGTATATATATGCCAAAGGGGGGCATCAGCGGAGACCTGGGGGGCCCAGGCGCCCCCCCGGCGCGGCCAGGAGGGGGGCCGCGCCACCAGGGCGCCTGGAGCCCTGGTGGCCCCCTCCGGCCCTACTTTGGCCGCAAGGAAGCTTCGGGAATGCTGATTTTTTATATAATTTTTCCGGGATTTTTCTGGCAGTTTACGTAATGGGAAAACCTGAAATACAAAAACAGCAGAAAACAAAAACTGGCACTGGGGTGCACTGAGTTAATAGGTTAGTCCAAATATGATCAAAAGTGTATGGAAGTGTATAAATATCATAGCAATATCACACAAAAGAGGCATGGAGCAAGCAGAAATTATAGATACGTTTTGGACGTATCAGTGTGTCGGGGGAAACTGTCCGCCACGAACACCTATGGGACCGGAGCCCCTTGTCTGTGCGGTACGAGGGCGGAGGGAGCACGAAGAGCAGATCGTAGCGAGCACGCGGGCAGTTTTACCCAGGTTCGGGCCGCGGTAGACGCGTAAAACCCTACTCCTGCTTAGTTGTGTATTGAGTTGGAGGGCTCGGGAGCTTGAAGAAGCAGCTACACCGAGCGTATGAGTGATCTAGGTTCCGAACCCCCTCCACGTTGTGCATGGGCCTCCTTTTATAGTGCAAGGGGTCACCGACAGGTGTCAACGTAGGAGAAAGGGGTAAAAACGTAAAAGATGTGGTAGTTGTAACAGTGTGGGAACAGTGGAGCTACAGTGCATGAACAGTGGTCTATACCTACTTTGACAGTGGGGGACAAGGGCATTTAATGCCCGTCGCCGTCGACCCCAAAAGCTCCCGCCCTTGCGTCTCCGTCTGCCACGGCGCTGGATCCACCACCGTGGAGTGCCACCGTGTCCCCCAGGCTGCACAGCCATCCGCCACGCGTCCCTGGAGGGGTCCCAGGGCGACGCGTGGGCCGATGAGCTGGAGCGCGGGCACACAGTGCAGCCTTCCCGGCAAGCACCTTGCCGGGGCCTTGATCTTGCCGGGCCCGGGAGCTTGCCGCTCCCCGGGCCCTTGCCGGGGCGCATACAGCGCCGAGGCGTGTCTTCTAGTCTTCCTGGCAAGCTCCTCTTGCCAGGGCCTTGTGCTAGTAGGGCAGTTCTTGAGCCTGGTACGGCCTTCCCAGCAAGCTCCTCTTGCCGGGGTCTCGATCTTCTGTCTTGTATACTTTGTTTTTGAATGGCTTAATAAAGGGGCAGAAAGGTCTCCGGCGAGCGCGCGGTAAACCCTGCCGCGGGGAGCTGCAACTGCCCGTGCACAAGTTGGGGTACTGAGGTACCCCTACCTTAGTACACCGACAGGAGCCCCCGGGCCTGGGCCACACACGGTGCCGAGCGCTGTTGGGCCAGGCCCAAAACAGTGCACGGGCACACGCGGCCCGCGGCGCACCGAATCCACTTCCGTATCCGCCGCATCCCCCCGTAACGGCACGCGTCGATTGCGGCGTCGTGGGATGGGACGTGCCCACGTTCCATCAATGAAAAGGGGGAAACGCCCCCCCACTCCCCCATAAAAGCAGAGGAAGCAGGTGCGGTTCCCCTCCTTGCGCTTTCATTGCTTCTTCTTCTTCCTCCAGAGATCCCTTTGCGCTCCGCCTCCACACCTCCGTAGCCGTCGCCTGCAACTCCGGCGTCGCCAGGTTCTTCGTCCCCCTCCTTCCGCCGCGTCCGCCATGGCCCCGAAGACCGACAAGGCGAAGGTGGAGAAGGCCAAGAGGGAGAGGTCGGAGCAAGCGGCGAAGCTCGCCGCATACCGGAAGCAGAACCTCGTCTTCCCGCCGAGGCTCGGCGCGCGGGAGCTCTGGAACAAGTATTACTTGTTCTGGGCCAAGGAAACCAAGGCGCACCCCCGCACGCGAGCATATCCGGCCGTCGCCAAGGACAACTACCCCGGCGGGTACTACTTCTTCGCAGCTTTCTTTCACTGCGGTCTTTGCCCTCCTTTCTCAAATTTCTTCTGTGATGTTATGCACACCTACGGCCTCCACCTCCTTGACTTCACCCCCAACGCCATCCTCACCATGGCGGTTTTCGCACACATGTGCGAAAACTTCATAGGGATACAGCCCAACGTAGCGTTGTTTAGGCACTTTTTCACTCCTAGAGCGGAGGCCGACGCCCCCCTCTCCGGAGGAATTTCTTGGGTTTTCCGTCTGAACAAGAAGGGGTCCTACTTGCCGGGGGAGCTCCGCGGCAAGTGGGAGGAGTGGCGTGCGGAGTGGTGCTGGATCGTTGAGGACGCACCGCAGCCCTTCACCGCGCCGCGCACAACACCCATCGTGCGCGGCAGGGATTGGAGCGAGCTGGACTCAGACGACATCAAGCTCGACGTCGCCCTCGTCCGGATTCTTCGTCTTCGGACCGCCAAGCTGTCCGTTGCAGAGGTGGGCGCAGACTTCCTTCGCCGCCGCATCGCCCCTCTCCAAGACAGGAAGAGGCCGACCTGGGAGTACGGCGGCCCGGCGGATATAATGAGGCTGCGCCCCGGGCTCAACTTCAACTTCACGACGCTGGAGCTGAAGGGGATGGTCCGGGAACTCTTCAAGTATGACCCGGCACACCCTGAGTGGTTCCGAGCTCCCCGGGGAGTGGTGCCGCTCTGCAACAGCACAGTCCGGGACCGTCTCCTTGCCATGATGCCCGCATGCGATTCGCATGGCATGGACCGTACGTGGATCGCGCCCAAGCCCATCGACGTCCTCACCTTCTTCGACAACCTCGTGGAGGTGGCGAAGAACAAGAACGACCTCAAGAAGCACACGCGGGACACCACCGAGCAGGAGCTTGCCTACATAGCTTCTCGGGCTGAAGAGGCCGCTGCGGCTGCAGCGGCAGGAGATTTTGGGTACACGCCTGCTGAGGCGGAGGCTGCGGATGCGTCCAGCCAGGCGGAGGAGGCGGAGATCCGCAGACTGCTGCAGCTCCCTCCCGACGCGCTCGCCGGGGTCCCCTCTCTGAGGCACTCCGGGATCCACGGAATCATGGCCGAGGCCGCGGCAATGGAGGGTGCCGCCGGAGGGAACAGAGGCGCCGCGAGGAGCGGAGGCGCCGGAGGGAGCGGAGGCGCCAAGGGAAAAGAGGCCGCAGCGCAGGGCGCTGGGCCCAGTGAGCCGGCCGGGGAGGAGGAGGAGGAGGAGGAGGCCGAGGACTCCGGTGGATCTACGGAGCTCTACGCCGACGACCTCTCCTCGTCGGAGAGCTCCCCGCCCCCGGCAAGCCCAAGGCAGTCTCCCCCGAAGCGTCTCCGCAAGACGGCGACGGGAGAGAGGGCGCAAGCGCCCCGGCAACAACCAGCTCGCCGGGCAGCTCCCCGGGGGAGCCAAGCTGCGCCGGGGGCGACCGGCGCACCAGTCACGGCGGAGGCAGCCCGCGCGCGGGCCACGACGGAGGCGTCCCGCAAGCAGGCGTCGAGCCGACAGGGATCTTCTCGGAGCGGAGCAGCGGCTCCGCCCGCTCCCCGGGCTCCGGCTACCACGGGGGCTGGGTCTTCGCAGCCCCCAGCCCCTGGGATCACCAAGCGCCCGAGGGAGTCTTCATCTTCCGCTCCTCGCGCCGACGCGCCCCCGGTGGAGTATGACTTCTCCGCCTTGAGCGAGGACGACGAGGAGGATCAGGAGTAAGGATCCAGGATCTTACACCTTCTCGAGTTTTGTCTTGATTATTGTTGACGCTGACTTTGTTTGTTGCTTTGATTTCAGGACCTTGGTTCAGCGCGTGGCGAAGAAAGCCAAGGCGCCTGCGGTCGAGGTCGCGGAAGGTTCGGCCACCGCGGCAACAGGGGATGTGCCGGAGCCAACCCTGCCGGACCCAAGCGCTGCTCCGAGGAGCAGCCCCCAGCGCAGCCCCCAGCGTAAGTCTGGGGTCCATCCTTCCGCTTGTCGGGATGCGCTTAGGGATTTTGTCTTTTTTTTTCATCATCTTAATGTTTCTTGTCTTTTCTTGTGCAGAGGTGGAGCCACAGCGGGAAGAGCGCCCGGAGACCGTCATTGAGGAGCCGCAGGCCCCGCCGTCCCCGCCAAGGCCGAACTCTCCGGCAAGGGAGAGCGCTCCGCCAAGGGCGGGTACTCCGCCAAGGCAGAGTACCCCGCCAAGGGCGAGCAGCCCGGCGAGGGCGGCCACTCCGCCAAGGCAGAGCTCCCCGGCAAGGGAGCCCGCCGCTGAGGACGTCCGCCAAGGTATGTCTTGTAGTCTGTCTTCTTGGCTTCGTCTCTTTTTGGATATTTGCTTGAACTTGAACTTCTTTTTCTTCTTTTTCTTGTTAGATCCTCCTCCTCCCGAACCGATGGAGACGGAAGTCATCAACATCGAGGACGAGGAGGGCGCGCAGGGCGGCGGCGGCGACGTCCCTGCCGTCGAGGACGCGGCGAAAGCCGCCGAGCCGGCCGCGCAGGAGACCGCTCCGGCTGCGGATGCAGCGGCCGGGGAGGGGGACGGCGGCCGCACCGCCGACCCGGAGGCGGCGGGAGCACCAAGTGCTGCGCCGGCCGCCGGCCCCTCCGCCGACAAGGAGCAGGGCTACTACCTTGAGGCCCCCAACGGCGTCTTCATCCAGATGCCTTGGGGGTCCTCATCGCGAGCTCCCGCGGAGGGCGAGGCGTTTGACGGAGAAGTCCTCGCCTCCGCGGGCCTGAAGATTGTCGAGGCGCCCGGCGGGAGTGAAGGGCCCGAGGAGGAGAAGCTGCTCCACCAGCTCCTGGCCCTTTACCGGGCCAGGCAGGCGAAGCTTGCTTCCCGGGAAGCCCTCGCCGCCAAGGCCGCCGCGGAGATGGAGAAGCGCGCGGCGGAGCTCAGCGCCGCCAACCAGGCGGCCCTCCGCGAGGTGGCAGAGGAGCGTGAGCGGCTTGCCGGCGAATACCAAGAATGGGTGCTGGAGAAGGCCGAAGCTGAGGAACAGCAGCGGCTCGCCGGGGTGGAGCTGTCCCGGCGAGAAGGAGAACTCGCCCAGCGGAAGGTCCAACTCGACTCCCATGAGGAGGACCTTGCCGCTCGGGAGGCGGCCCTTGGCGGGGAGCTGAAGGAGGCGAAAGCCGCCGCGGTTGTCGCGGAGACCGCCAAGAAGGAGCTCGCCGCCAAGGTCGTGCAGCTGGAGAAGGCGCTGAAGGTGAGCGCGGAGAAAGTTGCCGCGCTTATCACGGAGCGCGAGAAGGACGCCCACACCAACTCAGAACTCCAGGTGCGTCTTTCTGAGAGGGGCGACGAGTTGAAGACCGCCAAGGACTCCATCGAGGACTTGGAGTTGAAGGTTGCCACACTGAAGGATTCACTCGACGCTGCCCGGGCCCGGGAGACCAAGCTGAAGGAGGAGCTCCGCAAGGAGCGGACCCTAGTGGACAGCGCCAACAAAGCGGCCGAGCTCTTCCGCAAAACTGTTGAGGTGTGGACCGAGGACTTAGTGTCTTGCGCGTCCAACATCGACCAGGAGCTGCTGGCGTTGAAGCTGGAGCACCTCATCTACTCCCCGGATCCGAACCTCCCACACAGCGCCAAGCTCAGCCTCTTCTTCAGGGGAATAGCGCCGGCCCTTGCTGATCTGCGGAATAAGATCCCCGCGCAACTGGCCGAGGAGACGCGCCTGCTCTGCGCGGGGACTCTGGAGCGCGTGCTGACGAAGATCGTGTACCGCAATCCGGGTATCAACCTCACCAACGTTCTTCGCAGCTTGCCGGCCGATGCGAACACGGAGGCCCTGAAGGAGCAGGTCGCCCACATCATTGCCAAGGTGGCCAAGATCTCCAGGAAGGAGGGCGACCGCGTAGATTAGGCCTCCATTATCTTTATCTTTTTTTTTGTTGCTGCACATGATGCCATGAACTCATTAGTCCATTGTGACAAGTTATCCTTTGTAAGATATTTACCTTATTTTGATCAATCAGTGCAATGTTATCTTCCTTGTCTTAATCTTTGACTTTGTATGTTTTTTTTTCACCCTACGCTCCCGGGGAGCTTGCCGGCAAGGGGCCTTTGCCGCGAGCGCCGAGTGCTGGACTCTGAGCAGCCTGCTGGCCAAGGTCTCACCGGCAAGCAACCTTGCCGCGGCTAGTCGCAACGCACTTAGCTTGCTGAGCGTACTCGGAAACGAAGCAAGGGCGCGACACTTGTCGCAGCTCACTTAAATCGTTGAGCGAACTCGGAAACAAGATAAGGGTGCGGCAAGCTACGGGTAGGTTCCTCCGCGCACAGGTTTTCCATACAAAGTGTGATTGTTCAAGGAAGACAACTAAAATTTAAAATTTGAACTGGTCAAATTCTAATAACTTAGCTTTCATGTATTGCTTGCTTTCCGGTAAGGCTTCTCTTTCTTGAACAGCACTTGGTTCCTCCTCCACCTCCTTCCCCCCCGGCAAACTTGTGCGCGAGGAACGTTCCTTCTGCTTAAGAGGAAAGAAAAGGGAGAGGGAAACAAGTATATGGTCTTTCGACGTGCTAATGCTTACCGGATACTTGAGTGTTGTACCAAATGCCAAACAAAACATGCAAATAGCAAAGAAAAGCATGCAAAAGGCAATTGGTGCGAAAAACACAAAAACTTTACTGATGCACGGGGTCTGCGCCCGGCTTTGTACAAAGGGTTACATGCAACAGCGGCAAAGCTTGTACAAAAGGTGGTTGCCGGAGCGGATCACGGCAACCGCGCCTTAGGGGTGAAACTTGCGAAGATGCTCTATGTTCCAGGAGTTGCTCACCGGTAAGCCTTCTTCGGTCTCGAGGCGGACAGCGCCGGGCCTCGTAACTTGTCTCACCCGATAAGGGCCTTCCCATTTTGGCGTCAACTTGTTGGAATTCTTGGCGGACTGAACACGCCGAAGAACAAGGTCGCCTTCCTCGAGACTCCTGGCCTTGACCTTGCGGCTATGATAGCGACGCAAGGCTTGCTGGTATCGAGCAGCTCGTACAGCAGCCTGGAGACGTCCCTCCTCGAGGAGCAACGCGTCATCTTGCCGCAGTTGCTCTTGCTCGAGCTCATCATAAGCGAGCACTCGAGGAGATCCGTATACGAGTTCCGTGGGGAGAACTGCCTCTGCTCCATAGACTAGAGCAAAGGGTGTCTGTCCGGTGGCTCGACTTGGTGTCGTTCTGATTGACCAAAGAGCCGCCGGTAGCTCCTCTATCCAATTTCTTCCGCACTTGCGCAGCCTGTCAAAGGTCCTTGTCTTGAGTCCGCGCAGCACTTCAGCATTTGCCCTCTCCGCTTGACCGTTGCTCCTCGGGTGAGCAACAGAAGCGAAACAGACCTTGGCGCCAAGGTCTTGGACGTATTGCATGAAGGTGCGACTAGTGAATTGTGTACCGTTGTCGGTGATGATCCTGTTAGGGATCCCGAAACGGCAAACAATCGACCTGAAGAACCTGACTGCTGACTGTGCTGTCACCTTTCTCACTGGCTCCACTTCTGGCCACTTTGTGAACTTGTCGATTGCAACGTACAAGTACTCAAAGCCCCCGACGGCTCGGGGGAAGGGGCCGAGGATGTCGAGCCCCCAGACCGAGAAGGGCCAGGATAAAGGGATTGTTTGGAGAGCTTGAGCTGGCTGATGAATCTGCTTTGCATGGAACTGGCACGCTTCACACTTGGTTACTAGTGCAGTTGCATCTTGGAGGGCTTCTTGCCAAAAGAACCCTTGCCGGAAAGCTTTTTCGGCAAGTGCCCTTGTGCCAATGTGGTGGCCGCATATGCCTCCGTGTATTTCCGCCAACAGCTTCTGTCCATCTTCCCTGGAGATACACTTCAATCTGACACCATTGGGCCTTCTTCTGTACAGCTCGTTATCCACGAACTGGTACATACTTGACTGCCTGGTTATCTTCTCTATTTCTTCTGGGTCCTCGGGAAGTTCTCCAGTTTGAAGGAAACGGACGATTTGCTGCGCCCATGCCGGAGCTCGGGGCTCGGCGGCAAGGACTAAAGGCTCGAGGGCCGCTGCGGGAACCTCAGCTTCTACGGCAAGGACCTCTGGTTCTGCCGGAGCTGATGGTCCCCCGGCAAGCTCGCCGGGGCGAGGCTTGTCGGGAACACTTGCTTCAACTGTACAGACCCGAGGATCTGCAGGAGCAAACTGTTCCTCAGCGGTGTGGTTGTTGATCTTGGGGACCTTGGCGGCGGTTTCAGGAAGATCCGCCGGCAAGTAGTCGCCGGAGACCAACTTTCTCTTCTTGGACTGCCCGATTGATGGTGTAACGGATGGTTGAGTTAGCTTGAGCAAGAAGGTCCCTGGTTCCACAGGTAACTTCATCGAGGCACACTTTGAAAGGCCATCTGCAATTTCATTTTGGGCTCTCGGGACGTGCTCCATCTGCAGACCTTCAAAGTGCTCCTCAAGCTTCCTCACTTCATCGACATAAGCTTCCATCAAAGGGCTCTGATAGCTCTTGTTAACTTGCCGGACCACCAACTGAGAATCTCCCCGCACAATCAGCTTCCTGATCCCAAGTTCGGCCGCAATCCTGAGGCCGGCGAGCAAGCCTTCATATTCTGCAGTGTTGTTCGTCGCTTGCTCCCTGGGAAAGTGCATCTGGATAACATATTTGAGGTGCTCTCCGGTGGGCGCGATGAGTACCACGCCGGCACCGGCGCCTTGCAGCGAGAAGGCACCATCAAAATACATTACCCATTCACTTGTCGCTTCTTGTACGGGTGCACTTGTTTCTTGAACTTCTTCATCGGGTGTTGGGGTCCACTCAGCTATGAATTCTGCCAAAGCTCGGCTCTGTATAGTTGAAGTACTTTCGAACTTGAGTCCAAAGCTTGACAGCTCCAGTGCCCACTCAACGATCCTGCCTGTTGCTTCTGGGTTGTGCAATATCCTCTTCAGCGGAAAGCGAGTGACCACTGTTATCTCATGGGCTTGGAAGTAATGGCGCAGCTTTCTCGAGGCCATGAGGAGGCCGAAAAGCAACTTTTGCACACCAGAGTACCTTGATCTAGCCCCTTGAAGAAGGGAACTCACAAAATACACTGGGCGCTGCACCATCTTCTTCTGCACCTCTTCTTGTTCCTGCGCAGAGTCATCCTTGTCGGGGCCAGAGCTTGCCGGAGCAGCCCCCTGCTTGTCGCTGGATTCGCTTGCCGGTGGTGCTGACTCCTCGTCGAACTCCCTCTCCGCTACTAACGCAGCACTAACCACCTGGTTGGTTGCCGCTAGGTATAGCAACAACTTTTCCTGTGGTCTAGGTGCGACAAGTATTGGAGTGGAGGACAGGTACCGTTTCAAATCCTGCAGCGCCGCCTCCGCTTCCGGAGTCCACTTCATGGGACCTGCCTTCTTCAAAATTTTGAAGAAAGGTAGGGCGCGTTCTGCAGATTTTGAAATGAACCTACTGAGGGCAGCCACACAACCTGCAAGCCTTCTGACATCCTTGACGCGCTTCGGGGCCTCTATCTGCTCAATGGCTTTAATCTTGTCGGGGTTGGCTTCAATCCCCCTCTGTGACACAAAGAACCCGAGAAGCTTGCCGGAGGGGACTCCAAAGACGCACTTCTCGGGGTTCAGCTTGAGCTGTATTCTGCGCAGGTTCTGAAACGTTTCTTCCAAATCTTGTATCAGGGTATCCTTGCTCTTGCTCTTCACCACGATGTCATCCATGTAAGCCTCTACGTTTCTGTGGATCTGTGGCTCAAAAGCAGTGTATACTACCCTTGCAAAGGTTGAGCCTGCATTCTTCAATCCAAATGGCATGCGAATAAAGCAATAAGTGCCACATGGAGTGATAAATGCGGTCTTCTCTTCATCTTCCTTGGCCATGAAGATCTGATGATAGCCTGAATATGCATCAAGAAAGCAGAGTAGCTCACATCCGGCAGTGGAGTCAACGATCTGGTCAATGCGCGGCAAAGGGAATGGATCCTTGGGACATGCTTTATTCACATCGGTGAAGTCTATACACAGTCTCCATTTCCCATTGGCCTTGCGCACGACGACCGGATTTGCCAACCACGTCGGATGGATCACACCTCTAACTAGGCCTGCTGCCTCTAGCTTCTTGATTTCTTCGTTGATGAACTCTTGGCGCTCCACGGCTTGCTTCCTCACTTTCTGCTTGATGGGCCGCGCATGAGGACAAACAGCAAGCTTGTGCTCAATTACCTTCCTGGGAACACCGGGGATGTCAGATGGTTGCCAGGCAAACACATCGACATTCGCCCACAGGAAGGCAACGAGCGCGCTTTCCTATTTGCTGTCAAGTGTGGCACTGATGGTGAAGGTACCACCAGTGCCGTCCTCCTTGGCGGACACCTTCTTGGTCGCCGGAGGAGCAGCCATTCCTTTCTTACTCTTGCCGGTGGAGCTCGATGGAACGTCCTCGACGGCAGCGCAGCACTCCGGGGAGGTGCGGTTGCCGGAGTGGGTCCCAGAGCACTTGCCGGACTTGGTCTTCGTCTTCTTCCCCCCGGGAGCTTCAGCGGCAAGAGTATCCTTCTCAGCCGCAGCTGCTGCATCCCGGTAGATCTTGTCGGCGCAGACAAGCGCATCCTTCTTGTCGCCGTGGACAGTGATGACGCTTATCGGCCCCGGCATCTTAAGTACGTTGTAAGCATAATGGGAAGCTGCCATGAACTTGGCGAGGGCAGGACGGCCAAGTATTCCATTGTAGGGCAATGGAATATCGGCGACGTCGAAAGTGATGCGCTCAGTTCTGAAGTTGAGCTCCCCGCCAAAGGTCACCGGCAGAGTGATCTTTCCCTTGGGCTTGCTCCTTCCCGGGTTGATTCCTTGGAAAGAACCGGTTTCTTCGAGCTCGCCATCTGGAATTTGGAGTTTCTTGATCACAGCAGAGGAGATCAAGTTCAGCCCGGCCCCGCCGTCAACCAACATTTTGGTGACCTTGAGGTTGCGGATGGTGGGAGAAACCAGCATCGGCAAGCACCCGACCGCAGTGGTGCGGTCGGGGTGATCCTTAAGATCAAAAATGATGGGCGTGCTGGACCATTTGAGGAGCCTGCGCGACTCCACGGGCGGCTCCGCTGCGTTTACCTCACGCACCCACTGCTTTAGTTGGCGGTGGGAGGTGTGCAGGGAGGCGCCACCGTCGACGCACATGACCTCCGTGGCCTTCTGGAACTCCTGCTCGCTGTTATCTTCGTCCTCCATGTCTTCATCGTCGTCCTCTTCGTCCTTGTCGCGGCCCCGGGGAGGTCGATCTCCTTGCCGCTGCTTGGCCTTGCCGCGGCGTCCTCCCCGGCCGTTGAACGGCCGCTTCTTGCTTGGCTCTTCCCCGCCACCTTGGGCCTTCTCCTTGTCGCGCCTCTCGTACTCAGCCTTCTGCTGCTCGACGAGGTACTCGACGCGCTTGCAGTTGGAGAGGTCGTGGCCCTTGGTGCGGTGGATCTTACAGTATTGCTTGTCGGAGCTGCCCGGCTTGTCGGCCGCCGCTACAGGGGCAGGCTCCTTGCCGGAGCCGCCAGCCTGCGTTTGCTTGGCGGGGGCCTCCTTGCCGGACTTCTCGACGGCAAGCACCTCTTTCTTGCCCTTCCTTCTGTTATTCCGCCGCCGGCTCTTCTTTGCCGGGGCGGCGTCGTCGCTGTCGCTTCCTCCTGCGCCAGCATCCTCCCCGGGGAGTCTCCTCCCCTCTTCCGCACGTGCGCACTTGTCAGCCAGAGCGTAGAGCTCGCTGACGTCCCGAATCTTGGTCATCGCCATCTCTTCACGCATGCGGCGGTTACGCACGTTCTGGTGGAACGCGCTGATAACCGCGGCAGGGTGGACATCAGGGATGTTGTGCTGCACACGGCTGAAGCGTTGGATGTATTTGCGCAGGGTTTCGCCTTCCTTCTGGGCCAGAATGTGGAGATCGCTCTCCTGGCCGTGGGGTTTGTGGCCGCCGGTGAAGGCGCCGACAAACTGGTGGCAAAGGTCGGCCCAAGAAGAGATGGAACCTTCCGGCAAGTGCATAAGCCACGAACGGACGTTCGGCTTAAGCACGAGCGGGAAGTAATTTGCCAAGATCTTCTCGTCGCGCCCCCCGGCAGCCTGCACCGCGATGGTGTAAACGCTGAGAAACTCCGAGGGGTGCGTCTTGCCGTCGTACTTCTCCGGTACGTCGGGCTTGAAATTCTTCATGCTGGGCCACTGGACGCGCCGCAGCTCGCGGGTGAACGCAGGGCAGCCTGCCGCGTACGGCAAGTCGCCTGGCTCACCGGGCGCGTGCGCGTCGACATCGTTCCCAGCTCTCTGGTCTGATTGTCGCCGAGCTTCTCGGCGGCGCTCGATTCTTGTCCGAGCGTCTTCCTGTTGCCAGTCGTCGAGGACCTGGCGCTGGTCCCGACGGGCCCGCGGGTCCGACGAGGCTGTGGAGCCATCGTCAGCGTTGTTCCGGCGGGGTGGCGTCCTTTGCTTCTGCGGCGGGGAATGCGCGCTTGTCGCACCCCCGGCGGTCTTGTCGCCGTCAGCCTTCGTCTTCTCAGCTTGCCGCGGCCGCGAGGCCGACGGCTGCTGTGGAGAGTCGTTGTTGGCGAAGGCTATCAGGCTCTGAATGGTGGCCCTCCAGTCTTCGGCCTTGTCCGCCGCTGGAGGGAAGTCGAGGAGCAGTTGCGCCCTTGCGAGCGCTTCTGCCAGAGTGGAGGGGAACGCGGGCGAGCGGTGCGAGGAGCGGGATACGCTCGGACTTCTAACAGCGTTAGAAGGAGCGGGGTCCCGCGCCGGCGCCTTCGCTTTACTTGTGCCCGGACGGAGGTCCGGGGCGTCCCGCGAGCCCCCGGTTTGGCCTTGGCCCAGCAAACGGATGCCACCTCCCGTGACATGGCGCTGCTGGGTCGTTGTGTGCTGAGAGGGACGCGGTGCGTCCACGGAGACCGAGGTTCGGTCGTCCGTCCTGTTCTTGGATCTGGTGGCGCCGTGAGTGTCCTCGCCGGCGACCACCCTTCTGACGGCGTCTCCCCCGCCCACCGTTGGCTCTGGTGGCGGCGGGTGAGACGCAGACGGGCCTCCGACCTCCGAAGCCTTCTTCTTCGGGGCCATGGAGCTGTTGCTGGTGAAGTTGACGAATTCGGAGAGGTTGATGAAAAATGCGCCCGCGCGAACGCCGGATCAGGTTCGCACAACCTCGACGCCCCCTACCTGGCACGCCAAAGATGTCGGGGGAAACTGTCCGCCACGAACACCTATGGGACCGGAGCCCCTTGTCTGTGCGGTACGAGGGCGGAGGGAGCACGAAGAGCAGATCGTAGCGAGCACGCGGGCAGTTTTACCCAGGTTCGGGCCGCGGTAGACGCGTAAAACCCTACTCCTGCTTAGTTGTGTATTGAGTTGGAGGGCTCGGGAGCTTGAAGAAGCAGCTACACCGAGCGTATGAGTGATCTAGGTTCCGAGCCCCCTCCACGTTGTGCATGGGCCTCCTTTTATAGTGCAAGGGGTCACCGACAGGTGTCAACGTAGGAGAAAGGGGTAAAAACGTAAAAGAGGTGGTAGTTGTAACAGTGCGGGAACAGTGGAGCTACAGTGCATGAACAGTGGTCTATACCTACTTTGACAGTGGGGGACAAGGGCATTTAATGCCCGTCGCCGTCGACCCCAAAAGCTCACGCCCTTGCGTCTCCGTCTGCCACGGCGATGGATCCACCACCGTGGAGTGCCACCGTGTCCCCCAGGCTGCACAGCCATCCGCCACGCGTCCCTGGAGGGGTCCCAGGGCGACGCGTGGGCCGATGAGCTGGAGCGCGGGCACACAGTGCAGCCTTCCCGGCAAGCACCTTGCCGGGGCCTTGATCTTGCCGGGCCCGGGAGCTTGCCGCTTCCCGGGCCCTTGCCGGGGCGCATACAGCGCCGAGGCGTGTCTTCTAGTCTTCCTGGCAAGCTCCTCTTGCCAGGGCCTTGTGCTAGTAGGGCAGTTCTTGAGCCTGGTACGGCCTTCCCGGCAAGCTCCTCTTGCCGGGGTCTCGATCTTCTGTCTTGTATACTTTATTTTTGAATGGCTTAATAAAGGGGCAGAAAGGTCTCCGGCGAGCGCGCGGTAAACCCTGCCGCGGGGAGCTGCAACTGCTCGTGCACAAGTTGGGGTACTGAGGTACCCCTACCTTAGTACACCGACACAGTGGCCGCCTGGGCCACCCCTGGCACCCCTCTGGCCCTACTTTGGTTTTTCTCGAAGCTTCCTGTATGCTGATTTTTCCTGTATTTTTCCCGGAATTTTTGGAGCACTTTTAATATGGGGGAAACCTGAAATAGAAAAACAGCAGAAAATAGGAATTGGCACTGTGGTGCACTGAGTTAATATGTTAGTCCAAATATGATCAAAAGTGTATGGAAGTGCATAAATATCATAGCAATATCACACAAAAGAGGCATGGAGCAAGCAGAAATTATAGATACGTTTTGGACGTATCAATGACGCGTGTCGCCGGATGTCCGAAATTCTTCCCCCCGTCTTCACCCCCCAAAGAGGCTTGAAGGCGGCCCGGAGCTCGTGGACGTCAACCGTCGACGGGAAGAAGAAGGCGGACTTCGTCAGGTCCCCCGATAGCGCGCTCTCCGGCGGCTCCACTGTCCTAGCGCCCTTAGCCGCCCCCTTGCCCTTGGCGGGTTTGGACGCCATGGCGGCTAAGTTGGAGGACTGAGAGTGGGGGTGGGCGAAGCAACGGCGGCAGGCGACGTTGGAGGCTTCAGAAGGAAGGAAGAGAGGGAACAACGGCTCTGAGATTGGAAGAGGCGCGAGGAAAATGGAGGAAGTGAGCACCGCGCCCATGGTTATTCCTTATTATGGGGGGAAACGCGGGCCGCCTCCTTTCGCATTTACTGCGACGTGACGCATGCTTGCGGAAACCGCCCCGCGCATGCCGCCCACGTCACGCACGCCCCTCCACCCCACGCCGCGCGCGCGGGGCGTGGGAGGCGCAGTGCGCGGAAAATCTTACCACGGTGGAAACCGTCCCGCCTGCCCGCGCACCGTTCTAGGCCTGGCCCAACAATGCGTCTCGCTTATGTGTGGCCCAGGCCCGGGGGCTCCTGTCGGTGTACAAAAAGGGGGTACACTTTTTGTACCCCTATGACTGTGCACGGGCAGTCTGAGCCACACGAACCACCACACCAAGCATGATAAGGGAGGTAAGCCAAGGTAAGACCGAAGCTCGATGAAACTGAAGCCCAAAGCCAAGACCACAAAGAGCAAAGGGACGAAGCGGGTTCCCCCGGCAAGATCCTTGCCGGGAGCCAGTTTTAGCAGCCCCGGCAAGATCCTTGCCGGGGTCGGCTTTAGCAGCCCCGGCAAGACCCTTGTCGCGGCAACTCGCCCCACGCCTATGGAGCGGATCACCCTTGAGTCCACTGCCCCCATGGGGCAAGGGTTCGGGAGACATCCCCGTAGTGGCATGCAGATCTTTGTGAAGACATTCAAGATCAGATACACGCTAAGAAGACGACGACCCTTGGCGGGATCCCAGCCAAGGAAGACCACAAGACCTCCGGCAAGCACCTTGCCGGGGATGACAGCAGGCGCCGGGGCAAGACCCTTGCCGGGGCCCCGGCAAGGCCCTTGCCGAGGACGTCCGCAGGGCCACCATCAGGCCCACGCCAACGAAGTTTCCACCGCCCCATGCAGCTGCCGACCCAACCAGCTGGGCAGGCACCTGCGTGGCGACATGCAGATCTTCGTGGAGACCCACCATTGCGCCACCTCAGCTGCCTGCCTGCCTACATGGCATCTCAAGCATCGCTGGCCAGGGCGCGTGTCGACACAAGAAGGAGCGACGACGGACAAGATGGATGTCTCCCCTGTCCCCTATAAAGCAAGGACACCTAAGCTAGGCACATTAAATGCGCCTTGTCATGTAATGCGAGGGATAACCTCGCGTCACTGTACCCTTTCCACCTCCCGTGTGCCACTGTGGCGACCCCTTTTCCATATAAAAGGAGGCCCGAGGCGACCAGGAGGAGGATTCGGCTTTTTGGAGCTCCTCACGCCCCGTAGCTAGTTGAAGAACACAAACATATAATCCACCAAAGCAGGAGTAGGGTTTTACGCATCCTCGCGGCCCGAACCTAGGTAAAGAAACCGTGTGCTATCTGTTTGATCCGCTCTTCTCTCAACCCCGCGCCCCGCAACCGTAGTAGGGATTCTTGTGATCCCATAGGTGTTGTTCCAAATACATCGACATGAACCAATGAGCATATGAACCCACTTTTGAACAAATGCATTTTAAGCATGTTTTGAAATGTCCAAAACTTCAAAAGAATATTCCACGCATACATGCTCGTAAATATGGGTGCACGGCACAAAGTTTTGTGAATAAAATGTTGTTTTTGTTTTATCTATGCCAAAAAGACAAAATTCGGTTCTTCTAAATAGCGTTTCATGGACTTTTTTTTTGTCTTTTTATGTGCAGGCCAGAAATTATTAATATTTTTTCATGAAACTTTATGCACACAAATTGAACATACATACGTACCCATGTAACCTTTTTCAGATATTTTTAGCATTTAGAAATAGGTTTCTGAAATGAGTTCATATACCCGGGTTCATCCCTGCATTTTCGGACTCCTAGTGTATTTAACTCTTTCCTGTTCATATGTTTTGAAAGTCCCGGGAATCAAAGAGGCGGAGATAAAATACGAGGGAATGTGTAGAGACGCTCTCATTCAGACTTGACGCGGCGCCCTGCCCTCACAGCCTGCTGCGAAGCTTCGTCTCCAACGCCGCCTCATTTCCACAGTGCGCGCCGTCTCCCCCGCCATCCTCGGTCGCCGCATCATCCCCGCCGACCGAATAAGTAAATTTACCGGTGCCGGGATGTACCCGTGGGCTATCCACCATCCATCAGCTTTCTCAAGATGTGTATTGTTGACTCTGTATAAACTTGTAAATTGATTCTCTCTATTATACTAGTTGAATACAACTGACAAGACTGACAGTGCATGTCTTTTCAACCTTATTACAGAGGAGAGAGAGTTATAGTGGAGACGAAAGACACATGCATGCAGTCCCTGTCCCCCGTACATCTCACATGGATTAATTTTCATCCTCATATTTTTCAATACTTGATATGTTTTGAACCAAATGTTCATTTTTGAAACTTTTTATATATTCGAATATTTGGTGACAAGGCCTTCAAAACAAGATCAATCTTGGATATATTTGAACTACTTTTTATTTTACATATTCCCATTATCTTTCAAATAACTTTCATAAAATATAAGAATGTTTCGGTATTTCATAAAAAATATTTCAATTTTTGAACTAATTTCAAAAAACTAATTCGAGTATTTCTGAATAAGTAATATTTCCAAACTGTTTCACTCATTTCAAAGAATATAATTTCAGCCGTTTCAAAATAAGTATTTCACAAATTTGAAAAAAACACATTGCACTGATTTGAAAAACTAATTTCACTCATTACAAACTATGTCTCAAAAACTAATTCCACTTCTTATTTACAAAAAGAAATAGAAACGTATTTCACTCAGCAGAAAAATCAGTTTCGAACATCGAAAAAGTCGTTTCACACCAAAAAGATTTATTTCATTTTTTTGAAACAACTTATTTCACTCATTTTAGAAAACACATTACACTAGCTCAATTGAAAAACTATATTTCACTTGTTTTAGAAAACCGATTACAAAATATATCTCAAAGATTATAATTCCACTCATTTCAAAGAATATTTGAAGAAAAGCATTTCACTGAATTGGAGAACAATTTTTACTCACAACAAAATATATCTCAAAAAGTACTTTTACTGTTTCACTCATTTCAAAGAATATAATTCCACTCATTCCAAAATCAGTATTTCACTAGTTTGAAAAAACACATTTCACCGATTTGGAAAACCGATTCACTCTTTACAAAGAAAATCATTAATACTAACTTCACTTCATATTGATGAAATATCTTGAAACGTATTTCCAAAACCTATTTCACACAATTCAAAAAGTTATGAATTGAAAAAACAAATTCACTTGCTTCATGAAAAAGGTTTCACTCATTTATAAAAATACAGTTTCACTTATTTCAAAACAATGGTTTCACTAAATTAAAAAAACGTATTTCACTTATTTCAGAAACTTGATTTTAGTCATTTCAAAAAAAAAAATCACTAGTGTTGCATCTCTGAAATAACAAGTTCACGTTGAAATATGTTTCGTATGCATGATTGTTTTTCTTAGAAAATGGTTTCAATCATTTCAATACTTATTACGATTATTTCGAATAAGTTAATCTGAAATGAGTGGGATTGAATATTTGATATGATTGAAATACCAAAAATTAAATTAGTTTAAATATATTCAAGATTGCTCTTGTTCTAAAGATCATGTGTTCAGGAATTTGAACATATAAAAAATTTCAGTGATAGATCATTATTGTTGAAGATATTGGGCATCTAAAATTTTAAACAAAGAGAAAATGTATGGATATGTAGAAGAGAGAGGTTGCATGCATGCATGCATGCGTACTACCTCTGTAAAAAGGTACTGCACTATCCTCACATTGATTTGACTAAAATCAGAAATACAAGAGGTGTTATCCACCGAATACTTTCATATATACATGCATATGACCCCATAACTTTACATATGTCAGTACACCATTGGTTGCAAGTTTACGTATGTAAGTACACCATTGGTTGCAAGGCCACCGGTAGGCTCCGGTAAAAATGACTTTGCGGCCCCCGCGTCCAACGCCCGCTTTGTTCCCGACGACTACCTGGTCGCGATGTGCGGCCTCACTCCAGAGCAAGCCAGCGAGGCCTCCAAGCGCCTCACCCACCTCAAGTCCACAACCAACCCCGACGTTGTCCGCGCCTTCCTCTCCGGCCTCCGTATTCCCGATGCCGCCCTCGCGACGGTCGTTGCTAGGCACCCGCAGATCCTCTGCTCCAAGGTGGGCGAAACCTGGAAAAAAATTATATGAGACCAGGTCTCATATAATGTACGTGAGACCCATTCTGATGGATGACACGTGGCATTCACAAATCACAAAGCATCTAATCTCTGCCCCCCTGATTTCAGTGGGGATGGGATGGGTGCTTTGTGATTTGTGAATGCCACATGTCATCCATCAGGATGGGTCTCACCTGCTAATCCGTGAGACCTGGTCTCATAGAATTTTTTTCCGCGAAACCCTAGCCCCCCGCGTGGCCAGGCTCCGCAAAATCGGCCTCTCCCTCGGCGAAATCTCCTGCCTCGTCGCCATCTGCCCCGAACTCCTCCTCGGCCGCCACCAGGTCTCGCGCCTCGAGTTCTACTTCTCGCTGCTGGGGTCATGCGACAGGGTGCTCGTGGCCCTCGAGAACAACGCCGGCCTCCTGGAGCAGAGCCTCGCGGATGTGGTCAAGCCCAACCCGGCGTTCCTTCGGAAGGCCTTCCATGTGCGTGATCTGGTCCATAGTTGCCAAGTTCCCGGGACGATAGGAACGAGGGACGGAACGAGGGTCGAGGATCGCCAGGTGGCAATAATAGGGAACGATGGGGGTATACATCTTTCAAGCGAACCGATCGATAAGTGAAACGTGACCCAAGTAATTTGGAAACGATGATTCGGGAACGATACACGAACACAACCCACACAACCCTCGTCAAATTATCCATCTTCCAGAGAATATATAGAAATTACATTCTCTTTTATGGAAGCACATTTTTTTAGGGGATCGCATTTTCTTTTTTGGAAGGTGACCAAGAGGGAGGGAAAGTGTGAAAATATCCTGCTGAAAGGGAACGACGCGATGCTTCTGTGATGCTTTGCTCTACACATGCTTCTGTGATGCTTGCTTAATTGTGAGATGATGAATCTATTGATACCGATATCTTGCAGAGGTACATTTCCCATTTAGGCGGCCAACAAAATGCTCATGAATGCCATCAATTTAGTGTAGTTAATTAGTGCATAGTACTTCTGTAAGTGCACTGGTTTAGCTGATCTGTTGATACTAGTGGTTTGCATTGTTCTACTACCTCCTTTCCGGTTTATAAGGCTTGCACGTATATCTAGGTTGAAAAATAAGCCAACGTAATACAAGTTATCTATCACAAAAAATATATCATTAGCAACTTCAGATCTTCTACTTTCTAATGGTGTAATTTTTAGACTATGCAACTCATTTTATGTTGGTCAAATTATAGACCTAGGGATACGCGCAAGCCTTATAAACCGGAAAGGAGGTAGTATAGTGCAAAACCTTGCTACAGTTACTAAAACTATGCTAGTTTCAAGTTCAGTAGAGACGTTGACAGTTCGTTAAGCTGCTGCTTTTATACTTTGTTGGTATAGAATTTATCCCACATTTGAGGCTATTCATGTCCCTGAAACTCGACTGGTCGGTGGGGTTTGAGAGGGAGAACAGGGGATTAGGCACGATGGCATGGTGAGCATGGCATTGGGATGGCATGGTGAGGATGGATTAGATGAATAACATGTGCATCCTATTTATGCATAGGTTAGTTGTGTGCTCACTGTGTTTGTATCCTCTTGATGCTTCATTTTGAGTTCAAAAAATCCACCGAAAAAGATACAATACATGTATTCGTGGACATATATGAATGCGACAAGAAAATGAAACAAAGGCTTGATGGGTGGAAAGGGCGCACATTGTCTTTAGGTGGGAGAGTGACTATGATTAATTTCACTTTGACCATTTTCTTCTGTTTGCCATATGTCAATGTACACGCAACCCAAATCCAACACCGAGAATATGAGCAAAGTAGCCAGGAAATTCTTTTGGCCAGGAGGGGTGCTAAAATGGAATATCAGTTGGTGAAATGGCCTATTACTTTCAAGCCCAAGAAAAAGGGGGGCTCGGAGTGCATGATCTAGAAATATTTAGCATAAGCATGCTATGTAAATAGTGATGGAATCTTGAGAATGGGAAGGAGGCCTGTGCGGACATTTTGTCCGGCGGAAGTACAAGATGCAACTATGAAGTTCAAATCACAACAAATGCGGTTGTCTTTGCCTGCTAGGCAAGTTGATGAGATCACCTGATGAATTGGTTTGTAGCGATTGTTCGTTCTTAATGTTTTTGGCAAGCCTCTAGGACAAAGTTTGCAAAGGAGCATGGCACAACGAGTTTGCAAATGAGGTCCTTGTTGAAGTATAATTTCTGACCCTCTCCCATAGCTTAAGCTGATGGGTGAACTGGTTAGGTGCATAAGGTTGCAACGAAGAGGTTCAGGGTTCAACACCTAGTGAACAATTCATTATGAGATTGTGGTTGATGCTCTACTGGGTGCTTGCTCGCGTGTGGCAATTCTGATGGACACGAATATGCCATTTTAGGCTTACATCTGTCTTCATGGATAAACTGTGGTCGCATTTCTTTCTGCTACTCGCCGTCACCCATAGAGAGGCTAAACTTTGCGCGATCTGAACTTTTAGCGTAGTGTTCTTTCGTTTGCACAAGGATGCTTCAACTATGATTTACTCCGTATAATGACAGTGGAATCCGGCTACAGCCGTCTGAAAGAATATTGTAGTACTAATTTCTTTTGCTCACATTGGTAGTCTGTGAAAATGTACTGCAATAGTTGGAATGGCTGATACTGTCCAAGCTCAAAAGGCCATATATGCAAAACAAAAGGGAAGTGACCAGGAACTTTCATAGTGATTTGTACGGGCTCTAGGAAATGTTGTAAAAAAGGGCACCAACGAACCAAGAGAAAGACAGGGACATGTCCTATGCATTGTGGAAATCGCCACAGGCACAAAAATGTTTTGATGTAGCCAATCATTCTCTCTATGTCGCTTTCCTTTGTCTCACCAAGCTCTAGAGAAGCTGCTAGGACCCGGACAACAGAGAAATCTTTGAGTCAGGGTAGAGCCTGATGCCCACATCGGTCCTATACCTATGCCCGAAGGACCAGGAATGCATATGGTAGCCCTTGATCGGGCACTATAAATATGACCCATCATCTCCACATATCTCTCACACGGCAGGCAAGGGAAGTGTAGATCATCAAAGTATATACCCTCCCCTAGTCCCCTCGACCTTTGAGAGCCTGAAACCCCAGCCATGGCCCGGCCTAGCCTCGCCGTGCCGCTCTTGTTTGCGTCGTTTTTCATCCTAGCCATGGCTGACCCTTCATTTGTGTGCCCCATTCTTCCTTGTGAGCGTGAGATACACCTGCGTCTGTACTTGCACCAAGTTATTGATGGGCCAGACCACAACCAGGTAGTAACCGTTAGTTCTCGCCACCCGGCTTGGTTCGGCACGACCGCCGTCATCGATTGGACGGTCACCGACGCGCCTCAACGTGGCGCGACTATTGTCGCTCGCGCGAAAGGCATGCAGGTGCAGGCGGACGTAGAGGGTCCTGGCTGGTTCCATTACTTCACCATGGTGTTCGAAGATCCAAGGTACGATCATACTACTAGTGATTCAGCACTTGAGGACTGTAAATTTTACAGAACTACTGTCCACATGATAAAGATAGTCTATGTTTACGGTGATACTTACATAACATTTCTCGTTACTCCTAAAATGTATAGGTTCAGTGGGTCGACGCTTGCAGTGATGGGGCAGTATCTATCAGAAGGCGAGATGGCTATTATGGGCGGGACAGGAGAGTTCGCCATGGCGCGTGGCGTCATCAAGTTCAGAACAGTCAAGGACACTGCCCATGAGAGCTACAAACAACTTGATATCCACACATTCTATGTCCCAACTCGTGTAAGTGAAATGTTCTTATGCTTAATCCATACACCCTTCTTTTCAGAATGTAGTGCATTCTGCACCTTTCAGAATTGCCATAATCTGTTAGTGTGTATGTCAAGTCCAGAAGATATTCATAGATAGCATGGTGCGGAAATTTGTCCGAATGATGATGATGGCAATTTTTCATACAATTTTACCAGCATAATTCAGCACATATTATTTCTGTGGCAGATGTGCAACACGTTAACATTTGATACGTACAGGCCTTACATTGCAACTTCTGATCTTCCGTTAAAATGGACAACTAATGTTTAAGTATTACCTTAATCATTGAATGGTTTATTGACGTGCATGAAGCTAATATTTCATGATTTCCCTTATTTTGCATGCAGGGCAATACACCCATTACACCCATTACCGTCATCTAGAAAAGGGGTCTAAATTTGTGTGGACTACAGGAAACACATATGGTGTGACCTAAAATTGTTGAGCTTGTTGTTATTTTATTTTCAAATAATACCTGGATTTTGAGTGTTCGATGGTCAATTAGTTAATCCCAAATCTGTGTGCTACTGCTTGTTGTTGTTTGTATAACGTGTGTTGTTATATATTTTACTTTTACTCCCTCCGTCCCAAAATATAAAAACGTTTTCTACACTGGTATAGTGTCAAAAACGTTCTTATATGATGAGTATGAATCAAACATGTATAAAGTTTCTCCTTGAATAACTTGGTTGCTTGATTGAAATGCTTTGTTCAAAGGCACATGACAAGATAACTGTATTTCTCGAAGTTTTGGTTCAATTTATGGAACAGATAACTGTATTTACACAGAAATGAAAGATGTTTAATTTACTCCTTGGAGAAATGTCCGTCAATTAGATGGCACATGACAACTTTATACGGTAGCTTTTTCAAAGCACTGAACATTGGTATAGTGGATTTTTGTTGATGATAATAACATTGGTATACAGTGAAAGAGTTTCCTGGAGACCCAGGACACATATAGTCAGATGTAAGGAGCGCCAAAAAATTGATTTGTTACATGGCTTTGATCAAACTGCCGAACCAAGAAAATCCTTAATCCAGCTAGAGAAAATGCAGGGCTATACGACCATTATCTAGTAAAGCAATATGGATTTGTGTGTATTACAGGAAACAAATATAGCTTGTCGTCATTTAACTTTCACACAATACAAGTGATTGATCACATCACAGTGCTTATGCTACATTCTTCCAGAGAAAGATTCAGGTACTGGGAAACTGAACATCAGTCCAAACTAAAGAGGCCAGCCGCGAGCACGAAGGAGAGCTGCCCTCTCGGCCCGAGAGGCCATATCTCTCAAATTTGCTCGGGCAGTAGATATGGTGTTCTGTGGCTGCCTCTCTCCCTCATTGTCACGAAGGAGAACTGCTCTCTCGGCCCGAGAGGCCATAGCTCTCAAATTTGCTCGGGCAGTAGATATGGTGTTCTGTGGCTGCCTCTCTCCCTCATTGTCACGAAGGAGAACTGCCCTCTCGGCCCGAGAGGCCATAGCTCTCAAATTTGCCCGGGCAGTAGATACGGTGTTCTGTGGCTGCCTCTCTCCCTCATTGTCGAAAGCCGTCATGAACTCCTCCTGCTGCAACCTGTATGCTAGTGAAGCGTCGTCAGATTGGTCTGACCGCGCTGAACTCCTGGTGGCGACCAACTGCGACGCCCTGACAAAGCCTCTGCTGCTGTCTCTGCTTCTTGTGCTCCTACCCTGTGTGTCAAAGCTCCCACTGCTGGTGTTCATGGTTCCTGGGCCCGGCATACTTCTGCCGCCTGCTGCTAAGGAGCTCCTGGTGCTGTTGCCTATTCTAGTGTAGTCCTGTGTGATGAAGCTGCTACTGCTACTGCCACTGCCACTGCCACTGCTGTTCCTAACGCCAACATGTGTATAGTTGCTGCTTCTTGGCAGGCTTTGCTTCACATCGTCCTTACTTGCTGAGGATGAGGCCATGGAGCTCTTCCTTGCCTCAACTTCGCTAGGAAATAGGAGTTGGATGGTGTTCCAGAGTACTGTGTTGATAGTGCAAGATCTTGAATTACTGTAGAATGACAAAAAATTAGTTGAACCCATATTTGTTTCTCTACCATATTTGGAGTAGTGCAAAATCTTGAAGATCGAATCTTACCTGATTAATTGGCGGCATTTTGGGCACCGCTTTCCACACTTAGAGGCGGCATGTTTTAAGCATTGCATGCAAAAGCTGTTCAGTGAAAGAAAGGGGCAACAGTGTTATGAGGATCAAGAATTGCATTCAGTATTTGATCTCTGAATTACAGGGTCAATATTCTATGTAGGGAATTTTATGGATTGACAAAGCACCAAGTGAAAAGTTGTAAACACGGTTGCTCTGTTTCAATACCAAAACTCATGGCTGTTCAAGCTAACAGGGATGCTAATCTTTGTCACAGTCAATAATTCACGAAACAAGTAAATAGTTTGAATTAGCTACATTGCACATCTGCATCAAAAAATAAGCAATGCCAAGTACAGTTGCCACAAGTGATTAAATACATACTGAATCTCGTAAAGTAACCAGAAACACAATTCCTAATTCCTGGTACATGGTACATGGGATGAATAAGGTGTTTACATCTTGGGAGAAAAAACCAGGGGGACAATTCACTAAACAAATAAATATCATAATTTCAGGAAGTTAAAACTTGGCTCTGTGCTGCAAATGTTGTGAACCAATTCCTAATTCCTGGTACATGGGATGGATGAGGGGTTTATACACATCACACATTGACATCTTGAAAAAAAAAACAGTGGAAATGGGCAATATCATAATTTCTGGAAGTTAAAACTTGCTCTGAACTGCAAATTTACCTGTGACCACAAGGCGTGGTACTTGGCTGAAAGCAGATATCCAAGCAAATCTGCGCAAAATCAAACACTAATCATACTCTACTCAGCGATAATCACATAAGCAATTACAAGACATGAAACCAAGGATATCGATCTGCGAGACGCCCTTACAGCGCAAGACAGCTCCTCCCTTAGCCGATCAATACACGGCAGCTCGGCGGCCGCCGCTGCTTCCTCGGCGGATCCGGGCTTCTCCTTTCCCTCCACGACAGGAACCTTCTCCTTCTCCTCCTCCGCCTGCTTTACCTCCTTCTCGCCACCTGCAAATTTTTAAATCAACACCAGATCGACAATCCCAAACGGACACAACCTGAAACGCTCAACAGATCGGGCCAGGGAAGAACGCGAGGGGGGCAACCACCGACCTTCAGGTTCATTCGGTTTCTCGTCGTCGTCGAGCACAAGCGCTACCGGCGGGATCGGGGTCTCATCCGCCGACTGCCTCCGCGACCTCCGCTTCCTGCAGGAGAGAGCGATAATTCGTACGGATCCAGAAACCAACCAAGACAAGAAAGAAAGGCCGCCTCGCGCGATTGGTGGGG